>CM035144.1:34354644-35554644 GCA_020205605.1 Panax ginseng
AGCTTTCCCATTTTACCAAAATGGATTTTCCCCTTCCAAGGATAAACTTTGAAGAACCTTGGGCGCTGCGGCGCGAAAGTCAGGGATTCGGCTCTAACTTTGGCTCTGAGGCTCCGAACTTGAAGAACAGAAAAAAGCTAAATTCTGACTATTTAGCAGCTAATTTAACATGTATAACTTACGGAATTTACACATAACCTTTACCCATCATACATATACCAATTTAAAAACAATTAAACAACAATTTTAGAGAAATTAAATCCTTGAATACCATGTTTTTTAACCAAAACTCTATTTTTTAACATTTGTTTAACATAAAGTGAACACTAGTAATTACAATTATACACCAAATTGATTCCTTTGAACTACTTTCTTTTATTTCTTAACAAATTAGCATATTTAAGGTTCAATTTCACAATTAGCTCAAAATCAAATATAAATTTTTATACCCATACCAGCCATGTTCATACGTATACTCACTGTAAAGCCAATTCCTTTCTTGTAAACGTAATTTAGCATATATTCACACACACACACACACACACACACACACACACACACATATATATATATATATATGTATATATATATATATTTATATATATGTATATAATATATATAATATATATATATATATATATATATATATATATATATATGTATGTTTATAGAAAGTTTTGAAAATACTTCATACTATAGTCAAGAACACGTAACACAGTAGAACTATGTCAGTAAAACATATATACACATACATATATATATATATATATATATATATATATATATATATATATATATATATATATATATATATATATATATATATATATATATATATATATATATATACTAAGGTTATGGAAAAAATATTTTTATTGCTTTAAAAATCCTTGCTAACCACTTGAGAATCGCTTGAAAACTTAGAACTTTCTCTCAATTTCTCTCTAAAACCTTCTTTTCCTTTTTCTCTGTAACTTTCTACTTAGGCTTAGGTTTAAACCAAATACACCATACATAAATTAAACAAAACCAACGCACAATTTACAAATGTCTAAAACCGACATCTACTAATTGTCCCTATTAAATTATCAGTTACCATAATTTAATATATATTATTTATATTTTTATTTATTTTATTTATATTCTTATAATTCAAAATTTAAAAATCCAAAAGTCATAAGGCTCTGCTTGGAAAAAACTCTTTAAAAATTAAAGACTTAATATCTTTAAGCCTTGTTTGGCAAAAACTAATTTAAACTCCTTTAATTAATTTTAATAACCCATTTATAAAGCATAGTTTATTGTCACCCTTTATTACCAAATTTAAATTAAAACATTATAATAATCCCTTTATTCCCCTCATCAACTTTCTAATTAAATTAAATTAGAATATAATCTCATAATAATTAATTTCCTTCACTCATTAATTATTTATTTAACAAATAAATAATTAAATCAAAACAAATTAAACAAATATTTATTCTACAATAAAACACCTCACTTAAATATTTCAATTAAATATTTATATAATTCAATAAATATTTAAAATTACAATTTAAAATTTCAGATTGTTACATCCTTCCCTCCTTACAAGGATTCTGTCCCCAGAATCACAACTCAAACAAATCATTTGTCACATTCTTCCCTCCTTACAAAGATTCTGTCCCCAAAATTGAAGACACAGATTAAACAAATAACTCAGGGTAATTCTTCATCATTTCAGCTTCGAGCTCCCACGTAGGCTCTTCGACATTGTGGTTCCTCCATATTACCTTCCTAGAAGGTATCACCTTATTCCTGAGCACTTGTTCTTTTGTGTCGACTATCTGGATAGGAACCTCTTCATAAGACAAGTCTTTATCAAACTGTAATGGTTCATATTAGATCACATGCTTGTAATCGGGTTTATAGGGTCGTAACACCGAAACATGAAAATATTATGAACGTGTTCTAACTCTGGAGGTAGAGCTACCTCATAAGCTATATCTCATACTCTTCGCAACACCTTAAAAGATTCAATAAACCTTGGGCTTAGCTTTCCCTTTTTACCAAAACGGATTTTCCCCTTCCAAGGATAAACTTTGAAGAACCTTGGGCGCTGCGGCGCGAAAGTCGGGGATTCGGCTCTAACTTTGGCTCTGAGGCTCCGAACTTGAAGAACAGAACAATGCTAAATTCTGACTATTTAGCAGCTAATTTAACATGTATAACTTACGGAATTTACACATAACCTTTACCCATCATACATATACCAATTTAAAAACAATTAAACAACAATTTTAGAGAAATTAAATCCTTGAATACCATGTTTTAAACCAAAACTCTATTTTTTAACATTTGTTTAACACAGTGAACACGGTAACTACAATTATACACCAAATTGATTCCTTTGAACTACTTTCTTTTTATTTCTTAACAAATTAGCATATTTAAGGTTCAATTTCACAATTAGCTCAAAATCAAATATAAATTTTTATACCCATACCAGCCATGTTCATACGTATACTCACTGTAAAGCCAATTCCTTTCTTGCAAACGTAATTTAGCATATAATCACACACACACACACACACACACACACACACACACACATATATATATATATATATATATATGTATATGTATGTATATTATTTATATATTATATATATTATATATATATATATACACACACACATATATATATATATGTGTGTGTGTGTGTGTGCTAGTTATAACATTACAATTACAATTACACATAATTTCACAACAATTTATAAAAACATGGTTTATAGAAAGTTTTGAAAGTACTTCATACTATAATCAAGAACACAGAACACAGAGAACTATGTCGTAAAACATATATATACATACATATATATATATATATATATATATATATTAAGGTTATGGGAAAAATACCTTTTTATTGCTTTAAAAATCCTTGCTAACCACTGAGAATCGCTTGAAAACTTAGAACTTTCTCTCAATTTCTCTCTGAAACCTTCTTTTCCTTTTTCTCTGTAACTTTCTACTTAGGCTTAGGTTTAAACCAAATACACTATAAGTAAATTAAATCAAAACCAACGCACGATTTACAAATGTCTAAAACCGACGTCTACTAATTGTCCCTATTAAATTATCAGTTACCATAATTTAATATATATTATTTTTATTTTTATTTATTTTATTTATATTCTTATAATTCAAAATTTAAAAATCCAAAAGTCATAAGGCTTTGTTTGGCAAAACTCTTTAAAAATTAAAGACTTAATATCTTTAAGCCTTGTTTGGCAAAACTAATTTAAACTCCTTTAATTAATTTTAATAACCCATTTATAGCATAGTTTATTGTCACCCTTTTATTACCAAATTTAAATTAAAACATTATAATAATCCCCTTATTCCCTATCAACTTTTTAATTAAATTAAATTAGAATATAATCTCACAATAATTAATTTTCTTCACTCATTAATTATTTATTTAACAAATAAATAATTAAATCAAAACAAATTAAACAAATATTTATTCTACAATAAAACACCTCACTTAAATATTTCAATTAAATATTTATATAATTCAATAAATATTTAAAATTACAATTTAAAATTCCAGATTGTTACATCCTTCCCTCCTTACAAGGATTCTGTCTCCAGAATCACAACTCAAATAAATCATTTGTCACATTCTTCCCTCCATACAAATATTCTGTCCCCAAAATTGAAGACACAGATTAAACAAATAACTCAGGGTAATTCTTCATCATTTCAGCTTCGAGTTCCCACGTAGGCTCTTCGACATTGTGGTTCCTCCATATTACCTTCCCGGAAGGTATCACCTTATTCCTGAGCACTTGTTCTTTTGTGTCGACTATCTGGATAGGAACCTCTTCAAAAGACAAGTCTTTATCAAACTGTAATGGTTCATATTAGATCACATTCTTGTAATCGGGTTTATACGGTCGTAACACCGAAACATGAAAATATTATGAACGTGTTCTAACTCTCTTCGCAACACCTTAAAAGGTCTAATAAACCTTGGGCTTAGCTTTCCCTTTTTACCAAAACGGATTTTCCCCTTCCAAGGATAAACTTTTAAGAACACGAAATTTCCTATGTCGAATTCACGATCTTATCATTGTTGATCAGCATACTTCTTCTGTCTGTCGTGAGCAACTGCCAATCTTGTCCTGATGAGGTTAACAATCTCAGCAGTTTGCTACACCAGCTCTGGTCCTAATAGTTGACGTTCACCGACTTCATCCCAGCATAGTGGAGTTCTCGCACTTCCGGCCAGATAATGCTTCGTGGTGACGCCGATGATTCATATGGTAATCGTTGTTGTAGGAAAATTCCACCAATGGTAAATTTTCATCCCAGCTCCCTTTGAAATCCATGATGCATGCTCTAAGCATATCTTCCGATGTTTGGATTGTTCGTAAGCTTTTGCCATATGTTTGCGGATGATATGTCGTACTCATTCTCAACTGTGTTCCCATGCATTCTTGTAGTCTCTTCTAGAAGAAATCTCTATCTAACACAATTGATACTGGAACTCCGTGTCTTGTAACGATTTCTTTAACATACAACTTTGCCAACTGATCAAGATTGAATCTAATCTTTATTGGCAAAAAGTGTGCTAATTTTATCAGTCTGTCCACTATTACCAAAATCACATTGTGACGCCCCCAAAATAGGTATACATCACCTATTCTGAGTCGCCAAACACATGGTACAGAATACGAATACAATCTTTAATATACAACAAAAGAGCTGTGAGTTTTAATACAATTATTGTCTTCTAGACAATATCCACTCTCAGAATAATTCCTCATTACATTTATTGTCACACTATTTAACAGAATAGTGAGGACTACTAATACTATCATCCGACCGCATTCGCCTCGACTAGTCCCGCCACGCTCTCATTTCCCGCAAGAGAATAAAAGAAAGAAAGGGTGAGCTCAACTAGCCCAAAGAAGAAATATTATGACTAAGATAATTTAGAATAAATTATCATTAGCCTTCAACAATGTTAAACTAATAAAATACAATAGACATCAAGTTTAACTGCAGCGGAACAAGCAATCCATTAATAGAGTCAAGTAGAGAATAAAATCTACTATCTTTTATTATTTAAAATGTTTTTCATCACTTTTATCGCTGGGACTCAGCTTAATAAATAATCCACATCATCCCTGCACTACGGTCAAGGATATTCATTAGTATCACAACCACAAATTATCCATGCACTACGGGCCAAGGATATTCGTGTATTCATCAATGGTCATGATCATGCCAACAACTGTCCATCAATGCACTACAAGCCAATGAGGACTTTTACCACATCATTTGTAACATTACGGTCATGATTACACCTAATAATCCCTAGTCATAATCATACCAAGTCCATCTATACAATTACAAAAAGCCACGATGACTTTCAAAAAAATATAAACATGAGGATGATGACAATGATATAAGAATTCAATAAAACAAGTTTAAGAATTAATTTATTCAGGAATTAATAACGTCCAAATTGTCAACATGATACTTCTTTGTTGAGTAAAATTGAAGAATGCTCAGAAGAATATTTCCATGAAAAGATACTGGATGAAACACAAATATCATGGATATTCCACTAATTTCATGGAGTATAGAAGTCAAAACTTTAACCAACTGAGTATAATAAAGAATGGAATAACAAAAGAAATCACCATGCATTCTTGATTTCTGATGTAGACAAAGTTATTCCAACAGTAATAATAAATAACGAAACTGTGTCAAAGTAAATTCAAGACCGACAAGATGTTCCAATAAATAATAAAAATTTTAATTCAGTCCTACAGAAAAAATTTACATGATGTGATATTCCAATGTAATAATAAAGACGGAACCAGTCCCATATAAAACACATGCATGCAAGATATTCCAACATAATAATAAAGATGGAAATGTGTCCTACAGAAAAACGCATGCAGACATGATATTCCAACATAATAATAAAGAATGGAATAACATAAGAATTTCACCAAGTATAGGGTAGATCACAGATACAAAGTTATTCCAATGTAATAATGAAAAAATAGAATAATGTAAGTTCTCTCTCATGAATACGAAAGAAATAATACCCTTAACTTATAAAGAAGAAAATTGATATAGAAGTAAGTGAAGTAGCGTATCACTTTTCTTCTTTCTCTCTATAGTTTCTCTCTCAGAGTTTTAGTGAATTTGTAAGAAATAATGAAGGAATGAGCTTCTATTTATAGGAGAATGGATTGACTAGTAACTAATTTATTAACTATCCCAGATTGATTTACTTTTTAAACTGGATGGTCCATATTGATTTAATAAAATATTCTAATAAAACAAAATGAATAAAATATATTATATATATATATATAATCACATTATCATTCACGGGTGACAACCCCGTGAATCAAAATTCCACCCCAGATTCTCATTTCAAAACCTTTATATATATATATATATATATATATATATATGTAATTTCATGAATTCCCTGCACTACTCCACCCGTGACAAAATAATTCCACCCCAAGAATTTTCTCCTCCCGTGGTCCCACATGTGGCCCCACCTTTATAATATTAAATTATTTTCACCGATTATTATAAAGAATGGATAAATGGGGGGGTCCATAAATACAACAAATACTTCATAAAAAAACTCCTCAATATTTTTAACAACATTTATCATCATTATTATAATTCACAATATTAATCGACTAGGTCGCTCACAGAGAGGGCCTTTCCAATAATGATTTCTCCCTATCAAGCACAATTAGTGACCAAACCTCTCCTCGCGTAACTTCTAGACATCGTTAATATTGCAAATAATAATATTAATAACTTTGTCATCTCAATTATTGATTTAATAATATATAAAATATCGACAATAATTGAATCAAATAACGTGAGATACTATGCAACAATTATCAAGCAATAATTGAATAAAACCGAGTGACTTCTCACGTAAAGCATCAATAATCAATACCGTGTGCTACTATGCAACCACGCCAGATTCCTTTACTTTTTAACACCGGTATTTCAACAGCTAAACAAGAAAACTTCCGCCGTTATTTTCATAAAATATTTTTGTCGCTTTCAATTCGACAATAATTCCGCTAGGGGTCCACTAAATGATTGTGCCATCGCATTTAATATTCCTCCGTTAAAACGAATATTCCCCACCAATCGAATATTATATAACCACTCATGATTTTGTAAAATTTATAAATATTACCCACAACTATAACATTATATCAAATTCATTCCATAATTTTTAAAATGATAATTATAGAAATTTCATCTTTATTCATAAAAGTTGGGGTCCTACAATCTCCCTTCTTATGAAATTTCGCCTCGAAATTAGGGTACGATACTGGTATGTCAAGAGGTAAGGATACCTTGATTTCATTTCAGATTCTAACTCCCAAGTGTCATTTCCTCAACATCGTGGTTCCTCCATAAAACTTTGACTTGAGGTATAACCTTGAGCGTAGAATATGTTCCTTCAGATCCAAGATTTGAACAGAACCTCTTCATACGTTAAATCTTCCGCTATTTCATCCGGCTTCTAACTCAATAATGTGGTTCGGGATTAAAATGGATATAGTAAAGCAAGTACTTATATAAAGTCTATAAAGGCTACTTAATCGAGGATTAAAATGGGCCAATGAATCGAGGATTGAGCTTTCCTCTCTTTCCAAATCTCGTAACTCCTTTCCATGGAGTAACACGTAATAACACATGATCTCCAATATCGAATTCCACGCCCTTTCGATGAAGATCAAGATAACTCTTTTGTCGGCCTTGTGAGGTTTTTATACGCTGCGGATCGTTTGTATCTTTTTTCAGTAGTCATACGTATTAACTTCTATCCCCAACAACGCTTGTTTCACCCACCTCATCCCAAAGATACTAGAGAACGACATTTTCTTCCATACAACGCTTTGAATGGAGCCATGCCAATACTTGCTTGATAATCATTGTTGTAGGAAAACTCCACCAATGGTAAAAACTTTTCCCAACTTCCTTGAAATCAAGGACACAGAGTCTTAATAAATCTTCAAGAGTTTGAATAGTCCTCTCTCGATTGTCCGTCCGTCTGAGGATGATATGCCAAACTAAATCGTAAATCAGCTCCATAGCTTTTTTGCAAACTAATCCAAAATTGTGAAGTGAATCTTGGGTCTCGATCAAAACTATGGATACCGCATACCATGCAATCTTACAACCTCGCTTGTGTACATAATGCAAGACGCGTCAAGTGTATCAGTTTCTCAGATTGGTAAGAAATGAGTATACTTGGTCAATCTAGCAACAATGACCCAAATTGCATCTATGCCTTGAGAAACCTTGGGAAGACCAGTAATGAAATCCATGGTAATGTGCTCCTACTTTCATTCTGGAATTTCAAGTGGTTGCAATGGACCTTTTGGCACTTGATGCTCCGCCTTGACTCGTTGACAAGTTAAACACCTTAAGATAAACAACACTATCTCCCTCTTCATATTGCCCCACCAAAATGTATATCGAAGATTATGATACATTTTGGTACTCCCAAGATGGATTGCAAACGGTGTGTTGTGCGCCTCCATCATGATTTTATACTTTAAATTAGGGTCGTTAAGAACACAAAATCTAGAGTTGACTCGAAGTATTCTTTCTTAATTGATTCTTGCTTCTGGCATAGCACCTTCTTATACTTTCTTCCTTATATGCATCACCTCTGTGTCCTCAGAGCTTGAGCAAATTTTAACTTTATCGATTAAAGTCGGTTTTACTCAGATATTTGCCATCATCACGTGGGTCCCTCGAGTCTTTATCTCTATCTCCATCCTTTGCAAGTCATACAAAATGGGCCTTTGCATTGACAATATCGCACTTGCATTCGCATATGATCTTCTACTCAATGCGCCACCACCACGCTTGCTTTTCCGTGATGGTAGGATGGTATGATCATAATCTTTCAACAGCTCAAGCCAATGTCGTTGTTGCATGTCGAGTTCCTTTTGAGTGAAGAAATATTTGAGACTTTTATGATCCGTAAAGATCTCCACTTTCTCCCATACAAGTAATGCCTCCAAATTTTAAGTGCGAAGATAACAAATGCTAACTCTAGATCATGAGTAGGATAATTCCTCTCATATTCTTTGAGTTGTCGAGAGGCATAGGCTATGACTTTCCCATGTTGCATGAGAACACATCCTAACCCTTTGCCCAAGCATCATCATAGATGACAAATCCTCCGAGCCGATGGTATTGTCGTAACAAAATAAATGAGTCTTCTCTTGAGTTCTTGAAAACTCTTCTCACATTCCTCATTCCAACCAATTTTGTATCTTTCCGAGTCACCGAATTGAGTTAAGGAGTAGCGATTCGAGAAAACCCTTCTACGAATCTCCGATAATAACCAAATTAAGCCGAGAAAGCTACATACTTCTATTAATCGATTTAGGTTGCTTCCAACTTTGAATAGCTTCAATCTTTGCTTTGGTCAATGATATTCCATGACTTGATACCACGCGCCCAAGGAATGCTACTTCCTCAAGCCGTAACTCGATTTCTTCAATTTGGCATAAAGCTTATATTCACGAAGCTTTTGGAGTATCAAATTTCAAGTGTTGCTCATGATCTTCACGGCTTTTGGAATAAATAAGGATGTCATTAATAAAGACGACCACAAAGTGATCCAAATATTCCTTGAATACTCACCATCATATCCATGAAGGCAAAGAGGAGCATTAGTCAATCCAAAGACATGACTAGAAATTCATAATGCCCGCATCGAGTTCTAAAAGTCGCTTTTTGAATGTCATCTGCTCTAATCTTCAATTGGTGATATCCAAACGAAGATCAATCTTTGAAAAGAATTTGGCGCCTTTGCAATCGGGTCAAACAGTCATCAATACGCGGCAATGGGTACCTATTTTTGATGGTGATATGATTCAACTCCCGATAATCAATACAAAGTCGATACTCCCATCTTTCTTCTTCACAAATAGAATAGAGAACCCCAAGGAGAAGTACTAGGACGAATAAAGCCAATGTCTAACAATTCCTGCAGCTGGGTCTTTAACTCCTGAAGTTCAATAGGAGCCATTCGATATGGGCTTTGGAAATGGGTTTTGTACCGGGTTCAAGGTCGATACAAAATTCAATTTCACATTCTGGGGTAGGCCAGAAGTTCTTCAGTGAATACGCCGAAATTCATTAACAATAGAAATATCATTCAAAATCGATTTATTTTGTTTAGATCCATGACATGAGCTAAGAAAGCTTGACATCCATTTTTTAATAAACGAATAGCTTTATGGCTTGAGATGATAGTGATTGATTTTAATGGTTTGGTTGCTTGAATTCGCATAATAGGTTGTTTAGGAATATGAAAGCTAACAACCTTACGAAAATAATCAATTTTTGCATGATAAGTAGGTAACCAATCAATCCCTAGAATTACGCTAAATGCAAGTATTTTCAAATGAAATAAGATCGATGGTGTAATGTGAGGGTACCGATTTGAACCAAACAAGACTTATAAATAGTGGATGTAATGAAGGTTTCTCCCAACGGAGTTTCAACAGATAAGTCAAAGTCTAATTTCTCCTGAGTTAAATTTAAACGCTTGAGCACAAGTAGAGAAATAAAAGAATGGGTAGAACCGAGATCAAATAAGGTATATACTTTGCTAGAGTTTATGATAAGCTTACCCGTGATGACCTCGTCGTTTCTTGCTTTTTGGGAGGTCACGAAAAACGCCTCCTCAGACCATCGGGCTTTAACTTTTCTAGGACGCCCTTTGGTGCCTCCATCCTAGTTGAACTTGTCTTTTGGTGAATGATAAAATCGCTAAGTGACCTTCTCTTCCACAATTATAACATGCTTTGACTAAGATCGCAGCTTTGACCGATGTGTCCTTCCCTCCACATTTGAAGCATATGATAGGTGGTCGCTTCCTTCCTTAACAACGGTAAAAATCAAATCGACGCCTTTCCATCATTTTTGAATCTCCTCTTCTTGAAATGTCCATTCTTATTATTTTGGCCATGATTACAACCAAAGTGGTTACCATTTCGCATGTTGATTCCTCCACGCTTATTATCACCGCTTCGATGATCGCTATTACTAGTATTATCATTTTATCTACCGCTTCTTTTTGGTCATTTGACTTATTATCGCGCTCCAATAATCGAGCCCTATTAACAACATCCTAATACAAACACGCTTTATGAGAGATAAGATATTGACGTATCTCTGGGTTTCAAACCTCTTAGAAACATTCGCGCCATTCTCTCCTCATTATCAACCAAATGGGACGCAAACCGAAAACTCAAAAACTTGGCTTTGTATCGCGACACGGCCATGTTATTTTGTTCCAGCTTTAATGAACTCTACCTCTTTCATGTGACGAATACTTTCGAAAGTACTTGTCATTGAACAGCTTCTTCGAACTTCTCCCAAGACATCTTCAACAAGGCGGCAGTTGAGTACGCTTTTATAGATTCCCACCAAAGAATTTGCCTCTCCACCTGCAACATGAAGGTGTCAAAGGAACCTTTTTCCCTGAGAGCATCCCAAGACATAAAATATCTTGTTGATCTGCTTTATCCATGTCTCCACTTTAAGTGGTTTTGGTTCTCCAAAAACTCCGGTGGTCCCAGCCTCGAATCGCTTCATGGTGATCGTCCGAGAGTTACAAAGTGTTTCCACCTCGCATTTTGGACAGAGCCGCTCTACCGATGTTCCATGAATCAGATGAAGCCTCGTAACATTCCATCATTCATCATTTCGTCAAGGTTGTTATTTTCATCCGAGGATTGTCGCCTCCTCGATGCACATTATCCTAATTATTGATATGTGGAGACTCAACGGTCTCCTGTGCTCCATTAATAATCTCAACATTCTCGGATGCCATTTTCAAATACTGCCACAAAACAAAGGTTAATTGACATGTAATATATTATCCCTATACTCTGACCGACCAATTAAATATCAAATAAATTTAGGTAGATCATACTAGCGAAGGAATTTCCCGTCTCTCCCCTCCTAGTTCTTGTCTCACATCTTAGCCAGGGATCATATCCCTAAGCTTTGATACCAACTGTGACGCCCCCAAAATAGGTATACATCACCTATTCTGAGTCGCCAAATACATGGTACATAATACGAATACAATCTTTAATATACAACAAGAGAGCTGTGAGTTTTAATACAATTATTGTCTTCTAAACAATATCCACTCTCAGAATAAGTCCTCATTACATTTATTGTCACACTATTTAACAGAATAGTGAGGACTACTAATACTATCATCTGGACCATCACTCCGCTCCCCGACTAGTCCCTTGCCACGCTCTCATTTCTCAAGAGAACAAAGAAAGAAAAGGGTGAGCTCAACTAGCCCAGTAAGAAATATTATGACTAAGATAATGCAGAATAAATTATCATTAGCCTACAACAATATTAAATTGATAAAATACAATAGACATCAAGTTTAACTGTAGCGGAACAAGCAATCCATTAATAGAGTCAAGTAGAGAATAAAATCTACTATCTTTTATGATTTAAAAGGTTTTTCATCACTTTTATCGCAGGGACTCAGCTTAATAAATAATCCACATCATCCTTGCACTACGGTCAAGGATATTCATTAGTATCACAACCACAAATTATCCATGCACTACGGGCCAAGGATATTCGTGTATTCATCAATGGTCATGATCATGCCAACAACTTTCCATCAATGCACTACAAGCCAATGAGGACTTTTACCACATCATTTGTAACATTACGGTCATGATTACACCTAATAATCCCTAGTCATAATCATACCAAGTCCATCTATACACTACAGGCCACAGATGACTTTCAAAAACTATAAACATGAGGATGATGACAATGATATAAGAATTCAATAAAACAAGTTTAAGAATTAATTTATTCAGGAATTAATAACGTCCAAATTGTCAACATGATACTTCTTTGTAGAGTAAAATTCAAGAATGCTCAGAAGAATATTTCCATGAAAAGATACTGGATGAAACACAAATATCAAGGATATTCCACTAATTTCATGGAGTATAGAAGTTAAAACTTTAACCAACTGAGTATAATAAAGAATGGAATAACAAAAGAAATCACCATGCATGCGGATTTCACATGTATGTGTTATTCCAACAAAATAATAAATAACGAAACTGTGTCAAAGTAAATTGCACCGATAGATGTTCCAATGTAATAATAAAACGAAACCAGTCCCAAGCGTAAAATGCATGCATGTGATATTCCAATGTAATAATAAAGATTTTAATGAGGTCCCATGAAACGCATCGCATAACAAAGATATTCCAACTTAATAATAAAGGCGAAATAAATTTCCTACAGAAAACGCATGCATATATGATATTCCAAATGTAATAATAAAGAATGGAATAAAAGAAGAATTTCACCAAGTATAGGGTAGACCGCGTATACAGCTTATTCCAATAGAATAATGAAAAAAATAGAATAACAGAAGTTCTCTTCATGAATACGAAAGAAATAATACCCCTTACCTTATAAAGAAGAAACTGGATATAGAAGTAATGAAGTAGCAAAATACTTTTCTTCTTTCTCTCTATAGTTTCTCTCTCTAGAGTTTCGGTGAATTCGTAAGAAATAATGAAGGAATGAGCTTCTATTTATAAGAGAATGGATTGAATAGGAATTAATTCATGAACTATCCAGATTGATTTACTTTTTAAACAGACGGTCCATATTGATTTAATAAAATATTCTAATAAAACAAAATTAATAAAATATATTATATATATATATATATCATTCACTAAGTTACAACCCCGTGAATCAAAATCCCACCCCAAATTCTCATTTCAAAACCTTCATATATATATATATATATATATATATATATATAACTTCGTGAATTCCCTGCACTACTCCACCCGTGACAAAATAATTCCACCCCCAAGACTTTTCTCCTCCCGTGGGTCCCACATGTGGCCCCACCTTTATAATATTAAATTATTTTCTACCTACTATTTTGAAGAATGGATAAATGGGGGGTCCATAAATACAACAAATACTTCATAAAAAAACTCCTCAATTTTTTAACAATATTTATCATCATTATTATAATTGACAATATTAATCGACTAGGTCGTTCCCAGGAAAGAGGGGGCTTTCCAATAAGGATTTCTCCTTATTGGCATGCAATTAGGTGACCAAACCTCTCTTTGGCAGAACTTCTAGACATCGTTAATATTGCAAATAATAATATTAATAACTTTGCCATCTCAATTATTGATTTAATAATATATAAAATATCGACAATAATTGAATCAAATAACGTGAGATACTATGCAACAATTACTGAAGCAAAAATTGAACAAAACTTAGTGACTTCTCACGTAAACATCAATAATTAATACCGTGTGCTACTATGTAACCATGCATATTCCTTTACTTTTAACACCTGGTGTTTCAACAGTTAACAGTAAAACTTTCGCCGTTATTTTTATAAAATATTTTTTCATCGCTTTCAATCAATCCGATAATAATTCTTTTCAGGGGTCCACTAATGATTGTGCTGCCGCATTTAATATTCCCTCGTTAAAAAGAATATTCCCACCAATCGAATATTATATAACCACTTGAGTACTTTGCAAAATTTATAAATATTATCCACAACTATAACATTATATCAAATTCATTCCATAATTTTTAAAAATGATAATTATAGAAAATTCATCTTTATTCATAAAAGTTGGGGTCTTACACACATCATATTCTTTCTAAGTAGTTGGAAGACCTATGTGACGCCCCCAAAATAGGTATACATCACTCATTCTGAGTTGCCAAATACATGGTACAGAATACAAATACAAACTTAAATATACAACATGAGCTGTGAGTTTTAATACAAATATTGTCTTTTAGACAATATTCAAACTCAAAATAAGTCCTCAATACATTTATTATCACACTATTTTACAGAATACTGAGGTCTACTAATGCAACCATCTGGACCGTTAATCCATTCCCCGACTAGTCCCAAATATATTCTCAATTCACTCAAGAGAACGGTGAAAGAAAGGGTGAGCTCAACTAGCCCAAAGAAGAAATATTATGACTAAGATAATGCGAATAAATTATCCTTAGCCTTCAACAAAGATAACAACCGATAGAATATAATAGACAACAAGTTTTAGATCAACAATCTACAATAAATAAGAAATCCATTAGAAGAGTCAAGTAGAGCATAAAATCTACTATCTTCTATGATTTAAAAAGTTTATCATCAATTTTATCATTAAGACTCAGCTTAATAAATAATCCACATCATCGAATCATCCCTGCACTACGGGCCAAGGATATTCTTTAGTATCACGACCACGAATTATCCATGCACTACGAGCCAAAGATAATCGTGTTTTCATCGACAGTCATGATCATGCCATAAAACAATTCATCTTTGCACCCTTGGCAAGAGAATCCATGGCCACAATCATACCAAAAAAACGCCCATCAATGCACTACGGCCAATGAGGACTTTTACCACATCATTTGTAATATTACTACCATGATTATACCGAATAATACCGTCATAATCATACCAAGTCCATCTATGCACTACAGCCACATATGACTTTCAACATATATTATATATATGAGGTGATGACAATTGTGAGACCCTAGATTTTATTAATAAAGATTTAAATTTCTCAAATATTTTTTTAATATTATGGTGTGGATTTGATATAATGTTATAGTTGTGGGTGATATTTACAAATTTTGCAAAAGTATGCAAGTTGTTATAAAATATTCGTTTGGTCGAAATATCCGTGACGCCTGACAATCATTAGTGAATCCATTAACTAAGTATTGTCGTAGTAAGAAAACGATGTAATTATCTTTTATAAAATACGACTAAGTGTTACCGTTAAAACCGCTGAACTACCCGTAGTAGTAAAAGTACAAGAATACGCTGTGGTTGCATAGTAGCACACAAGATTGATTATTGATGCTTACGCATGAAGTCACCGCTTATACTCAATTATTGCTACAAAGAATTGTTTTGCATCATATCTCTCATTATTGATTCGATTATTGTCACAAAGATCATTTTCATAATATGATATATTATTAAATCAGTAATTGAGACGACAGAGTTATTCATATTATTAAATTGCAATATTTACAATGTCTAGAAGTTATGTCAAGGAAAGGTTTGGTCACCTAATTACGCACCAATAAGGAGAAATCCTTATCGGAAAGCCCCTTCTTTCCTGGGAACTACCTGATTGTTAAATATTGTGAGTTATGATATTAATGATGAATAAGTTCATGTTGATTAAAGATGAATTTGATAGTTCCACTGTGTTGGGATTATTAGTGTTAGTGGAAATTGACATTTATTCCGATGCTAATTGATGTTTGGGGTTATATTGATAAATCGGGTAATTAATCGGATAAATGAGCAATTAATTGCAACTAATTCACATGCTTATATAACTATTTGTTCACATGTGTGTACTATTGAGTCACATTCACTTACTATTAGGGGAGTTGGTGCAAGATTGATAATACTTGCATGACTAAGTTAAAAAATGGAGGTATAGATGGAAGTACTATACTGTAATTCGTATTTTTCACATGATTATACTATTGAGTCACATGAATGAACTATTGATTCGCATTATTTACCATTAGGGGAGGTGGTGCAAGTTTGATAGTACTTGCAGGACTAAATTAAAAATGAAAGAAAAGTTGGATGTATTGTACTATAATTTTTCGAGTCCCAAAACGTGCAATTATCGAAACTATATTTTCCTATAAATAGAAGCTCATTCTTCCTTCATTTCTCATCAATTCACTAAAGCTATAGAGCAATTATTATAGAGAGAAAGAAGAAGAGAAATTTGCTACCTCTCTATTCCAGTATCAAGCTTTATTCTAAGGTAAGGGGTATTATTTCTTTCGTATTCATGAAGAGAGCTATTGTTATTTCATTCCTTATTATTCCGTTGAATAACTTTTGTATATCAAGTAATCGCATACATGGTGAAATTCTTCTCATTATTCCATTCTTTATTATTATGTTGAATAACTGCTTGTGTCTGGCACCGCATACATGGTGAAATTATTCTATTATTCCGCTCTTTATTATTCTCAGCGGAATATCATGTATGCATGCGCTTTACGCATGACACCGTTCCATTCTTTATTATTCGCGGTTTAATATCCGTCTGCATGCGTTTTACGCATTTACCTAGTTCCATTCTTTATTATTCTCGTTTAATATCCTATCTCGTATGCGCTTACGCATGACCGGTTCCATTATTTATTATTCTCATTGAGAATAACTCACAAGCGATCTATCGCATGCATGGTGAATCCTTCTGTTATTCCATTCTTTATTATTATGTTAGAATAACCTGTCTATGTGGATTACCACATGCATGGTGAATGATCCTTTGTATTCATTCCTTATTAAATTATGGAAATGATCTGTCTACGTGGATTACCGCATGGCGGGCAAAAATCCATTTGTAGTTTCATATATTCTATTATACACAGTTGGTTAAAGCTTTGGTTTCTATATTCCTTGAAATTAGTGGAATATTCTGGATATTTGCGCTTCATCCAGTATCTTTTCGTGAAAATATTCTTCTGAGCATTCTTGAATTTTTCTCCATAAAGCAGTATCATGTTGACAATTTGGACATTATTGAGTTCAGGGTAAATTAACTTATAAATCTTTAAAATTTATTCTTGAACTTGTTTTATTGAATTATTATGTCATTTTCATGATGAGTTATGTTGGTTGTCATGTGAAAACATGAAAGTTTCTTAGAAATCACAAAGGGTTGAAAATTAGATTTTGGTGAAAATAGAATATGAAATTCAATTGACCATATCTACTATTATATTTTAAATTTTTTGGTGTGGTCAAGTTCTAGAGTTAGATCTATGAGCCTTCTAACTTATCCAAGTGGAATCACTAGAAAAGGTGTTGTAGATTTTCGTGTGGACTATTTTTAGAAAAGGAGTCAAAAGCTGCAAAATAGCAAAAACCTAGTGCCCAGAAATTTAAAAGGGACATGAAAAACTAGTGCACAGAAACTAGTGCCCACTTAATTTATGAGAAAAATTCCAGCCTTTTGAGACATGAAAGTATATGGTATAAAGAACCTCCTGTCCAAAAATGAGCTCATTCCGACTTAAAATGAGCAAGTTATGACCATTTCAATATTTAGGTTTTTCTGACGAAAAATGCTATAACCGGAGTTCTAGAACTCCGATGACCATGAAATTTAAACCGAAAGCTCACATTAACATGTGTAAGATCCTGTCAAGATTTGGGAATTTCTGGAGTTAAATTTGAGGTAGTTGATTTCTTAAGAAAATAATTAGAAATTGATTTTTGAAAAATAGTAACTGAATTTTAAAAATTCCGAGAAAAATATATGTTCATTATGGGACTATATTCCGCTAAATCCCAGAAAAGAAATATTTTTGGGACTAATTTGGTATTTTTCATGAAAATGGTTTAGTTAAGAACATATAAATTAAATATGTTATGTGAAGTTGGAAAATAGGTAAATAGGATTTTATGGCTTGGAAATCCTATATAAGGTATATGCAAATTTTTGATGAGTGATTGGATCATTGGTGATGAAATCTTATGAGTATGGCATTTTTGAATGATTAAATGCATTATTTGGTAAAGTGTAAACAATTAAATTAAATTATTTATAAGTTTAAGAAGTGATTAAAATATTGTTATAATATTAATAATATTAGATTTTGAGTTATTTAAGTGATGGATAATATTTGGATAAATTTAAAGTCTTTAATATTTATCCTTGTTTTCGTTTGATTAATGCTTATATTATTGTCATCATCCTCATGCTTATATTGTGATGAAAGTCATCTTTGGCTTACATGCAGAGATGAACTTGGTATGATTATGACCAGGGACCATTCGGTATAATCATGACCTATAATGTTATAAATGATAGGGTAAAAGTCCTCAGTGGCTTGTAATGCATTGATGGACAATTTTTGGTATGATTATGACCAGGGATTATTCGGTATAGTCATGACCATTGATGATTTAATGAATATTCTTGGCCTGTAGTGCAGGGATGATTAGATGATGTGGTTTATTTATTAAGCTGAGTCTCAACGATAAAAATTGATGAAAACATTTTAAATCATAGAAGATAGTAGATATCATGCTCTACTTGACTCTTCTAACGGATTGCTTATTTCGCTGCAGTTAAACTTGATGTCTATAGTATTTTATCAGTTTAACATTGTTGAAGACTAATGATAATTTGTTCTGCATTATCTTAGTCATAATATTTCTTCCTGGGCTAGTTGAGCTCACCCTTTCTTTCATTGTTCTCTTCAGGAAATGAGAACGTAGCCGGGACGAGTCGGGGAATGGAGTGATGGTCCAGATGATAGCATTAGTAGTCCTCGCTATTCTGTTAAATAGTATGACAATAAATATAATGAGGACTCCATTAAGTGTGGATATTATCTAGATGACAATATTCTTATTAAAACTCTCAGTTAATGTTTTGTCATATTTTACACGACAGTTGTATTATTAAGTTGTATTTGTATTTTTGTACCATGTATTTGGTGACTCAAGATGGGTGATGTAAACCTGTTTTGGGGGCGTCACAACAATGATATAAGAATTCAATAAAACAAGTTCAAGGATAAATTTTTAAAGATTTATAATTTAATTTATCCAGAAATTAATAACGTTCAAATTGTCAACATAATACTGCTTTGTGGAGTAAAATTCAAGAATAATATTGTACCAAAAATGATTTGGACCGAAAACGAATCAATTTTTATCATGAATAGTACCACGGGTGAATAGTACTCGAGTGAATAGTACCCCGTGAATAGTACTTTATGAATAGTAACCCGTGAATAGTACTCCAGCATGAAAAAGTTAAAACTTATCAAGAATGCTCAGAATAATATTTCCATGAAAAGATACTGGATGAAGCGCAAATATGAAGGATATTCTACTAATTTCATGGAGTATAGAAGCCAAAACTTTAACCAAATGAGTATAGAATTCAAAATCTGAAACGAAATAATATTACTTACATACTATAGAGTATGGAAGAAAATATTATTTCAAGCGAATATTGAACGAAAATAACATCCCTTACAAATATTAAACGAAAATAATATTCATTTCGAATATTGAACGAATATAATATTCCTTACGAATATTAAATGAAAATAATATTTCTTTCGAATATTGATCGAAATAATATTCATACGAATACGAAAAATAATATATCTTTAGAATATGAAATAAATAATACCCCTTATGAGTATTAAAAGAAAATAATTCTCTTCATGAATATGAAAGAAATAATACCCCTTACCTCAAAAGAAGAGTATTTCAATTGGTATAGCGGATATATTCTTGAAGAAAACTTTCACTATTTTCTACACTCAAAGCTTTCTAAAACTCGAAAGAAATACGCTCAATATTATAGAAGAATAATTCTCTGATTCTGGTGTGATTTTCAATTCTAAATAAGCATCCTATTTATAGGAGAATGGAAAAGATACTATTTGAGCGCATAGTGGACAAGGAGTCACGCTAATTCAATCTATTTGAATTCAAAATTTTGATTTTACTATGTTTGTCTTTATGCAATAAAATAATCTAATAAAACAAAAAATTTTAAATAAAATATAATATTATATATATACATATTATATATATAACATAAGTTGATAAAGAAAAGTCACGGGTGTTACCCCGTGAACTTCTCCCCCCTTTTTCAACCACTAACATATATATAATAAATAAATAAATATATATATATATATATATATATATATATATATATATATATATATATAGGTCTTGTTCCGTAAAGGGAGCCCTTACTTTGTTAAAATGCTAACTTTTTTTTTTGCTTTTTTTTAAAACAACTAAAAAAAGAGTTTAATATTTTATGGAACAGAAATTTTTTCATAATACAATGTTTTGGATGTGATTTGGATACGTATAACAAAACAGGTATATACAGTCTGTGCAGACTGTACATATATTTTTTGGTATAGGTATCCAAATCACACCCAAAACATTATATTATGGAAAAATTCCAGTTCCATAAAATATTAAACTTTTTTTTAGTTGTTTTAAAAAAAAAAAGCAATTTTTTTTTTTAACAAAGTAAGGTAGCCATCACCTGATCGGTTCTGTGTGTGTGTGTGTGTATGTATATATATATATATATATAACCTTCCATGCCTTATACGGCATTCCAACTCCCTCCCCCCAAGTTCTCATTTTCTCCACCTGTGGGCCCTACATGTGGCCCCCACATGTGGTCCCCACTTTTATTATATGAATAATTTTCTACCGATTATTTTGAAAAATGGGTAAATTGGGGGTCCATAAAATAATTAAAATTTACAACAAATACTTCATAAAAAAATCCTCTCAATATTTTTAACAATATTTATTCATTATTATTATAATTCGTAATATTAACAACCAGCTCGTTCCCAGGAAAGGGGGGGCTTTCCAATAAGGATTTCTCCCTATTGGCGCGTAATTAGGTGACCAAACCTCTCCTTGACAGAACTTCTAGACATTGTTAATTATGCAAATAATAATATGAATAACTTGTCATCTCAATTATTGATTTAATAATATATAAAATATTGACAATAATTGAATCAAATAATGTGAGATACTATGCAGCAAATTTTGTAGCAATAATTGAACAAAACTGAGTGACTTCTCACATAAGCATCAATAATCAATATCGTGTGCTACTATGTAACCACGCCAGACATCGTATTTTTTACTACTAATGTAGTTCAACAGTTTAACGGTAAAACTTCCGCCGTTATTTTCATAAAAAGATATTTTTGTCGTTTTCTCATTTCGACAATAATTCCGTTGTGGGGTTCACCAATGATTATGTCGTCGTACGAATATTCCCTGTTAAAATGAATATTCCCCGACCAATCGAATATTATATAACAACTTGCTATCGTTGTAAAATTTATAAATATTACCCACAACTATAACATTATATCAAATCCACACAATAATATTAAAAAAAATATTTTGAGAAAAATAAATCTTTATTCATAAAATTTGGGGTCTCACAATCTCCCCTCCTTATGAAATTTCGCCCTCAAAATTTACGTACGTACCTGGTATATGAAACAGATGAGGACACTTCGTCAAATTCTAACTCTTGAGGTATAACCTTTGAGCGTAGAATATATTCCTTCTTATCCAAGATTTTAACAGGTACCTCTTCATACGTTTAATCTTCCGCTATGTTGTCCAGTTCTAAATCAATAATGTGGTTCGGGTCGTCCACATATTTACGTAACATCGATTCGTGAAAAACACGCAACATACTTGGCGTTAATGCGAGTCTATAGGCCACAGTTCCTACTCGACCGAGGATTTCAAATAGGCCATTTAAATCTAGGGTTGAGATTTCCTCTCGTCATCGACTCTTTCTTCTAGAATAACGCTTTCTTGAACCTTCTTCTTCATATTCATCAACTCCAGGTCTGTAGCTTGAGCGACTTTAACATTATCGATTAAAGTCGATTCTACTCGTATATTTAACATCATCATGTGGGTCTTTAACTCTATCTCCATTATTTGTAAGTTATACGAAATGGGTTTTTGTGTTAACAACATCGCACTCGTATACGATCTTCTACTCAACGCGTCAGCTACCACGTTCGCTTTTCCCACGATGGTATTGAATGGTACGATCATAATCTTCAACAGCTCGAGCCAACGTCTTTGGCGCATGTTACGTTCGTTTTGGGTGAAGACATATTTGAGAGTTTTAGAAAACTGGGGTCAATACAGAATTCAACAGGAAGTCTTCAGGGAATACGTCAGGAAATTTATTAACAATAGAAATATTATTCAAAACCGCGACTCTCATCCCAAACTTAGATATCATGTCACATTGATACCTATTAACTTGTTACTGTTATTCATGGCGTCTGAGTATGGAAAGTCTAGCTTCGGTGCATTCCACACAAGGAAGTCACTAGCGAAAGGTTCGGGGCTCTTTACTTATGGCTTGATATGATAATGATTGACTTTAGTGGTTTGGTTGCTTGAATTTGCATAATAGGTTGGTTAGGAATATGAAAGCTAACAACCTTACGAAAATAATCAATTTTAACATGATGAGTAGTTAACCAATCGATTCCTAAAATCACATCAAAGGCAAGTATTTTCAAAGAGATAAGATTGACAGGTAACGTGAAAGTGTCGATTTGAATCAAACAAGATTTATAAACAGTGGATGTAACGAAGGTTTCTCCTAACGGAGTTTCAACAGATAAGTCAAAGTCTAATTTCTCCGGAGTCAAATTTAAACGTTGAGCGCAAGTAGGAGAAATAAAAGAGTGGGTAGAACCGGTATCGAATTGCAAGAGTTTATGATTAACTTACCCATGACAACTTCGTTTGGATTCCTCGACAAACGCTCTCACTTAAACTGTCAGTTTTGACTTGTCTGGGGCATCCTTTAGCGTCACTATCCCAGCTGGACTTGACTTCACTACACGACAAAATTGAGCTAGGTGACCTTCTCTTCCGCAATTGAAACACGCTTTGGGTTGCTACATACAGTTTGGACGGATGTGTCCCTCCTATCCGCATTTGAAACATACGACTGGTGGTCATTCTTCTTCCTTTGAAACGCATGTCGGTGCTGCTATTTTTCCATCATTATTGAACCTTCTCTTCTTGAAATTTCCAATTCTATTATCTTGGCCATGATTACCACCGAAGTGGTTACCATTCTTGGCATGATAATTTCCCCCACGATGGTTATCATTATTTAGATGGTCGTTGCCACCAGTACAATTATTATCGTGTTGTTAGTCGTTGTCTTTTGGTTGTGCTGACTCATTATCGCGCTCCACTAATTGATCCCTATTCACAACATCTGAATATAAACAAAGTTTGTGAGAAATGAGGTATTGACATATATCGGGTTTCAAACCTCGCAGAAACATTCTCGTCATTCACTCCTCATTATCGACCAAATGGGATGCAAACCAGGACAACTACGCAAACTTAGCCACGTACTGCGACATGGTCATATTGTTTTGCTCCAGCTTGATGAATTCCACCTCTTTTATATGACGAATACTTTTAGGAAAGTACTTGTCGTTGAACAATTCTTGGAACTTCTCCTAAGACATCTTGAGTGCGTCAGGCTGGGTACATTTTACAAATTCCCACCAATGATATGTTTCTTCACGCAACATAAAGGTGGCGAATGGAACCTTTTGCCCCTCTGTGCATTCCAAAACATCAAATATCTTGGTGATCTGCTTTATCCACGTCTCTGCCTTAAGTGGTTCTGGCTTTCCCAAAAACTCAGGTGGTCCCAGCTCCTTGAACTTCTTAGCGGTGACCAACCGTGGGTTGCCATTGATTTTCCTCCATTATGAACAGGAGTCTCTCTCATTTGGTCTTGCATGAATTCTAAAAAGCTCCTAAACGTACCGTCGTTCGTCATTTGATCAATGTTGTTGTTTACACGAGGATTATTGCCTTCCGGATGCACATTATCCTGGATATTGATCGTTGGTGATTCAACGGTCTCATGTGCTCCATTGCTATTCTCAACATTCTCGGATGTCATTTTTAAACGCTATCACAAAACAAGGGTTAATTGGCATGCCACATATTATCCCTATACTCTGACCGACTAATTAAATACCAAATAAACTTAGGTAGGTCATACTAGTGAAGGAATTCCCCGTCTCTCCCCTCCTAGTTCTTGTCTCACATCTCAGCCAGGGATCATATCCCTAAGCTTTGATACCAACTGTGACGCCCCCAAAATAGGTATACATCACCCATTCTGAGTCGCCAAATACATGGTACAGAATACAAATACAAACTTAAATATACAACATGAGCTGTGAGTTTTAATACAAATATTGTCTTCCAGACAGTATTCAAACTCAAAATAAATCCTCAATACATTTAGTATCACATTATTTTACAGAATAGTGAGGACTACTAATGCAACCATCTGGACTGTCAATCCATTCCCCGACTAGTCCCAGTTATATTCTCAATTCCTGAAGAGAACAGTGAAAGAAAGGGTGAGCTCAACTAGCCCAGTAACTGATAGAATATAATAAATTATCATTAGCCTTCAGCAGTATAAAACTGATAGAATATAATAGACAACAAGTTTTAGATAAACAACTGCAGCGAAATAAGCAATCCATTAGAAGAGTTAAGTAGAGCATAAAATCTACTATCTTCTATGATTTAAAAAGTTTATCATCAATTTTATCATTAAGACTCAGCTTAATAAATAATCCACATCATCGAATCATCCCTGCACTACGGGCCAAGGATATTCTTTAGTATCACGACCACGAATTATCCATGCACTACGAGCCAAAGATAATCGTGTTTTCATCGACAGTCATGATCATGCCATAAAACAATTCATCTTTGCACCCTTGGCCGAAGAGAATCCATGGCCACAATCATACCAAAAACTGTCCATCAATGCACTACGGGCCAATGAGGACTTTTACCACATCATTTGTAACATTACGGTCATGATTATACCGAATAATACCTCGGTCATAATCATACCAAGTCCATCTATGCACTACAAAAATACATATGACTTTCAACATATTATAAATATGAGGATGATGACAATGATATAAGAATTCAATAAAACAAGTTCAAGGATAAATTTTTAAAGATTTATAATTTAATTTATCCAGAAATCAATAATGTTCAAATTGTCAACATGATACTGCTTTGTGGAGTAAAATTAAAGAATAATATTGTGCCAAAAATGATTTGGACCGAAAACGAATCAATTTTTATCATGAATAGTACCTCGGGTGAATAGTACTCGAATGAATAGTACCCCATGAATAGTACTTCATGAATAGTAACCCGTGAATAGTACTCTGGTATGAAAAAGTTAAAACTTATCAAGAATGCTCAGAATAATATTTCCATGAAAAGATACTGGATAAAACGCAAATATGAAGGATATTCTACTAATTTCATGGAGTATAGAAGCCAAAACTTTAACCAAATGAGTATAGAATTCAAAATTTGAAACGAAATAATATTACTTACATACTACAGAGTATGGAAAAAAATATTATTTCAAGCGAATATTGAACAAAAATAACATCCCTTACGAATATTAAATGAAAATAATATTGATTTTAAATATTGAACGAATATAATATTCCTTACGAATATTATATGAAAATAATATTTCTTGTGAATATTGAACGAAATAATATTCATACGAATACGAAAAATAATATATCTTCATAATATGAAATAAATAATACCCCTTACGAGGATTGAAAGAAAATAATTATCTTCATGAATACGAAAGAAATAATACCCCTTACCTCAAAATAGGAGTATTCCAACTGGTATAGCATATATATTCTTGAAGAAAACTTTCACTATTTTCTACACTCAAAGCTTTCTAAAACTCGAAAGAAATACGCTCAATATTATAGAAGAAGAATTCTCTGATTCTGGTGTGATTTTCAATTCTAAATAAGCATCCTATTTATAGGAGAATGGAAAAGATACTATTTGAGCGCATAGTGGACAAGGAGTCACGGGCGAATTCTAAAAAATTTGATTTTACTATGCTGTATTATGCAATAAAATATTCTAATAAAACAAAAACTTTTAAATAAAATATAAATATATAGACATTGTTAATTATGCAAATAATAATATGAATAACTTGTCATCTCAATTATTGACTTAATAATATATAAAATATTGACAATAATTGAATCAAATAACGTGAGATACTATGCAGTAATTTCTGTAGCAATAATTGAACAAAACTGAGTGACTTCTCACATAAGCATCAATAATCAATATCGTGTGCTACTATGTAACCACACGTATTACTATACTTTTACTACTGGGTAGTTCAACAGTTTAACGGTAAAACTTCCGCCGTTATTTTCATAAAAAGATATTTTGTTGTTTTTTCATTTTGACAATAATTCTATTGTGGGGTCCACCAATGATTGTGTCGTCGTACGAATATTCCCTGTTAAAACGAATATTCCCTGACCAATCGAATATTATATAACAACTTGCTTTCTTTGCAAAATTTATAAATATTACCCACAACTATAACATTATATCAAATCCACACCACAATATTAAAAAAATATTTTGAGAAAATTAAATCTTTATTCATAAAATTTGGGGTCTCACAACCTACCACAAAATCTATTGTGATATGTTCTCATTTCCACTCTGGTATTTCCAATGGTTGAAGTAATCTGCTCGGCCTTTGATGCTCGGCCTTGACCCTTTGACATGTCAAGCATTTCGCAACACATTCTGCGACATCTCTCTTCATGTTTGGCCACCAAAAGTGTCGTCATAAATCTTTATACATCTTCGTACTTCCTGAGTGTATCGAATATCTTGAGTTATGAGCTTCGATTAAGATTTCTTCTTTAATATCTGGTACTACTGGAATCCAGATTCTTCCCTCGAATCTTAGTAGCCCTTCATTATCGATCTTGTATTTCACTTCACTACCCTCAACCACTTTCTCTAGGATTTTTCTACATTCTTCATCTTGTAGTTGAGCATTCTTTACCTTGTCCACAAAAGTTGGACCAACTTCTATTTGGAATAGTCGTTCGTCGGCTTCTTTCAGAAATCTTATTTCCAACTTCAGTTTTGTCATTGCTGAAATAAGCTCCTCCTGAGTGATTATCAGCATCAACTTTTCCCGACCTTTCCTGCTTAAAGCATCTGCAACCACATTCGTTTTTCCTGGATCATAAAAGATCTCATAATCGTAATCTTTTATCAATTCCATCCATCTCCTTTTACGCATGTTTAGATCCTTCTGAGTGAAAATATACTTCAGACTCTTATGGTCTGTGTAGATCTCACATTTCTCTCCATAGAGATAGTTTCTCCATATCTTCAAAGCAAATACCACCACAGCCAACTCTAAATCATGAGTCAAATATCCTTTCTCATAATCCTTTAGTTGTCTTGATGCATATGCAATAACTTTGTCGTTCTTCATAAGCACACAACCCAATCCTTTATGTGAGGCATCACTATACACCACAAAGTTTCCTGTATTATCTGTTAATGACAACACAGGTGCCACACTTAACTTCTTTTTCAAGTCTTGAAAACTCTCTTCACACTTTTTCGTCCAAACAAATTTTACAGCTTTCCTTGTCAAATTTGTTAACGGAGTGGCAATCTTGGAAAAATCCTAGTTAAACTGTCTATAATAGCCGGTCAGTCTTAAGAAACTCCTCACCTCCGAAGGTGTTCTTGGTTGTTCCTAATTATTACGGCTTCAACTTTTGATGGATCCACTGAAATCCCATCTTTATCAATCACATGCCCAAGAAATTGTACACGTTCCAGCCAGAATTCACACTTCGAGAATTTCGCGTATAACTTTTCCTTTCTTAGTGTCTCCAACGTCAAACGTAAATGTTCCACGTGTTCTTCTTTAGATTTGGAATACACCAAAATGTCATCAATGAATACCACCACAAACTTATCTAAGAATGGTTTGAACACCCTGTTCATCAAATCCATGAATGCAGCAGGGGAATTGGTCAATCCGAAAGACATCACCAGAAACTCGTAATGTTCATACCGAGTTCTAAATGTTGTCTTTGGTACATCCTCCTTCCTTATTTTCAATTTATGATACCCACTTCTCAAATCTATTTTTGAGAAGTATCTAGCACCCTTCAATTGATCAAACAAGTCATCTATTCTTGGCAATGTATATTTATTCTTAATAGTGACTTTGTTTAACTCCCTATAATCAATGCAAAGACGCATTGACCCATCCTTCTTCTTTACGAATAACACTAGTGCTCCCCATGGTGACACACTCGGCTGAATGTACTTCTTATCTAACAGCTCTTGCAATTGTACCATCAGTTCCTTCATTTCTACCAGAACCATCCTATATGGGGCTTTTGATATCGGAGCGGTTCCTGGCGCTAAGTCGATCACGAACTCAATCTCTCAGTCAGGAGAAAGTCCTGGAAAATCCTCCGGAAACACATCTGCAAATTCCCTAACCACTGGTATCTCTTCCAGTTTCACCCCTTCCTCTGAGTATCCACTATGTAAGCTAAATAACCCACATAGCCTTAATTCAACAACTTCTTGGCCTGCATAATCGTCAGACATCTCGCATGTCTAGGCAATCTGCTACCAAAGAAAACTACCTTTGACGGAGTCATAAAGTTTACACATTTGTTTTGGCAATTAATTATCGTTCCATAATTGAACAACCAATCCATTCACAAAATAACATCAAACTCTCCAAGTTTTATTGGCATTAAATCTACCATCATAACATTTCCCTTAATGTTCACCCTATAATTCTTGTATACGAACCTAACAGGAATCACTTCCTTATTCACAATTTCCATGTTTAAAGGAAAATTTAATTCTTCACTAGGTAATCCAAACCTCTTAGCAAATTCATCAGACATAAATGAGCAGGTAGCACCCGAATCAAATAATACATAAGCATCAATATCATTGATTGGGATAATACCTGACATAACATCTTTTGACTGCACTGCATCCTTCATAGTCATGTTGAAGGTTCAAGCTGTGGATCTGTTTGATGACGTTGGTTCTGCAATGGTCAATGTGCCTCCACTGTTGCCTCCCTTGTTTCCTGTTTTCTCTTCAGGTTTCTTCTTAGGGCACTCACGAGCAAAATGATCCTTCGACCCGTATGTGTAACACACATTCTTCTTGGTTTGGCTGCAATTTCGGGCAATGTGACCCTCCTGACCACAGTTAAAGTATACACGCTTTCCCCTTAAGTATACACCCGCATGAAACTTCCCGCATGTAGAACATGCTTCGAACTTTTTCTTCTGCTGATTACCCTGCTGGTTTCCAGAACCCATATTTCCATTCCATTTCCTCTTCAGATTATTGTTACCATTTCCACTACTCCGACCACCATTTTTACCTTCACTCTCATTCTTCTTCTTTCTTTGTTCTTGATTGTACTTTGTCACAGCCTCACCTCCACCCTCAACGAGAATTGCCTTCTCAAGCACCGCTACGAATGTCTTCAGCTGGAACAGGGAGACCCTACTGTACAACCAAGGTTTCAGTCCCTGCTCAAACCTCTTAGCCTTACGCTCATCCGTGTTGACTTGATATGGCGCAAACCTCGCCGATTCATTAAATTTTGCGGCATACTACATCATGTCATTGTTCCTACTTGATTTAAAAAATCTGTGCCTCCATCCTGAATCTTCAACTCTCTCGAAATAAGTCTCGAAGAATATCTCCTTAAACCTATCTCATGCCATCACCCCTTGTCCTCCTCGAGTTTTACTGGTTGCCACCAATAACTAGCCTCTGCTTTCAACATGAATGTTGCAAAAGCAGTCTTCTAATCCTCCCCTACCCTAGCTACATCAAACACCTTCTGTATCTCCATGATCCATGTCTGTGCCTCCACTGCATTCATGGACCCATGAAATTCTGGTGGTCCAACCTCCTTGAAATCCTTAAATGTCACGGCTTGATTCTAAGGTTGATTCTGTAATGCACCCGTCAGTAATGTCACTAACTGTTGAATTGGGTTAGCATCGGCGTTGTTATTGTTGGTAGATTCCTCAGGGGTTCTTTGTCGAGGCTGACGTCTTCTTGGAGGCATTTTCTGTTAAAATACACCCATTAGACTATTACTCAATTTCTTTTAGTATTTTCTACTTAATTTGTACATCATAAAAGATTATCACGTAACACATAACACTTTGAATAAAATAATAGCTTTTATTCATTCATAATTTTTTTGAAAACATAAGAATAATAGCATCACTGCTATATACATTACTTTCCTGGACTACTAAAGTTCTAGGATAACATCATCATATCCCATAGGGTACATAACACTTGGGATTTACAATTTATTTATCATATCATAAATCACATATCAAGTACATTTATGACGACCTACTAAAATACTACATAGCCTTACGACACTCTTCTTCCATAATATGAAGCATTGTTCGGCGATCTAAAATGTACGATGGTAGTGTCTCGAACTGTATCGGATAACCCATAACTCGATCATGAGCTCAATTGATCATAGTGTTGAAAACACTATCCATCTCTTCCAGATTGATCTTCCTCACTTGTACATCTCTCTCTACTAATCTGGCTCATTTAGTAGCTTCTTCGTACGCGTCTTCGGCTCTTGCCCTCTTATTAGATTCTTCCTTTAGCTTGTTCTTCAGGTATTCGATCTCCTCTGTTAGTTGCTCATTTCCTCCTTCAGTGTGGATCAGCTTCTCTTCGACATTACTCAAACGTTCCTCTAGATCTTGGATCTTGTCGTCCTTCTACGCCATTAAGGTCTGTTATTCAGCTACTATCTCTCTCAACTCCTCAACGCTATCCTGGAGTTCTATATTTCGATCGTATACTTCATCGTACATATAGCCAACGATCGAGTTAAGTGGAATCTCTTCCTCTTCCTCCTCGTCCTCCTCATCCTCATTTGACTGTGGAAGCTCCTCAGGGTCTTCCCTGCCCGTCTCTATCTCATCATCCTCATCAGGTAACCTCTCCTGCTCAACCACTATGACCAACGAAGTTGTTTCCCATGGCAGTAGTTGTTCCCAAACCACCTGAATATCTCGAGGCTCCGCCTCTCTAGGCATTCAGGGTCCTTCCGCCCTAGCCTGACTGGATTCTCTTACATTAGCCATCCTAACAACAAAATTTAATTTTAATTACTATTCATTACTACTCGACACTCACGAGTACATAGGTTGTAATCACATAAGCACATAAGTGTTTTATTACTTCGTCCTTAAAACTCTATAAGAGTTTATTACCACTGTCTTTTTAAAGGTTACTTCCTAAGGCCTTTCCCCACCTAAGGTTCATAACCTAAGGCTTTGATACCAACTTGTGACACCCCCAAATTCGGGTAATTTATTTCCACCAGATTTGGTGGTCACTTGATAAAAATATGCATATCTAACTACCCAAACATAATAAAGTTTAATAATAAACCTTCGCATTAAAGGGTTACATCAATAAATCCAACAAAATCTCCCAGGTTATCTAACCTTTAATTATAAAAATCATATGCGAAAAATTAAATAAATACATCATCAAATTAAAATAAAGTTCAAAAGTTTTAAAAGTCTTCAAAACTTGCTTATCTTCCCTTTCCCTCTACTGGTTGTAGGTTCATCAACCTTCTCGACTTTAGCTGTAAAGTTTATATAAGCAAGAGTGAGCAAACAAAGCTAACTTAAAATGACAATGAATAAATATCATATCAATTACCAAATGAATAGGCTCAATAGAAAATGAATAAGGTATTTCATCAATTATAATAATCAGGAACAAAATTTGAAATATATAACTGAGGGTCAAAAGACCACAAACTATGTCCATAATTATAAGTATTCTTTCAACTTAAAATTTAACAGTCGTAAGACTATAAGGACTCCTCGTACTTAGGGGGATCAGCCCTTCGTACAATATATTGTACACAAATATTTCAACGCTATGCGTAAATTATCCCCTAATAATAGGGTTATTTATCCACTACAAAAATAAAGATCGTTGCCGACGGTCACTACCATCGCCAATGAATCTCTTGCCGTTGGCAATGACCTCATTGCCGACGGCAGTGTCCGTCGCCCCTCCCGTAGCCCAGGAGGTCGTCGCCTCTGTCTCCCGTCGCTCGCCGTCGGGAAATTGGTGATTGCCGACGGCACGCCGTCATCAATGGGTCATTGTCGTCGGCCATAACGACGGATATGCTATCGCTACTAAACATTATTGAGTTTTAATTTAACAGTCATTGTCGATGGCCTGCCATCGCCAATGAGTGCCTAGTCCCGTCGCCAATGACCTTCAGGTCATTGCCGACGGCCCCCCGTCACCAATGACCCCGTCACCAATGACTTGTTGAAAAAAAAATTAAAAAATTTCCCTGTTCATTTACATATATATAATTGTACCTGTTAAAAATTAAAGAAAAACAAATAATGACAATGCACACATATCAATAACAATCATATCTTTTACCATCAACAATCAATATAGTTAGATACAAAAGTCTAGTATGTACAACTCAAAGGGTATATAAATACATGCATAAAAGTCAAAATATAAACATAAACTAACTACAGCCCAAGATCAGGAATGTCAGGGTCACCATCACCGCCATCTATCGTACGATCGCTGGTCTCATCGCCTGTCCCACCTCTGGTCCCACCCTCTATAGTCTCATCAGCTCGGCGGTCATCACCATCTCCGCTTACGGGCATCGCTTTGTGCATGACCTCCACCCCCCATGAGTCTCCTCAACAAGACCCTACAAAAGTAAAATATTAAAAACGAAGTCAAAAACTAAGCATATTTAAATTATTTTAGTTTGTGTTCTATAAGTGTGGCAAACATGCTGATAACTCGGCATCCGTATATCGGAATCGAGTTCCGTAAGTTGAAACACGTGCCTAATGCCTATGCGGTGCTACGTGTGTGTTTGCGTGTCATTCGAACGACCGAGACGGGTTTTGGTCTCTTTTTCGGCTTTCTGCCTAACTGTTGGCGAGTTTTGCAATTTGGGCGATAACTCGATCTCTGTATGTCGGAATCGAGTTCCGTAAGTTACAACACGTGTCTAATGCCTATGCGGTGCTACATGTGTGTTTGCGTGTCGTTCAGACGACTGAGGCGGGTTTTGGTCTCTTTTTTGGCTTTTTGCCTAACTATTGGCGAGTTTTGCAATTTGGACGATAACTCGATCTCTATATGTCAAAATCGAGTCCCGTAAGTTGCAACATGTTCCTAATGCCTATGCGGTGCTATGTGAGTGTTTGTGTGTCGTTTGGATGCCCGAGGATATTTTTGGTCTCTTTTTTGGATTTTTGCGTAACTGTTGGTTCATCGGGAAAACGGGCTGATAACTCGACATCCGTATATCGAAATCGAGTCCCGTAAGTTGCAACACGTGACTAATACCTATGCGGTGCTACGTATGTGTTTGTTTGTCGTTCAGACGACCGAGACGGGTTTTGGTCTATTTTTCGGCTTTTTGCCTAACTATTGGCGAGTTTTGTAATTTGGGCGATAACTCGATCTCCATATGTCGGAATCGAGTCACGTAAGTTGCAACACGTGCCTAATGCCTATGCGGTGCTATGTTTCTGTTCGCGTGTCGTTCGGATGACCGAGGCGGGTTTTAGTCTCTTTTTCGGCATTTTGCCTAACTGTTGGTTTATCGGGCAAACAGGCTGATAACTCGGCATCCGTATATCGGAATCGAGTCCCATATGTTGCAACACATGCCTAATGCCTATGCAGTGCTACGTGTGTGTTTGCGTGTTGTTTGGGCGATAACTCGATCTCCGTATGTCAGAATCGAGTTCCGTAAGTTGCAACACGTGCTTAAGGCCTATGAGGTGCTACGTGTGTGTTTGCGTATCGTTCGGTCGACTGAGACGGGTTTTGGTCTCTTTTTTGGCTTTTTGCCTAATTATTGGCGAGTTTTGTAATTTGGGTGATAACTCAATCTCCGTATGTCAGAATTGAGTCTCGTAAGTTGCAACACGTGCCTAATGCCTATGCGGTGCTATGTGTCTATTTGCGTGTCATTCGGATGGCTGAGGCGAGTTTTGATCTCTTTTTTGGCTTTTTGCCTAACTGTTGGCGAGTTTTGCAATTTGGGCGATAACTCGATCTCTGTATGTCGGAATCGAGTTTCGTAAGTTGCAACACGTGCCTAATGCCTATGTGGTGCTACGTGTATGCTTGCGTGTCGTTCGGACGACTGAGGCGGGTTTTGGTCTCTTTTTTGGCTTTTTACCTAACTGTTGGCGAGTTTTGCAATGTGGGCGATAACTCGATCTCCATATGTCGGAATCAAGTCCCGTAAGTTGCAACATGTGTCTAATACCTATGCGGTGCTATGTGTCTATTTACGTGTTATTTGGACGACTGAGGCGGGTTTTGGTCTCTTTTTTGGCTTTTTGCCTAACTGTTGGTTCATTGGGCAAATGGGCTGATAACTCGGCATCCGTATATTGGAATCGAGTCCTGTAAGTTGCAACATGTGCCTAATGCCTATGCGGTGCTATGTGTGTGTTTACGTGTCATTCGAACGACCGAGGTGGGTTTTGGTCTCTTTTTCGGCTTTTTGCCTAACTGTTGGCGAGTTTTGTAATTTGGGCGATAACTCGATCTCCGTATGTCGGAATCGAGTTCCGTAAGTCGCAACACGCGTGCTTAATGCCTATCTTGCTTACACGTGTGTTTTCGTGTGTCGTTTGGACGACCGAGGTGGGTTTTGGTCTCTTTTTTAGCTTTTTGCCTAACTGTTGGCGAGTTTTGCAATTTGGACGATAACTCAATTTTCGTATATCGGAATCGAGTCCAATCAGTTGCAACACATGCCTAATGCCTATGCGGTGCTATGTGTCTATTTGCGTGTCGTTCGGATGACCGAGGCGGGTTTTGGTCTCTTTTTCGGCTTTTTGCCTAACTGTTGGTTCATCGGGCAAACGGGCTGATAACTCGGCATCCGTATATCGAAATCGAGTCCCATAAGTTGCAACACGTGCCTAATGCCTATGTGGTGCTACGTGTGTGTTTACGTGTCGTTCGGACGACGGAGATGGGTTTTGGTCTCTTTATCGGCTTTTTACCTAACTGTTAGCGAATTTCGCAACACGTGCCTAATGCCTATGCGGTGCTACGTGTGTGTTTGCGTGTCATTGGAGTTTTATCTTAAGTTTATCTAAGCAATACAATTACAAATTACATAAATTAAATAAGGAAATACATAATTTAATTTTTTTTACCTGTCGAATATGTGGTGGGAAGATGTTAGCCAAGACAACTGCACACACGTGGATGGCCTCCTCCCGTACTACACCCATGAGGTCGTCAACGACAGTTGTAGGATTGATAGAGCTGTGGACAACCTCCTGAGCCAGCTGATAGATCCGCTCGCGTGATGGTGCGCCTGACTGCACAATACCGCTCGCCATGCACCCCTCTATGATCCGCACCACTACCTCCAGTGGGTGGGTGTCGCCGAGATCTCGCAGCAGGGACTAGGGTGTAAGCTGGGACATGGGGAATGCCCACAACTCTACCCTTCTTCTGGTCCCATATAGCACAGATTAGCTAGTCCTCTATCTCCTCGTCCTACAGCGTGTGACTCGCTCTACTAGAGTGTCACCTCTCTGGCTGATCTGGGCCATCGAAAGATCCTCGAACTGTCATTTGAAAAAAAAACACATTAGTAGATGATACGCAAAGTATAAAATGAAATAATACAAAAGAATATCCAAATTTTAAATACATACTAAATAAGAGAATTAAATAACTTACAGCAATGCGTTCTGCCTCAGGTGAGATATAACCACCGTCACCTTTCTTTTGGTGGGCGTGCCACCAAAACTCCAAGCGGGAGGGTGCATGCTTTAAACTCACCTCAAGTCTCTCCCAGTACAGGTCGTACGACTGAGACCCAGTGCAGTGTGGGAGACGACTCTGTTGTCGGGCAACTAAACGCTGTGCTGACATCTTCTTGAAGGCCTCGCCATCCCAAATGCTTCACATCTGGTCCCACACCGCAGCAGATATGAAATCTGGCCAGACATCCTTAAGTGTCTGTCCATCAACCATCTTTGTCTGGGCCTTCTTCTTCCAGTCGTAGACCCACTTGTGCCAATTCATCTCTAGGTATCTGTATAGAACATTCATGTCACAGGCTTCCTGCCCGTCCTCAAAATGATAATATCTCTGCACATTACACATTAAGAAGCTTAGTAAACAACATAAATCAAAGAGGTAACATAAATCAAAGAGGTAACAGTATATTCAAATGGAATATAAAACTAGCATATGAATGATTGACATCCTACCCTAAACTCAGCAATAATCAACTGACGTGTGCGGTCATCCACATTCGCTCACCTCATCCACGGGCTTGAGAATCGGTTGCGTACGATCCCAAACAACGTGTTCCTTGGCGTGGCGTCAAGTATACTACAATTGAAATTAATACATTGCAAATTAAAAAGAATATATAATTAAGAACTAAATACTTATATTATAGTAATACTATATAGGATTATAAAATTACGTATGAGTCCCAACACGACATATAAGCGGCACCTGGGGGGGATTCCCTAGCAAGCCACGTGCTAGTCCCCGCGGAGGCCTACGTCGATCACCTATGTAGTGAAATACATCAATATTTATATAAACAAATATAATGACAATACAATAAAAAATAAAAAATAATAAGATGTATCCCAATAAAATATGTAATTATACCTAACGATCCGGCCTGATCATCACGCGTAGAATCGCCACGGCCCCCACGACCTGCACGCCCACCACGATCGCCGTGTGGTGTGCGCGCCATATGTATGTATACCACCAAAACTAAAAAAAAATACTATATTAATACAACTAAAAGAATGCAACATACAGTAAAAGAGGGATAACATAGAGGATAACATACAGATACAGATAAAAGAAGACAACATATACTGTCAAATCATATGTATGTATACATACGTAAATACTATATTTGTGAACAGTAACAAAGAGGATAACATACAGTGTGCTGACGTAATAAACCAAAACTTTCAAGCAGTCACAGAAAATTATACGAGTACTTTTGTTTGTAAAAATGATAGATGTAATAAAATTATACATTAAGTGCGACAGTAATGGTTTAAATGATACAGTGGGCAAATTTTATTTATTTGTACCTCAATTCTTTCTATATATATCAATTCCAGTAGGTTTACTATGGAAGTTTCATAAATAGTAAACTCTGACTTTCTCACAATGTTTTCTGTTGAGTCCGATTGCAAACACATGAATTTTCCCAATACTCCAAACACATTTCTTCTTACAAAACGATTTACCACGTAAATTACTACCTCAATTAATCATAGGTGGGAATAAGGATGGATCCACGACCGACAATCAAAGATTTGCTAGCTTTCTTTCTTCATGAATAGAGACAAATATATATATATATAGTTGGATCTAACTCACAGCAGGAGCAGGAGGATCCTTAGCTTCTTTATATGATTTTAGTGTAAATTTTTGTAAATTAAGGCAACTTAGGTTCCAAACCTCCTTTAAGAGCCAAGACAAATATTACTTACCATTTCCATTTGGTTGAACTACTATATTTTGATTGATGTTGCTCCGCGTACTTGTTAGTTAGATATATTTTTCATAACATCTATTGATTTGCTCTTGATTACTATGATTAGATATTAATATCATTCATACCTAATTAGTCTAACAACATGTTGAGATTGGACTTCATATGATTAGATTGAATGTTAAGCATCTTTATTATTAAAAAAACTCATATTTTAATAGCTCAAGTACACATAATGTCTCATATACTAATGATAACACAAAACTTAACCCCCAAAGAATAAAAAATAGAAATAAACGAAAGATTCGTTTAAACAAGACATCGAAACACGCATACATTTGCGACCTTTGAATATACAACAACAAAAGGTGCGAATAGCTTACAACACAACGAGAGATTAGTGCATTTATTCACATTTTAGAAACTAAAATAGTAATGGCATACGGAATTGACCCGGGACACAAATATTCTCAACATAAGATGGTAGAACACAGAAATTAACCATCACACACACATAGAAATATATATACTATGTACATAACAATACACTACAGAATGGTACGTAGATTTATCTCTACGTACATAACAATAATACAGAGATGTACAAAATATAAAAAAATAAGCAAAATGAAAAGGTAAGATTTTTTTTTTCCAAATCCTACAAAACTGAAAACAGAATGCAAGACCAACCCAGGATTCAGGCTCCAAAACCCACTTGACAATCTCAACTTTTTAATTTGAAAAATAACACAATGCCCAAAAGTTTTCATACTTTGATTTAAAGAAGCTAAACATAAGCACTGTACTTTGGATTTTGGCGAAAAAAATTAGGAAATTTACCAAACTAGCTTAACACAAGCACTATCAATACCAGTATAAATCAAATAATATAGACCTTAAATAAAATCTTATTATACATTGAGATGATAACAAAGCTATTATAATGGTTCCATAAATTAATTAGGGGAAAAAAGTTGAATTGGAAAAACTTCTCGAGCTCGAGGCAATCTTGTCGACCGGTTAGAGAGACGGGCGAGGGCGGCGACGGGGACTCGACGGCGAGGTGGTATGTGGTAATCGGAAGCTGGGCGACGGCGTAATCGGAAGAGGGAAAGAAGATTCGCACGGGGGGTGGGGGTAAGAAAAAGGATAAGCAAAAAAACTAAAACTAATCTGTTATATAGGAATCATTCTCGACGGTATAGCCATCGCTATTACTCCTGTCGCCAATGACTTAATACCGACGGTACAGTCCCGTCGCCAATGCTAATGCCCGTCGCCCTAAACCCTTCCCGCGCGCGGGTAGTGGAAAAGATGGTGCCATATGAGTGAAAATAAGTCATTGCCGACGGCATACATTAACGACGGCTTGGCCGTCGCTAGTGAGGTCATTCCCAACTGCTATTCTCCTGTCGCCATTACTCCCATCGCCTATGACCCAGTTTTTTGTAGTGATCTTAGCATTTAGAATACGAGTCCGCACCAAAGTAAGTTTGGTTTGGATAAGTTTCAAGGTAATTAAGAGTTTAACAAACATCAACTAAGGATTAGTTGAATAAAAGTTCACAATGTTATGCTATGGAATAAATCATAACTGAATCAATATTGTACAATAAGGCCATGCTTTAGGAATAATCTAGGAGCATAAACATTGAATAATTATAACATACCTTGCTTGAACAATATTTAGAATTGAGTTCTAAGCATGCATAACAAATAGTAAATTGAACGATAAAACTTGTTCAACATTAGTATATCAAGATATATAAACTTGCATGCTAAATAAAAAGTTAAAGACAAGAATAACTTGCTCAATATCAGAATAGGGTTTAGGAAACTTGCATCATCATAAATAAACTAGATACAAGAAACTTGCTTAACAAAAATGTAGATTTAGAGCATTTGCCTTGTGTGTAGGCTAAACCGTAATAATTTGATTCACAATATCCTAATCACATATCATTTGGATACAATTAGTCATTATAGATACTTGTATACCAATAAGTACATATTTCATGTATGTCTTGATTTTGAACCACATAATCAAGTTACATGAATAAAATAATAATAACACTCGTTAAGTATTAATAATATACTCATTCATAGCATTATAATACCATACAAACACAGTGACATTTTTAATAGATATAATATCACATTATATTAGCATTTACAGAAATCATGTAAAAGAAAACTCATTCTTGGCCCTCTCTCATAACTTAAGTATTTGTGGCGCCATATAGTATCTGTAATTAATGATGACCTTCTTCTTGTGTGAGAGGTATTTAAACTGACTGAAAGCCAGAACCATGGGCCGTGACTATGATGAGGAAAGTCGGGGCTTCGGCTCTAACTTTGGCGCTGAGGCTCCGAACTTGAAGAACAGAACAAAGCTAAATTCTGACTATTTAGCATCTAATTTAACATGTATAACTTACGGAATTTATACAACCTTTACCCATCATACATATACCAATTTAAAAACAATTAAACAACAATTTTAGAGAAATTAAATCCTTGAATACCATGTTTTAAACCAAAACTCTATTTTTTTAACACTTGTTTAACATAGTGAACACGGTAACCACAATTATACACCAAATTAATTCCTTTGAACTACTTTCTTTTTATTTCTTAACAAATTAGCATATTTAAGGTTCAATTTCACAATTAGCTCAAAATCAAATATAAATTTTTATACCCATATCAGTCATGTTCATACGTATACTCACTGTAAAGCCAATTCCTTTCTTGCAAACGTAATTTAGCATATAATCACATAAATATATAATATATTTATATTATATATATATATATATATATATATATAATATTAAGATTATGGGAAAAATACCTTTTTGTTGCTTTAAAAATCCTTGCTAACCATTGAGAATCGCTTAAAAAGTCAGAACTTTCTCTCAATTTCTCTCTGAAACCTTCTTTTCCTTTTTCTCTATAATTTTATACTCAGGCTTATGTTTAAACTAAATACACTATACATAAATTAAACAAAAACAGTGCATGATTTACAAACGTCTAAAACCGACGTCTACTAATTGTCCCTATTAAATTATCAGTTACCAAAATTTAATATATATTATTTATATTATTATAATTCAAAATTTAAAAATCCAAAAGCCATAAGGCTCCGTTTGGCAAAACTCTTTAAAAATTAAAGACTTAATATATTTAAGTCTTGTTTGGCAAAACTAATTTAAACTCCTTTAATTTATTTTAATAACCCATTTATAGCATAGTTTATTGTCACCCTTTTATTACCAAATTTAAATTAAAACATTATAATAATCCCTTTATTCCCAGTCAACTTTCTAATTAAATTAAATTCGAATATAATCTCATAATAATTAATTTCCTTCGCTCATTAATTATTTATTTAACAAATAAATAATTAAATCAGAACAAATTAAATAAATATTTATTCTACAATAAAACACCTCACTTAAATATTTCAATTAAATATTTATATAATTCAATAAATATTTAAAATTACAATTTAAAATTCCAGATTATTACAAGTTATGAGGCCTGCTACCTATCAAATCGAAGATCTCGACGAGATTTACAACTTTCATCCATTGAGAATTGACATATTCTGGCCAGATCAAGGTCAAAATATGGCTTTAATTGGCTTCTATGTTAATAGCAAGCATGACAACTCTGAGCTTTGATCTTCGTCGATAAAAAAGCCATAACTCTCAAATTTGAACTCCAATTGGGACGATTCAAGATACTTCAGAAAGCTAAGAAGTAGATATACAATAAAATCCAAGTTCCAAGCTAATAAAACGAATCCAACTTGGTGTTAAAATCCCTACAATCATCCCTTCTTGCATTTGATTGCATATTTTAGTCCAAAAGATGTCCGAATTGCTTTTTCTTGCTTCTTCATGCCAATGTCGTGTCATAGCCTACAAATTAACATAAAATGTATGAAATGCACAGACAACACTTAAAAATCAACTAAAAGATTAAGCTCAAATGCACTTAATTCTTGGGTATAAAACCCACTCATCAGAGTCTGTTGGAGATGATACCCAGCGAATGCATCAAAGACGATACTCGGTGATGTCAATACAATGACTAGTTTCCCTAGTGAAGCGACATGGAATTAGAATTCAGAATTTGCACCATCGCATCCTTTTATACGATTATCTTCATTGTTAATATATCTTATCATGCATTGGGTTTTTATATCTTTGTCATTCTTATTTCATTCAATTGCATAAACATAACAAAAAAGCAACATCTATAAACACCCAAAATTATGCACTTGTTCTCTAACCTGGGTAGGAGGGCAAAAGCATCATTTTACTCCAACGCTAAGATGGTCGAGCAAAGATTGCAAGTTGGAAACAAGCATATAAAGGTATCACCCCAATTCCAGAGCAGCAGACTATTCAAGGCAAGACGGTTGACTAGCCGACGTATTTAGGAATATACTTTTCTTCTTTTTTACTTCATCTTCTTATACCCAGAAATGGTTAAACTTGATGTCATTGCTTAGTATAACTTGAGAACAAGTATATGAAGCTCCCACAAAGATCTCCGAACAACCAACTACATAAAGTAAGACGAATGACTAGCCGACACCTATTAAAGGATGGTTTTTACCTTTTTTCTCTATCTTCCCGAACTTGGAATTGGACAAATCTTATACCATTATGAAGCTCTCGGAAAGAGCTTTCTGAAATAGTATGGCACTTCTCCTAACCCCTCCCGGATTGAAAGTTATGGACATGCCAGTGCATAGCACGAAAAATTAACTTTGTGACAAGAAAATAGAGCAAGTGGGGCCCACCCTAGGCTAAACTTTTTAGGGAGGGGAGAATTTGAAAGAGAGAAATAGTGTAGTATAGTGAGAGAAATAGCAAAAAGCCTTTTTGATACCCACCTAAATCTAGTTATTTTAATCTAATATCTTCCCAATTTAGATCCAAACCTTCAAGATCCAAGCTCAAGGAGGAGGAATCAATCTTTATGTATATTTAATGTAGATCTAGCATAGATCTAACACATCCATTTTTTTATGAAAGATCTGATCTTTATGTAGATTCAATGTAAATCTAATGTAGATCTAGTATATATCTCGTTTATTTTGGCAAAAGATTCGATTTTTATATAGATTTGATATAGATCTATTAGATTTAATATAGATCTATTAAATCTAGTATAAATCTTGTTCATTTTATACGTTGTTATGCTTGGATTTGGTTTGATTTTTGATTAATATTATTTTAAGGCTCTCCCTGCATCCTAGATCTATATCTATGGTGTGGTGATCCCCTTTATAAGATTATAGATTGTTAAAGAGGATTTCCAATGGTTAAAATATCCTCCTAATCATCTGATGATATCCTCGAGTCAATTTATCGCTTTCGAGTCAGATTTGACCTATTTTACCTATTATTTTATTTATGGATTGTTAAAGTTCGAATCTGTTGGGAATTGCATATTCAAATTTGTAAAGTCCTTCATAGAACATATGTATAAGGACTTTGATGGTAGATCAAAATTGTTAGGTTAATCTGTGCTTAATATTTATCATTTTGTAAATGAATGTATAGAAGAAAGATCAAAGTTGTTAGTTTGATCTATTTTGAGATGTAATAGATAGGCCTCAACAGAAACATAGTCTAACAAGCCAGCTGAGAGATTGCAGAAGCCAAGGCAGAATCGTGGAGTATCAAAGAAGTTGTTTTAGAATCGTAGTCTGTCTTAGAAGCCACACTTAGAATTGTGGAGATAGTCCAAGCGCCTGCCGAGCCAAGTCAAGAATCGTAGTCAGCTCTCGAAAATGTGGAGTCTGCAAAATGAGCAAGTAGAGATCATAGTCTATCAGAGCTTAAGAGAAATCGTAGTGTTCCCTTCAATCAAGGCTGAATCAAGCATGAGCATGACAAGACACAACGATTATGGTACAAAGATAATAATTGTGGTGTCTCTCCAGTCAACATCAAAAGCACCAAGTTTCGTCTATTTGATGAAGGAGGAAGTATAAAAAATGAAGAATGGCTTATAGACGTTGACCTTTTGGGAATCCTAATGATCCAACACCCATCCTTAGTATGTATCGAAGATGCATATAGAAGAAGCTAAGGAATGGACTACATGCATGCTAAAAACACCTTTTCAGGTGTTAGGTGAGAAAGCAGTCTGCTATGTCAGTGGGCCAGATGGCAGAACAACAGATTTCCAAGAAGTCAACATCAGTGCTCGGAAATGTCTGAAGCATTAAATGCTACAATGGATGCCTTCAACGAAAACATTTCAAAGGCTCCTTCATAAGCAAATAAGACAGAGATTCAAAAAAAAAGCAAGCAAGAACAAAAAAGCTCAAGAACACTCAACGTCCAAACTCTACGATCAAGAAAGAAAAGCTTGCACAGCTACTCAGTTCTTTCGAACGTATGCTTAACTGCAACTAAGTAGCACAACCCAAGAACTCAACTCTCATCAAGTGTATTCCAAGTCTGCTGGACTTGAAGAGTTCTAAGTGAATTAAGAAGTTCCAAGACTACTGGTTTTGAAGGAATCTAAGTGATTCAAAGATTGTAAAGATATCCTTAATGGATTTCCTACTCGTGGAGTAGAATAGTGGACTAGGAGCCTTGAGTGCTCTGAACCACTTAAAATCATTGTGTTCGATATAACTGTTATATTTGTCATACATGTTTATCACCTATAAACTTGGTTTATCTTAAAAAGGAACAAACAAATCATATATTCCGCTGTGGTTAATTTATTAACAAATCTGATAAGTATTTTGAAAAGGAAAAAGTTTTTAAAATATCTATTCAATCCCCCTTCTAGATAACTATTGTGCCTCTGGGAACTAACAATTAAAATCAAAGCAGGTTTTCTCAACCAGCCAACAAAGCTTGAGTAGATCCAATGGCACAACTGATAAGTGAGTCCAAGATCAGTGGAGGCAGCAAGCCACCAATGTGCAACAAAAACATATTTGTCAACTGGAAAGTTCGTATGCAAGCCTACATGGATTCAATAGATGACAAGCTATTTAAAACCGTTATGAATGGGCCCTATGTTCCAACAAAGCTTGCACCAACTCCAAATGATCCAAACAGAATTCAGATCAAGATCAAATCAGAATGCACCGACAACAACAAGAAAGTTGTCCAACTAGACAAAAAGGCCAAGAACATTTTGTTCCAGTCTTTAGAAGATGATCTGTTCAAAAATGTTGTCAACAACAAAATTGCTAAGGAAGTCTGTGAAGCATTGCTCATTATGCACGAAGGAACAGAAGAAGTCGTAGAAAATAAGCAATCTCTTCTGACTCAATAGTATGAGATGTTCGCCCATGTTCCAGGAGAAAATGTCATTTCTACCTATGAGAGATCAATGTGTTGCTCAACTCTCTTCGAGCTTTTGGAAAGATCTATCCAAATAAAGATCTTGTCATAAAGTTCATGAGGTCTTTATAGAGTAAGTGGGATGCCAAAACCACTACCATCAGAGAATCAAAGAACCTCCATGAAATGACAGTTCAACAACTCTATGGCAACCTTCTTACCTACGAACTAGAACTGACCCAACGAGCAGAGACTCTATCTGAAGTAAGAAAGAAGGACAAAGGAGTTGCTCTCAAGGAAACAGAAACCACCTCCAAAGCTCATGCTGAAAATGAATCTGACTCTGAGGAAGATGGTGATGAGGACATTGCAATGTTGGTCAGAAGACTCAAAAGGTTCATGCGCAAAGGCAGAAGCAGCAGACCTAAGAGATTCAACAACAGCACCAGCCAGGAGCAGATCAACGATTTATGCTACAACTGCAAGAAGTCTAGCCATTTCATTGGAAACTACAACAAACCTCTTAGAGAAGAGTTGAAGAGGAAAAAAAATCCAAAGAAAGAGTTCAAAGGCTATAAAAAGCTCCGTAAGAAAAAGATCGAAAACAGGTCTTTTTGGTGAGGAGGATCGAGTGAGTGACAAAGGACAACCATCACAAATCGAGTATCTGAACTATGATGAAGAGCCTCAAGTAGCTAATTTATGTCTAATGGCCAAAGATGCAAAGGAAAAGAAGAGCACTAACCATCATGAAGTAAATATTGATGAGGTATTCGACTTTAACTCTCCTGATGTAGACATTGATGATTTAAGAACTACACTACATGGCATAACATCTGATCTGCATCAATACATAAAGTGGTTTAGAGTTATATCTAAAGATTATTCTCTTCTTCAAAAAGAGAAAGAAAAAGTTCAAGTAGAACTGGAGACAGCTCTACTAAGTACCACTTCTTTCTCTAAATTTGAGATTGAGAATAAAATCTTAAGACAGACCAATGAACTCAACACACAAAGAGATTTAAATCTAACCTTTAAGATTGAGGAACTAGAAAAGACAATCTTAATGTGGAATAGATCCTCTTCATCCATGGGCTCCCTGATCTCTAGTCAAAGAAGTGCATCTAACAGAACAGGTTTAGGTTTTGGGGAATCTACCTCAGAATCATATGTGGAAAATCTAAAGGAAACTAACATTAGTAGTGCTTCAAATTTCAATAGAAGCATTACATTTGTGAAATCATCACAAAAAGAAGAACCAGTGCATCTTTTCTTTTCTGATCCAAGTCATGTCCCAAGACATAATGGATTCAATGCTAGCCTGGGGTTCAGAAAAGAGAAGAGTAACTCAATCACTACTCTCCAACCTCGAAGGATCGTGGACTCAAGTAAAACCAACTCCACGAACCAACCAGGAAGGAATAGTAGAGTTGAGTTTCACTCATCACAAATCATGAATCATGCATGGAAAAAGAAGAATCAGTATAAGGGAAAGACCACCAAGAATCCACACAAGTCCAAATAGAGAAAGAATCCACACACACACACAAGCATGTATCATGTTAGATGCTTTGTATGTGATAAATATGGTTATAAGGTTGCAGTATGCTACTATAATCCTCTGCATAATAGACCCAAAGTCAAGAAATTTTGGGTCCCCAAGGGTACTAACAAGGTAGGACCCATGCAACTCTGGGTACCAAAATGAAAGCTTAACCTTACTACTGGAACAGAGCTCCACGATCACAACTTGGTATCTGGACAGTGGATGCTCAAGCCACATGATCAGGAACAAAGCCCTCCTGTCTAACTTCACAAAGAAAGAGGGTCCAATAGTCATCTTTGGAGACAACGGCTCTGGCAAGACAAGAGGATATGACTCAACTGGGAATGGTGCAGTGTCCTTCAGTAAAGTAGCCTGTGTGGAAGGACTAAGGCACAATCTTCTAAGCATCAGACAACTCTACGACAAGGGTCATCAAGTCACCTTCCTCAACAATCAATGTCAAGTCATAGATCTGAAGACCTATTCTATAATGCTAACCGGAACAAGAGAAGGGAATGTCTAGATTGTTAATCTTGCTCAACTGAGTTCTAATGAGACAATATGCTTTCTTGCTAAAGCCTCTGAAGAAATGAGTTGGCTATGGCATAGAAGGTTGTCTCATCTTAACTTCAAGAGTATGTCAAAATTGGCCTCCAAAGATCTAGTAGCAGGTTTACCCAAGCTCAGCTTCATCAAAGAAAGGCCATGCAATGCCTGTCAGCTTGGAAAGCAAACTAGGAGCTCATTCAAAGGCACAACAGTCAACTCAATTGATAAGCCCCTACAGTTACTTCACATGGATCTTTTTGGGCTAATTCCAACTGTAAGCCTTGGAGGGAAGAGATATTCACTGGTTATAGTGGATGACTACACCAGATTCACATGGGTGTTCTTTCTAAATTCTAAAGATGAAACAAGCTTCCAACACATCAAGATGTTCAAGTTGGTGATGAACGAAAAATGAGAGAAGATTAAGGCTATAAGGAGTGGTAATGGAAGAGAGTTCGACTTCTCTGAGATGGATCAGTTTTTCACAGACAATGACATCAGTCACAACTTCCCAGCTCCACGAACTCCACAGAAAAATGGAGTAGCTGAAAGGAAGAACAAAACGCTAATTGAAGCTGGAATGACTATACTAGTAGCAGCTCATCTGCCTGAATACTTCTGGGTAGAAGCTATCAACGCGTTCTACACTCAGAACATGTCTCTTGTTCACTCTACACTAAAGAAGACTCCCTACTTCTATGTGTTCGGTTGTGCATGCTACATTCTCAACAGTGGAAAACAATATCTGACTAAGTTCCAACCCAAGTCAGACGAAGGAATCTTTCTTGGATATGCCACAGACAGCAAGGCCTATAGAGTATTCAACAAGAAGAGACTAAGTGTTGAAATCTCGATTCACATCATCTTTGATGAAACTGAGTCAGAAAAGTATATACCACAAGGCTCTGCGATCGATGATCCAGACACTACGAATGAGGTGGTCGAGCCCAACACCACGATCGTAACCCTAGAAGATGGAATTGTCGAGCCTGAAGAAGAGATCGTGAAGAGAACTACACCAGATGATGAACCTATGCAACAAGAGATAGAAGTTGATCTTGAAGAATTCAGACAAGAAGGCACCAGAATAGATGTTCCAATAGGGAACAAATGGGCAAGAAATCACACTCAAGACCTGATTATTAGAGATCCAAATGCAAGAATCAAGATGATATCTGCCACCCAGAATGAGTGTTTCTATATGAGCTTTTTGTCCCAAATGGAACCCAAGAAGATAGAAGATGCCATTAAAGATTCAAGTTGGATAGAAGCCATTCAAGAGGAGTTGAATTAGTTTGAAAGAAGTAAATTCTGGAGATTAGTTCCTAAACCAAGAAGTCACCCAATTATTAGCACCAAATGGGTCTTCAAAAACAAAATGGATGAAGATGGGTGATCACAAGGAACAAGGCATGACTAATGGCCAAAGGTTATTCCCAAGAAGAAGACATAGACTACGATGAGACCTTCGCACCTGTTGCCAGACTAGAAGCTATCAGGATATTCCTTGCCTTTGCTACCCACATGAAGTTCAAAGTTTTCTAGATGGATGTCAAACGTGCATTTTTGAATGGTGAACTTCAAGAAGAAGTATATGTGGAGCAACCTCCAGGTTTCATCAATCCAACTCTCTTTAATTATGTCTATAAATTAGACAAAGCCTTATATGGACTTAAACAAGCACCTAGAGCATGGTATGAAACACTAACTAACTTTCTTATTGAAAACGGATTCACTGGAGGAAGAGTAGATACCACATTATTTCTTAAGAAGTACAAAGATAAAGTTTTACTAGTTCAAATATATGTAGATGATATTATCTTTGATTCTACTGATGAAAATATGTGCAAGAGATTTTCCAAGCTTATGCAAAGCAAGTTTGAAATGAGCATGATGGGTGAGCTAAATTTCATCCCTGGACTGCAAGTAAAATAGACTGATGAAGGTATCTTCATTAACCAAGCCAAGTACATTAAAGACTTAATTAAGAAGTATGGCATGGAATCAGCCTCTCTCATAAAAACATCAATTGCTCCAGCAACTAAGCTTGACAAAGATGAGAAAGGTAAATGTATTGACATTACTCAATACAGAGGTATGATAGGCTCTCTTCTGTACCTATCTGCAAGTAGACCAAACATAATGTTTGCAACATGAATATGTGCTAGATTTCAACCTAATCCTAAGGAATCACAATATTAACTACTATAAAGAGAATTTTCAGGTATCTCAAAGGCATACCTCACTTAGGGCTTTGGTATCCCAAGGAGTCCTCCTTTGAACAGACATGATATTCAGATGATAATTTTGCAGGCTGCAAAATTGATAGAAAAAGTACCAGTGGCACTTATCAACTGCTAGGAAACAAACTTGTGTCCTGGTTTAGCAAGAAGCAAAATTCAGTATCAACTTCAACAACAGAAACTGAATACATTGCTGCAGGTAGTTGTTGTGCTCAAATCCTATGGATGAAAAACCAGCTAAAAGACTATGGGATTGATTTCAAGTCTATACATGTTCACTGTGATAACATAAGTGCCATTGCAATAACACATAATCCTGTCATATATTCTAGGACTAAGCATATAGAAATAAGATATCATGTTATTAGGGATCATGTTCAAAATGGAACTATATCTTTGCAATACATCTGTAATGCCCTGAAATCCAGTCTATTCTCACAGCCGAATTTCGTACGTCACGATCCCATCTTCTTCCGAACATACATCATTATATAGCTAAATATAACAACATACATCCTCAAATCCCAGGTTCTAAAACCTTAAAACCTCTTTCATTCCAAATAATGATAATTACATTATTCTTTACATCTTGTACAAGTGACTTTTATCCGCCACCAAGGATACATAATCGTTCATTAAACTATTCTATAGTTTAATTCTATCATTCTATATTACAAGTCTTCGCTTGATCTTCACGCTCATTCATCTAATGAATGGCACTTCTTCTGGATATCGATCAGCTTAATCTTTCCGGGATCCTTAAGTTCTTCTAACATCGTTCGTTGAAAATGTTTTTATTTAAAGCAAGTGTGAGCATTCAATTGCCAAGCAAGTCATAATAGTTGAACAAACAACTTTAAGAAATCATACATTCTTGTAAGACTTCAATAACTGAACAAAGGTTATAAAGCATCTTAAATAATAGGAATAATCTTGATTCCTATCATTTTAAAACATTAGTTAAATTCACTTTGAAATACTTTCATTCTCTACTCTCTTTCATACATTTTCTGTCTGGCTAGAATCAATAGCACAGACTTAACAATAACGGTTCATGTATAAATAGAACATACTTATATTGAACAATTCAGTCACAGAACAGTTCTTATCATAGAAACATCGAAGTGTTCACATTGTGGCACAAGGCCTCATATTTTCTAGCACCTTGTACAAATATCACACATTTTCACATAGACAGAACTTCTCAAGTTCAACATCTGAGAAGTTTTAGAAACTAGCATTCATTTAAAATATGAATGAAGTTAGGAAACTTGCCTTACGCACAGCTATAGCTTATAATTTATGCTGAACTTCTTATTCCAAATCCTATGTAACACATAAGGAAATAACACATACACCAATTAGTCATATACTTGACCTACGCATTGGTTTACTTAACTTTACTTCTTAAGGTTCACGTTCTTATAAACTAAGTTTTACGCGACCAACTTCCTTTACCGGTCAACGGCTTCATGACATACGGAGATGTCTTACTTAATACGTTCATCATCTTTGATGATTTACATTCTTATCTTCTTCTTCTAACTCTCATAGGACTCAGCACACATCGTGTCTCTGCTAGTAGTCCATATGGTACTCTGAGTGCTTTCCCACAAACAACCAACAAACAAGTTCCCATCTCATCTACACTGCCCATAACAGTGAGTTAGATCGGTTGCCAGTTTTGTATATACCTTCGCTCTCTGAAGGAATTGTTTAGCCCAGCTCACATATGTCAACCATCAAAGGTTACGATTGTACTAGAACCTAAATTCATCTTAACTTATTCGAACTATTAAACTATAATGTTCGTTAAGTCTATTTCTTATTCCTTATGGCTTTCTGACAAATAAATGTCATACCTCAGGATTTATTCTTTATCGTCTAAGTCATACAACCAATGTATACTTAGAACGTTCGTTCAACATGAATACGATTCACGAGGATCATTTATGTATTAAGCGTTCATGTTGCTTATCTTTTAATCTCTCATTCAACCTTTACTCAAGGTTTTAATTACTTTCAATCGTTATCCATCCCATGAACCCCATGTTCATTAGTCTTTCCTAATGTCAAAGCCATACAATTCGTTGTATGCTAAGATCGATCGTTCATCGCAACAACATTGCTTTCACAACATCTAAACGCTTTACATTAATATCTCATAACCATGACATAACATCGAAATGTTATTCATTACCCTATTCAATCAACGTTTAAGGAATCACCGTCGCAACAATCCCTCACGTTAGATTATCGCGACTACGGTCCCCGAATATTTGTTCAGTAACCCACGTCTACATTATTTGTCTTTTAATCTCGTTTAATCTTTTCGTTCCACCTTTATCAAAGGTTTAATACACTTAATTAAGTGTTACATTAGTTAAATTATGTGTTCATATTTCTTTCTTGCACATCCCCTAGTAATTGAGCAGTAAAAATCTCATTTTTTGGGCATTGCCCTGCACCGGCGTTGCGGCGTCGTGCCCTTCCCTTTCCTTCGCGTTGTAGCACCACTTAGTAGTAGCTAATGGCCCAGTCGGCATCATGCGATTCAAACCTCCAAGGCATGACTTCGCCTTTGCGGCCAAGCATGAAACCTAGAAAAATTTTCTAAGTCTTTTACAAGCTTGAGACGCTGACTTTGAAATCTCATATCTTATTCACTATAACTCGGAATGAGGTCGTTCTAAAGCCATTTTCTTCCTTATCTTACGTACTTTGATTACCCTCGGAAAGAACTTCATTCTAAATCTGTTAACATGCCATTTAATTAGCTTAATCTTCACTCTTCATTCATTTTACGTTATTAACGTTCTTCGTTTATTCGTCCGTAATTCGGTCATCCAAACTCAAAAATCATTTGTTCTTGAGTCCATGACTCACATTTTATACGTTCCCTTACATTCTTATGAAACCCTACATGTTCAGGTTCATTTACTAACTTTCTAATTCTCGTTCTTATTTTATAAAATTTTCGCCATAACTTCGTTATAGCTAAGTTTTAATCCATTCTTCATAAATGTTTCTAACGTTCCTAACCAAGAAATAAGCATCTAACTTATACGCGATGGTTTTAAACTTGTCCATCAACAACAATTATCCTACGATGGTTTTAAATTTGTCCATCAACAACGTTCTTCGCGTTCTTCGCGTGTTCTTCATTTTTAATCGATATTTTGATTTACGATTTCACTTTTTCTTAGAATTTGATGTTATAGAACATCATTCCTTACTTATTTAACCTACTCATTCATAAGATTCATTCAGATAGCTCAAAATCCTTACGAATCTTACACTTTCTTAAGAAATTTATAAACTAAATTTCTAATTCTTATTTCTTAATTTTCTTACGATTTCAACAATATGAAATCATTTCTAACTTAATCTACTTCTTATCTTCATTAATTTATGTTTTTGAACATATTAAACTTAAAGAAAATTAGAAGAAACTAGGGTTCGGATTACCGTTCTTCATTAATCTCCTTTCGTCGGACAAAGCGTGCATTCGAGCTAGCTTTTCCTCATTCTCTCCCTCTTTTTCTCCCATCCGAACTCTCTCTCTCTATCTCTCATAATGTAGGATTTTCAAAAGCTCAAAATAATGAACTTAAGCTTTCTATTTATAGAAAACCAAGGCTTAGGCCAAATTGGTCATTTCACCCCCACCTCCTTACTATTCATGGCTTAGCCACCAAGTTTACTTGGCCACCACTCTTACTTGGTGGCCATGCGGCCACCCCACATGCCCATGGGTCTTCCCCATGGGTTTCCCCCATGGGTTTTACCCATTCGGTGACCCATCGGTTCGATCTGCGGTTTATTTTCTTGGATCGGGCTTAATTAAATCTAACATTGGGCCTTACATTAATTCTTATTGGGCCTACCCTAGGCTTGATTATACATTCCATTGGGCTTGATATAATCCAAGTCCAATTGGATTCTTCAAAGTCCATGAACTCAAAGTCCATTTAGACTAATCGTATTCTACGTATTTCATTCTCGTATTCTCGTATTCTCTTCGTATATCGTTCGTACGATATTCATATTATATGTCGTACTAATCTTCGTACTATACTCGTATAATAACTAGTATTATACTCGTATTTCTCACACATAATAACTCTAATTATTATACGAAATCATAAAATTCTCGAAACTCACTTTACCTAACCCTTAGGTTTTAAGTCCGCAGGCAAAAACTTCATTTTTGCCATAACTGAAATATTATTGAATATTCCATCTTGTCTTAGAATTCTATCATTATGCATTTCTCAGAAATTCAAAATAAATCTCCGAGCAGAAACGGATGAATAGTGCCTATTTCGTCTTTTTCCCCGAAAATATTTTGTTCCCGAAAATTTTTTATTTTTGCCTTGAAAATTCTTCCTCGTTCAGTCTAGCTCTTAGCTAGAATCCTCCCAATTAATAATCATTCTAGGTTATAGAATGATTAATAAACACATAGCACAGAATAGTATTAATAAAAATTCATTTTATTAATAACTAATTCTTTAAACTTAAATTCTGGACAATCCGATTTTTTGGGTTGTCACATTCTTCCCTCCTTAAAAAAAATTCCGTCCTCGGAATTTTATAAAACCAAACCCTTACCCGAGTCCTCACATTCTCCCCTTCCTCAAAGAATTTCATCCTCGAAATTTTAGCTAACCCTTCTTCTCGACCTCTCTTCGAAGAAGTTCTTATCTTTCATACATTCCCTACCCTTCATAACTTATCAAAAATCATGAAGTGAAAGGAATAACTAGGAATATAAGGATTCCTTTAAAACATTTCATACTTTTGCTGAGGGGTCAAATCGACCATGAACTCTTATTAGGTTAAACAGCCTTTTGTCGTAAACCTTTCTTACACGGTCAGTTTACAATCACAAAGAAGGTAAACCACCTCTTCTATACGTAGGTGATCAACCTATCGTATAACCCTATTTTAAGGTATGTTCACCTCGGACTTAATCATTGGATTCTGTACCAAAATAATTTGGTTCGGCATAGCTCTTCAAAGAAAGCTCAATTTTTCTTTTAATCATGACATACCATTCGTCTTAGCCAAATCAAGTAGCTTAGACCATACCAATAAATTGGACATCAACTTGAAACATTCGTCTAGTCAACTCACTTGACATTGACCAATTCTTTAAATTCTTTTGGAATACATCAAAATGTTTCATGACGTCATGATACCGCACTTTTCACAATACATTGAGGACTTCGTCAGTTTATGACTTCGTCATTATACATCATACCATAGCGGGTTGTTGATCCTAGGATCACTTCCAACACTAAGTTCAGTTGCATTAATAACTCCATCCTTTTACCATCTTTGCATCAAATTCACTGATGATATAAAATTCATTTTGATATTTTAAATCAATTTCTGTCTAGCCGAATCAACTAGCATAGACATATCGAGAATAGTTCCTTTAAAATCCATTGGTTCCAAAAATTGAACCAATTCTTTCATTTTCCAAAACACGCACTTCAGCACGAATTCAAGAAACTTCGAAATCTAGCATAGCTAGATGACTTAGAATATCCTATTCTCCATCTTCCTTCATTGTCTTACTTGTGACAATACTTAATCTTCTCTAGCACCTTCAATGCTAAGTCTACTGAAAATAACTCATTTCAGTCTAAACATTCCTATACCTTAGTACAATCCATCAACTTACCACACATTATGAGTTCAGGAACTTTCCATAGTAATATGAGTTTAAGAACTATCCCAGACAGACCATAGGCGTCCATTCGCTGAGAAGTTCAAAAACATACCATATAATTATGAGTCACGAACTTACCATAAGTATGAGTTTCAAGAACTCGCACCTACCTTATCGTTCTCTACCTATCAAGTATATACATGAGAAAAGATTCATCTTCTCTTCATATACATCTTGACAGCGCGACCAATTCCAATGATTATCACTGTAATAAATTGAGTGGTTGTTACACCAAAGCACAAACCTCTGCCCATACAAAGGTTCATACAACTCAGCTATCACATGAGTCCTCAATTGAAATCTTACAACTTCTAACTTTCTCTTTACTTAATACGAATTTTCTTTAATTCGTATACTATCCTTTACAACTCAATTTGAGTTCTTCTTCCCGTACTACATCGTAGTACCATTCATTCATAGCATTGGCTATAAATCATTCATCGTTTAACAGCTCATCTGTTACTACGATTTACTATGATCACGTGGTGATCTTCTTATTCTTCTCTCTACGATTATAGTCTTAGGTACTCATACCTAAGATTTATAACCTATCAGCTTTGATACCAACCTATAACGCCCCAAAATCCGGTCTATTCTCACATCCGAATTCCGTACATCACGATCCCATCTTCTTCCGAACATACATCATTATATAGCTAAATATAACAACATACATCCTCAAATCCGAGGTTCTAAAACCTTAAAACCTCTTTCATTCCAAATAATGATAATTACATTATTCTTTACATCTTGTACAAGTGACTTTTATCCACCACCAAGGATACATAATCGTTCATTAAACTATTCTATAGTTTAATTCTATCATTCTATATTACAAGTCTTCGCTTGATCTTCACGCTCATTCATCTAATGAATGGCACTTCTTCTGAATACCGATCAGCTTAATCTTTCCGGGATCCTTAAGTTCTTCTAACATCGTTCGTTGAAAATGTTTTTATTTAAAGCAAGTGTGAGCATTCAATTGCCCAACAAGTCATAACAGTTGAACAAACAACTTTAAGAATTCAAACATTCTTGTAAGACTTCAATAACCGAACAAAGGTTATGAAGCAGCTTAAATAATAGGAATAATCTCGATTCCTATAATTTTAAAACATTAGTTACATTCACTTTGAAATACTTTCATTCTCTACTCTCTTTCAAACGTATTTTGTCTGGCTAGAATCAATAGCACAGACTTAACAATAACGGTTCATGTATAAAAAGAACATGTTCATATTGAACAGTTCAATCACAGAACAGTTCATATCATAGAAACACCGAAGTGTTCACATTGTGGCACAAGGCCTCATATATTCTAAGACCTTATACAAATATCACACATTTGCACATAGACATAACTTCTCAAGTTCAACATCTGAGAAGTTTTAGAAGCTAGCATTCATTTAAAATATGAATGAAGTTAGGAAACTTGCCTTACGCACAGCTACAGCTTATAGTTTACGTTGAACTTCTTATTCCAATTCCTATGTAGCACATAAGGAAATAACACATACACCGATTAGTCATATACTTGACTTACGCATTGGTTTACTTAACTTTAATTCTTAAGGTTAACGTTCTTATAAACTAAGTTTTACTCGACCAACTTCCTTTACCGGTCAACGGCTAAATGACATACGGAGATGTCTTACTTAATACGTTCATCATCTTTGATGATTTACATTCGTATCTTCTTTTTCTAACTCTCCTAGGACTCAGCACACATCGTATCTCTTCTAGTAGTCCATATAGTACTCTGAGTGGTTTCCCACAAACAACCAACAAATAAGTTCTCGTCTCTCATCTACACTGCCCAAAACAGTGAGTTTGATTGGTTGCCAGTATTGTATATACCTTCGCTCTCTGAAGGAATTGTTTAGCCCAGCTCCCATATGTCAACCATCAAAGGTTACGATTGTACTAGAACTTAATTCATCTTAACTTATTCGAACTATTAAACTATAATGTTCGTTAAGTCTATTTCTTATTCCTTATGGCTTTCTGACAAATAAATGTCATACCTCGGGATTTATTCTTTATCGTCTAAGTCATAAAACAAATGTATACTTAGAACGTTCGTTCAACGTGAATACGATTCCCGAGGATCATTTATGAATTCAGCGTTCATGTTGTTTATCTTTTAATCTCTCATTCAACCTTTACTCAAGGTTTTAATTACTTTCAATCGTTATCCATCCCATGAACCCCATGTTCATTATTCTTTCCTAATGTCAAAGCCATACGGTTAGTTGTATGCTAAGACCGATCGTTCATCGCAACAACGTTGCGTTCACATCATCTAAACGCTTTATATTCATCTCTCATGACCATGACATAAAATCGAAATGTTATTCATTACCCTATTCAATCAACGTTTAAGGAATCACCATCGCAGCATTCCCTCACGTTCGATTATCGCGACTACGGTCCCCGGATATTTGGTCCGTAACCCGCGTCTACATTCTTTGTCTTTTAATCTCGTTTAATCTTTTCGTTCCACCTTTATCAAAGGTTTAATACACTTAATTTAGTGTTACATTAGTTGAATTACGTGTTCATATTTCTTTCTTACACATCCCCCAATAATTGAGCAGTAAAAATCTCATTTTTGGGCATTGCCCTTCACCGGCGCTGTGGCACCATGCCCTTCCCTTTCCTTCGTGTTTCGGCACCACTTAGAAGTAGCTAATGGCCTGAGCTCGTGCTGCAGTGCTGGCCCCCAAGGCACGACTCGCACTACGGCGCCAAGCATGAAACCTAGAAAATTTTTCTATGTCTTTTACAAGCTTGAGACGCTGACTTTGAAATCTCATATCTTATTCGCTATAACTCAGAACGAGGTCATTCCAAAGCCATTTTCTTCCTTATCTTATGTACTTCTATTACCCTAAGAAAGAACTTTATTCTGAATCCGTTAACATGCCATTCAATTGGCTTAATCTTCACTCTTCGTTTATTTTACGTTATTAACGTTCTTCGTTCGTTCGTCCGTAATTCGGTCATTCGAACTCGGAACTCGTTCGTTCTGGAGTCCACAAGTCACGTTTTATATGTTCCCTTACATTCTTATGAACCCCTACACGTTCGGGTTCATTTACTAACTTTCTAATTCTCGTTCTTCTTTTACAAAATTTTCGCCATAACTTCGTTATAGCTAAGTTTTAATTCGTTCTTCATGAACATTTCTAACGTTCCTAACCAAGCAATAAGCATCTAACTTATATGTGATGGTTTTAAACTTGTCAATCAATAACAATTATCCTACGATGGTTTTAAATTTGTCCATCAACAACGTTCTTCGCGTTCTTCGCGTGTTCTTCGTGTTCTTCGCGTGTTCTTCATTTTTAATCGATATTTTGATTTGCGATTTCACTTTTTCTTGGAATTTGATATTATAGAACATCATTCCTTACTTTTTTAACCTACTCATTCATAAGATTCATTCGGATCACTCAAAATCCTTACGAATCTTACACTTTCTTAAGAAATTTATAAACTAAATTTCTAATTCTTATTTCTTAATTTTCTTACGATTTCAACCATTATGAAATCATTTCTAACATAATCTACTTATTATCTTCATTAAGTTATGTTTTTGAACATATTAAACTTAAAGAAAATTTGAAGAAACTAGGGTTCGGATTACCGTTCTTTATTAATCTCCTTTTGTCGGACAAAGCGTGCATTCGAGCTAGCTTATCCTCATTCTCCCCCTCTTCTTCTCCCATCCTAACTCTCTCTCTCTATCTCTCATAGTGTAGGATTTTTAAAAGCTAAAAATAATGAACTTAAGCTTTCTATTTATAGAAAACCAAGGCTTAGGGCAAATTGGTCATTTCACCCCCACCTCCTTAATATTCATGGCTTAGCCACCAAGTTTACTTGGCCACCACCCTTACTTTGGTGGCCAAGTGGCCTTTATGCCCATGGGTCTTCCCCATGGGTTGCCCCATGGGTTTTACCCATCCGGTGACCCATCTGTTCGATCCGCGGTTTATTTTCTTGGATCGGGCTTTATTAAATCTAATACTAGGCCTTACATTAATTCTTACTGGGCCTACCCTAGGCTTGATTACACATTCCATTGGGCTTGATATAATCCAAGTCCAATTGGATTCTTCAAAGTCCATGAACTCAAAGTCCATTTAGACTAATCGTATTCTACGCATTCCATTCTCGTATTCTCGATTCTCTTCAGATATCGCTTAAATACGATATTCATATTATAATGTCAGACTAATCTTCATACTATACTATTATAATAACTAGTATTATACTTGTATTTCTCACGCATAATAACTCTAATTATTATACGAAATCATAAAATTCTCGGAACTCACTTTTCCTAACCCTTAGGTTTTAAGTCCGCGGGAGAAAACTTCATTTTTGCCATAACTGAAATATTATTGAATGTTCCATCTCGTCTCAAAATTCTATCATTACGTGTTTCTTGGAAATTCAAAATAAATCTCCGAGCAGAAATGGATGAATAGTGCCTATTTCGTCTTTTTCCCCGAAAATATTTTGTTTCCGAAAAAATTTTATTTTCGCCTTGAAAATTCTTACTCGTTCAGTCTAGCTCGTAGCCAGAATCCTACCGATTAATAATCATTCTAGGTTATAGAACAATTAATAAACACATAGTACATAATAGTATTAATAAAAATTCATTTTATTAATAACTAATTCTTTAAACTTAAATTCTGGACAATCCGATTTTCCGGGTTGTCACAACATCCATACTAAAAATCAACTTGCTGATGTCTTTACAAAACCCTTAGATGAATCCAGATTTAATAAATTGATAAGTGAGTTAGGTATGCTAAATCTAAAACCATAAATTCTATGCTCTAGTTGGTGCTAACCATGCAGATAAAAAGGCTATATTAAAATCGTAGAGATGACTACGAGAAATCACGATCGTGGAGTAGTCTTAACATGGCAGAGAAGTCCACTGTGATGACAGCATTTCTATCAAGTCTAAGAAGCCTTTTTGCTAAGCACCTTAGGGACAAACCTGACCCTTAGTTTTAGACTAAGAGATTGGGCCTTCCTGAGCAACCTTAACCCATAAGGGATGCTAATTCAGAGTGCATCACAAGAACCTAGAGAGACAACGATCGTGGAGCAGGTTCAGCAATGAACTCAACAATCGTGAAGCAACCTCAATAATCGTAGTCGTCCTGAAGGATACACTAGCTCAGGGGGAGCTAAGGGCATATCAGTACTTTTCACACTACTTAAAATTGTGGAGCCATGCAGAGCTCGACACTTGCCCCACTCAGCAGATCATGAGGAGGGAAATTACAAATACATTTTGAAAATATCTTTTGACAGTTCACCTTTAAATTTCAAAAGCTCATTCCTCTCTTTCTCTCTCAAAAGAAACCCTAGCTTTCAGAATGCTCAACTAATTTCTGTTCAATTCAGGAAAATTATAGTAATCAATGGCTGCTTCCAATGTTATATCTGGTTACCAACTATGCTTCGACGAATTCAAGACAGCTAACCCACAGTTCCACAAAGTTCTAACCCTTCTAAAGAAAGCTAGTCTCGAAGAAGCTCTGAGCAGCAGCACAAGGATTTACCCAAAGTTGGTGAAAGAATTCTACTGCAATGGAGTCTTCGAAAATGGCATCATCACTAAAAAGGTCAAGGGGGTGAAGATTTGGCTCAAAGCTGAAGATATAAACCTAGCCCTAGGTTTTATATCAAAGGACCTTTCATCTCTAAGTGTCATTGACTTTTATGAAGGTTTGAAGAAGATGCACCACAAGAAGTTTCAAGGCATCAAGGGCTACAAGAAGAAAGAGTTTCCCCAGAAGTATGAATTTTTGGCTGATATTATTGGAAAATGCATATGTTGAAAAAGCTCTGGCCACGACTCTATAAATGAGTAATGGTAAGAGGAAATTAAATAAAAGTGTTCAGATAACAGAAGATCCTCGAGGCTCAACCACTGATGCGCCCCAAGGAGGTTTTGGCAAAGAGATTCAAGGTCTCTTCACATAAAGGGAACTCACCCTAGAAGTGACCGAATCACCCGAAGCAATTCTGAAGGAGAAGAAGAAGAAGAAGAAGAAGAAGAAGAAGAAGAAGAAGAAGAAGAAGAAGAAGCATGGTAAGGATAAGGCTGAAGGAAGTTCTGAGCCTCAGAAGAAGAAACGCAACCATCAATTAAAGAACTCTTCACTCACCACGATTGTGGAGTCTAGACTTACCATCATTCTAGAGAAGGATGTTTGATATAAGATCTCACCTGAACAAACCGTAGAAAGTCAAGTTGAAAAGAGTGTTGAGGTTATGGCTAACCCCATGAGAACAAAGACTAAGCTTGTCAAGAAATATATTCGTGTCAATGAAGAAGCCTTGAAGGTGGAAGAAAGAAGAATTGCTGCTGAGAAGGCTGAACCAAGATCTGAGCCTCAAATAACTGATACTAACAATGAGTCCTTGGATGAGACCAGGATCATTGTTGATGTGATAGTCATCATAGCATAAAGGTAAAGAACTCCCAACCGCATCTCGATCGATTATGATTTATCTTTGAAAAGGAGTCGCCAAAGTCATTAAGGAGAATACAGCTCATGTTGAGGGGGAGCTTCTTGAAGCACCTAAACAAGGAAGTGCTCCAGCTGAGGGGTAGTCGTTAGAAGAACCTGAGCCAGAGAATGCTACAGCTGAGGGGGAGCTGCCAGAAGATGTTCATGAAGCCCCTTTAGCCCCTCAAGAAATCGTAGTCTTTGAAGCTATGGAAATGGAAAGTGATGAAGCTATGGAGGTGGAAGAGACTGATGAACAAAGAGGAGATGAGGAGATGATGGATGTGGTGGAAATTTTAAATGAAGGTGATGAAAACAGGGAAGAAGAAGAGGATGAAGAAGTTGAGTTTACTGCAGTGGGCTATAATAGATATAGGAGAGCCAACTATAATTAGTTGTTCTCCTACTAGCCCATGATGTCCTATCATAGATCCCTGATTCTCAATTTATGGGATCACATGTTCTGGACTTACAAAGCTTATCCAGCAATTTCAGTGCTACCTCATGGATTCCTAAGCAACCTCAATTTTGCTCAGAAGCTGGTCACCAATCATTCTTCTTCAGAGACTGAGCGTGAGGTACAATCTATTCCCATCACTTTCATAGTTAACCACTGCCCTCCATTAAACTTCAACCAATTTTATAAACTGCCAAGATGGTAGGAAGTGATTCTTCACCCACTAAACCAATTTCCAGCTACAGAATCCCAACATTCTGTAACTGAAGAAACCAAATACACCTAACCTCATTCTAGTACAATCTTCAACCACCTTTAACTCCACGAAAACAGCACAACGTGACACCACGAACATTGCCCCTACTCAAATTGTGGAGTCACCTGCTCTACTAGCTTCAATAGCCTCCTCTCCCATAACTCAAACCTCTATTCCTTTACCTCATTCAAACATTCCTTCTTCCTCAAACAACAATTATTTTGACCTTGCTCTTGCTATGTCAAATCTGTAAGAACAAAATATAAGAGCTTCTCATTCAGACACTCAGAAAATACTTGAGCTTTTCTTAGTTCTTCCTACCAAAACTGAGTTGTCTATCACATCACAGAAAGTGACCATAGAAATTCAAAAAGATCTAGAAACTCACTCTCTTCTCGCCATCAATGGTGAAACCACTTGATTGATGTTGCTAACACTCTTCCTAAGAACCTGAGCTTTGAGCTCATAAAGAAGCTACGGGAGATCATCAAGGAAATGATCCAAAATATAAATGAAAGGGATCAAATTCACTTCCAATCTACCCGAAAGCGTAAGGAAGCAATTTTCCTTCTTCAGCAGAATTAGGAGGCTCAAAACAAGCCCATTACGGAAAGCCTTACTAGCCTACGATCTTCTCTGACTGAATTCTAAGCATATTCTTTAAATCAGATGAAACAAACCTACGATGTCTTGGCCATTCTGCAAAAACACAAATCAAAAACTGATACTCTAGTCCAAGAAAATCGAGAAGACATTGCTCAGTCGAGAAGTCAACTCCACGAACTTATACAAGGCATGAATCGATTGTATCAAGACATCCGAACCCTGGATGCTGAAATAAAGGGGGAGAATAATGAGAAAAGTAAAGGGAAGTAGGTTAAACACTCCAGAAGAACCTACCAGCAGCCTCGCACTCAGCCTTCAAGAGCAGCAGATCATCAACCGATCTTAATGGCAAGTCTAATTTCCAGTTCGCTCAATCGACAAGAAGTATCTCTCACAGGTATGAACATGCCCATTGGTGATCCTATCTTCATGAATAGACATGATCACAATGAACCTTTGGAGCAACATGAGCTGGAAGATATTGCAAGACGAAATGAAGCCAGCAGGAAAATGAGGGAATACGAACATGCGCATCCTCCAAGGTTCAAGAAATCTTGAAGATAAGGTTCTGTCTTTATTTGATGTATTGATTTTGAACTGTAATTCTCTTTTATAAACATCAATAAATTCATGATTATTTTTAAGAGATTTCAGTTGCTCACTGAAACACTAAGTCATATTTACTTTATAGCATCCTACATTTAGAAATTGATGATATGATGCAAATCTCATTGGTTATGTCAACATCAAATAGGGGGAGATTTTTGGGAATTCTATATTCAAATTTGATGTTGAAAGTAAATAAATATGCTTATGTATAAAGTCCTTCATAGAAAATATGTACAAGGACTTTGATGGTAGATCAAAATTATTAGGTTGATTTGTGCTTTATGTTTATCATTCTATAAATGAATGTATAGAAGAAAGATCAAAGTTGTTAGGTTGATCTATTTTGAGATGTAATAGATAGGCCTCAACAGAATCGTAGTTTGACGAGGCAGCTGAGAGATTCCAAAATCCAAAGCAGAATCGTGGAGTATCGAAGAAGTTGCTTTAGAATCATAGTCTGTCTTGGAAGCCACACTCAGAATTGTGGAGATAGTCCAAGCGCCTACCGAGCCAAGTCAGGAATTGCAGTCAACTCTCGAAAAGGCGGAGTCTGCAAAACGAGCAAGTAGAGATCGTAGTCAATCAGAGCTTAAGAGAAATCGTAGTGTTCTCTTCGATCAAGGTTGAATCAAGCACGAGCATGACAAGACACAACGATCATGGTACAAAGACAATAATTGTGGTGTCTCTCCAGTCAGCATCAGAAGCAACAAGTTTCATCTATTTGATGAAGGCAGAAGTATAACAAATGAAGAATGGCTTATAGACGTTGACATTTATGGAATCTCAATGATAGAACACTCATCCTTAGTATGTATCAAAGAAGCGTATAGAAGAAGCTAAGGAAAGAACTGCATACCTGCTAAAAACACCTTTTTAGGTGTTAGGTGAGAAAGCAGTCTACTGTGTCAGTGGGCCAGACGGCAGAATAGTAGATTTCCAGGAAGTTAACATCAGTGCTCAGAAATGTTTGAAGCATTAAATGCTATAACAGATGACTTCAACAGAAACATTTCAAAGGCTCCTTCATAAGTAAATCAGATAGAGATTCAAAAAAAAGCAAGCAAGAATGAAAAAGCTCAAGAACTCTCAATGTCCAAGCTCTACAATCAAGAAAGAAAAGCTTGAGCAGCTACTTAGTTCTTTCGAACGTATGCTTAACTGCAACTGAGTAGCATAACCTAAGAACTTAACTCTCATCAAGTGTATTCCAAGTTTGCTGGACTTGAAGAGTTCTAAGTGAACTAAGAAGTTCCAAGACTGCTGGTCTTGAAGGAATCTAAGTGATTCAAAGATTGTAAAGATATTAGTGGATTTCTTACTCGTGGATTAGATTAGTAGACTAGGAGCCTTGAGTTCTTTGAACCACTTAAAATCACTGTGTTTGATATATCTACTATAACTGATATATTTGTCATACATGATTATCACCTATAAACTTGGTTTATCTTAAAAGGGAACAAACAAATCATATATTTCGTTGTGGTTAATTTATTAACAAATCTGATAAGTATTTTGAAAAGGAAAAAGTTTTTAAAATATATATTCAACCCCCCTTCTAGATAACTATTATGCCTTTGGGAACTAACAAAATCTTTTTCTTAGATTCAAACTAGATCTAGCTTGGATCCGACTTATTACCGGTTTCAAAGTTAAAGCTTTAACCTTTATCCTAGATTCGACACAGATCTAGTGTGGATCTATGTATTTTCATTATTTTTAAGTTGATTCTGGTTTAACCAGAAAAATCCTAGAATCGTATCTAGTGATGAAGGGGTCCCACCATATAGCCGTTAATGGATTCTAATAATTGGATCGCCTAATAGCCAATTTGGGATATACTCTCGATTTAATCCTGCTTATGTCATTGTATAGATCTAAGGGATATTATCTACAGATTTATTCCTTAGATTTTAAGTCTCTTTGATAGATCTCATCAATACATATAGTCCCTCGTGATGTTGTCTTCGAGATATGGTCTACGGGAGTCCTTTCCTAGATTCCCTTTTTCTTTTATATTTCCATGTATTATTTATCGCAATGTTAGCTTTGGAATGTTGGAGTCAAAATCCACAAATTAGATCTTGACTAAATTTCCATGATGGACGAAGTTCGACTGTAAAAGGTAATGCTCAACCATTGTACATGTAAATTTGGGCTTTAAAATGATATCAATGGTTCCATCCCGTGAAAATTGAATTTAAGGCCCCGTAATAGTGAAGATATTGTTGCTGGTGTTCGAGACTATTGAGATGACTTTCATGCCCACAGATGGCCTTGATCCCATGTCGATTCTTGATTCGTTTATCACCAAAAATGATTTTCGAACAGAACAATAAAGATCTTTTAAAATCAAATCGATTTAGGTTATTAGAACAATCTTAGGCTAAAATTGAAAGTAACTAAGAATATTGATTCCTATTTGACAAGGGGTTTGAAAACTAAGTTTTCCAAAACGTCACCTAAAAAAGGTTTTCTATCAAAATAAAAGCTAAAAAAATGAATTTTTCCTCGAATCAAATCATTTGTGCATAGGCTCAAAGGGTGCGACGTTACTTTCAAAATAATATACTTCCACATTTTCAACCCAAAGCTAGACAGTGATATCCTAGGCTTTATTTCAAATCACACGCACACACATGCACACTTCAATTTAGGAAAACATTAAAATGTGGTAACCGTGTTTTCACGGAATTTGGGGGTGCCTAACACCTTCCCCTCATTTAAGAAAACCCCCAAACTCTATGAATCTTGTTTACAAATTAATTTTATGGACTCATATATTGGGTCATATTAAAAAAATCCTAAAATCTGGATGAGTCAGTACATCTATTTAAATCTTTACCAATTGATGGCTCTATCTAATTGGCCCATTATTAAATCAACCTTTCAAAACCCTGTCGACATTTATGTCGGCTTTTTCCTAAAAATCACTCTTTAAATAAAATAATTAATAAATCAAAATTTCTTAAAAAGGGTAAAAACAACACTTAGGAAAAAATTCCCGGCATCGACACGAAGTATGTAATCAGTTCAACTGAAATTTTTATTTTTGGGAAATAGAATGAAACTGATTTTTATTATGGCTATGTGTGTATGTGTGAATTTATTTTGGAACTTTTTTGGTTTTATTAGTTTGATGGGATTTCTGTTTGTTTGTGAATTTTTTGTGCAACTTTGTGGTTTATTAGTTTTTCGCTGAGTTGTGTGTTTTAACAGTCATGCTGTTATGACATTTGCAGAGATAAGGAACAATTAAACTTTAAATTCATTTAGTTGTATTTCATTGTCATCACATAAATTCAGTCACTACTAAAATTACATAGCATGATAATCCATGTTATAAGTATGATAGCTATGTAAGTTTTCTCTCTTCTTAGTAGCTTTTTGATTTTATCTTCGATTTCAACAATCCTCCCTGCTAATACACCATCTATTGGAGTTTCATAACACCAAAATAAACAACATCCATTCTGAAGAATTGAAAAAAAATTTAGTTAAGGGTAGCTTAACAGGATGGAGATGGAGAAGAAGAAGAAGATTTGTGAAATCTTACTCCTATGGATTGACAAGATAGAAACTTTCTTCCCAAATTTTGCTTAGTGTATGATGTTCTCAACACCGTCAAAATATGACAGTGGCAAAGCACGGTAACCATTAAAGGTTTGGAGCTTTGCTCTTTTCTTCCTCTTCTTCTTCTCTACCCTTACATGGGTTTCTTCTACTCAACAAGGGAATATATGTATACGATCTATATATATATATGATTTGGCGGGAAATGAGCATAGGGGTTGGAGGGAATTGATCTTGAAGGAAGTAAACTCTTTTGACTGATAAATTTGTTATTTATTGTATTAGTAAATATAAATATATTACTTAATCTAATTAATCAGGTTTTAAAAGGTTTTATATAGTCAAATGTAAAAAAATTAGGTCAAATCATACTTATACTGTGACTACCGGAACACATGGCAATTCTGGCCACTTTTCTGGCAGAAAATAACAAAATGGTCAGTAATGGTTACTTAACGGTACTTTGAGTAACGGGATGAGAGCTTTAAAACTTTGGGGTACGAAGTGTCAAAGGATTTATACTTCAGGGTTTGATATACAGTTAACTTGTGTATAAATATGTAATGTTAGATCAAAATATCTTCTAACTAATCGTGTTATTGTTAGTGAGAGAAGAAAAATGGTACAAATACTTATGGAAAGTGAGAAAGCTTGATTTTTTAACGACATGCCTATAAATCAAGCCAAGAAGCCTGAATACATGAATGAAATTTTAACTTGGTCAAAGATGTGAGTTCTTTAGTTATGGGTGCAACTGGTCCTTTAACCTGAGGCATCACGATTGTCTTGTGTATATGCTCCATCATAGTTTGATGCTACTTAATTACAGTTATCTTCATGTATTGTATAGCATAGTAATTGGGTATGATTTGCGCATAAATTGAGGTAGGTGTATCCACAATATAGGATCTATCACTTCCAATTGAGGAATAGATGTTCTATACAATCTAGTTAAGTTTAAACCTTAAATAAATAATTGTGCATGTCTTATGTGATACTGAAAAATGTTTTAGTGATTACTCAGTGGTTTAATGTTTGAAATCTTAATGCATAATATTATTGTAATTAAAGGTTTTGTCATGTTTCATACCTTTAACAACAATAAGAACATAAATGATAGAAGGATTGCATTGCACAGAAATCATTAACTGACATGTCATAGCAGTATATTCACACTGTCCGGGTAGTAATAATGCACTACATGGTGACAATCTTAATTTGTAGAAGTCTCTAGAAATTAATTAATTATGTTAGGTATTACTTAATTAATTATCGTTAATGGAGAATCAAAAGTGTGTTGAATTCAAATTGAGTTGGAATAAGATTCTTATAATTATGGGAGATATCCTATAATCAGTTGATAATTAGATTACATATATACAGTTGGCTCAGGGGTGAACCTAATAAGTAACACATATAAGAAATCATACCTTTTTATGGGTTTGAAGGCCAAACTAAAGTTTATTAATATTTAGGATTCTTAACACTAATATACAACAATTATAAAGTAATTACACTATTAGTGCATCCACAAAATAATTACAAAAACAATGCAATTCACATTAACAAGGTAACCTAAAATCAAGGAGAAATAACTACAATAATTAATAATTCAAATTCAAATATCTGGGATCTAACAACAAAAATAAATTCAAATTCAAAATAATAAGTCAAATTCAAATCTTCATCTCCCTCACAGTAGCCCTCTCCTCCACTACTCTGCCGTGAATCTCCTTCTTCACAGGTTGCCCAATCCTCCGCTACTCCGCCGCGAATCTCTATTTTCCAAAACGCCAATGAGAAGAAGAAAATTCGCCCTACAAAAAGTTTAAAAATAAATAGATGCAACTCTTACTGTTATGAATAAAAATGAATTTTCTATAAATATCATTTTTGAATATTATGGAATAAATTTGATATAATATTATAGTTGTGGGTAATTTTTATAAATTATGCAAAGTACGCAAGTTGTTATATAATATTCGATTGGTCGTGAATATTCGTGCGATTTACACAATCATCGTGGACCCCACAATGTAATTATTGTCGAATTGAGAAAACGACAAAAATATTTTTATGAAAATAACTACGAAGTTTTATCGTTGATACTTCGTTGAACTACTTTCATTAGTAAAAGTACAAAGAATACTGGCGTGGTTGCATAGTAGCACACGATATTGATTATTAATGCTTATGTGAGAAGTCATTCAGTTTGATTCAATTATTGTCGATATTTTATATGTTATTAAATCAATAATTGAGATGACGAAGTTGTTAATATTATTATTTGCATTATTAACGTTGTCTAGAAGTTCTGTTAAGGAGAGGTTTGGTCACCTAATTGCGCGCCAATAGAAAGAAATCCTTATTGGAAAGCCCCCTCTTTCCTGGGAACGACCTAGTCGATTAATAGTGTGAATAATAATAATGATGATGACGTTTTGTTTTATTCGTATTATTAACGTAATAAAACAGAAAAACTTTTTATATAAAACATAATACTTTTATAAAGTTATTCGTTTTATTAGGCTAATAGTAAAATCTTTTTATATAAAATAGAATACTTTTATAAAGTTATCTGTTTTATTAGACAATAATTAGAATATATTATATTTTATTATGCATGGTGTTTGCATAAGTTATTTTGCATAGTATTTGCATAGTAAAATATTTTTAAAAGTTATTCGTTTTATTAGATTATAAATAGAATATATTATATTTTATTTAAAAGATTTTGCTTTTAAATATGGACCGTCCCCGATTAAAGTAAATCAATCTGACCGCTCATGGATTGGTTACTATTCATTCTATTCTTCTATAAATAGAAGCTCATTCCTTCATTATTTCTTACGAATTCACTGAAACTCTAGAGAGAGAAACTATAGAGAGAAAGAAGAAAAGTATTATGCTACTTTTCTACTCCGATATCAAGTTTCTTTTACTGTAAGGGGTATTATTTCTTTTGTATTCATGAAGAGAACTTCTATTATTCCATCTTTATTATTCTGTTGGAATAACCTGTATATGCGGGCTACCCTATACTTGGTGAAATTCTTCCGTAATTCCATTCTTTATTATTCGGTTGAATATCCTCAGATGTGTTTTTTTACGCCGGACTTCGTTCCGCTCTTTATTATTCTCGTTAGAATATCATGTTCTACATGCTTTTACAATCAACTCGGTTCCGGCTCTTTATTATTCTCATTTGAACATCCTGTTGGTGTGAATTTCACCGACTGGTTCCATCATTTAGTATTCTGTTGAATAACTCGCCTGTGCAAGTACCGCATGCATAGTGATTTCTGTTATATTCCATTGTTTATTATTCTGTTGGAATATCCTGTCGGTGCATATTACGCCTGACCTGGTTCCGTTATTTATTATTCTGATGGAATAACCTGTCTATGCAAGTACCGCATGCATGGTGATTTCTTTTATTATTCCATTCTTTATTAAACTCAGTTGGTTAAAGTTTTGACTTCTACACTCCATGAAATTAGTGGAATATTCTTGATATTTGCGCTTCATCTAGTATCTTTTCATGGAAATATTCTTCTGAGCATTCTTGAATTTTACTTTACAAAGAAGTATCATGTTGACAATTTGGACCGTTATTAGTTCCTGAATAAATTAATTCTTGAACTTGTTTTATTGAATTCTTATATCATTGTCATCATCCTTATGTTTATATTATTTTTGAAAGTCATCTATGGCCTGTAGTGCATAGATGGACTTGGTATGATTATGACCAGGGATTATTCGGTGTAATCATGACCGTAATGTTACAAATGATGTAGTAAAAGTCCTCATTGGCCCAAGTGCATTGATGGAACATTGTTGGCCTGATCATGACCATTGATGAATACACAAATATCCTTAGCCCGTGAGTGCATGGATAATTTGTGGTTGTGACCCTAATGAATATCCTTGGCAGTAAAGCGTGGATGATGTGGATTATTTATTGTTTGAGTCTCAAATGATAAAAGTGATGAAAACCTTTTAAATCATAAAAGATAATAGATTTTATTCTCTACTTGACTCTTTTAATGGATTGCATGTTCCGCTGCAGTTAAACTTGATGTCTATTGTATTTTATCAATTTAACACTGTTGAGGACTAATGATGTAGCGCCCCCAAATCCGGGTATCTTCTAACCCGACAGATGGTGCTATACTATACAAACTTTCATAAATTCATTCCATTGAAAAGTCTCAAAGAACGAACATAACGTTTATATATTAAAATTAATATTTACATTTCCCAGGTTCTATACCCGTTATAAAGGTTCTTTGTCATAATATTCATTACATTACAACAATAGACCTATACTATTACAAGACAACTTAATAATCTGCCTTAGCTTTTCCTTTATCCTTTTTTGATCCTTCGGGATGTTCAGTCTTAGCTGCATTCATATGGTTCAAGCAAGAGTGAGCATAACTAGCTCAGCAAGTATAACAATTTTAATAACAACATGTTTGAAACATATGAATCGTATATCTTCGATAACTGAACAATAGTTATGAAGTACTATTGATAACTCAAAATAGCACTTCATCTTTCTTTCAAAATATTTCACAATGAATAATATTCAAGAAATATTCACTCCTACCAAAGACCTCGAGTATTCATTCTTTCTTTGAAAAGGACAACCTTAACTAAGTCCGTAAGTTCGGTATTACTTACTTAGCACTTCTAGGTGATCACCTTTATTGTACTCTATGTTGATCAACACTACATCCATTAAACCTATGTACGCTTAATCATTTGGCAACCTCACGTGCTCTGGCTGCTTTACCGACAAAACTTTTGTTTAACATTTCATCTTCTTTTGAAAACCATATCAAGTAGTTGACAAAAGATAATCACATTTGATAACGTATGAATAGATTATCAACAATCCACTCAATATGTCAAGTCTAGCCAAAAGAACTGGCTTTAACTTCATTGTACTTCAATTCATGCGTAAGGATACATGAACTTCAAAAACTTGTTCAGATTAAACTGAGACAAGAGTTAGAATACTTGCCTTTAGCGTCCTCCGCTACTAAGATAAATACTTTACGTTCAAGTCTTTCAAGTCTCTACAATACATGATCACATAATGCCTTATATTAGGTCATATATAATCAAGTATGTATATGAGTATATCTTACCCTACATCTCAATCTAAGTGTGTATTAGATTCATTTGCTATTCATTCCGGTTTATCATTATACTTACTTTCATATTTGACTAGGTTATCTCAACCTTTACTCATTACTCTTAAGGTCTAACAATGTTTTAATAATGTTACTTCAAGTTCCTTAAGGTAGGTTTACTTCAAACTAATTACATTTTCTTGCTTTGCATTCATGTCTATTCTTCACTATCTTCTATCAAAGATCAAGGCGGTGGCCCAAACTTTATAACTACAAATTTCGCTCTTACTACATGAAAGTTAATGAGATGGGAGTCTGGACTTGGCGCCATGCACATGCGAGTCCTTACTTAATGGGTCGTATGACTGGCCACGAAGTTTCCAATATGTCATGGTCTCAGATATGAAATTGCTAAGCACCACAAATAGTACTAAGGTTCGCGTTGCGACACGAGTTTCCAGCAGTTTCGGACATTGCTTTGCATTGCGGGCAAGGACTAATTTGTTCAGGGTTGAGCCATGGCTGAAACTTTGTGCACCAGAAAAAAATTCAGTCTTTGACATTCTGCGAACTTCCCGGATGCATAACTCCTTTGTTATAAGTCTGAATTGGCCCATTCAAAAGCCTACGGTTCACAAATTACGTAATCTACGCGTTCATGCAAGAATTTCATCTGTTTGACTTCGTTTGCTAAAAATTCACCTATTGGTTCATTTTTAACAAAAACGATAAACGTTCGTGAACGTTCAACGCTCGTTTCTTCGTTCTAAGTCGGAATCCGGTCATTTTCGAGTCCGCAACTCTTAAATGACGAATATGACTTGTCTCCAATGGAAAATAACATTTCTGAGTTCAAACTCAAAATTTGACTTCTAATCCGGGAATTTCACGAATTCGACGATTATCATCTAATCGTGCGATTTCCGGCAAATCTTCATTTTTATGACTTGTTCAACATTACAAATGAATTCCATTCGTCATATGAACATATTAACTTACTTATTCCAATAACTTATACTCATGGTTGGATTTTGACTTATTTCTTCATAAGCTTATAACTTGATAAATCATAAACTACTTATGATATCATCATTCATGACTTATGATAATTAAAGTTTCTTAATCATCATACATATATGTTCTCAACATACTACTTTACTTATGTATACTTGATACATATGATCATACAAGTTCTTTTACTTTCATATTACTTATATTACTAAACTCATTACAAGTTCATAATACTTTCACATAAGTTTATAACTTATGCTAGCTTAAATGACTTATTACCAACTTATATGGCTTAAGTTCATTACTTACACATACTTCTTTCTTTTTATCATTCATGTTCCTTAATCCAAGCTTTTCTTATCAACCTATCATGATAGAGATAGAAGATAATTGGAGAAGGGATCTTACTTTTGAAGTCTTTGGTAAATAGTCTTCTTCTTCTTATATAAGTAGCTTATTTGCAACTTAATCTTCCTAACAATTAAGCACTTTGAGAGAGAGTGTTTGGATTATTTTAACAACTATTAAATGACTTGCCAACCTTCACTATTTATACAATTCCTAAGGTTAGGGCAATTTAGTCAATTCCATCATCCCACCTCCTTTTGCACCTTCTTACTATTCATTACTTGCAAGGCACAAAACCTATCCCTTGTTTGGTCATTACTCATTTAACTTGGTTACCACTTAACTTGGTCAACACTTTTAATACTTGGTAACCACACATTTACCACATTAATATGGTTTACCCCATGGGTTTGCCAACTCATGGATTCTAGCTTGGGCTTGGATTACATAAATCCTTGGGCTTTGCTTTAACAAACACTCACTTGCTTATTAATTCAATAATTGGGCCTTAACCTTAATTGACTTGGGCTTGTACAAAATTCTAACCAATCTTTACAAGTCCATTAATATTACATAATACATACACATATAGTTTATGCATCATTCTCGTATTCTATTTCATATAGAATTTATATACGATAATTCATCCTTTATACAAACTTGTATAATACATCGTATTATACTTGTTTTCATTCCTTTGCACAATACCAAAGTATTGTACAATTATTACTTTACTCATTCCTACTTCGCTTTTCTTAACATTTATAACTTAAGTCCGCAAGCGAAATATTACGTTTTCCATAACTAGATTATTATTACATAATCCATCTTACCTTAATATTCTATCATTACGTATTTCTCGAAAATTCAAAAATAACTCCCGAGCAAATACCGATGAATAGTGTTTTTCAAAAAATTTCTCGGAAAACTTTCATTTTCGTCTTAGAAATTCAAACACTTTAATTCCTTCACGTAGCTCAAATACTACGACATTCCATTATCAATAAGTTATAGAATGACAACCATCTTGATAACACATAGAATATAATTTTATTATTATTTAATTTAATAAAATCATTTTACAATAAGATCCGAATTTCTCGGTCGTTACAAATGATAATTTATTCTGCATTATCTTAGTCATAATATTTCTTACTGGGCTAGTTGAGCTCACCCTTTCTTTCACTGTTCTCTTCAGGAAATGAGAACGTAGTCGGGACTAGTCGGGAAATGGAGTGATGGTCCGAGATGGTGTCTTAGTAGTCCTCATTATTCTGTTAAATAGTGTGATAATAAATGTAATGAGGACTAAATTGAGTGTGGATATTGTCTAGATGACAATATTTTTATTAAGACTCACAGCATGTATTTTGTCGTATTTTACACGACTGTTGTATAATCAAGTTGTATTTGAATTTAGTACCATGTATTTGGCGACTCGAGTTGGGTGATGTATACCTATTTTGGGGGCGTCACAGTTGGTATCAAAGCTTAGGGATATGATCCCTGGCTGAGATGTGAGATAAGAACTAGGAGGGGAGAGACGGGGAATTTCTTCGCTAGTATGACCTACCTAAGTTTATTTGTTATTTAATTGGTCGTTCAGAGTATAGGGATAATATGTGATATGTTAATTAACCCTTGTTGTGTGGCAATATTTGAAAATGGCATCCGAGAATGTTGAGAACATCAATGGAGCACAGGAGACCGTTGAGTCTCCACAGATCAATAATCAGGATAATGTGCATCAGGAAGGCGACAATCCTAATACAAACAATAACACTGACCAAATGATGAACGATGGAATGTTCTGAGGCTTCATGCAATCCATGCAACATCAGGCGAGATCGGCTCCTATCCAAAATGCAGGTGGAAACACTGGAAACTCTCGGACGGTCACCGCCAAACAGTTCAAGGAGCTGGGACCACCGGAGTTTTTTGGAGAGCCAAAACCACTTAAGGCGGAGACGTGGCTAAAGCAGATCAACAAGATATTTGATGTCTTGGGTTGCTCCGAGGAGCAAAAGGTTCCCTTTGCCACTTTCATGTTGCGGGCAGAAGCAGATTACTGGTGGAAATCTGTAAAGCATACTCAACCTGCCGCACTAAAGATATCTTGGGAGAAGTTCCAAGAATTATTTAACGACAAGTACTTTCTCGAAAGTATTCGTCATATGAAAGAGGTAGATTTCATTAAACTAGAACAAAACAATATGACCGTGTCCCAGTACGAAGCCAAGTTTGTCGAGCTATCTCGGTTTGCGTCCCATTTGGTTGATAATGAGGAGAGAATGACGCAAATGTTTTTAAGAGGTTTGAAACCAGAGATACGTCAATATCTTATCTCTCATAAACTGTGTTTGTATTCAGATGTTGTTAATAGGGCTCAATTATTGGAGCGCGATAATGAGTCAACCCAACCAAAAGAGAGCAGCCGGCAAAATGATAATACAAGTGATAGTAGTCATTGAAGCGGTGACAATAAGTGTGGAGGGAATCAACATGCCAGAAATGGTAACCACTTCGGTGGTAATCATGGCCAAAACAATAAGAATGGACATTTCAAGAAAAGAAGATTCAACAATGATGGAAAGACGTCAGCATCAGCACCTGTCGTTAAGGAAGGAGAACGACCACCTATCATATGCTTCAAATGTGGAGGGGAGGGACACATCAGTCCAAACTGAACGATGCCCTCCAAAGCATGTTACAATTATGGAAGAGAAGGACACCTTTCCCGATTTTGTCGTGCACCGAAGACAAGTCTAGCTGGGATGGAGGCAGTAAAGGTCGTCCCAGACAAGACAAAACCGGTTTTTCAAGGGAGAGCGTTTGTCGTGACCTCCCAGAAAGCAAGGAACCTGAACGAGGTCATCACGGGTAATCTTATCATAAATTCTAGTGAAGTATATACCTTATTTGATACCGGTTCTACCCATTCTTTTATTTCTCATACTTGTGCTCAACATTTAAATTTGACTCTGGAGAAATTAGACTTTGACTTATCTGTTGAAACTCCATTGGGAGAAACCTTCATTACATCCACTATTTATAAGTCTTGTTTGGTTCAAATCGGTACCCTCACATTACCCCGTCAATTTTATTTCATTGAAAATACTTGCATTTGACGTAATTCTAGGGATTGATTGGTTAACTACTCATCATGCAAAAATTGATTGTTTTCGTAAGGTTGTTAGCTATCATATTCCTAATCAACCTATTATGCGAATTCAAGCAACCAAACCATTAAAATCAATCACTGTCATCTCAAGCCATAAAGCTATTCGTTTATTGAAAAATGGATGTCAAGCTTTCTTAGCTCATGTCACGGATCTAAACAAAAATACGTCAGTTTTGAATGATATTTCTATTGTTAATGAATTTCTTGGCGTATTCCCTAAAGAACTTCCTGGCCTACCCCCAGAGTGTGAAATTGAATTTTGTATCGACCTTGAACCTGGTATAAAACCTATTTTCAAAGCCCCATATTGAATAGCTCCTATTGAACTTCAGGAGTTAAAGACCCAACTGCAGGAATTGTTAGACATTGGCTTTATTCATCCTAGTACTTCTCCTTGGGGTACTCCTGTTCTATTCGTGAAGAAGAAAGATGGGAATATGCGACTTTATATTGATTATCGGGAGTTGAATCATGTCACCATCAAAAATAGGTACCCATTGCAACGTATTGATGACCTGTTTGACCAGTTGCAAGGCGCCAAATTCTTTTCAAAGATTGATCTTCGTTCCAGATATCACCAATTGAAGATTAGAACCGATGACATTCCAAAGACGGCTTTCAGAACTTGGTATGGGTATTATGAATTCCTAGTCATGTCTTTTGGATTGACTAATGCTCCTGCTGCCTTCATGGATATGATGAACCGAGTATTCAAAGAATATTTGGATCACTTTGTGGTCGTCTTTATTAATGACATCCTTATTTATTCCAAAAGCCGTGAAGATCATGAGCAACACTTGAGCCTGATACTCCAAAAGTTTCGTGAATATAAGCTTTATGCCAAGTTAAAGAAATGCGAGTTCTAGCTTGAGGAAGTAGCATTCCTTGGGCACGTGGTATCAAGTCATGGAATATCTGTTGACCGGCAAAGATTGAAGTCATTCAAAGCTGGGAACAACCTAAATCAGTGACCGAAGTACGTAGCTTTCTCGGCTTAGCTGGTTATTATCAGAGATTCGTAGAAGGGTTTTCTCAAATCGCTACTCCCTTAACTCAGCTGACTCGGAAAGATACAAAATTCGGTTGGAACGAGAAATATGAGAAGAGTTTTCAAGAACTCAAAAGAAGACTCATTTCAAAGACTGCTACGACAATACCATCCTGCCTTGAGGGATTTGTCATCTATAGTGATGCTTCAGGTAAGGGGTTAGGATGTGTTCTCATGCAACATGGGAAAGTCATAGCATATGCCTCTCGACAACTCAAAGAATATGAGAGGAATTATCCTACTCATGATCTAGAGTTGGCAAATTGTTATCTTCGACTTAAAATTTGGAGGCATTACTTGTATGGGGAGAAAGTGGAGATCTTTACGGATCATAAAAGCCTCAAATATTTCTTCACTCAAAAGGAACTCAACATGCGACAGCGACGTTGGCTTGAACTATTGAAAGATTATGATCATACCATCCTGGAAAAGCAAACGTGGTAGCTGATGTATTGAGTAGAAGATCATATGCGGGTACAAGTACGATATTGTCAACGCAAAGGCCCATCTTGTATGACTTGCAAAGGATGGAGATAGAATTAAAGACTCCAAGGACCCATGTGATGATGGTGAATATACGAGTAGAACCGACTTTAATCGATAAAGTTAAAGTTGCTCAAGCTACAGACCTGGAGCTGATGCATATGAGGAAGAAAGTACAAGAAGGTGCTATGCCGGGAGCTAGAATCGATGAAGAAGGAATACTTCGAGTCAAATCCAGACTTTGTATTCCTAACGACCCTGATTTAAAGTATAAAATCATGATGGAGGCGCACAACACACCGTTTGCAATCCATCCTGGGAGTACCAAAATGTATCGTGATCTTCGTCATACATTTTGGTGGAGCAATATGAAGAGAGAAATAGCTCTGTTTATCTCAAGGTGTCTAACTTGTCAACGAGTCAAAGCGGAGCATCAAGTACCAAAAGGTCCATTGCAACCACTTGAAATTCCAGAATGGAAGTGGGAGCACATTACTATGGATTTCATTACTGGTCTTCCCAAGGTTTCTCAAGGCATGGATGCAATTTGGGTCATTGTTGATAGATTGACCAAGTCTACTTATTTCTTACCAATACGAGAAACTTATACACTTGAAAGTCTTGCTCGTATGTACATAAACGAGATTGTAAGACTGCATGGTATGCCAGTATCCATAGTTTCTGATCGAGACCCAAGATTCACTTCACAATTTTGGGTTAATTTGCAAAAAGCTATGGGCACAGATTTACGATTTAGTTTGGCTTATCATCCTCAAACGGACGGACAATCAAAGAGGACTATTCAAACTCTTGAAGATTTATTAAGACTCTGTGTCCTTGACTTCAAGGGAAGTTGGGACAAGTTCTTACCATTGGTGGAGTTTTCCTACAACAACAGTTATCAAGCAAGTATTGGCATGGCTCCATTCGAGGCGTTGTATAGAAGAAAGTGTCGTTTTCCAGTATGCTGGGATGAGGTGGGTGAAGCAATGTTGTTGGGACCGTAGTTGGTACGTATGACTACAAAAAAGATTCAAACGATCCGACAACGTATAAAAACCTCACAAGACCGACAAAAGAGTTATGTTGATCTTCATCGAAAGGACGTGGAATTCGATATTGGAGATCATGTGTTGTTACGTGTTGTTACGTGGAAAGGAGTTACGAGATTTGGAAAGAGAGGAAAGCTCAATCCTCAATTCATTAGCCCATTTTTAATCCTCGATCGAGTAGGGACTGTAGCCTATAGACTTGCTTTACCGCCAAGTATGTCTCGTGTTCATAACGTTTTTCATATATCCATGTTACGTAAATATGTGAAAAACCCGAACCATATTATTGAGTTAGAATAGGACGAAATAGCGGAAGATTTAACGTATGAAGAGGTTCCTGTTCAAATCTTGGATAAGAAGGAACATATTCTATGCTCCAAGGTTATACCTCAAGTCAAAGTGTTATGGAGGAACCACGATGTTGAGGAAATGACCGAGTTAGAATCAAATGAAATCAAGGTATCCTTACCACTTGACATACCGTGTAACGCACTTTATTTCGAGGGGAAAATTTCATAAGAAGGGGAGATTGTAAGACCCCAACTTTTCTGAATAAAGATGAATTTTCTATAAATATCATTTTTGAATACTATGAAATAAATTTGATATAATGTTATAGTTGTGGGTAATATTTATAAATTTTATAAAGTACGCAAGTTGTTATATAATATTCGATTGGTCAGGGAATATTCGTACGACGGTGCAATCATTGGTGGACCCCACAATAGAATTATTGTCGGATTGAGAAAACGACAAAAATATTTTTATGAAAATAACGGCGGAAGTTTTACCGTTGATACTGTTGAACTACTCGGTAGTAAAAGTACAGTAATACGCGTGGTTGCATAGTAGCACACGGTAATGATTATTAATGCTTATGTGAGAAGTCACTCAGTTTTACTCAATTATTGTCGATATTTTATATGTTATTAAATCAATAATTGAGATGAAGAAGTTGTTAATATTATTATTTGCATTATTAACGATGTCTAGAAGTTCTACCAAGGAGAGGTTTGGTCACCTAATTGCGCGCCAATAGGGAGAAATCCTTATTGGAAAGCCCCCTTTCCGGGAACGACACAATCAATTAATAGTGTGAATAATAATAATGATGATGACGCTTTTGTTTTATTCAGATATTAATGTAATAAAAGAAAAAACTTTTATATAAAACATAATATTTTTATAAAGTTATTCATTTTATTAGGCTAATAGTAAAATCTTTTTATATAGTAATGTAATACTTTTATAAAGTTATCTGTTTTATTAGACAATAATTAGAATATATTATATTTTATTATGCATAGTGTTTGCATAGTGCTTGCATAGTGTTTGCATAGTAAAATCTTTTTAAAAGTTATTCGTTTTATTAGATTATAAATAGAATATATTATATTTTATTTAAAATATTTTTCTTTAAATATGGACCGTCCGATTAAAATAAATCAATCTGGACCGTTCATGGATTGGTTACTATTCATTCTATTCTTCTATAAATAGAAGCTCATTCCTTCATTATTTCTTATGAATTCACTGAAACTCTAGAGAGAGAAACTATAGAGAGAAAGAAGAAAAGTATTCTGCTACTTCACTACTCCGATATCAAGTTTCTTTTACTATAAGGGGTATTATTTCTTCTGTATTCATGAAGAGAACTTCTATTATTCCATCTTTATTATTCTCATTGGAATAACTCAGATACGCTTACCCTATACTTGGTGAAATTCTTACATTATTCCATTCTTTATTATTCGTTGGAATATCCTCATGCATACTTTTACGCCGACCGGTTCTCATCTTTATTATTACATTGGAATATCCTGCGTCATACTTTTCTGTTTGGACTCGGTTCCGCCTTTTTATTATTCTGTTAGAATATCATGTTTGTTGTTTACGCCAGACTTGGTTCCGTCTTTATTATTCTGTTGGAACATCCTGTTGGTGTGAATTTCACCTAACCCGATTTCGTCATTTAGTATTCTGTTGGAATAACTCCGTCTATCGCGGCAGTACCGCATGCATGGTGATTTCATTGTATTCCATTCTTTATTATTCTCGTTAGAATATCCCGTAGGTGTGTGTATTACTCGACACAGTTCCGTTATTTATTATTCTGTTAGAATAACCTGTCTATGTGAAGTACCGCATGCATGGTGATTTCTTTTGTTATTCCATTCTTTATTATACTCAGTTGGTTAAAGTTTTGACTTCTACACTCCATGAAATTAGTGGAATATTCTTGATATTTGCGCTTCATCCAGTTTCTTTTCATGGAAATATTCTTCTGAGCATTCTTGAATTTTACTTTACAAAGAAGTATCATGTTGACAATTTGGACGTTATTAGTTCCTGAATAAATTAATTCTTGAACTTGTTTGATTGAATTCTTATATCATTGTCATCATCCTCATGTTTATATTATTTTTGAAAGTCATCTGGCTTCAGTGGTGCATAGATGGACTTGGTATGATTATGACCAGTGAATTATTCAAAGGTAATCATGACCGTAATGTTATAAATGATGTGGTAAAAGTCCTCATTGGCCCGAAGTGCATTGATGGACAGTTGTTGGCATGATCATGACCATTGATGAATACACAAATATCCTTGGCCCGTAGTGCATGGATAATTTGTGGTCGTGACCCTAATGAATATCCTTGGCCGTAGTGCATGGATGATGTGGATTATCTATTAAGCTGTGTCTCAGCGATAAAAGTGATGAAAAACCTTTTTAAATCATAAAAGATAGTAGATTTTATTCTCTACTTGACTCTTTTAATGGATTGCATGTTCCGCTGCAATTAAACTTGATGTCTATTGTATTTTATCGCTTTAACATCATTGAGGACTAATGATAATTTATTCTCGCATTATCTTAGTCATAATATTTGTTATCGGGCTAGTTGAGGTCACCCTTTCTTTCACCGTTTTCTCTTCGTGAAATGAGAACGCAGGACTAGTCTTCTGGGAACGGAGTGATGGTCCGAGATGGTGTCTTAGTAGTCCTCATTATTCTGTTAAATAGTGTGATAATAAATGTAATGAGGACTAAATTGAGTGTGGATATTGTCTATATGACAATATTTGTATTAAAACTCACAGCATGTATTTTGTTGTATTTTACACGACTGTTGTATAATCAAGTTGTATTTGAATTTAGTACCATGTATTTGGCGACTCAAGATGGGTGTTGTATACCTATTTTGGGGGCGGCACAATTTGGTTACCCACAAAAACTAAAATGGTTACCTTTGTATGAATGGTTGGCTACCAACTGCATCACATTAAAACTAAATTGTTAACTTCATAAAACTAAATTGGTTACCTTGGTCTGAAGGTTTGGCAACATCATCTTCCTCCTCCCCCTTCACCAGTAAGACAGAGCGAGAGTCAATCACAAAATGGTCTATGGGATGGAGAAAGGAGGTGGATATTTGATTTTTCACAATTTCTTCATGTCCGAAAATTCCAATTCCAATTTCATGTCCAAAGGAAAATAAGAACACTACATAGGAAAGAGAGAGATAAGAGAGTGATGTGTACTGTAATGTTGATAACCAAACATTCGTACCAAGGTAACCAAACTTTTATACCAAGGTAACCAAACCTTTATACCAAGGTAACCAATCTGCCTCCACACCTACAGTATGAATTGGTTACCTTGGTCCTCGAAAGTTTGGCAAACCAATACGCATGAAGGTTTGGCTACCAACTGCATCACATTCAAAACAAATTGGTAACTTAATAAAACTGAATTGGTTACCTTGGTATGAAGGTTTGGCTACCAACTGCATCACATTCAAAATAAATTGGTAACCTAATAACATTAAATTGGTTACCTTGGTATGAATGTTTGGCTACCAACTGCACTATGAAAAAACTGTAGGTGTGGATATGGATTGGTTACCTTGGTATGAAGGTTTTGTAACCTTGGTATGAAGGTTTGGTTACCTTGGTGTGAAGGTTTGGTTACCAAGTGCACTATGAAAAAACTGAAGGTGTGGAGGTGGATTGGTTACCTTGGTATGACAGTTTGGTTACCTTGGTATGAAGGTTTGGTGACCAACTTAAATTGCACTCCCATCAGAATTAATCTTGAATTTTCTTTCCAACTTCTTCAATTCTTTAACTTCTCGCTTCGCCAAATTTGAGATTTAGAAACACTGTGAAGTCAACAAGGCCTGGTAGTTCATCAAGGAAATCACCCTTGTAGTAGTGAAGAACCTTTCTAATCATCTCCCTCAGATCTTGTATGAAAATTGCTCTGCGCTTGAGGTTATCGTCTTTCAGCAATGATTCCTCTACCAACTCATAGAATTCATTAACCCTTCTTTATCATGTTTCCTTTCTTGGAACTTGCAACTCATCTCAAGATGCACCTTTTAATAGCCTTACAGATTTCCAGCCTTAGAAACTTTGGCCGTACGAGATTCAAAATGTTAAAGACTTCTTTAACATGGTTCTAATAAAGGGTACCAGAAAGCACAATTTTTCTAGGTGTCTGGACCTTTTCGAGGGCTGCTAGTTGGTCAATGTTCTCATTCCTAGAGTGGTTTATAGTAGGAAAAAAGAGGATGAAGAAAAAAGAGAGAGAAACAAGGATAGATATCAAAAACGGGTCTGTTGTGTTTGAATGTGTTTGAATAAGAATATAATAATAAATGGGAAGAGATAAGGGAGATAATCGTGGGCCACGATTAAAGGATACCCAAAATGTATTAATTTTGTAAATAAATATAGAAAAACACTACAAGAAAAAGGCCTATCAGCGACCACATTAAGTCGCTGATACTTATCTCATGACCGAATCGAATTAAGCTAATAATAGACGTCAGATAAAATCTGGTCATTGGAATGCACATCGTTGACCACTATTAGCGCAATCAAGTATTCTAGAATCGATATCAATGACCAAAATTGTCATTTCGGTCACTAAGATGAGTCAGGATGGTTCTGGGGCAATGGCTGACGTGGGCCACGTGTCTGCGATTGTCATCAACGACAGCACGCGATCGTTAATAGCCTCATCTAGCTTTCGATCGCTAATACGTATTAGCGACCGCATGCGGTCGCTGATTTTAAAAACCCTACAAACCAGAAATTTTCCTGTTTTGCAGAATTCCCAATTTGTTTTATACTTGCTTTATCCCAACACACATATAAACATGCACAACAATATAAACATCCATCCTCTATCTGCGGAACTAATATATAAAACTATATAAAGCTTTAAAAACCAATATGAATTGAATAAATATAAACAAATCTAATATTTAAATAACATACAAACTTCCAAACAATGATTTTAAAAGTACAAGATTCTTAAATAATTACAAAACAATACTAAATCAGTCGTCAAGCATCTTTGTTCATATTAGTTTCTCCTTGATCTTGATCACCCTGTAATTAACAAAATAATAAAAACAAGTTACATATATATATATATATAGCATATATGTTGATACAAGTTACAACAATATATATATATATATATATGTCACTACTTTGATTGTAATTAAATAAGATTGATTACCTCGTCGCCATCCCCATGTTGTGATGTTGCTGCTGCCGCTACTGCATTAGCTAACTCATCAGCACTCAGAGCCGCCAGATGCCCGCCCAGTATCTTTAGAAGATCGCGATCTCGACATATAGCTCTCACACAGTTAGCAAGAGTATGAACAACTGGATGACTCGATGACTGTGAAGACTGGGTGGCAGAGCTGCCTGAGCCACTGAAGGATGGGCGTCATCATTGTCCTTGACCCTTGACGTAGTTCTTCTTCACAACAGACGCCCTCTCCCAAAATTCTTGATCAATTGGCGGACGTGGGGTGCCTTCAGGATAGCGCTCATTCAATAAACGCTTATAAGTATCCTGTCATCATGTTAACAATTAAATAGTTAGAAATAAATTGGCAAAAATTTAAAGAATAACGTAAAACTTGATAAACAAGATCAAGTTGTTAAAACTTATTACCGCTATCTGGAGAGCATCAGGCAGACCATCACGGGTGGCCATGTACACATCCAGCCAATGGATAGGCTGACCTTGAGACTGAGACTCCTATACAAAACATATTCCAATATTACTAATAAAAATGTGATATATATTATACAATTCATGATTATAAACATATTAAAACTATTCGTACATACCCTAGCAGTGATATGCTGCAACTGTGAAATACTGCCGCCCCTATAGGTTCCTTTAGCCTTTTCACCATCAGGTACACTTGACGATTTTTTAGTGGTGGTAGTCTTGCGTCTTTTAACCCAGCTCTCAGCTCTCCATTGGGCACATATCTCAGCCCATATGGACTGGGTGCACCACCAGGAGCTATGCTCGTGCATGTAATCCTCTCCCTGGCCTGGATGGTCGATCTCGACATTGTGAAGGGCTTTTTGTCATTCTTTGTTCAAATTATCCTTGAGTGCCGACGCACAAGACTTCGCGCTGTAATAATGTCTCAATCATCAAAGCTCAAGCTGCCCTCCCATCTATACCTTTTCTGCAAATAAATAATCTTTAGAATGTTAAAACGGTACTTTTAACATATAATCTAACACTACTAAACCATTAAAAAAACATACTTGAAATTCAGCCCAAACTGCATCCTTGTGGGCGATAGGTGTTCCCACCCACGTAATCACAGGTGTGGGCCAATTCTATAAGCATAACTGTGATATGCACTTGACGATCTTATTATCTAAAAAATCACTATAATATACAATAATTTACATCAAAGATAAGTAGATATTGTTAGGTTTGTAATATTCATGAACGCAATCAAATTGCATAAAATAAGCGGAAACGTGGAAAATCAGAGTTTTAAAATTTTACAAACCATATACCCGGGCGGGTGCAAGAATTAATTTAAATATAACTATTACATTTAAATCCCGGGCTCCAATACAAACAGGTCTTCAAGCGCTCCTTGCTCCTTGATCTCCAATTTTTCAAAATTAATTATAACTATTCCTATTATAAAACTATTTAAAATAAATAGAAACATTGATCAGCAGTTAAGGAGAAGTACATAGGAGGGAATTAGAATTTACATTAAGAAAAAATTAGAGAAGACGAGGTACGCAGACCATATTTAATAAAACTCATACATTCATGCATCCAACTAAAATAAAATCTAATCACATTGGTCAATAATCCATAATCAATCCCATTTATTATCATACACATCATCATATGCATCAATAAATAACATTCATCTCATGAATAATAAACATTCAATATATATATTGATATCATTTAATGGACAAATTTAGTTAGCATAAAATCTAATTTTGAATAAAAATAAACTCCTTTATTTTAATCCAAAATTAAATCAAAATAAACCTCTTTTATTTTAATTTATCCTATTTTAAATAAAATAAACTATTTTATTTTAATCAAAATAAACTCATTTATTTTAATTAATTATGTAATCTAATTCCAAGTAAAAAAAACTCCTTTATTAAAAGAAACACAGATGCTCTTTCCTATTCACGAATAAACTCTTTTATTTTTGAATAATATGAAATCTTATTTCATATCTAAATAAACTCCTTTATTTAAGGAAATTAGGATTATCTTTCCTATTCACAAATAAACTCTTTTATTTTGAATAATATGAAATCTTATTTCATATCTAAATAAACTCATTTATTTAAGGAAACATGAAATCCAATTTCAACTCCAATTAGTTATCATGGAATCCAATTCCAACTCTAATTAGTTAGCGTGAAATTCAATTTTTAAATTAAAATAAACTCTTTTATTTTAAGATTAAAATAAACTTTTATTTTAATTATAAAATAATTAAAATATTATATATATATATATATATATATCCGAACGTAATATATATAATATATAAATATTATCGGTTATTTATATATACTATATATATATATTATACCAATCTTGTTACCATTATACCAATTCAATCCTGTTAAAGTGGATTTGTAATCCATTTCGGTTAACATTATAGTAACATTATAGTAATATATATACATAATAGTTAATAAGGATCTTCAGGTAATCACGTGGGAACCTGTTTAACATAAATCACGTTATAATGTCGTAATATGTAATACATGAATCATCATGTAACCTGATAACAATATAGTAGATATTAATTAATATGTATCTATATTACGTGATGCAGGATTACGAAATCACGCGAATTACGAAGGTACAAGATTAGCGAAATCACGGATTTCACGAAATTTTTTTTAAAAAAAATTTATACAACAAAATTATGTCCATTTAAATTATTCTAAACACATATCAATATACATATCAAATTAAAATAATTTATAATTCACATAAAGGTTTGGCTCTGATACCACTGTTAGGTTTATAATATTCATGAACACAATCAAATTGCATAAAATAAACGGAAACGTGGAAAATCAGTGTTTTAAAATTTTACAAACCATATACCCGGATCATCCTTTATGCATAATTATTAATTAAACAAAAGATAAATAATAAGAATCATACCCTCAAGATTCGAGTTTCTCGCGCATGAAGTTCACCTCCAAATCCTTTCGTGTTCAACTTGAATCCACCGGGTTTGGTTCCTTCCTTTGATCAACGTTAGCCACCCAAGTGTTTGGCCTCTAGAGGTGATCCACCAAGGAAGAAGAAAGATTCAAGAAGATGGGTATTTGGCAAAACCATAATTTTTCTATCTTTCATAGAAAATGGTGTACTACGTATTCATGTATTTTGTGAAAGTGTCCACCACCCTCACCCATAATAACTCCTCTTATTTATAGATGTGGGCAACCCTCTTTAACAATTAAGGAATTGAGTTTTATTTTAATTAATTAAAATCCTTTAATTAATTAGCCTCCTAATCTTATTAGAAATAAATGAGAGTACTAATATTAAATTAATTTCAAACTCTTTAAAAATTAAAATAATAATAATTGTAATAATATTAATAAGACTCCTCTTATTAATTTATATATTTAATATTTCTAAATATTAAATAATAAATATTAAGCTATTTAATTTATTCTATCACCATAGATTAAATTAAATACACTTAATATATTATTACAATTATGCCATTAACTTCTTAAATAATTATTCTTCCTTTTATGGTGTGACCCTTTAGGTTCTCCATATTAAACCGGTTGTGAATAAATCAATTATAACAATTTTAATCTTATTTAAATAAATAAATTAAACGATTAATTTATTTAAATAAATAATATTTATTCAACAATTTTCCAGATAATATAGATTTGAACATTAATCATAAAAGAAACTTTGAGTAAATAGTTACCGTACAATTCAATCCTTCCACCATACAATGTCCCAATTAAATATAAGACATGAAATTACTGTCAAGTCTTATTTTATTTAATTATATGTATTTCGATTCTTAAATGCACAACTCAAATAATACAAATTAGAAACTCCTTTCTAATTTCATTACGCTACAATAAGGACTTCCTAGTTGTCATTTATCGAATCAAGCATAGACATTTCTTCTTTACTAGAAGTGGTAGATTCTTTATTGATAATACATTATCTCCATATACGACTTATTATACCCAAGCATACCATTTGATATACCCCAAGTGTGACGCCTCCAAAATAGGTATACATCACCCATCTTGAGTCGCCAAATACATGGTACAAAATATAAATACAAACTTAATTATACAACCGTCGTAATAATATCACACAATACATAAACTGAGAGTTTTAATAGGAATATTGTCATCTAGACAATATCCACACTCAAAGGAGTCCTCATTACATTTATTGTCATATTATTTAATAGAATAGTGAGGATTACTAATGCTATCATCTGGACCGTCACTCCTTTCCCCGACTCGTCCTAGCTATATTCTCATTTCCTCAAGAGAACAAAGGAAAGAAAGGGTGAGCTCAACTAGCCCAAGAAGAAATATTATGACTATGATAATGCAGAATAAATTATCAATAGTCTTCAACAATGTTAAACTGATAAAATACAATAGACGTCAAGTTTAACTGTAGCGGAATAAGCAATCCATTAGAAGAGTCAAGTAGAGAATAAAATCTACTATCTTCTCTGATTTAAAAATGTTTTCATCAACTTTTATCGCTGAGACTCAGCTTAATAAATAAACCACATCATCGAATCATCCCTGCACTACGGGCCAAGGATATTCTTTAAATTATCAATGGTCATGACTATACCGAATAATTCCTGGTCATAATCATACCAAATCCATCTCTGCACGTAAGCCAAAGATATACAACAATAAAACCAATAATCAACAATCCATCTTTGCACGTAAACCAAAGATATATAATTCAATAAATAATAGTCCATCTTTTCACGTAAGCCAAAGATATATAATTTAATAAACAACAGTCCATCTTTGCACCTAAGCCAAAGATAACTTTCATCACCATATAAGCATGAGGATGATCACAATGATATAATCATTAATCAAATTAAAACAAGGATAAATATTAAAGACTTTAAATTTATCCAAATATTATTAATCACTTAATAAACACATAATCTAATATTATTAATATCATAACAATATTTTAATCACTTCTTAAACTTATAAACAATTTATTTCAATTGTTTACACTTTACCAAATAATGCATTTAATCATTCAAAAATACCATACTCATAAGATTTCATCACCAATGATCAAATCCCTTATAAAAAAAATCTGCATATACCTTATATAAGATTTTCAAGCCATAAAATTATATTTTCCAACTTTGTTACCTTACATAACATATTTAACTCATTTACTCATACCTAGATCATTTTCATGAAAAATACCAAATCAGTCCCAAAAATATTTATTTTCTGGAATTTAGCAGAATATATTCCCATAATGAACATATATTTTTCTCGGAATTTTTAAAATTCATTTACTATTTTTCAAAAATCAATTTCTAATTAATTTTTAAGAAATTAGCTACCTCAAGTTTAACTCCGTAAATTCCCAAATCTTGGCGTGATTTTACACATGTTAACGTGATCTTCCAGTTTAAATTTCATGGTCATCGGAGTTATAGAACTCCGGTTATAGCGTTTTTCGTCGAAAAAACCTAAATATTGAAATGGTCATAACTTGTTCATTTTAAGTCGAAATGAGCTCATTTTTGGACAGGATGTTCTTTATACCATATACATTCATGTCCTAAAAGGCCAGAATTTTTCTGACAAATTAAGTGGCCGAAACTGCCCTTCTAAAATCTGAACAGTAGCATTTCGGTAATTTCTAGCTTTTGACTCCTTTGCTAAAATCACCAATACGAAAATCTACAACACCTTTTCCAAAGGATTCCAATTGGAGATGCTACAAAACTCATAGATCTAACTCTAGAACTTGACCACACTCAAAAATTCAAAATATAATAGGAGATATGGTCAATTGAATTTCATGTTCCATTTTCACCAAAATCTGATTTTCAACCTTTTATAATTTCTAAGAAACTTTCATGTTTTCACATAATAACCAACATAACTCATCATAACTGATGAATGGGTAGTATACCCATAATTCGGATATATTTAGACTTAAATTATTGCATTCTTAAGTTATTTAGTAGCATTTTTATTGTGTTTATATCCTATTTGGCAGATTTGGAAGCTGGAAGGGCAATTATGGGAATTTCAAGCATTGAATGGCAAAACTCAGATTGATGAACTCCAGTAATGGGATACTGAAATTGCACTATCCTCGGCCACGGGCGCCGAGCCTCGGCAGCCGTTTGACCGGATTAGCGCTTTGACTTCGGGTTGCCTATTAAGGGTTAATAATAAAACCTAATCAAGGAGGATTGTGGGGACTATAAAAAGAAACTAATTCTTTGAATTAAAGGAGGGGACAGATTTATTTGGCGAGAGGATTGAAGGAGCTTTGGCGGAGATTACTTGAGCTCCAAGATTGGCTACAGAGTTTCTTCTTTTCTCCTTAATTTTTATTTGTAATTCTTTAAGGATGATTTATCAACAAATAATGATTCTTATTTCCGTGATGAACTAATTCTTTAATTAAGATTTCAATTGAACCTTTTATGATTATAACTTAGTTATTCTCGTCATTATAATTATTTATGTTGAAGTGGATTGTTTATCATGTTTTGATTTTAGTGATTAATTATTTGGCCAATAATTAGCGTGTTACCCTGTAAGGAATCGGGAGAGGAATTCTAGGGTTAGAACTAGACATGATGATGACATGTGACTCAATTATTTACACTCAGTAAATAATTAGGTTTGTGAATTGAATGGAAATATCGGTTCACCGTGATGTAACATATAAGGAATTGGACCGGGAAGAGTTTAATCCAATTGTTTTGCATAGGAATATAGCAAGGTTAATCTGGGTTAAATAGAAGTCAATCGACCACTTGGAAGAGGGCTTTTGGCATTTGAGAATTCTCATTAACAATCCATGAGACATAGTAATTGGGATGATTAGATAACGATTTATAATTCATAATTGGGGATATTGAAGTCTTAATATTTACCTACCGAAGTCATTCACTCAAGTAATAGCTTAGTTAATTGTTTATCTTAATACAGTATCTTTAAGTGTTTAATTTTGAGTTAATAATTCAGAAAATCACAATTTCTCGTTGTTTGAATAAAATTGAATTGATATAGTATTAGTAGTTGAAATTTATTAATTAGAATTCCCTGTGGGAACGATACTCAACTTATCACTTTATTACTTGTTGACCACGTATACTTGCGTGCTGTGTGTAACTAGATTTTACTCAACAAGTTTTTAGCGCCGCTGCCGGGGAACTTTCTTTTAATATTAATTTCATATTAGTTATAATCAATTCGATTTTAATTTGAATACTACTTAATCTTTCTTCTTGATTGGCGAGGAATTGTATGCACACTAGATCGAAAGCTAGAAAGGAACTTCTTACGTATCTGCATAACCTTGAGAAGGAGTTCCGCATAAAGGTCAAATTGAATAGTGAGGTGATACATTTGGAAGAAGAACTCACAACCCAAGAATTACTCGTGAACATGGCAGAAGAATCTAATGAAATCACTTAGGATTACGCCCAAAAATGTTACTGATTTACAACATCAGTATTAAGAGACCGTAAATCAATGCGAATCAGCTTTGAGATAAAACCGGATCAATTCGTAGATGCTACTGTATACATGCCAGCTTTGGGGTAATTCGATGATTTATCCTAATGAACATATCTTGAGTTTCTTGGAAGTTTGTGATACCTTCAAATTTAACAATGTATCGGAAGACGCTTATAAGGTTGAGGATGTTCCGCTTACTTTAAAAGACAAAGCACGGTCGGCTACACTCCTTGCCTCCCGGTTCAATCACCACATGGGATGACTTAGCTCAAAAAATTTTTAGCTAAGTTCTTCCCACCAAATAATCGGCAAAAACTACGAACGACATTCATACTTTCGCACAACTTGAGTCGTAATCGTTATATGAGGCGTGGGAAAGGTTTAAGGATATGCTCCGTAAGTGCCATCATCATGGAATTCGCAGTTGGATGCAATTAGGGATATTTTGTGATGGTTTGCACGCATCCACGAGGTCTAGTATTGATGCAAAGAATGGAGGAGCGATTATGTCCAAAAATTTTGATGAGGCGTATCAATTGTTAGAAACAATGGCCACCAACAACTATCAATTGGCCCATGACGAGGACCAACCATCCAAAAGCATCGAGAAAATATGAAGTGGACGCTTAACAAACAAAGATTAACAAAGACAAGTGACTGCAATAGCTAAGCATATAAAACATGGCATCCACAAGCCACACAAACAGTAGCGATGGTTTTGTGAGTTGTGTCTTTGAGGGGTCATGCTACGGATCAATGTGCTATAAATTGAATCAAGCCATTAAGAGGAAATTATAATCGCTCAACCCAACCGTATCCTACCCAAAATGCCTATAATCCGTGTTGGAAGAATCATCCAGGTTCTCATGGAGTAACAATCAAGTCGCAGCTCAACCACCGAGACAACAACACACCTCCCGGGATTCCAAAATCAACCTCAACAACCGTAGAGGGTATCAAGTTGGGAAGCGACCTTGGAAAAGTTTATTAGAGCCTCGACAAAAAAAGAACGAGGAACAAGACAAGAAATTGAATCAAGTAGATATGACGCTGCAAAGCCATGGGGCATCGTTAAAGAATCTGGAAAATCAATTGGGACAAATAGCACATGCATTGAATACCCGGCCCACTAGGAACACTTCCGAGTGATACGAAATAAATCCGGCAGCGTAAATGAGCACTTTGCAAAGAAGTAATCTTACGAAGTGGAAAGGAGTCGCAAATGCTTAAGGATAAGGACAAGGGGGATAACGCAACAACCGAAACAGAAGAGGTTGTGGAAACCGGGAAAGATAAAGAGGAAATAGGAGAGGAAAATGCACAGGGGTCATCTACAACAATGCCACCCATACCATATCCGCAGAGATTTCGTAAATCCAAGTTAGATAAGCGCTTTTAAGATTTTGGATATTTTAAAAAATTGCATATCAACATCCCATTCATGAAGCTTTAGAACACATGCCGAAGTTACGCTAAGTTCATGAAGGATGTGCTATCAAAGAAAAGGAAATCGGGGATTTTGAAATAAAGGCGCTTAACTCAAGAATGTAAGCGCAATTATTCGTAATGTTACCTCCTAAGTTGAAAGATCCGTGTAGCTTTTCTATTCCATGCGACATTGGTAATCAGTTTTCGGGGAAAGCGCTGTGTGATTTGGGGGCCGGTATTAATTTGATGCCATTATCAGTCTACCGTCAATTCGGACTCCAAGCACCTAAACCGACAAATATCGCCATCGTTAGCGAATTCGACGATTATATATCCACGAGGTATCGTTGAAGACGCATTAGTAAGGGTGGATAAATTCATCTTTCCAAAGAGACTTCGTTATCTTGGATTGTGAAGCGATCACGAATCGCCCATCATTCTCTGGACGACCATTCTTAGCAATGGGGAGAACGTTAATCGACGTGCAAAAAAAGGAGAATTAACGATGAGAGTTGACGATCAACGTGTCACTTTCAATGTGTTTAAAGCAATGTCGTATCCAAAGGAAAAAGGTGAGTGTTTATGGGTGGATGTAATGGAGAGATGGTGAATCACAAGATTTGTCGCAATTACTCGTGAGGATCCGATAGAATCCATGATGGTTGTAATGCATAACCAGAAAGTGCGGATGTAGATATCTTGGCGAGTCAAATGGCTAGACACACCATCATTCTACCGGAAAAAATAATCAACCATTCGACACCCTCGAAAGGCCTAAAACGGAAGAAAAGAAGTGCAAACCCTCGATAGAAGCGCCACCCTGTTGGAATTAAAGCCACTCCCTCTCATCCTTAATATGCTTACTTAGGGTAAGACTCGACTCTACCAGCTTATTGTTTCGACAACGTTAATCGACACCCAAAAAGAAAATTGCTCACGAGTTCTCTGCGCGAGTTCAAAACAAATATTGGGTGGACTATAGCGGACATTCGAGGTATTAGCCCTCTTTTCAGAGTATGCACAAGATTTTAATGGAAGAGGGATCAAAACCAACCATTGAGATGCAAACGAAGGTTAAATCCCATTATGAAAGAGGTGGTGAAGAAGGAAGTTATAAAATGGTTGGATGCTTCAGATTATTCACCCAATCTCGCACGATTCATGGGTAAGTCCTGCATGCGGTGTGTACTGAAAAAAGGGGCATAACTGTGGTAAAAATGAAGCGCATGAGCTTATCCCGACTAGAATCATTACAAATGGAGAGTATGTATGGATTACCGCAAGTTGAATAAAGCCACACGCAAGATCACTTTCCTTTGCTGCTCATTGATCGAGATGTTGGACAAAGTTAAGCGGACATCAATTCTATTGTCGTTAGATGGATATTCTGGTACAATCAAATTTCCATAGCAGACCTAAGATCAAGAAAAGACCACGCTCACATGTCCATACGATGACGCTTGCATTCAGCGATGTCCTTTGGTTTATGTAATGCTACCGACCACCTTTCAACGTTGTATGATGGCAATCTTTTCCGATATGGTCGAAAGCGTAATTTAGAGGTGGTCATGGATGATTTCTCCGTGTTCTATGATAGTTTTGACTCGTGTTTGAATAATCGATCTTGGTGTTAAAACGATGTGTGGAGACTAACCGGTACTTAATTGGGAAAAATGTCATTTTATGGTACAAGAAGGGGTTATTCTGGGACATAAGGTTTCCGATCCTGATTGGAGGTAGATAGAAGTAAGATTGATACAATTGAGAAACCCGCCTCCTTCATCTCGTAAAAGGCATTCGGAGTTTCTTGGGACATGCAGGTTCTATAGACGCTTTATTAAAGATTTTCAAAAAATCTCGAAACCCCTATGCTCACTCTTAGAGAAAGATGTACCGTTTAAGATGGATCATGCATGCATCGAGGCATTTGAGGTATTAAAGAAGAAATTGGTCTCTGTACCAGTCATTGTAGCGCCCGATTGGTCTTTACCTTTTGAATTGATGTGCGACGCCAGTGATTACGCGGTGGGAGCCGTATTGGGACAACGTCATTGTGACAACCCGATATTTTCTATATAAATAAATCATAAATTTTGCGTATAAATTTTTTTTTTTATTTATTAAAATAAATATGAATGATATGTGTCAAGGTAATGTGTGATTATAATTATATGTGCGATAAATAAAATTTATTTATTACATTAAGTATTGCAAATAAATTTATTTTAGAATTGTTGACTATTATCAATTATATTTTTATACTAATTAATTCCTTATTGGAAATGTGTTATTAATTATTTTTCTAGGAAAATATAAATAATATATGAAATGATTTTAGAATATTTTATTTATAAGAATGCATGAAAGGTATTACGTAAGTAATTATGTGATGAATATAAAATATATTTATTGCATTTAATGATTATGAATAATTTTCATTATAAATTACATTCTTATAATAATTAATTTTATAGTAAAAATGTTTTTAATGTTTAATTTCCAAGAAATAGGATAATTATATTATTTAAATAATATATGATGATTTTTTATAATACTTATTTTATTATATGAAATTATTTCGAATAGTTAATTTAATTATTTTAACTTAATTATTAAGGTTATATATGAAAGATAAATCAGATATGGAATCCAAACTCTAATTTCGGGTTTTGATCAAGGAATGAGAATAATAATATTATATTATTATTTTTCAGTGTTATAGATATGGGTATTATGCGTGTAAGGTTAACGATATAAAGCAGCTTTTAAAGTTAGTGATAAACCCTAATTTTGGTTCTAGATAAGAATAATGATAATAATATTATATATATATATATATATATATATATATATATATATATATATATATATATATATATATATACATCGTATGTGATGAGATAATGTTGGTCAAATTATGTGTACAATATCAAAACCTAGTTTAAGTCATTAAACCCTAATTTAAAAGTCATATATCAGCTTTAATACTATTATGCAATCATGTTAAGGTGAATTATGTTGTGTATTGGGGAAATTAAAGTTAATTAGGAAAACCCTAATTATATTTGGGAAAACCTGAATTAATTAGAAACCCTAATTAATTGGGAACCCTAATTACTAAAATTCATTAATCTAATTACAATTTAGAAACCTTGATTAGTAATTATAAACCCTAATTATTAATCGTAACCCCTAATCATAAAATTAGCAATCTTAATTTTAAAGGATAAAAACCCTAATTATTAAATTATAAAACCTTATAAATTTTTTCTAAATTAAAACCCTAAATTGCTTTTAGTTAATACTAATTGCTAAATTGAGAAAGGTAATGTTAATTAGTGTTTCCTAAACCTAATTAGCAAGGTGTTAAGTAGATTCAAAACATTGATTAAGAAACTTAATTATTTTATAAACCTTAATTTTATATTTTAGAAACTAAAATTTTATTATTATTTAAACCCTAGATTGGAAATTCTTGAAATTATTTTTAACAAACCCTAAAATGGTCCAAACCCTAAAACCTAAATCAAGCCCTAAACCCTAAGGGTTTGCCAAATGACTAGAAGGCCATTAAAATGAAAAACCAAATGACATTTTTGCCCCTCTTGTATTATTAAGCTAGAATGTGTAGGTTTTGACAATAGGTTAAGTTGTTGAACAACTTCAACCACCCCATGTGACCTTATATCTCCAGCAAATCAAGAAAGCTCACGTTTCATGTATCTAGCTTGTCATAAATAGATCAAGGAGAGAGAAAATGCATTTGTTTACTAAATTTTGTCCAAACACTCAACCAAGTCCTTTTCTCTCAAACCCACGAATTTCCTAAGGCATTTCAGTTCCTTTATCAAGCCCCACGAACATCTTAGCAAATCAGAAACGCAAGATCAAAAATTTGCTCATCAAAGGTATAAACCCTAATCATAAAATTTTTTTATGATCTGTTGTTAGATCTCGTAATTTGTTGTTAAAAGTCGTTGTTTGTAGTCTAAATTAATGATCTGGGTTGGTATATTGCAAGTCCATAACATCTAAATGCTTAAATCAATGATTTTCAAATTTCTGGAAAATAAAATTTTGTGATCTGACATCGAATGTCAGAGTCTATATATTGTTGTGTGTTTACTGTTTTTGATGTTTAAAGGTTGTAACATGTAGTCTGTAATGTGCTCTTTAAGATGCAAAAATAATCAAGGCCAGATCAATTGTAGATCGAAAGTTATAGCCGGTCAAAACCGCCGAATCGAATCAAGCTAAAATCTGCTGAACCCGTAAAATAGAAACAAAGTCCGTGTCCTACTTTGTTTACCATATCTTGTTCATTCTGTGATGTTTTTGTGTTATTTTGCTTTATAGTTGTAGTACTACATGTTATCTACACACTGTAATTGATGGATCTCATAAACGTTGCTCGATCACCAAGTTATAAAGGATCAAAGTAGGTACCTAAGGCTGTTCTTCAAATCTGGAAAACCCAGAATTTGAAGAACAGGCCTGACATCATTTTTGGAAGCCTAGATCTTTCTGTTATGGTGTTGTTTGGCCATTAAATTGGTTTCATGTTGTAGTACTACATAAATACTACAATCTGAAAGTTTTAACAAGCCCAGAAACGCAATAAACCTGTGAATCAAAGCCGGTCAAACCAAGCACCCTGAAAACCGGACTGACAGTGTTCTTGAACCCAAGAACACCTAAGACGACAGATATCTGTCGCTAAAGACCTACAACGACGGTTCCTATTATTTTAATTTCAAAATTCAAAATTAGTTAAAAATAGAAAATAAATTATAAAAATTACAAAATTAGTTTTAAAAAATTATTTTAAATTATGAAAAATAATTTCGATTATTTAGAATATTTTTCATTAATATTTATAATTATTTGAATATTAATGATATTTAATTTATTTAATTAGTATATTAAATAAATTAGAGAAAAATGATTTTAATTATTTAAAATCATTTTAAATGAGATTAATGTATTTTAAAAATATTTTAAGGGATAAAATGTAACTTTTAAATATTTTTGGAGAAATTTCATTAATAAATTAATATTAATGATATTAGATTTATTTGATTATTAAATTAAATAAATAAGATAAAAATGATTTTAATGATTTAAAATTATTTTAAATGAAAATAAAGTATTTAAAAATATTTTAAGTTATAAAATATAACTTTTAATATTTAATAGTTAATTTCATTAATTAATGATTAATAATGATATTAAAGTTATTTAATATTTATATTAAATAATTTAGTTTAAAAATGATTTTAATATTTTAATAATCATTTTAAATGAAGATAAAATGTTTAAAGATATTTTAAGTTATAAACTATAACTTTTAATATTTAAAGGATAATTTCATTAATAAATTAATATTAATGATATTTATTTAATGATTAATGATATTAAATTTATTTAATAATTATATTAAATAAATAGTTTTAAAATAGTTTTATTAATTTAAAATCATTTAAAAGGGATAAAAAAATGAATTAAAAATATTTTAAGTTATAATTAATGACTTTTAATATTTGGATAGATAGTTCATTAATAATTAAATATTAATGGTAATTATTTAATGATGATTTTAAATGTTTTAAAAAATCGCTTAAGGGTAATATAAATACTTTAAAAATATTTTCGATTATTATAAATAACTTTAATATTTTTAGCAATGGTTTCATTAATAGTTTAATATTAATTAAATATTAATGATAATAGAATTATTTGATATTTAAATCATTTTATAATGATTCCTGTTTGATAGAACATTCGCACCGCCCATCAAGTACTTACTGCTCAACTCACGCGCTTGTGTCTATTTCGTGAAAATTGAAATCCAGTGGTCTCGGACCATTTGTAGTCATATCTCATCACTCCACACGGAAACATTGAGGTTGAGGAACCGAATTCAAAGCGTACATTCAAGGTCAATGGTCAACGTCCCAAACACTATTGAGCGACCAATCGAACGCCAAGCTACGGTCCAATACCTCTCGGACCCAGTGGCCAACCCGACCAACACCGCAAAGTCGGGCTGATGACTATAAACCAAGCGCTTCTTGGGAGGCAACCCATGTAGTTCCATAATTTTTTTTCGTTTTATTTGATTTTATGCCTCTTAGAGTTAATCTTTTCTTATTTTCACTGTTATTCTGTAGTAGAGAAAACTCCACGTTTATTAAACTAATTCCTACACCGTCCGTATGCACGCACACGATTCACTTCCCAGTGCCGCCCATATCACTATCTGGGATTCACAGCCCCGTGGCTAGGCTCGAAGGTGCAGACAAGTCCCAACGCCTGGCTGGATTCTACTACAATTACTGGCCTTGCCATGGCTAGGCTCCAGAAATTGAAAATAGGTCCCAGCGCCCGTGCCATTGTCTTCCCATTCAAACCAAGTAGCCAAGACTGGGGCATACCAAACGATTCACGCTTGTCCTTGGCCGCTTCTCCTTGCAAGATTATAACTGCGCCCATGTCACTGGATCAAAGTTAGCCCGTATATTTTAAAACCTCGCCAGTGCCCTTCTATTCCACATTCTCTCCACAAGCCGGCAAAGCAGGTCAGTCACCCTCTCTTCCTCTTCATAGCACAAAGTCAGTAAAACTTGGATAATTGTCTTCCACTCATCCACCACGCATCACTCCCTTCCTTTCATATTGGTCGTCTGCATCTTGTGTGTAGAATTCTACCTCCAACTTATTTAGAAGTAACAAAGGTATGATTTGATGTGTTTTTCAATTCTTGCGAATTAAGATGCTCTTCATTCGTTATTCTTGTTATCCGGAAATCTAATGGAGCATATAGATAACGCATTGATGTGTGACGTACTCTACACACTAGAGATTCATGCACGCTATATGCATGGCATGAATAGACAGGGAATTAATAATGGATTGAACAAGTTCTCAGTGCTATCTAGGTGTTTGACAAATTGCCTGACTCAATTTTTAAAGCTAAACTATGACTATGTTTTATTTGCAGAATTCTCGACATGGCATCCAAACGCCATCGCAGCCTCGTGGTCCGGGGCGCGCTTAACTTCCCCGCCAAAATTTGATGCAAAGCGTTTTGTTGAGTGTTATGCTCAAGAACGCTTCTGTACCGCACGGCCACCCGCCACTAGTCCTCGAATCCGGGTCTCATTCCCGATCAAAACAAGGATGGAGACATAGCGAAGATGATTCTTTGGCGTAATCGGTTCGTTCTCACCGAATGACGACTGACATAGCAGTGATTGCAGTGGTCAAAGAATTTTATGCCAACTTGCCTGAGCATGACCATTATGGGGTGTTTGTCAGAGGTAATACCGTGGAATTTGGCGAGGAGGATATCAATGGGTGCTATCAACTACCCTTAGAGGACCTTCATGATGAGTATGCTCGCTTCTAGTGAGTGATGGGCCTGGACTATGAAAAGATTATTCGGGGAGTCAGGTCAACCGGGCACTACTTGGTCCATCCATGAGCGTGGCGACATGACCTTCCCATTGTCTCACCTCGATCTATATGGAAAGGCATGGTATGCCTTCATATGCCGCGAAATTGATGCCCTGCACACACGTGTGAGTCACGTCACCAAAGAAAGGGTCAGGCTTTATACTCCATCATACAAGGCCTACGAATTGATGTCGGCCATCTTATTCAAAGAATCGATGCTCCACGCATCTCATGCAAAGGACCACAGGAGGGCTACCACATCCGTCCACGATCTGCGTCTTATGTGCTAAGTTTGGGGTCAAATGGAAATCGACGAGATGATTCAAACTCCTATGCCGGTGTTGGACCACAACTTGATCCGTCGTTATAAAGTGTGGTCCGGTTGGCGCTAATCACCCAAGGGGACCGGGTTTCATTATCCCCACGCTACGTCTCCACGAGCCCCACCACCTCGGGCTCCCCCTCTTACGGCCCCTCGGCACCGCTCATCGAGGTGTGGTCCCCGGTTTCGCCCAAATGGAGATGATAGACGGTTGGTTTTACAACATTGAGTCCCGTAATGTGCGCTTATCGGGACGTCAAGACGTGATTTACAAGTATTTAGTCGACCAATTTGTCGCATTGTAATGCAATCGACTATCCGCACCCATCCGGCATTCCACTTAGCCATTTCCCTCACGGCTCCGATTACGCCAAATTTCCGTCCGATCAAGAGTCGAAAGCGAGGATTTATGATGCTCCCCGAAGCATAAATTAAATCCGTGAAGTCCTCTGTTTTATTTTGACTTATTTTTTTTCGCATGAGGACATTGCTCTAGCTTAGTTTGGGGGTGGTTACGTTTTATTTTCACCATTGTAGTTTATTATTAGTTTGTGGATTGATTATTAGTAAAGTTGCATTTAGGATTGCATGTTAGTTCCGGTTTTGAGAGTGCGATATCCGGGGCCAATGAGGAAAGTAGAATTGCATGAACACGCCTAGTAAGGATTGTTGATTCAAAGATATGATTTTCGTGACTTGAATTGGATCTTTATCTGCTTTTGACATTGATATTATAAGAAGGCACTTGGAAATAAAAGCGACCATGTTAGCTATGATAGTTTAAATGGTTAGAGAATAGAGTTCTAAAGGGAGATTGCTAGTGATATGGAAGAACAATTTGAATAACTAGATAAGAATGAATTCATGCATAAACTTCGAGTTTGGGGGAAACATTTGGAATATATATATAAAAAAAATGTTGAGTCTTGTGGTGGGTTGAGGGAACCACTCCCCATAAACACAAGCGCGTGAGATGGAGCGTAAAACGACTCACCAACCATCTATAATAAAATATATATATAAAATAATAATGATAATATACTGAGGTGACTAGTCTTGTTTGGGGCTGTGTTACTTGAGCAAATGCTCATGAAGGTATCTTAAAACCTAAGCGCCCTAAGGTCTTAAATGGTCCTGCAGAGTCGCTTGGTCTAAAGCTCGCTAAGGGGTAACACTCGCTAGCCTAATGGGATGAGACATTGCATACGGTCATTTACGTAAAAAAAAAAAAAACAATAAAAAATAAATATATATTCTAGTTTGTTTGTTGAATTCGGGTAAGTGTTTGAGTTCAGTTGAAACAAGTTTATTTGATGAGTTCTCAAGTTCACACTGTATGATGCCTACTAAGAAAGTTATTCTCTATCATATTTTTGTCTTTCATGGGTTCGCATGGTCGTGGACACACATGCACAATATCAGTAATAACAGATTTAGATTCGTTGATTGTTGGGATATTGTCGATCTATTTTTACATGAGGAATTAGCATGTTTACGTGATTTTCTGAGGCATATGGATCTACGTGAACTCTTGGATTGCTGGAATTACGAACATATAAATATAAATAGTTTGCATGTGCATGATGTTTAGTTTTGTTTGGTGATCTTAGGCTTTGTCGCATGAGGACACGCAACGATTTAAGTTTGGGGGTGTTTGATGAATGGGTAGTATACCCATAATTGGATATATTTAGACTTAAATTATTGCATTCTTAAGTTATTTAGTAGCATTTTATTGTGTTTATATCCTATTTGGCAGATTTGGAAGCTTGGAAGGGCAATTATGGGAATTTCAAGCATTGAATGGCAAAACTGTAATTTCGATGAAGTCCAAAGACCGGTACTGAAATTGCACTATCCTCGTGGCAATGGCGCTGAGCCTCGGCAGGCGTTGACCGGATTAGCGCGTTTGACTTCTGGTTGCCTATTAAGGGTTAATAATAAAACCTAATTGAAGGAGGATTGTGGGGGACTATAAAAAAGAAACTAATTGCTGAATTAAAGGAGGGACGGATTTATTTGGCAGAGAGGATTGAAGGAGCTTTGGCAGGAGATTACTTGGAGCTCCAAGATTGGCTACAGAGTTTCTTCTTTTTCTCCTTAATTTTTATTTGTAATTCTTTAAGGATGATTTATCAACAAATAATGATTCTTATTTCCGTGATGAACTAATTCTTTAATTAAGATTTCAATTGAACCTTTTATGATTATAACTTAGTTATTCTGTCATTATAATTATTTATGTTGAAGTGGATTGTTTATCATGTTTTGATTTTAGTGATTAATTATTTGGCCAATAATTAGCGTGTTACCCTAGAAGGAATTGGGAGAGGAATTCTAGGGTTAGAACTAGACACGATGATGACATGACTCAATTATTTACACTTAAATAATTAGGTTTGTGAATTGAATGGAAATATCGGTTCACCGCATGTAACATATAAGGAATTGGGACTGGGAAGAGTTTAATCCAATTGTTTTGCATAGGAATATAGCAAGGTTAATCTGGGTTAAATAGAAGTCAATTGACCACTTGGAAGAGGGCTTTTGGCATTTGAGAATTCCTGTTAACAATCCATGAGACATAGTAATTGGGATGATTAGATAACTGATTTATAATTCATAATTGGGGATATTGAAGTCTTAATATTTACCTACCGGAAGTCATTCACTCAAGTAATAGCTTAGTTAATTGTTTATCTTAGTACAGTATCTTTAAGTGTTTAATTTTGAGTTAATAATTCAGAAAATCACAATTTCTCGTTGTTTGAATAAAATTGAATTGATATAGTATTAGTAGTTGAAATTTATTAATTAGAATTCCCTGTGGGAACGATACTCAACTTATCACTTTATTACTTGTTGACCACGTATACTTGCGTGCTGTGTGTAACTAGATTTTACTCAACAATAACACTTACTAATACTTCATATACCCATGATTTTTATCAGTCCAATGCTTTTATTATGACTCTCATCATAATCAACGTAACCAGATCATTTCCACAATTTAATAAGGAATGAATATAAAGGATCATTCACCAAGCATGTGGTAATCCACACAAACAGGTTATTCCAACAGAATAATAAAGAATGGATTAATAGAAGGATTCATCATGCATGCAATAGAGACCGCACAGGCAGGTTATTCCCAACAGAATAATAAATAATGAAACCAGGTCCGGCGTAAACGCACAGACAGGATATTCTGACAGAATAATAAATGCGGAATAATAAATAATGAAACCAGGTCCGGCGTAAAACGCACAGACAGGATATTCCGATAGAATAATAAATAATGGAATAACAACAGAATTTCACCATGTATGCGGTACTTCGCATAAACAGGTTATTCCAACAGAATAATAACAAACGGAACCAGGTCAGGCGAAATTTGCACCGACAAGATATTCCAACAGAATAATAAAGAATGGAATGATAGAAGAATTTTACCATGTCTGCGGTACTTCGCATAAACAGGTTATTCCAACATAATAATAAGGAATGGAATAATAGAAGAATTTCACCATGTATGCAGTACTTCGCATAGACAGGTTATTCCAACATAATAATAAGGAATGGAATAATAGAAGAATTTCACCATGTATGCAGTACTTCGCATAGACAGGTTATTCCAACATAATAATAAGGAATGGAATAACAACTCTTATGAGTATTGAAAGAAAGTAATTCTCTTCATGAATACGAAAGAATAATACCCCTTACCTTAGAAGAAACCGGATATTGGAATAGAAAGGTAGCAGACTTCTCTTCTTCTTTCTCTCTATAGATTTTTTCTCTATAATTTCTCTCTCTAGAGTTTCAGTGAATTCGTAAGAAATAATGAAGGAATGAGCTTCTATTTATAGGAGAATGGACTGAATAGTAACTAATTCATGAACGGTCCAGATTGATTTACTTTTAAACGGACGGTCCATATTAAAACTTAAAGCAACGGTCCATACTGATTCACTATTAAAACTTTAAACCAACGGTCTATACTGATTCACTATTAAAACTTTAAACCAACGGTCCATACTGATTCACTATTAAAACTTTAAACCAGCGGTCCATACCGATTCACTATTAAAACTTTAAACCAAAGGTCCATACTGATTCACTATTAAAACTTTAAACCAACAATCCATATTGATTTACTATTATAATTTCAACCAACGGTCTGAAAAATTAGCACATCTCCTCATGGAATAATATTGTACCCAAAAATGATTTGGACCGAAAAGAAATATATTTTGTTCAGGTGAATAGTATCCCGTGAATAGTAACCCATGAATAGTAACTCATGAATAGTAACTTGTGAATAGTAACTTATGAATAGTAACTCATGAATAGTAACTCGTGAATAGTAATTTGTGAATAGTACTCCGACATGAAAAGTGCCCTGAATACCCGATTGAATAATATAACCTCCAGACATAAATTATTATCGAAATAAATGTCAACTTCCACTAACACCAATAATCCCAACACAATGGAACTATCAAATTCATCTTTAATCAACACGAACTTATTCATCATTAATATTATAACTCACAATATTTAAACAACCAGGTTATTCCCAAGAAAGAGGGGGCTTTCCAATAAGGATTTCTCCCTATTGGCGCGCAATTAGGTGACAAACCTCTCCTTGACAGAACTTCTAGACATTGTAGATATTGCAATTTAATAATATGAACAACTTTGTCGTCTCAATTATTGATTTAATAATATAACATATTGTGCAGATGATACTGTGATAATAATCGAATCAATAATATGAGAGATATGATGCAGCAATTACTGAAAGCAATAATTTAGTATAACTAAGTGAATTCTCACGTAAGCATCAATAACCAATACCGTATGCTACTGTGAAACCACGCGCATTACTGTACTTTTACTACCGAGTAGTTCAACAGTTTTAACGGTAACACTTCCACCGTTATTTTCATAAAAATAATTCTATCATTTTATTACTACGACAATACTTCCGTTGTGGGGTCCACCAATAATTGTGCCGTCGTACGGATATTCCCCGACAAAAAGAATATTCCCCGAGCAATCGAATATTATATAACAACTTGCTTACTTTGTAAAATTTATAAATATTACCCACAACTATAACATTATATCAAATCCATACCATAATATTAAAAAAAATATTTCGAGAAATTTAAATCTTTATTCATAAAATTTGGGGTCTCACACTAAGGGTCTTAAGGAATAAGCCAAAGTATAACTCATCATACAGAAGATACTATGATGATCTCAAGTCCAAGGATCACTTGTACTACTATCACTACAAGAATTCCTATTGACAGGCAAGTAAAACTCCATTAGGTATTCCTTAGCAAGCCACGTTCAGTGAACTTATTCTCTAATAAGCACCTACATACTTACTTTAGTGTCTCCACACAAATGATCATTAGATCAATCATCCTCATCCAATGAGCAAGCAACGTATGTACCAATCTATCCAGATTTACTAATCCCCAATTTAGTAATCCAACGATTGGGAACTATTTTAGTTTTAAGCTTTCTAAGAATTTAGATCTCATTAGAATGATTATCATCATTATTCTAAAAGCATTACTTAAAACTATGGATTTATCACATATTATAAAACAGCATCATGTAGATAATTAAAAGCCTTTAATTAATTAATACTTTTTATTAATAAATGAATAAGATTATTACAAAGTATATGCTTTATCATCAAACATGATTGGCTTGAGTGCATACTACTTTTAGATATATTAAAGCATTTTAAATTAGTTATATATCTTGTATAAATAAAATCTAAAATGCTTATATATAAATGATGCGGGATGTACGTGCTATTCGGAGGAGGACGAATCTGAATAAGAATCTGATCATCCGGATTAGTAGGGGCCTTGGGCACATGATTAGGCCCCCTACCCAAGCCGCGCTTTTTCTATGCTGCTTCAGAAGCCATCTATATATTGCAAATTTAAAGATGTTTATATGAGTTATATTCGATTACATGTATATATGAATATAAAATGACAAGGTAATTGCATTTACATAGTTAAGTACATAAACATGACAGTGATATAAAGATGTTTGTATATATATGAATATAAAATGATAATAATGACAGAAAATGCTTATAGTGACAATAAACATGGCAGTGATATAAAGATGTTTGTATAAATATGAATATAAAATGACAATATTAATGACAAAAAATGCTTATAGTGACAATAAACATGGCAGTGATATAAAGATGTTTATGGTTAAGTACATAAACTGCTTCTCATGTAATGCTAAACAAACATTTCATTTGTTCAAGTGTTAGTATCTGATTCAGAATCATCTTGTATACGTATTGCAGATTTATAACCATCATCTACTTCAGATTCAGTGTCAGATTTGGTCAATAACTCTTCCTCCTCAGTATCAATGTCATCTGACACAAGTATTGACTCGGGATCTAATTCATGTGGTTCATCTCCACCATCTAACTGGATTACTTCATTGTCGTCCTCCACATTTATTATAGTTTGTCTATGAAGCATCTGCTCTTGATAAATCTCCCCATCAACTACTTTTACCCGACTGCGCGCGGGAGTATGAATTACAACTTGCCAATCTGTAGGCGGTCTATCCCTTTTCCTAACAGGACTAGGAGTGTAATATACTTGTACTGTTTGAGTTGGTAAAATAAATTGTTCGTTGGAGTACGCAGACCTATAGAGGTCAATATCGACGATTTCATGTCTGTCAACATGTATCCCTTTTTCTGAATCAAACCAACGACACTTGAACAAGTTAATATGACCCCTGTATGTGCCCTTGTACGACAACTCTACGATTTCCTCCAACTCCCCATAAAAGGCACGACCAAGCTCATTGTAACAATCTCCTTGGACACACACTCCAGAGTTCGTTGTTCTTTTACCGCACCCATATGCCTTTGTATGAAATTCACAACCATTTATTTTGTAACGATTGTTGCTGACTTGGTCCCTGTCTGGTCCCATAGCTAGGACTTGTACATTAGCCGAAATCGTTGATCCCTCAGTCAAAGCCTACAAAAACTCCATCTTATTAAATGAAGTTATAGTTAATATGGAGTATATATATATGTCGTGCTTAAGAAATTGAACTTACTTTGTCTTTTAGCCAAAGTGAAATTTTTTTTATCACGATTGATTTGAATATCTTTATCAGTTATGCCGGGATGCTTCACTTTTAACTCGTCATCGTACAATCTATACAATGTTATAAACATTAACATATTGGAATGTATATTACATGTTAAAAAAAGTTAAGGGATAAATTTTTAAGTCTACATATGTACCTCACAAATTCGTCAATCTCCTCGCAATTGAGAAGAATGTAAGTATGTGCAACATGTAATTCTTGCTCAGAGAGGAATATGCGCTCTCTTTTTCCATAAGCGCGACCCGATAGACCAAATATAGAAAGTCGACCATTTAGTTCAATATTTCCCCCATCATCTTGTCTCGAGACTCGATTAGCCTTTGTCAAGACTTCGTCCGAAAAATAGTCTGAGACAAACGTAAATATCTCATCAAAACTGTATGCCTCACATATTGACCCCTCGACATGAGCTCTATTCTTCACCTTCCTCTTAAGGTTTCCCATCACCCTCTCGAAAGGGTACATCTATCTATATTAAATTGGACCCCCAACACGAGCTTCATAAGGAAGATGGATTTGCAAATGCTCCATGGAGTCAAAAAAACCAGGTGGAAATATTTTTTTTCAGTTTATAAGTGATCTCTACGATGTTTTTCTCAAGTACATTCATGTCCTTCTCATTTAATGTTTTTGAACATAAGTCTTTGAAGAAACGACTAAGATCCGTCAAAGCATCCCATATTGGTTTATCAAGCAAATCTCGAAATGATATAGGAATGAGTCTCTCCATGAACACATGACGGTCATGACTCTTCATCCCTTGCAATTTCCCACCCGTAACACACCTTGCAATGTTTGATTCATATCCCTCTAGTAGTTTCAGAGACTTAACCTATGTGAACACATCTTCAACTTGATTTTTGGACAATTTGTATCTTACATGCGGTTTGACAATCTTACCATTAGGAGATTCATAAAGTTTTAATCCAGGACGCTTACAAATATCTTTCATGTCCAAACATGCCTTATCATTATCTTTTGTCTTCCCTGTAACATTCATTACGATGTTAAACACATTATCGAACACATTCTTCTCAATATGCATCACATCTAGATTATGACGAATCAAATTTGTAGACCAATAAGACAGTTTCCAAAAGATGCTTCTCCGAACCTAGTTATGAGATTCGCCGAACCCATTGATTATGTATGTGGCATCAGTCTTACCAAATGGGATGACCTACAATCACATCACACGATCTCGCATCTCCGTTCTTGACAATCGCGGTGCAGGCATTTCATTGTCTACTTTTCCTTTCCTGAAGTGTTCTCTATTTCTTGAAGCGGGTGATCTACCTAGAAGAATCCGATGGCGATCAAAAAACAATGAAGGCTTTCGACCTTTTGATTGATTGAAAGACTTTGTATGCTCCATACAATATAGACAAGCCAACTTCCCGTGTGTACTCCATCCAGCTAACATACCATAAGCTGGGAAGTCACTTATAGTCCACATAATCGCTGCCCTAAGGTTGAAATTTGTCTTCATTGCAACATCCCAAGTCTGTACTCCATCCTCCCACAATACCTTCAACTCGTCTATAAGAGGTCTCAAGTAAACATCTAAGTTCTTTCCAGGACTCTTAGGACCAGGAACCACGAGTGAAAGAAACAAGTATGGTTGTTTCGTACACATCCATGGAGGCAAGTTGTACGGAGTAACAATCACATGCCAACATGAGTACGAAATAGCTGAGTGGCCAAACGGGTTAAAACCATCGGTTGACAATCCAAGCCTCACATTTCTAGGTTCCAATGCAAACCCAGGATGTGCTAAGTTTCTTTCCAAGCCTGGCCATCTGCGGGATGATTTAGTTCTCCATCTTTAGCTGCAAATTTCGCATGCTAACTCATATGTTCAGCTGTTCTTGAAGACATATACAAACTTTTTAACCGATGTGTTATTGGAAAATACCTTAGAATTTTAATAGGTATACTTGATTTTTTTGTAGTCACACGCTGTTTATTAGGCCTAAATCGGTCATGACTGCAAAACGTGCACCTTGTCATCTGTTCATTTTCCTTATAAAACAACATGCAATCGTTGGGACATACATCGATCTTTTGGTATCCAAGACCTAACTTCTTACCATTTTCTTACAAAAGTAATAGTTATCAGGTAATTTCTCATCGTTAGGCAGCATACTCTTAATGGACTTCAACAACGACTCAAAACACTCATGGCTCATGTTGTGATCAGCCTTGATGTTAAGTAATGTCGCCACTGCAGACAATGTAGTGTGTTTGGTGCAACCATGCCACAATGGCTCGCTACCCTCGCCTAACAACTTAAAGAAGTCTTTGGCATCAGAATTCATAGGTTGCTCTCTGCCTTGTGACCAATCAAAATCTGGCCCTGCAATATCATGAACCATTTCATTCATACGATGAGTACTACTGCCCGGATTGTGTACTATTTTTATGCCACCATCTCTTCTCTTCCCATGTGCCCACCAGCATTCTTCGTAATTTTTCATGAACCCAGACACAAGTAAATGATAGTTTACCATGTCTCTTTCCATATAATTTACATTCTTACACTTCAAACATGGACATCGTATCTTGTTCTGACCATTCACACATTCTGGGTAACTATACGTATACTCCAAAAAACACTTGGCAACCAAACTCTAAATTCAAATTGTAAGCACTATCGGGCACTTGACTTTCGTCGTGCCATCCAACTACTGATCTGAATAGAGGTCCATGATACCACGGTACCTACTACAGACAACATTATAAATGTTAACATATGACTTGAGCATACTTGTAACCATATGACTTGAGCATACTTGTAAGCATATGATTAGCTCGTTAATATTATAAATGTTCGCAATTAACCGACCAACAAAATTTTTTTGCCAGAGTCTCCCCTATAATATGGACTAGCTACATGCACGACGACATGCATATATTGTCATTTCTAGGCACCAAGACACAAACCAAAAGAAATTTACAAATTCTAAATATATTAAGACCAAAACAATAACGAATGAATGCAAATTAAAGCAATAGAAAGTTATATACTTGAGCATACTTGTAAGCATATGAAAGTTTTATTATATTTTAATTTAATTATATACTTAATCATATTTAATATATATTATATGTCAAATATTAAATGTTATTAAATTTAGTATGAGAAACTAAGTAAATGCTACTTAGTTTAATAGTTATATTATATAATGTTATTTTCTTTTAATTTGTTTTAAATTTGTTTTTATTGTTTATCGTAAGTGAATACGTAGGGTATTTCATTCATGCTAGCTTTACTTCAGAGTTTGCTAACTCATTTATACAACTTCTGAGTATTTTGGAGATTCATTCATATCAACTAGTGTGCTAAGGCGGCTAACATGTTTTGATGTGCGTATATATATATTCAGGTCTCAATATTCAGTGTATTTAATCATATTATGGGATTCGCAGCTAGAAGGATGCCTTTCTGACCGTCTTTGTAATTGATTGCTTGAATTGGTTTGTCTATTTGTATAACATGGGCCTCAAAATTTGGTCTATTTTTAATGTACCATATGTTGATTGATTTGGATGTATTGTTTTCGATATGACACATCCCCTCAAATAACAAATTTGATTGATTGATAGGTCATTACTCAAAGTTACATGCCCTTAGAGATAACAAATTTTGTTCGACAATAACTAACAAATAGAAACAAACACTAAATAATTTCCATAGTACATTAAATCTAAACCAATCTTTTAAGAATCGTCGCTCAAACAAATAATAATCTTTCCCAAACCAAAAAACTTGAAACTTTCAAAAGCCTACAACAATCTTTTAAGAATCGTCGCTCAAACAAAAAAATAAAGGTTGGGGACATAATATTATGCACTAAACCAAGTATTATTATGAACCACAAACTTGAGAGAGATATACCTGAACTATCCAGATTTGATCAGAACTTATAAGAGTTCTACTGTGAGAAAGAAAATAAACAAGCAACACAACTAATTGTTGCTCTTGCAAGGCATAAACTGATACTCAGATTTATAAAAGTAAAAATCTAAAATTAGAACACCACAGTGAAAGTCTACTAAAAGAACACAATATACCAAAGGAATTGAAGTATATTAACAACTATGCTCGCGTAAATTAATGTCAACAGGTATCACTAAGCAGTTTAAAATAGAATTGCATTTCATTGAAATCAATACCTGAAGGCGGTGGGCGGTGGTGGAAACGGTGGCGACGGTGGCGGCGGTTGTTGCGGTGGCCTTCTCCCTCTTCTCCCCCTTCTCCCTCTTCTCCCTTTTCTTTCTCCCTCTTTGTTTTTCTCTTCTGCTTCAGCTACTGTCGAGTGTGGTTTGTCTGATAGATTAAAAGAATCGTGATGACCGTCGATAGCGACCGCATACGATCATTGAATATTTAATGATGTGGAAGTATCGGTGGTAGGATCACGATCATTGATTGTGAGAGGTCGCAAAAAAATAGGGCGCCAAAATTTCCAGCCAATTTTTAGGCGGTAAAATTGAAATAGCGACCACTTAGCGACCGCATTCGGTCGCTAACAAAGACCAACGACTATATTAAATTGCGGATTAAACTATCGATTAAGCTAATTATAGTATCTGCGACCAGTATGTCAACATTGATATTGTTGTATTTGTTAGAGCATTTTCTTGTAGTGAAATATATTACTTTTGTAATTATTTTATCTATGCACCATTATTATAATTATTTCTAAAAATGTACTAAAATATGTAATAAATTCTAATATTTAATAGGTTAACTGAAGTCTATTAGGAAGTCTAACAAATTTGATTAGGATTGGTGAAACCCATTAGACATAATTCCTCAATTGGTGTACTAGGCCCCTTGCTCTAGGTTGAATACCTCCCCTAAATTAGCAAAGAAGAAGAAGAAGAAGACTAATATCATTTAATTAGATATTATTGAATTAGAAAAATATTTATTTAATTATATTATGTGATAATATTATTAATTAATTATTTTAAATTCACTAAAATTAAATGAGAAAATCCTACTTTGAATGGAATTCTAATTTTCATTATATTGGAGCAATCAAATAAATAAATAATAAGAAGGGATACTTCCCTTGACTTGGCAAACCACTAGGAGATAGGGGTGCCCATCGGTAAAAAATCGAATCGGTACCGAAAATACTAAACCGGTACCAATCCAAAATTATCGAAAAATAAAAACTAAAAGCCGAATGCTTAGATTAAGGTTTGATTACCGATTCGGTATAAAATCGGTCTGGAATTTTTTTCTTTCGATTTTTATTATCTTAGCATGATAATATATATAATTATTAATAATAATTAAATAATTTTTTTATATTAATATTTTTTTAAAAAAACTAAGAAATCATTAACTATTAATAATAATTAATATATAAAATAAAACTACAAAACATTATTAATATATATATAAAAATTAATAAAACTTCTATTATATAGAAATTATTAATATATAAAAAAATTATTTGATATATAAAATTACAAAACATTAACTATTAATTATTAAATTATTAAATTTTGGTATTTCAGTTTTTTATCGAATTCAAAAAAGCCATTACTAGCTCTGCAGAATGCAAAAAGTGTTAAAATACTAAAAAAAGCTGATGCAAGAAAAAATTGGTGCTTAAAAAAAGCCAGTACTAAAAAAAGCTGGTACTACTTAAGATTGGGTAAAAACTAAAAAACCAAAAATTTTGAGCACCCCTACTAGGAGATTCTAGTAGTTACTTTTGATTTATTTTAGTTAATTAAATGACTCCTAAAGATAATTTGCAAAATATTTAAATATATTCAAACTAAAGCTAATTTATCTTGGACTCTACATGCAAATTAAAGGATAAATATCATTTTTATGGATTTAGATTCTCTTGATTACATATTCCTTCCAATTTTATTTAATACATTATATTTTTATAGTTATGAATATTATAACTGAAATCGACACCGGTCAACTAATATATTTTATTGAATAGAATAATTATTTTAAAAATAAAAGTAATCCGACATTTTTTCAGCATTTGATGAACATGTTGATTTTTCATCAAAATTTCAATGCATGAAAAATATTTTTAACGGTTAAAATATTTATTATGATTCTAAAATTTTGTAGGATTGGTCATAATATCCTCAATGTTAACGCCAAGATCTTTCCACGCGCCCCAATCACGTAAGACACGTCCAATCCTGCACAGTAAACACGACAACACCAAAAGCTTGACGGCTTCGACCGCCGGGGGATAGCTCCGTCGTGAGAGTCAGTACAGGCAATCACAAGGTTAATAATGGAGGAAAATAATATCTAGTATCTTGAGAGAGAAATATAGCAGTTACCTTTTCTTGTGTGATATCCTTGCCCACTTATACTCTCATATTCGATTTCTTGTGCCACCCACTCTCCTCTGACACAGTCCCCCACCACCGGTGACCTCAGCCGATTGCATGCAGCTCACCTGCTCCATCCCATCACTGCTTTCCACCGCCGGCCGACTAAATTCCATCCACATTAATGCATGGCAGAGATAACAGTCAACTGTTATCTTACTAATGATTTATCGGTCAAAGCCCAAATGATAATATTAATTACCCATTGGCATCGGCCCAATGACTAGGCCCAATAAATGAAACCCAATAGATAAGCCTATTCAGTCCAGTCCGCTGCATAAAGTATCATGGCCCAACATCGCCCCCCAGTCTTTTATTAAACAGACTGTTTAATGAAAGACTATAAAGGTCCTCGGTCCATGACAAAAAGAATATGATAAGATCATTAAAGGCCCAAAATGAAACTCATCGAGGCCCAACTAATAAATCCCATATAACAATATGAGTTAAAATCGAAAGTCCAATTGAGAAGCCCAACCCGGTTAATACTTGAGACTTGAATCGGACACTATCCATTCAAATTCCTTATTATTACTAACATTAAATTAGCCGACCTCGAGCTTCATGAAAAAGAAAAGAAACCGCCAGTATATAAAGTGATTTCCCCCAAATTTGACAGCTTTACCTGCCAATTTGAATTTCATACGCCTCTCAAGCTATCGTCTTCTCTCTCTGGAACTCTCTTCTTTCTCTCCAACTTTCCATCAATGGCTTCTCAGGAATCTGGTCAAGATATTCCACTCGAGGCGACTCCCATTACCTCCGTTCCTCCTAACCCAAGCCCTACCAAATGGGCTTCAGGCTCAAACCCCAAATCTGCTACTCCGAGCAAGAAATCTCTGCCTCCAAAACCTCTTCCTAGCCCTTCTAAATTTTTTAAGAGCAAAGAATAGTATCCCATGCCAATACCCCTTCCACCATTACCAAAACTGAACTGCGCAACATTAGGATCCATTATCAGATCCCAGCTACCCATCTAGTGAGGACCCCCACCTCCAATGAATGAATGTATCAGCACCCGGAAGGGTGGACAACCATACCGGTGATTCTTCTCGAGAAGGGGGTTAGATTCCCTCTCCATATGTTCCTGGTTACCCTCTTAGGGTTTATTGGTGTTGGGTTCGCCCAATTGGTGCCGAACTCATATATTCACATCTTGGCTTTCATCGCCTTCTACCACGAAGTAGGCGTTGAACCCACCCTTGACTTCTACTACATTGTCTATAACATCAATAAATCCCGAGAAAAGGGATTTAAGGCTCTGAGCAAACAAGCACCGAAGGCAGGCGAAAAGTTTGAAAGACGTTCTCTGGTCTCCACCCCTTCCAGCAACAAAGGAAGGCATAAAGGGTGGTTCTTCGTCAAAGGACCAGAAATTGCTTCTTTGCCAGATGGGACCATTCAGGACAAAGTCTCTGCAGACTTCGGTGATATTCCTGAAGTTCGTGTGAACGAAATGATAGAGCTCTTTGAGAACTTTCCAAAGGAAGAATGGAATTATGGGCTCCTCTCCAAACAAGCATGATTATACGACCACAAATGTAAGTTTTGAACTATCTTGCTGTACAACTATTTGAAATTTTCAATAATATAGATTCTGATATGTGGCTTTCTACCCTTTGTAGTATCTTTGATTAAGCCGACATCTTCAGATATAAGAGATTTGGAAGACTTTCTGTGACAACCCGAATTTGTATAAGTTATTAAAATTGGAATTTAATAATTAAAATTCTTATTATGAGATGTTTTGAGTTTGAGTATATATATACATGCTATATATTTTTAAATATGTGATCTGGTGTGAAGAGAAATATATATTCATATATTGGGAAAGTGAGGTTCAATAGTTAAGTTAACTATTGAAGAAACTAAATGAATTTGGTAATTAATTTTGAATATTTATTGAATTAAATAAATATTTTAAATAATGTATTTATTGATAAAATAAATAATTTATGAAATTGTTGTATAATAATTTGAATTACGTGTGTATGATAATTAAATTAAAGCAAAGGTAAATTTTATTCTTTGAATATTTAATTTAATGAATTAATTAAATTAAATGAGTTGTTTAATATTAAAGAAAATAAGTAAATTAAATAAAGTAATGTTTAAGTCTAATTTGTTAATTAAATTAGATATATAATTATTTATTAATCATCAGAGTAATTATAATAAAAATTATAATTATAATTATTATAATGGTAAGCTATTTAAATTGGTGGCAGGTGTGACAAATAAAAACTATATAATATAAGATTATTAAAATAATCTAGTTTGGGAGTTATGTGCTTAGCCAAACAAGACTTTTTGGCCTTTGGCTTATTCAACTGACGTCTTTTATTTTCTTTAACTGATAAGTACGTGGGAGGTGAGGCTCTATCAGTTATATTACACGTCTTATTTCTCCTAATGGCTAACTAAGAAGAACAGAGAGGTAGAGAAAAAGAATACAGAGAATTGAGAGTTGGAGAAGGAGTGGAATTGAGAAGGATTTGCTAGAACCTTGTTAACACCAAAGGGTTAAGGTATAATCTACCCCTAATTCTAATATTTGGTTTTTGTAATTTTTTATTATCTGGAAATTAGGTTTTGGTTGAATTGTTGTAGAAGATGTTGTTTATATGTATGTTCTTTTGCTAAATTTGTTAGTTATCCTCTATAAGTCTATGTTGGTGTTCAAATACATGAAATTTGGGTTTATAAGGAGAAAAGTAAATAACAGTGTTTTTATTCAAAAATGGCTTTAGAAAGTACAAAATTTCATGCTTAACATGTGTTGTAATTTGTTATTTGATGTTAGAATATGTTAGTAGGTTAAGAAACAAAAGCGGCATAATTTAAATCATGTTAATTGGTTAAGAAACGAAGTCGTGGCAATCGAATTCGCTAAATGCGTTAAAACATGAAAATAGAGTATGAACATGTGTTTTTGGGTCAAATTTTAGGTTGGTTAATGTTTTTATAAATTGTTAGAATTCTAGTATGTTGTAGTTCTATGAATTACGAATCCATAGAATCAAAAAATGGACTAATTTGGATGTGTATAACTCAAGTTATGAAGATTAGTAGGAGAAAAAGGGTCAAAAATCGCAAAGAACAGTAGCTTGAGTCTGTTTACGCTATGCTTGGTATTGTTCTATGTGCCCTAAGTCATTTGAGGTTCTTGTATGTGCTATGCCCAAGTCTTAATTAGTATTTCTTTACCAAAAGTATGTCAAGTGTGACTGTTTTGACTTGTTTTAATAAAATAGGCATACCGTTTTCATACGAACTCCGATTGAGGTGATTCAAGATGATCTGGAACGAGGACGAATAGAAATACAACTTTTATTCTTTAAGTTGTTCAATTTGAGGTCGGGAACAGTAGCCAAAATGGTCATCTTTAGGACTGTTATGTTTTCGGAGGCAATCGGAGGGCGTCGGGCATGCACGTATGCAAGTGTAGTGCTCTTAAAGATAAAAGATGTTCTTCTAAGTTATAGAACATGAATATTATGAAGTATAATGATGCTTAACATTAATAAATGATATATTAGATAAGTTGTATATGCATACTAAGCACACACAAGAGAGACAAATTGGGCGTGTGACGAATAAACGTCGAAACGCCGTGATAAGTATTAATGAACGTAAAAAGTGTTTTAAATCAAATGAAATGAATATTATAAGATATTGAATAAGGCTAATATAAAACCAATAAGTAGTCCTAGAAAAACTTAAACACTTGAATGAACTTCAAATATAAAATATAGTGAGATATAAGTCGAAAGTTAACACAATCAAATTGAACATTGTGTATTGATTAATAGGAAGGGTTATAGGATATAGATTAAAGTTTACATTACAACTACTATGCATTGCTATGTGACTAATAGTTAATGTGAATGATTATATAATTGTGTTGGGCACGTGAAGTGCGAGATAATACATGTAATATTTAAAGCTATTATTAGTAAACAACGATCAAGGCAAGTCTTTCAGTTCCTATTTGCTATGTGAACTTGATGATTAACAATTTTAAATATTTATTGCAAAGAGCATGATGTGTTATTTATATGTTGAAAGTCTGAAATGTTAAAGTTAATTTATGACTATGTTGATTGATTAAAGCATGTTGATTGAGTAAGGAACTCAATCTTTATACTTGGTATATGAACTGTAGCATGTATGTTATATGTTGAGCATGTTATTATGTGCTATGTGATGCCTGAAAACTGTTAGATCTTGCTGGGTTGTCGAGCTCAACCTTGCAAATAACCATTTTTGCAGGTTAAAGATTAAAGGTAACACTATGTGCTACTTGAATGACGTGGATCAGAAATAATACACGAAGATTAATATTTTAGCTAAAGTTGTTATTTCTTTATACCATGATTAAGATTCATTAGATGTACTAAATATTTTATGATGTATAGTTTTATGTTGAGTTATAAAGCTAAAGTTAGAGTTAACTGATATGTAAGGGTTATCGGATTGAAATGTAAAATTTTATATAATACCAGTGATAAAGCGAATCATAAAATAAGATTAATTCAAAGTCATGTAGATGATAAAAGTTTTGATTCAGGGAATTAAAGTAAGAAGACATAAAAGTTTAAATTATTCCGCAATATATAAAGTTTAACATCGAATAATGATGTAAAATCAGAAGGTAGATATGTTATTAATGACCAAAGTTAATACTTAAATTGTATGAATTTTGGGGTCGTTACACTTTCTATCTGGAAAATCTTCAGAAGCAACTGTCGAACTCCCAATAGCTGAATCCCCACTGGTAGACCCTCCCATTACTGAAATACCTATTGCTGAACCCCAAACCAATGATCCACAAGCTGACAATCCCACTCCACCCGAAGAATCTACTCAACCTCGCCGAAAGAAGAGAGCCATCCAGAAACCCAAATCCATTCCCACAGAAACAGACCCTTCATCTACACACATCCCTACACAATCAGATTCTGCTCCTGACAAAGGAAGTTTACTTGATATACCCCTAGACGAACGGACCCGAGTAATTCGTGTTAAGAAATTAAGAGCCAAAGTTACTCCTCTTTCTGCCGATGCCCTTCGGGTGCCTTCCTCCACAACCGATCTTCCCCCAATAATCCCCGTGGAGATCCAAGTTTCTGATGATGATGAGCAAGTTGAGCCCATTCCATCACTTTCTCGTAAAAGAAAACAACCTTCTGATAGTCAACAAAGCTCAACATTTATCCAGTCAGCACCACGCGAAACTACTCACGCTCGATCCCCATCTCCTGAAAACATTTACACTGATCCATTACCAACTCTCGAATGACCCATACCTTCTCCCTCGAAACCCTCTTCTTTTAAGTTTCGAAATGAGGCCATGGCATCACCGACTTTATGGCCCGAATTCAATGCCAACTTCCCCTTCAAACTCTATGATGCCTTCGTCTGGGACACTGACGACCATCGATTTGTCAATAACTCAATCATGGATCTAATTGATGAAGGAGTGAAATTCCAAGCGAAGGTAACTCCACAATATTTTGTTAGTATAGTCTTATGCTCATGTATAGACTTGTTTGACTAACACTGAACATATGCAGGTGAACGCCATCTTTGGACGTTTACATTTGAGATATAAAGAAGCCGAAGCCGAAGAGGAGGCTAGACGAAAACAAAATTCCATACTGAAGTCGGCTTTGGCGAAAGAAAGGAGTGATCGTGACATTGCTCTCTTCAACAACGAATGCCTTTGGAAAGACATAGATCAGACCAAGGAAGAGTTGAAGACTGCCAAGGCCAATCATCGCGAAATTGTCAATATGAACGTAGATCTAGTTCAAAGGAACGAAATTCTTATGACCAAGAACGAAGATCTAGTTCAAGACAATCTGAGCCTAGCCAAACAAGTCAACAAGCTCGAGACTAAAGAAGCACGTCATCTGAAGAGGCGCCAAAAGCACGAAGAAGAACTTCGAGAACTTCGGGCTCTTCGAGACTTAGGTCCGCCCTTAACAGAAGAACTTCGTAAGCAAATCCAAGAAGACTACCGGAAATCAAATGAGCTAAACGAAGAAATAGTTCGTATGTATTCTGAAGGCTATGAAATTTCCCGAAGTCGAGGCAAAGCAGAGCTAGTCACAGCCGAGGTAGATCCAGCTCTTCTTGACTCTTCAGATGGTGAAGACAATGCCTGAAAATGTTATCTCTTCTTCCCAGACTAGGATTTTTGTAAAAAATTATATATTCTTGTCTAAATATTTAAATATTAATGAATTATCAACTTTGTTCCTTATGACTTCTGCGTAATTCATTTCTTATCAATAATTCAATATCAATCAACTTGAAAAATGTACAAGCTTCCTTTAAACTTAACTTAAACTGTTAATCAAGTAACTCATATAACAGTTAAGATCAATAATACCACAATCTGAACTCAACACTTAAGCAAAATAAGGTAAGAAAGTAATGCAATACTTATCGTTACTGAAGTGTGAGACAGATCTTGTAAAAGATTAATTCAGCCGAACCTCCTTTTGACAATGAAATTTGTTTACCACTCGGGGCCTAACAAATTCATAAGGTCCACCTACCAGATAGACTACCATCAAATGGTCAGCGAGTCCACCCGAACCTCCTTTCATCCATGAAATTTATTTACCACTCGGGGCCTAACAAATTCATAAGGTCCACCTACTAGATAGGCTACCATCGAATGGTCAGCGAGTCCACCCGAACCTCCTTTCGTCCATGAAATTTATTTACCACTTGAGGCCTAACAAATTCATAAGTTCCACCTACCAGATAGGCTACCATCGAATGGTCAGCGAGTCCACCTGAACCTCCTTTCGTCCATGAAATTTGTTTACCACTCGGGGCCTAACAAATTCATAAGGTCCACCTACCAGATAGGCTACCATCGAATGGTCAGCGAGTCCACCCAAACCTTCTTTTGTTCATGAAATTTTTTTACCACTTGGGGCCTAACAAATTCATAAGGTCCACCTACCAGATAGGCTACCATCGAATGGTCAGCGAGTCCACCCGAACCTTCTTTCGTCCATGAAATTTGCACCAATGAAGAGATGATCAATTGGAAAAAAAGAATCTTTTATTGATGATGATTCAAATATTTACAGACTCCGGTATACTGATTCTGTCTTTACTGAAAATACTTACGAAGCCTACCAGCATGCCAAGTATTCTTGATTTCAGACCCATCTAATGCCCTTAACCGATAAGCATTCACTTCGGTACTTTAATGAATTCATTAGGACCTTCCCAGTTCGGCATTAGCTTTCCCAAATTCTGAGGCATAGATGCTTCGACTTCTCTGAAGACGAAATCTCCCACTTCAAATCTTCGAAGCTTTACCCCTTTATTGTAGTGTAGCAGCTACTCTTTCTTTGATATAAGGCTGCCTCGACTTTATCAGCTACCTCTCTAACTTCTTCCAGTAAGTAGGGACTAAGGCATCAGTACCATAAGCTAACCTAAAAGTTGAATCCCCCGTGGTAGTCCTCGTTATAGTTCGATAAGCCCATAATACGCTGAGCAGCTCTTTGGGCCATCTTCCTTTAGCTTCATCCAATCTATGCTTGATCCCATTCAGAAGGGTCCTGTTGGTTACTTTGACCTGTCCATTAGACTATGGATGAGCTACTGAAGTCTTTCTGTGCTGAACCCCCAGCTCCTTCAAAAATGCTTCAAACTTTGATCCTGGCTGGCGTCCAGATTATGCGATATTACCACCTTCGGAATGCCGAAACGAAACACTACAGATTCCTTTAGAAACTTCAAACACACCTGTTCTATTATCAATCTAAGTGGCTTCGCTTCAACCCATTTGGTCATATAATCAATGGCAACTATAACAAAACTGACCTGACCTTTAGCTTTCGGCAATGGACCCAGTATATCTACCCCCCAGACAGTAAAGGGTATAGGAGATAGGATCGAGTATAACTCTTTTGGTGGCTGATATGGGACAAGACTATTCAATTGACACTTTGGACATTTCCTCACGTACTCGGTAGCCTCCTTAAAAATGGTAGGCCAATAGTATCCATGCCAAAGTATTTTGTAAGCTAACGACTTAGCAGCCATATGGTCGCCACCAATACCTTCATGAATCTCTCAAAGAGCATATTCAGCTTCGGATGGAACCAAACACTTCAATAATGGAGACAAAAAAGCCCTTCGATAATGATCCCCATCAATAAGAACAAAATTAGCACTTTTGTACTTAACTTTCTTAGCTAGCATCTGATTAGAAGGAAGGATGCCATCTACCAGATATTCCAGATATGGAGTCAGCCAACAGTTAGAACGCTCAACACACATCATTGATTCATGTTGGATACTAGGCTGCTGCAGAATCTCCAAATAAACTGATCCATCAAAATTACTAGCATCTGTAGTAGCCAGCTTTGATAATGCATCGGCAATAGAATTATCATTACACTCAATGCCTTGAAACTCATAGGAGAGGAAATATTGAAGTTGATCCTTCAACTCTGCCAGGTACTTGATCATTTTTGGTCCTCGAGCTTCATATTCCCCTAAAATTTACTTGACGACTAGCTGAGAGTCACTGTAGATGATTAGCTTCTGAACTTCAAGACTCTTCGCCAGTCGTACTCCTACTAGAACTGCTTCATACTCTGTTTTGTTATTCGTTGCTCGGAACCCAAATCTGATAGCTTGGTGCACTTTGAATCCCTCCAGACTTGTCAAAATAATCTTTACCCCACTGATGTTCGAAGTAGAAGACCCATCTGCATACAGCGTCCACGAACTCTGATTGTGTTAAAGTACTGCAACTGCTCGGTCAGACACTTTAGCTTCTGCCAAACCATCATCAGCTTCTGAAAATGAACATTCCACCATAAAATCGGCCAGAGCTTGACCTTTTATAGTAGTTTGGGGATGATATTCTATAAAAAATTGAGACAATTCCATTGTCCAAGCAGCAAGTCTCCCTGATACTTCAAGCTTTCCCCTAACCTTCTTCAAAGGCTGATCCGTGTAAACCAGCAAAAGTCGACCTTAAAAATATTGCCTAAGCTTTCAACTAGCTATCATCAAAGTAAAGGCAAATTTCTCAATATTTGGATACCTTGTCTCAGCATCCCTAAGGACATGGCTTACATAGTAAATTGGATGCTACTTACCCCCAACTTCTTGTACCAACATTTCTCCTACTGCCAATGAACTAGCTGCCAGATACAAATATAATGGCTCAGCGGGAGCTGGTTTCACCAACAAAGGCGCCGAATACAAATACGTCTTTATTCCCTGGAAGGCGTCTTCATATTCCTAAGTCCATTAAAACGTCTTTGCATTCTTCGGCCCTTTCAACGTATCAAAGGATGGCAAACATCTTTCTGCCGATTTAGACATGAATCTCCTCAAAGCTACAATTCTCCCTGTTAGCCGTTGAATGTCTTTAAATGATTGAGGAGTCTTCATGTTCAGAATAGCCTGGATCTTTTTTAGATTGGCTTCGATACCCCTCTGACTGACCAGATAACCCAAGAATTTACCTGCACCAAGACCGAATGTGCACTTGGACAGATTTAGCCTCAAATTGTGATTCCAAACCATCTAAAAATATTCTTCTAAATCGTCCAAGTGCTTTTGCACTATCATGCTCTTCACTATCATGTCGTCGACATATACCTCCATATTCCTCCCAGCTACTTTCGGAATACGAAGTTCATCATCCTCTGATAAGTGGCTCCAGCATTTATCAAGCCAAACGTCATCTTCTTATAGGCATACACCGAACATTGCGTAATGAACGCCATCTTCGGTATATCCTCTTTACACATGGAAATTTGGTGATAACTTGAAAAACATCCATAAAGCTAAGTAATGCATACCCTGAAGTCGCATCGATGAGCTGATCAATGTGAGGTAGAGGATAGAAGTCCTTCGGGCAAGCTTTATTTAAGTCTGTATAGTTAATACAAACTCACCATTTCCCATTCTGCTTCTGGACTAACACCATATTCGCCATCCATTCCGGGTAATCTATCTCAAAGATGAAATCTACAGCCAACAACTTTGCAATCTCTTCATCAATGATCTTTTGTCGTTCTGGTGTAAAAATCCATCTTTTCTACCGAATCGGTTTCTTTGAAGGGGGTACATCATTCATCCAAACATACATCATTATATCTTTGAAATATAATAACATACATTCTAAATTCCCGGTTCTAAAACCTTATAACCTTTCTCATTACAAATAATGATAATTACATTATTCCTTTCATCTTACACACCCTAAGTGACTTTTATCGCCAACATACATCATATAACATATTCATTAAACTAGTCTATAGTTTAATTTTCATCTTTCTACATTACAAGTCTTCACTTGATCTTCTACGCTCATTCACATTACACATTACGAATAGCACTTCATCTGGATACCATCGACTTGATCCTTACGGGATCCTTAAGTTCTTCTAACATGATTCATTTGAAAATGTTTTTCATTTAAAGCAAGTGTGAGCATTCAATTGCTTTCGACAAGTCTTAGCGATTGAACATACAACTTCAAGAGTTTAACATTCCTTTGGAACTTGATAACAGAACAAAGGTTATGAAGCGGCTTGAATAATAGGAATAATCTCGATTCCTATCATTTTAAAACATTAGTCACCTTCACTTTGAAATACTTTCATTCTCTCTCTCTTTCATACATTTACATGCAGCTAGAATCAATAGCACAGACTTAACAATAACGGTTCATGTATAAACAGAACATTCTTTTATTGAACAGTTCAATCATAGAACAGTTTATCTCACAGAAACACCGAAGTGTTCAAATTATGGCACAAGGCCTCATACATTCTACCACCTTGTACAAATATCGCACATTCGCACATAGACAGAACTTCTCAAGTTCAACATCTGAGAAGTTTAAGAAACTAGCATTCATTTAAAATATGAATGAAGTTAGGAAACTTGCCTTACGCCGAGCTACAGCTTACGCTGAACTGCTCATTTCAATTCCTTTGTAACACATAATGAAATAACACATACACCAATTAGTCATATACTTGACTTACACATTGGTTTACTTAACTTTACTTCTTAGGGTTCGCGTTCTTGCAATATAATTTTACTGTGACTAACTTTCATTCTGGGTTTACGGCTTCATGACATCGGAGATGTCTTACTCAAAGCGTTCTTCATCTTTGATGATTTACATTCTTATCTTCTTCTTATAACTTCTCTGGGACTTTCGCACACATCGCTTCTCTTCTTTGGTAGTCCATATGGTACTCTGAGTGGTTTCCCAAAACAACCAACAAACAAGTTCCGTCTCATCTACTTTGCCATCACGATGAGTTAGATCGGTTGCCGATTTTAAATATATACCTTCTCTCTCTGAAGGAATTGTTTAGCCCGACTCCCATATATCGACCATCAAAGGTTACGATTGTACCACAACCTAAATTTATCTTAACTTATATGAACTATTAACTATAATGTTACGTTAAGTCAATTTCTTATTCCTTTTGGCTTTACGGCAAGTAATTGCCATACCTCGGGACTCATTCTTATCAGACTCACATTCGACTTTCATTAATCTTATTATTACCATTCGTACGGCTTTCTCGATACCATTCATATATTACTTACTACCTTTGTCGAGCGTCTATGTCATACAACGGGGTATACTTAGCACGTTAAGTCCATGCGAATACGATTCACGAGGATCGTTTACGTATTCAACGTTCACGTTGCTCATCTCTTAACCTCTCATTCAACCTTTACTCAAGGTTTTAATCACTTTTCAATCGTTATCCATCCCATGAACCCCATGTTCTTTATTCTTTCTTAATGTCGAAGCCATACAGTTCATTGTATGCTAAGGCCGATCGTTCATCACAACAACGTTGCATTCACGGCGTCTATCGCTTTACATTCATCTCTCATTACCACAACATAACATCGAAATGTTATTCATTACCCTAAATCACTCAACGTCTAAGGAATCACAATCATAGCAATCCCTCACATTCGTTTATTGCGACTACGATCCCCAGATCTAGGTTCCGTAATCCGCAATTATATTCTTTTAATCTCGGTTAATCTTTCCATTCAACCTTCATTAAAGGTTTAAAACATTTGATTAAGTGTTACATTAGGCGAACTACATGTTCATATTTCTTTCTTGCACATCCCCCAGCAGTTGAGCACTTAAAATCTCATTACTGGCGTTTTTCCTGTCTTGGTGTTGCTGCTTTCTCTCTCTTCACTAAGACTCATGCTGCGGTGCGAGTTAGCAATGTCTGGCTCTCTGGTGCAGCGCTGCGGCATCACCTTTACAAGGCATGTCTGGCGCCGCGGCGCCAAGCCCTTCTTCTCGAAAATTTTTCTAAGTGTTAACTTCATTTTGAGGCAGCTTACTTTTCGATCTCATAACTTCTTCGTTATAACTTTCGAATGCGAGTCGTTCCAAAGCCATTTTCTTCCTTATCTTACGTACTTTGATTACCCATGGATAGAACTTTGTTCTGAATCAATTAACATGCCATTCAATTGGCTTAATCTTACGCCTTTATTCGTTTTACATTATTAACGTTCTTCGTTTGTTAAATCAAGTAATTCGGTCATCCGAACTTCGAATTCGTTAGTTCTTGAGTCTCGACTCACGTTTTATATATTCTCTTACTTTCTTATGAAACCCTACATGTTGGGGTTCATTTACTAACTTTCTAATTCTCGCTTCGTCTTTTACAAAATTTTTGCCATAACCCGTTATAGCTCCATTTTAATCCATTTCTTCATGAGCGTTTCTACGTTCTAACCAAGCAATAAGCATCTAACTTATCTGCGATGGTTTTAAACTTGTCCATCAACAACAATTATACTATGATGGTTTTAAATTTGTCCATCAACAACGTTCTTACGTGTTCTTGGCGTGTTCTTCGTGTTCTTACGTTCGTTCTTCATTTTTAATCGATATTTTGGATTACGATTTCACTTTTCTTGGAATTTGATGTTATAGAACATCATTCCTTACTTATTTAACCTACTCATTCATAAGATTCATTCGGATCGCTCAAAATCCTCTGAATCTTATACTTCCTTAAGAAATTTATAAAATAAACTTCTAATTCTTATTTCTTAATTTTCTTACGATTTCAACCATATGAAATCATTTCTAACTTAATCTACTTCTTATCTTCATTAAGTTATGTTTTTGAACATATTAAACTTAAAGAAAATTAGAAGAAACTAGGGTTTGATTCTTACTGTTCTTCATTAATCTCCTTAGTCGGACAAAGCGTGCTCTCAAAGCAAGCTTTTCCTCTTCCTCTTCTCTTCTTCTCTCCCATCCGAACTCTCTCTCTTCTCTCTCTCAAGTGTTGGTTGAAATTTTCAATCAAACAAATGAGCTTAAGGCTTGTTTATATAGAAAACCAAGGCTAGGGGCATTTTAGTCATTTTGCCCTCCCTAACCTCCTTACTATTCAAGGCTTAAGGACTAAGTTAACTTAGCCCTCAAGTTTGCTTAGCCCTTAAGTTTCATAGTTCCGTCTTTTGGGTTTAAATCAAACGGCGGTTTTAAAAGCTGCGATTCTCGAAATCCAAATATTTTTGGATATTTAGTCTTTCCTTTCTGGAATTAACTTTTACGTATTCTTGGTTTCGAAAAAAGCTGAAAAACACTTTTTTTGGTGTCAAGCGTTTTCCTTCACATTTTCCCTAACGTAGCTAAGCGAATAAAAAGTACATAACAGTACTTTTCGTCATTTTTTTTTTTGTCCGATTTACGCACGTTTTTGAGAAAAACTTTTATCGACTTACTTAACTTTTCACGACATATTATCATCAAATCTTTTCGACGGAATGTCATTACGACATACTAGAACTCTCGGAAATGGCTTAGGTTATTCAAACCTTAACCCTTAGGTTTAAATCGAGTGAATAGTGCCTATTTAAATCTTTTCCCCGAAATATTTTTGTTCAGAAAAATTTTTTATTTTTAGTCTTGAAAATTCTTACTCGTTCAATCTAGCTTCGTGGCGAGAATCCTCCAGATTAATAATCATTCTAGGTTATAGAAACGATTAATAAACACATAACATAGAATAATATTAATAAAATTCATTTTATTAATAACTAATTCTTTAAATCTTAATTTACGGACAATCCGGATTTTAGGGTTTGTCACATCCTTCCCCCTTATAAAAATTCCATCCTCGAATTTCTTTAAACCACACCCCCATTACAGGGTCATCACATTCACCCCTTCTTCACGAAATTTATCCTCGAAATTTTTAGCTTACCCTCTTCTCAACTTCTCTTCAAAAAGTTCTTATCTTTCAAACATTCTCTCACCTTCACAACTTATCAAAATTATGAAGTAGAATGAACAACGAGGAATATAAAATTCCTTTAAAACATTTCATACTTTTGTTGAGGGTCAAATTGACCATGAACTCTTACTAGGTTTACCGGCATGATGTTAGTAACCTTTCTTTCCACGAGTCGGTTTACAATCACCAAGAAGGTAAACTACCTCTTTCATCGTGGCGATCAACCCATTGTATATAACCCCATTTAGGGGTATATTCACCTCGAGACTTAATCATTTGATTCCGCACCAAAACAATTTGGTTTGGCACAACTTCTCAAAAAAGCTCGATTTTCTTTTTAAACATAACATACCATTTGTCTAGCCAAATCAAATAGCATAGACCATACCAATAAATTGGATATCAACTTGAAAGATTAGTCTAGTCAGCTCAATTGACATCAACTACTTCTTTAAATTCTTTTGCAATACATCAAAAGCGTTTTATGGCGTCATGATCTGCCATACTTTTCACGATCGTTGAGGACTTCGTCGGTTTGTGACTTCGTCATTTATACATCATACCATAGCGGGTTGTTGATCCTAAGATCACATCCAACACTAGGTTCAATTGCATTCATAACTCCATCCTTTTACCATCTTTGCATCAAATGCACTGATGATATAAAATTCATTTTGATATTTCAAATCAATTTATGTCTAGCCAAAACTATTAGCATAGACATACCAAGAATAGTTCTTTTAAAATCCATTGGTTCCAAAAGTTGAACCAACTTTTCATTTTCAAAAATGCAGCACACACATTAAGCACGATTTCAAGAAATTTTGAAATCTAGCATAGCTAGATGACTTGGAATATCTATTCTCCATCTTCCTTCATTGTCTTACTTGCGACAATACTTAATCTTCTCTAGCACCTTCAATGCTAAGTCTCTTGAAAATACTTACTTTCAGTCTAAACATTCCTATACCTTAGTATAGTTCATCCACTTACCACACTTTATGTGTTTAGGAACTTTCCACAACCATATGTGTTTAAGAACTTATCTTAGCAATATGTAATCCAAGAACAAATCAAGGACTATCCATATGCTTAGGGCTCGAAAACATAGCATATAACTATGAGTCACAAACTTTTCATAAGTATGAGTTTGAGAACCCTTTTATTTTATCATTCTCTACCTATCAAGTATATACATGAGAAAAGATTCACCTTCTCGTCATATACATATTGATAGCCGACATACTATTCAATGATTATCAACATAATAACTAAGTAATCACAAACCCCCTCCCCATTCGAAGGTTAAATACTACTCATTTATCACATGAGTCCTCAATCGAAATCTTAGAACTTCTAACTTTCTCTTTACTTAATCTGAATTTTCTTTAATTAAGTATGCTTATCCTTTACAACTCAATCTGAGTTCTTCTTCCCCATACTACTTACGTAGTACCATTCATTCATAGCATTAGCTATAAATCATCCATCGTTTAACGGATCATCATTACTACGATTTACTATGATCACGTGGTGATCTTCTTATCCTTCTCTCTCTACGATTATAGTCTTAGGTACTCATACCTAAGATTTATAACCTATCGACTTTGATACCAACTTATAACGCCCCAAAAATCCGGTCTATCTTCACACGGATTCCGTGCGTTCTGAAGTACATCATTCATCAAACATACATCATTATATCTTTGAAATATAATAACATACATTCTAAATTCCCGGGTTCTAAAACCTTATAACCTTTCTCATTACAAATAATGATAATTACATTATTCCTTTCATCTTACAAGAGTGACTTTTATCCATACCAGGATACATAACAGTTCATTAAACTAGTCTATAGTTTAATTTTCATCTTTCTACATTACAAGTCTTCACTTGATCTTCTCGCTCATTCACATTACGAATAGCACTTCATCTGGATACCATCGACTTGATCCTTACGGGATCCTTAAGTTCTTCTAACATCGATTATTTGAAAATGTTTTTCATTTAAAGCAAGTGTGAGCATTCAATTGCTCGACAAGTCTTAGCGATTGAACATACAACTTCAAGAGTTTAACATTCCTTTGGAACTTCGATAATAGAACAAAGGTTATGAAGCGGCTTGAATAATAGGAATAATCTCGATTCTATCATTTTAAAACATTAGTCACCTTCACTTTGAAATACTTTCATTCTCTACTCTCTTTCATACACATTACATACGGCTAGAATCAATAGCCGCAGACTTAACAATAACGGTTCATGTATAAGCAGAACATTCTTTTATTGAGCAGTTCAATCATAGAACAGTTTATCTCACAGAAACACCGAAGTGTTCAAATTATGGCACAAGGCCTCATACATTCTACCACCTTGTACAAATATCGCACATTCGCACATAGAAAGAACTTCTCAAGTTCAACATCTGAGAAGTTTAAGAAACTAGCATTCATTTAAAATATGAATGAAGTTAGGAAACTTACCTTACACACGACTCTGACTTCTACTTACATTTGAACTGCTCATTCAATTCCTATAACACACATAAGGAAATAACACATACACCAATTTAGTCATATATATTTGACTTACACATTGGTTTACTTAACTTTACTTCTTAGGGTTCGCGTTCTTGCAATATAATTTTATGCGACTAACTTTCATTACCGGTTTACGGCTTCATGACATACGGAGATGTCTTACTCAAAACGTTCTTCATCTTTGATGATTTACATTCTTATCTTCTTCTTATAACTCTCTAGGACTCGGCACACATCGCTTCTCTGCTGGTAGTCCATATGGTACTTTGAGTGGTTTCCCACAAACAACCAACAAACAAGTTCGAAATCTCATCTACTTTGCCCATCACGGTGAGTTAGATCGGTTGCCAGTTTCGTATATACCTTCGCTCTCTGAAGGAATTGTTTAGCCCAACTCCCATATGTCAACCATCAAAGGTTACGATTGTACCACAACCTAAATTTATCTTAACTTATCACGAACTATTAACTATAATGTTAGTTAAGTCAATTTCTTATTCCTTTTGGCTTTACGGCAAGTAATTGCCATACCTCGGGACTCATTCTTATTAGACTCACATTACGGCTTCATTAATCTTATTACCGTTCGATTACGACTTTCTCGATACCATTCATATTTACTTACTACCTTTGTCGGCGTCTATGTCATACAACGGGGTATACTTAGAATGTTAAGTCCAGCGAATACGATTCACGAGGATCGTTTACGTATTCAACGTTCACGTTGCTCATCTCTTAACCTCTCATTCAACCTTTACTCAAGGTTTTAATCGCTTTTCGATCGTTATCCATCCCATGAACCCCATGTTCATTATTCTTTCTTAATGTCGAAGCCATACGGATCGTTGTATGCTAAGGCCGATCGTTCATCGCAACAACGTTGCATTCACGGCGTCTATCGCTTTACATTCATCTCTCATTACCATGACATAACATCAAATGTTATTCATTACCCTAGTCCACTCAACGTCTAAGGAATCACAATCATAGCAATCCCTCACGTTCGTTTATTGCGACTACGATCCCCGGATCTCGGTTTAGTAACCGCGAATTACATTCTTTTAATCTCGGTTAATCTTTTCATTCAACCTTCATTAAAGGTTTAAAACACTTGATTAAGTGTTACATTAGGCGAACTACATGTTCATATTTCTTTCTTGCACATCCCCAGATTGAGCACTTAAAAGCTCATTCTTGGCCTTTTTCCTGTCTTGCGTGACTGCTGGCTTCCTCTCTCTTCACTAAGACTCACGCTTTGTGGTGAGTTAGCGATGTCTGGCTCTCGATGCAAGCTTTGCGGCACCACCTTACAAAGGCATGTCAGCGTAGCGGACTGAAGCCCTTCTTCTCGAAAATTTTTCTAAGTGTTAACTTCATTTTGAGGCAGCTTACTTTTTGATCTCATAACTTCTTCGTTATAACTTCGGGAGCGAGGTTGTTCCAAAGCCATTTTCTTCCTTATCTTATGTACTTTGATTACCCATGGATAGAACTTTGTTACGAATCCGTTAACATGCCATTAATTGGCTTAATCTTAGCCTTTATTCAGTTTTACATTATTAACGTTCTTCGTTTCGTTAAATCAAAGTAATTCAGTCATCCGAACTCGGAATTCGTTTGTTCTTGAGTCTACGACTCATGTTTTATATGTTCTCTTACTTTCTTATGAAACCCTACACGTTCGGGTTCATTTACTAACTTTCTAATTCTCGCTCGTCTTTTACGAAATTTTCGCCATAACTTTGTTATAGCTCCATTTTAATCTGTTCTTCATGAATGTTTCTACTATTCCTAACCAAGCAATAAGCATCTAACTTATACGCGATGGTTTTAAACTTGTCCATCAACAACAATTATACAGTGATGGTTTTAAATTTGTCCATCAACAACGTTCTTCGTGTTCTTCGCGTGTTCTTCGTTCGTTCTTCATTTTTAATCGATATTTTGGATTACGATTTCACTTTTTCTTGGAATTTGATGTTATAGAACATCATTCCTTACTTATTTAACCTACTCATTCATAAGATTCATTCGGATCTCTCAAAATCCTTACGAATCTTATACTTCCTTAAGAAATTTATAAAATAAACTTCTAATTCTTATTTCTTAATTTTCTTACGATTTCAACCATATGAAATCATTTCTAACTTAATCTACTTCTTATCTTCATTAAGTTATGTTTTTGAACATATTAAACTTAAAGAAAATTAGAAAAAACTAGGGTTCGGATTACCGTTCTTCATTAATCTCCTTCCCTCGGACAAAGCGTGCACTCCGACAAGCTTTTCCTCTTCCTCTTCCTCTTCTTCTCCCATCCGAACTCTCTCAAGTGTTGGTTGAAATTTTTCAATCAAACAAATGAGCTTAAAGCTTGTTTATATAGAAAACCAAAGCTAGGGGCATTTTAGTCATTTTGCCTTCCCTAACCTCCTTACTATTCAAGGCTTAAGGACTAAGTTAACTTAGCCCTCAAGTTTGCTTAGCCCTTAAGTTTTGTAGTTCCGTCTTTTGGGTTTCGTCCGACAGTTTTAAAAACTGCGATTCTCGAAATCCAAATATTTTTGGATATTTCGTCTTTCCTTTCTGGATTAACTTTTACGTATTCTTGGTTTTGAAAAAACTGAAAAACACTTTTTGGTGTCAAGCGTTTTCCTTCACATTTTCCCTAACGTAGCTAAGCGAATAAAAAGTACATAATAATACTTTTAAATCGTTTTTATTTTATCCGATTTTACACGTTTTTTGAGAAAAACTTTTATCGACTTACTTAACTTTTCACGACATATTATCGTCAAATCTTTTCGACGGAATGTCATTACGACATCTTGAACTCTCGAAATGGCTTAGGTTATTCAAACCTTAACCCTTAGGTTTAAATCGAGTGAATAGTGCTTATTTAAATCTTTTTCCTCGAAAATATTTTGTTCGAAAAATTTTTTATTTTAAATCTTGAAAATTCTTACTCGTTCAATCTAGCTTCGTGGCGAAAATCCTCCCGATTAATAATCATTCTAGGTTATAGAATGATTAATAAACACATAACACAATAGTATTAATAATATTAATAAAATTTCATTTTTTATTAATAACTAATTCTTTAAATCTTAATTTTTCATGACAATACCCTATCCGTATTCAGTTGGGTGTATACCTTATTCACCTTCTAGGTAGGAGCAGGTGAAAATTTCCTCCTTGACGTCAATTGTTATTGTACTTCTTTGAGCTACCTTCCAGCCGATCATTATTCCCTCCACTCTTCCTCTGATCGCCTTTAGTTTATCCCTGTCTGTTTCCTTTAATTTATCTGAAGAAGGATGTTTTAAGCTGTTCATAGCTTCTTCTACCACAATATAGCCCTCAGCCTTATCCAAAGCCTCGGCCAAACTCTTCAGATGGTGGAACATCAGCTTCTTCACCAATTTCTCTGACTTTACTAGATCTAAACCATTCTGAAACAATCCAACAGCTTGAAGATCATTGAGGTCTGTTACTTGGCCAATTGCTTCCCTGAAGCGCTTCAAATATTGGCCCAGAGACTCATTCGAATACTGTCAAACTTGAGCCAATGAGCCGGTAGGTTTTCCCCTTCTTCTGTTGCTCCCAAAACAAGCATGAAATTTGCCACAAAGATCTGTCCAAGATGAAATTGAATCTGAGGGCAAAGTTCCCATCCACTGTCGTTCATTTTTCCTAAGCGTCGTCACAAACGTCTCACACTTGGCAGCATCGGTAAAATTGTAATAGTCCATCAGCCTATTAAACGCTTGACTATGGTCATAGGGATCTCCAGATCCATCATAACTTTCCATGTGAGGCAACTTCTTGTTAGGATCGGCTTTCTCCTTAAGAATATTCAAGGAAAAAGGAGACGCCTTCTTCCCCGAAGTATCCTTCACTTGTTGAACTTCGGGCAGCTGCTTCCGAAGCTCTTTTAACTCTCTAACCAGAAAGTTCACTCCTTCTGGCTGCGATGAGACTTCTTTCTCTGGAGAAATCTTCCTCTGGTGATTGGACCGACCTCTTCCATCCGAACCCACAACTCTAGACGTACTTTTTCGATGGTGAGTATCCACAAAGCGGTGTGCCTTTAATGGATTCTCGGGAGTATGAATTCTGGATCTACTTCGGCGTGGGGCTCTGTCATCGTGTTGAGAATACTCAAGATGGAATACCTTCTTTGTATTCTCCGGTGTGTACTCCCTGGACCTACTTCTTCGTTTGCTGCCACCTTGACCTCGAGAACCGATAGGGTGAGGTGCCCTCTTTGATACCTTAGGAGTACGGCTTCTTGACCTCCTTTGATCCCGAGGTCGGCCTCGAGATATAGGAACAAAGTTTACATGCTCCTTCCCCTCTCTTGGTTGCCTATCTATAGATTTGATACTCCCTTCAGAGTGAACATAACTGGACGCCTCATCCTTCAGCTCGGCCATACGAAGCATCTGCTCAGCTATTTCTTCCCTCTACTTCAGAAGAACCTCCAAAGCTTTATCCGCCTCCTCAGCTATCTAAGATAAATTGAAAACCTTATCATCCTGACCACTTCAGTGTCGTGTTCTAGGCGGTGTGCCTTCTACTCATTTTTGACCATGGTCAGGTCCTTTCTCAGTAGCAAAAACCAATCTTCGTTTAGCATCACCATGAGCTCTCGAACGAGAACCTTCTAAAAAATTCTTGGAAGCCGTACTATCATGATCACTCTTTGAAGGACCCAATCGATCCTTGACAGAGATACGCTGTATAGACGAACTTACAACCATTGGCTGTCCTTCAGGGGTAACCATTCTACTCCTAACCATAACTTTCAACGTAGAACAACTGAAAAGTTATGATTGAAAACTCAAGAACACTAAAAAAGCCCTCCTTCTAGTGCCAATGTTAACGCCAAGATCTTTCCAAGCACCCCAATCACGTAAGAAACGTCCAATCCTGCACAGTAAACATGACAACACCAAAAGCTTGACGTCTTCGACCGTCGGGGGATAGCTCCGACGGGAGATTCAGTACAGGTAAACACAAGGTTAACAATGGAGGAAAATAATATCTAGTATCTTGAGAGAGAAAAATATCAGTTACCTTTTCTTGTGTGATATCCTTGCCCACTTGTACTCTCATGTTCGGTTTCTTGTGCCACCCACTCTCCTCCTCGACATACACGGTCCCCCCTCTGGGTTGACCTCAAATTGATCGCGCATGCGACTCACTGCTCCATCCCATCACTTTGCTTTCCACCGTGCAATGACTAAATCCCATCCACATTAATGCATGGCACAAATAACTGTCAACTGTTATCTTACTCATGATTTATTGGTCAAACTGTAAGACCCCAACTTATTATAAATGAAATTGAATTTCCTCTATTTATTATTTTGAAATAGTAAGGGTTGATTTGATTAATGTGGTTTGCTATGGGTAAAATGTGCAAATATTTCAAATAAGCAAGTGGTTATAAAATATTCATTGTTGTCGGGAATATTAGGTTTGGTCGTGGAATATTCTTCTTTGTCGGGAATATTAAATGCGACAACCGACCTTGTGTGGGTCCCATAACGGAAAGCAATTGGATGAAGAAAACGACAAGTATAAGTTGTTTATAAATAATGGCGTAGTTATTACTGATTAATCATGTTGGAATACCGGTGGTTAAAAACAAGAATAATCGTTGTTGTTGCACGATGCATTACAGTATTACACCAATTATTGATTCTTAAGTAAGAAGGCACTACTCAATAATTGTTACAGTAATTACTGTTCAATATTTTATTTTATTGATTCAATAATTGCTACGTTGATATTTTATATTATTGTTGTTTCAATAATTGTCCCTACACAGTATTTTCCATTATCAAATCAATAATTCATATTATTTGAATAATATTATTAGATAATATTATTGGCAATGTCTAGAAAGTTCTATCTAAGGAGAGGTTTGGTCACCTAATTGCGTGCTAGTAAGGAGAAATCCTTATTGGAAAACCCCTCTTTCTGAGAGCAGTGCGGATGTCGATGTTGTAATTACATAATATTATTTGTGAATAATTAATTATTGATTTATATGATAAGGAAAATATTCATTTTATGTAGATATAGATGGAGAAAATTTTAATGTGACAATTGTTGAAAATTGATATTTTATCTTTTACGATAAAATAATTCATTTAAATATATTATTATATTTTAATAATATAATAATGGTGATATTTTTACAATGAATGTGTAATATATGAATAAATGAGGAGGAAGAGTATTTTTGTTACAAAAAATGTTTAACACATGTTTTGTGTGTTAGTGGACCCTATTTTTGACTGAAATTTGATTATAGCCTGCAAAATCGTCCGTATGTGAATTTCGGTTAATTTCTGTTTGGAATTAGGAAAAACTTTCTTCTGCAAAGTTGTAGAGAATTAAATTTTCTATGGGATGGACATAAGATTTGAATTTTTCTGATAAAAGGGCTATTTATTATGAATTATTGAAGTTCTAGAATATTGGGTCTGAATTGATTTTGTTGCATTAAATGATAAAAACATGTTTTGTGTGATTGGTGAGCCCCACATGTGTTGCAAAATATGTTGAATTCAAATGTCAAAGTATGTGTATAATTTTTAATAAATAATATTATTTTATTAAATTTTTTGCTTTGGTGTTCTAAGCGTTTTCCTATAAATAGGGTGTTTAGGTTAGAATTGAAAATCACACCAGAAACTGAAATCTTCTCTCTATATATTATCGAGCGTATTCTTGTGAGTATTTTGATACTTTGAGTGTTGCTATACGGTGCAAGTTCCTTTCAGTGTTATATCTGATATTCCAGCCAGAAGTATTATTCTTTCGAGGTAAGGGATGTTATTTTTTATAAATGATATTATTTCTTTCAATATCATTATGTCAGAATATTGGTAAGATTTTTCTTGTGAAATTCTTGTCTTTTTGTATCGGGGTTACTATTCATGAGTTACTATTCACGAGTTACTATTCATGAGTTACTATTCACGAGTACTATTCACGAAGCATGATAATTTTTCTTGTGGAATTTTTACCTTTTAGTGTCGAAGTTACTATTCACGTATACGGTACTATTCACGTATATGACACTATTCACGAATACGATACTATTCACCGAAAAATTAAATTTTCTTTTCTGTGTCCAAGATTGTCTGTTATGGTTCCTATCTTTGATTGGATCTATGTTTTAATCTTCATTTTTGAATTCTGCTCCACAATAGTTTATTATAGAGTATTTTTGAACTTGAATTGTCTAAAGTATGAATCCTTAATATTTGTTCTTTTGTCTCACTGGATTCATTTTCTTTAAAATATTTTTCATCATCCTCAGTCCTAAATGATGATATAACTGAATATCTTTGGCCTGTAGTGCAAAGATAAATGATTTCCTGATGAATATCTTTGGCCCGTAGTGCAAAGATGAACATGTGTTAGATGAACATGACCGACTGATTAATATCTTTGGTCTGTAGTGCAAAGATGACTATTTGATTCAAGATGTATATTGATAGATGTTACAGGGATAAAATATCGATGATGGACTTTTAAATTCATAGATGATAGTAGATTTCATTCTCTACTTAACTCTTCAAATGAATTGTTGTTTCTGCTGCATTTGTTGATCTAAAACTTGTTGTCTATTGTATTCTATCAGATTTTTCCCTGTTGAAGACTAAGGATAATTTGTTGTACATTATCTTAGTCATAATATTCTTTACTGGGCTAGTTGAGCTCACCCTTTTCATTTTGTTCCATTTTTCTTCTCAGGAAGCGAGATTATAGCAGGAACTAGTCGGGGTATAGAGTGATGGTTCAAGATTGTTGTTTTCGTAGTCCTCACTATTTTGTAAAATAGTGTATCAATAATTGTAATGAGGACTTTATTTGAGTGTGGATATTGTCTAGAAGACAATATATGTATTTAAACTCACAGTTTATGTGTTGTCGTATTTTGCACGACAATTGTAATAATGAAGTTGTTGATATTTCTGTACCAAGTATTTGGCGACTCAGAATAGGTTGGGTAGATTGGACCTATTTTGGGAGCGTCAGACAAAGCCCAAATGATAATATTAATTACCCATTGGCCTCGGCCTAATGACTAGGCCCAATAAATGAAACCCAATAGATAAGCCTATTCAGTCTAGTCCGCTGCATAAAGTATCATGGCCCAACAATTAACTATCTATTAACATATTTTGATCATTACTAACAAAATTATTAAGATCAAATAATTGATGTATTGGATGAAATTTTAAGAAATGTGTAATGGAGAGTAGCCAAATTCCATTTTTACTCCTTAAAAATGTGTCATATTATGGAGAGCAAAAATCAGATTTGATTCCTTGGTTCTTGAGAAGAAAAAGGAAGATATAAAAGTTAACTTGATTTCGTGTGGATTATCAATAAAGGACGGATGTTTCTACGTTTTGCGAACACCCGATACGAAGAGCTTCTCCATCTAACCTGGTGAAGGTAAATGAACTGAATTTATAGTTAAATATATATATCTACTTAAGAGTTTTTAATGTAAACTTGGTTTTACTAGAAAAATAATTTCGTTTTGCACGTCTTTATGGAAAAAAAATTTCTTCAAGAACTACACCAGGTGGTTGTTCTCTTGAACACCACATTGACAAATAATTATAAATAAAATAAATTAAAATATTTCAAGACTTAAAACAACATTGAAGATTTTTTTTTAAAAAATAACTTAAAATAGTTTATATAACAAGTATCTTATAAGTTAATACAAATCCAACAACACATATTTAATATTTTAATATTTGTATAATACTTCAAAAGTGGTGCACCACTGGTTCATGCATTCAGCACCAGTTCAAACAGAAAATACCAGTATTACACTATAGCGCTGTCAATTAATTTATTTTTGCACCAAAACCACGTCAATCAAATTATGGTTCAGTTAAAAACCGATCGTTTTGATTTGATTTGACCGATTTCAGTTTAGGAATAATGCTAGAGATACAAATTATTCTACAAATATTTTACAAATGGTTGATGTGGCATACACCACCTCAGCATATTGTATAGGGCCGAAGACTACATTGAAATAATTTGTTGATCAATATGCTGAGGTAAAGTATGCTACAACAGCAGTTTGTTAAATAGTTTGTATCTGTAGCATTACTCTTCAGTTTAGGGGGTGTATTCAATTAAGACTTTTAAAGACTTTTAAAGATTTTAAAAGTTTGGTTGTTTTTAACCAAAACATTTAAAGAGTTTATAAAAGTTTACTGGTATTCAATTATAACTTTTTTAATATCTTTAAAAGTTAGGTGGTATTGAATTAAGATTTTTACAAAGTCTATAAAAGTATTTTCGTATTCAAAAAGTCATAGATTTTTTAGATTTCTATCAGATGGTATAGTTTGACAGACTTTAGAAGAAGAATTATAACTATCAACACATATCCAAAGTCTGACCTCATCTCTAAAGACTTTCAAATATTAGTTATAGGAATGGTAAGTTGATGGACTGTACTAAGGTATAGGAATGTGTAGACTGAAAACTAGTTATTTTCAATGGCTTAGAATTGAAGGTGCTAGAGAAGATTAAGTATTGTCACAAGTAAGACAATGAAGGAAGATGGAGAATAGGATATTCCAAGTCATCTAGTTATGCTAGATTTCGAAGTTTCTTGAAATCGTGCTAATGTGCACGTTTTGAAAATGAAAGAATTGGTTCAACTTTTGGAACCAATGGATTTTAAAAGAACTATTCTTGGTATGTCTATGCTAGTTGATTCGACTAGACAGAAATTGATTTAAAATATCAAAATGAATTTTATATCATCAGTGCATTTGATGCAAAGATGGTAAAAGGATGGAGTTATTAATGCAACTGAACCCAGTGTTGGAAGTGATCTTAGGATCAATAACCCGCTATGGTATGATGTATAATGACGAAGTCATAAACTGACGAAGTCCTCAACATACTGTGAAAAGTGCGGTATCATGACGTCATAAAACGTTTTGATGTATTGTAAAAGAATTTAAAGAAGTAATCGATGCCAAGTGAGTTGACTAGACGAATGTTTCAAGTTGATGTCCAATTTATTGGTATGGTCTAAGCTACTTGATTTGGCTAAGACGAATGGTATGTCATGATTAAAAGAAAATCGAGCTTTCTTTGAAGAGCTATGCCAAACCAAATTGTTTTGGTGCGGAATCTAGTGATTAAGTCTAAGGTGAACATACCCTGAAATGGGGTTATACAATAGGTTGATCAACTACGTATGGAAGAGGTAGTTTACCTTCTTTGTGATTATAAACTTACCGTGTAAGATACGGTGAAATACTGTTAAACCTAGTAAGAGTTCATGGTCAATTTGACCCCTCAGAAAAAGTATGAAATGTTTTAAAGGAATCTTTATATTCCTATTTATTCCTTTCACTTCATGCTTCTTGATAAGTTATGAAGGGTAGGGAATGTATGAAAGATAAGAACTTCTTTGAAGAGAAGTTGAGAATAAGGGTAAGCTAAAATTTCGAGGATGAAATTCTGTGAAGAAGGGGTGAATGTGATGACCTGGGAATGGGTGTGGTTTTAGAAATTCCGAGGATGGAATTTTTATAAGGGAGAAAGAATGTGACAAGCCGGAAAATCGGATTGTCCAGAATTTAAGAGTTAAAGAATTAGTTATTAATAAAATGAATTTTTATTAATACTATTCTGTGTTATGTGTTTATTAATCGTTCTAGAACCTAGAATGATTATAAATCGGGAGGATTCTGGCTACGAGCTAGACTGAACGAGTAAGAATTTTCAAGACGAAAATAAAATTTTCCCGGGAACAAAAATATTTCCAGGGAAAAAGACGAAATAGGTACTATTCATCCGTTTCTGTTCAGAGATTTAGTTTGAATTTCTGAGAAACGCGTAATGATATAATCCTAAGACATAATGGAATATTCAATAATATTTCAGTTATGGCAAAAATAAAGTTTTCGCCTGCGGACTTAAAACCTAAGGGTTAGGAAACGTGAGTTCCGAGAATTTAATGATTTTGTATAATAAATAGGGTTATTATGCGTGAGAAATACGAGTATGATATTAGTTATTATACGAGTATAGTACGAAGATTATTACGACGTAGAATACGAATATCGTACAAACTATATACAAAGAGAATATGAGAATGGGATACGTAGAATGCAATTAGTCTTAATGGACTTTGAGTTCATGGACTTTAAAGAATCTAATTGGACTTGGATTATATCAAGCCCAATGGAATGTGTAATCAAGCTCAGGGTAGGCCTAGTAAGAATTAATTTAAGGCCCAATGTTAGATTTAATTAAGCCTGATCCAAGAAAATAAATCGCGGATCGAACCGATGGGTCACCAGATGGGTAAAACCCATGGGGCAACCCATGGGGGAGACCCATGGGCATGTGGGGCGACCACTTGGCCACCAAGTAAAGTGATTACTTGGTGGCTAAGTAAAGAATGGTAAGGATGTGGGGTGAAATGATCAAAATATCCCTAGCCTTAGTTTTCTATATAAACAAGCCTTAAGCTCATTTGTTTGGTTTGAAAATTTCAACCAACACTTGAGACAGAGAGAGAGAGAGTTCGGATGAAGAGGGAGAGAATGAGGAAAAGCTTGCCCGAGTGCACGCTTGATCTAACAGAACAAGATTAAAGAAGGAAGGTAATCCGAAACCTAGTCTCCTATAAATTTTCTTTAAGCTTTATATGTTAAAAACATAGCTTAACGAGAATAGGAAATAAAAGATGTTAGAAATAAGTTCATATGGTTGAAATTGTAAGAAAATGAAGAAATTAGAAATTAGAAATTTAGTTTATAAATTTTTTAAGGAAGTGTAAGATTCGTAAGGATTTTGAGTGATCCGAATGAATCTTGTGAATGAGTAGGTCAAATAAGTAAGGAATGATTTTCTATAACATCAAATTCCAAGAAAAAGTAAAATCGTAATCAAAATATCGATTAAAATGAAGAACACGCGAAGAACGTTGTTGATGGACAAATTTAAAACCATCGTAGGATAATTGTTGTTGATGGACAAGTTTAAAACCATCACATATAAGTTAGTTGCTTATTGCTTGGTTAGGAATGTTAGAAACATTCATGAAGAACAGATTAAACTTAGTTATAACGAAGTTATGGCAAAAATTTTGTAAAAGACGAACAAAAATTAGAAAGTTAGTAAATGAACCCGAACGTGTAGGATTTCATAAGAATGTAAGAGAATGTAGAAAATGTGAGTTATGGACTCAAGAACGAGCAAATTCTGAGTTTGGATGACCGAATTACTGAAGAACGAACGAAGAACGTTAAAAACGTAAAATGAACGAAGGGTGAAGATTAAGCCAATTGAAAGGCACGTTAACGGATCCAGAACAAAGTTCTGTCTGAGGGTAATCGAAGTACGTAATATAAGGAAGAAAATGTCTTTGGAATGATCTCGTTCCGAGTTATAATGAATAAGATATGAGATTTTGAAGTCAGCGTCTCAAGCTTGTAAAAGACTTAGAAACTTTTTCTAGGTTTCATGCTTGGCGCCATGCAGTCATGAGTTGTGCCTTAGGGGCGGTACTGCGGTGTGAGCTTCGGCCATCGACTCTCTTGCTCGATGAATGCCATACAACGAAGAAAGGAAGGACACCAACCTGCATGATCTTGCAGGTGCGAGGCAATGCCCAGAAATGAGATTTTTACTGCTCAATTACTAGGGGATGTGCAAGAATGAAATATGAACATATAGTTTAACTAATGTAACACTTAATAAAGTGTATTAAACCTTTGATGAAGGTTGAACAAAATGATTAAACGAGACTAAAAGACAAACAATGTAGACGCGGGTTACAGAACCAATATTCAGGGACCGTAGTCGCGATAAACGAACGTGAGGGATTGCTATGATGGTGATTCCTTAGATGTTGATTGACGAGGGTAATGAATAACAGTTCGATGTTTTGTCATGGTAATGAGAGATGAATGTAAAGTGTTTAGACACTATGAATGCAACGCTGTTGCGATGAGCGATTAGTCTTAGCATACAACGAATCGTATGACTTCGACATTAAGAAAAAATAATGAACATGGGTTTCAGGTGATGAGCAATGAATGAAAGCGATTAAAACCTTAGGTAAAGGTTGAATGAGAGATTAAGGGATGAAAAACGTAAACGTTGAATACGTAAACGATCCTCATGAATCGTATTCACGTCGGGCGAATGTTCTAAGTATACATTGGTTGTATGACTTAGACGTTGACGAAAGTAGTAAGTAACATATGAATTATCAAGAAAGTCGTAGCGAACGGTAAGAAGATTAATAAAAGCCGAATGGGGGTCGGATAAAGAAGGTTAGAATGAAATGTAAGCATTGAACACTTGAACCGACGTACAAGTTAAGTGTACATGAATATTAAACGGGTAGAACCTACACCCCGTGTATGGTTTGACCGTAAGGTAATGATGATCAATGATTAAACCTGTGAACGGTGAAGAATCTAAATTAAAGACAAGTACGTATAACGTAAAGAAGCCGAGTTACTATTTATAACTTGGATGACGCTCCGAGTCGAATGAACCGAACGTTGTAAGATAAGAATAAGGTAATGTAAAATGGTTAATGCTATAAATACGTAGAACGAATATTGAATGATCGTTCTGAGCATACAAAGGACTGTATGACTTAGACAATAAAGAATAAATCCTGAGGTATGGCATTTAGTTGCCAGAAAGCTATAAAGAATAAGAAATGGACTTAAGAACATTATAGTTTAATAGTTCGGATAAGTTAAGATAAGTTAGGTTGTGGTGCAATCATAACCTTTGATGGTTGACATATGGGAGCTGGGCTAAACAATTCCTTCAGAGAGCGAAGGTATATACAAAACTGGAAACCGATCTAACTCACTGTTGTGGGCAGTGTAGATGAGACGGGAACTTGTTTATTGGTTGTTTGTGGGAAACCACTCAGAGTACCATATGGACTACTAGCAGAGACATGATGTGTGCTGAGTCCTAGAAAAGTTAGAAGAAGAAGATAAGAATACAAATCATCAAAGATGATGAACATATTGAGTAAGATATCTCTGTATGTCATGATGTCATTAACCGGTAAAGGAAGTTGGTTGCGTAAACTTAGTTTGTAAGAACGTGAACCCTAAGAGTCCTCATTACATTTAAACAGGAATATTGCCTTCTAGACAATATCCATTCTCAAATAGAGTCCTCATTACATTTATTGTCATACTATTTTATAGAATAGTGAGGACTACTAATACACCATCTCGGATCATCACTCTGCTCTCCCAGACTAGTCCCGCTCGTTCTCATTTCTGAAGAGAACAATGAAAGCAAAAGGTGAGCTCAACTAGCCCGATAAAAATATTATGACTAAGATAATGCGAATAAATTATCATTAGTCTTCAACAATGTTAAGCCGATAAAATACAATAGACATCAAGTTTAACTACGATTGGAATAAGCAATCCATTAGAAGAGTCAAGTAGAGCATGATATCTACTATCTTCTATGATTTAAAATGTTTTCATCAATTTTTATCACTGAGACTCAGCTTAATAAATAAACCACATCATCAAATCATCCCTGCACTAAGGGCCAAGATTATTCATTAAATCATCAATGGTAATGACTATACCGAATAATCATTGGTCATAATCATACCAAAAACTGTCCATCAATGCACTACAGGCCATTGAGATGATGATTATACCGAATGATCCCTGGTCATAATCATACCAAGTCCATCTATGCACGTAAGCCAAATATGACTTTCATCACAATATAAACATGAGAATGATGACAATGACATAATAATTCAATAAAACAAGTTCAAGAATAAATTTTAAAGATTTATAAGTTAATTTATCCTTAAATAAATAATATCCAAATTGTCAATATGATACTGCTTTGTGGAGTAAAATTTAAGAATGCTTAGAAGAATATTTCCATGAAAAGATACTGGATGAAGCGCAAATATCCGGGATATTCTACTAATTTCATGGAGTATAGAAGTCAAAACTTTAACCAATGAGTATAATAAAATATATGAAATGCAAATGGATTTTTGCATTGTGATAATCCATGTGAGCGGATCATTTCCACAATTTAATAAGGAATGAATACGAAGGATCATTCACCATGCATGTGATAATCCACATAGGCAGGTTATTCCAACGAGAATAATAAAGAATGGAATAACGAAGAATTCACCGAGCATGCGTAATCCGCATTGCAGAGGATATTCCAACGAATAATAAAGAATGGAACTGTGTCATGCGTAATCCGCACGAGCATGGATATTCAAATGAGAATAATAAAGAATGGAATAACAACGAAATTAACCGAGGCATACGATAGGCCAAATGCAGACGGTTATTCCCAACCGAATAATAAAGAATGGAACCGGTCATGCGTAATCCGCACTGCAGACGGGATATTCAAACGAGAATAATAAAGAATGGAATAACGAAGAGAATTTCACCATGTATGCGGTACTTCGCATAGACAGGTTATTCAACATAATAATAAAGAATGGAATAACAACCCTTACAAGTATTGAAAGAAAATAACTCTCTTCATGAATACGAAAGAATAATACCCCTTACCTTAGAAGAAATTGGATATTAAAATAGTGAGGTAGTAGACTTCTCTTCTTCTTTCTCTCTATGATTTCTCTCTATAATAATTGCTTTAAAGCTTTAGTGAATTGGTGAGAAATGAAGGAAGAATGAGCTTCTATTTATAGGAAAATATAGTTTCGATAATTGCACGTTTTGGGGCTCAAAATATTACAGTACAATACCATCAACTTTTCTTTCATTTTTAATTTAGTCCTGCAAGTATTATCAAACTTGCACCACCTCCCCTAATAGTAAATCATGTGAATTAATAGTTCATTCATGTGACTCAATAGTATAATCATGTGAAAAAACTAAATACGATATAGTACCTTCAACTATACATCCATTTTGATTTAGTCATGCAAGTATTATCAATCTTGCACCAACTCCCCTAATAGTACATGAATGTGAATCAATAGTACACACATGTGAACCAATAGTTATATGCATGTGAATTAATAGCAATTAATTTCTCATTTATCCGATTAATTGCAGATAACTTCCGGACATCAATTATTATCGAAATAAATGCTTGACTTCCACTAACACTAATAATTCCCACCTGATGGAAATATCAATTTCATCTTTAATCAACACGAACTTATTCATCATTAATATTATAATTCACAATATTTAACAACGGTCATTCCTAGGAAAGAGGGGGCTTTCCAATAAAGATTTCTCCCTATTGGCGCGCAATTAGGTGACCAAACCTCTCCTTGATAGAACTTCTAGATATTGTCAATATTGTAAATAATAATATGAATAACTTTGTCATCTCAATTATTGATTTAATAATATATCATATTATCACGAGATGATATTGTGACAATAATTGAATCAATAATATGAGAGATATGATCACGTGAATTCTTCAGTAGCAATAATTGAGTATAACTCAGTGACTTCTCACGTAAGCATCAATAATCAATATCGTGTGCTACTATGCATCCACGCGTATTACTGTACATTTACTACAGGGTAGTTCAACAGTTTAACGGTAAAACTTCCGCCGTTATTTTTATAAAAAGATAATTATGTCATTTTTTAACTACGACAATACTTCCGTTGTGGGGGTCCACCAATTATTGTGCCGTCGTACGAATATTCCCTGTTAAAACAAATATTCCCCGACCAATCGAATATTATAAACAACTTGCGTACTTTACAAAATTTCTAAATATTACCCACAACTATAACATTATATTATATCCACACCATAATATTCAAAAATATATTTTGAGAGAAATTAATCTTTATTCATAAAAGTTGGGGTCTTACAACCTCCCCTTCTTATGAAATTTCGTCCTCGAAATTAGGGTGCGTACCTGGTATGTCGAAGAGGTGAGGATACCTTGATTTCATCTCAGATTCTAACTCCCAGGTCATTTCTTCCACATCGTGGTTTCTCCACAAAACTTTGAATTGAGGTATAACCTTAGAGCGTAGAATATGATCCTTCTTATCCAAGATTTTAACAGGTAACTCTTCATACGTTAAATCTTCCTCTATCTCATCTGGTTCTAATTCAATAATGTGGTTCGGGTCTTTCACATATTTACGTATCATAGATATTGGAAAACGTTATGAACATGAGACATACTTGGTGGTAAGGCGAGTCTATAGGCCACAGTTCCTACTCGATTGAGGATTAAAAATGGGCCAATGAATCGAGGATTGAGCTTTCTTCTCTTTCCAAATCTTGTAACTCCTTTTCATGGAGCAACACGTAACAACACATGATATCCAATATTGAATTCCATGACTTTTCGATGAAGATCAACATAACTCTTTTGTCTATGTTGTGAGGTTTTTATATGTTGTCGAATCGTTTGAATCTTTTTCGTAGTCATACGTACCAACTTCGGTCCCAACAATGTTGCTTCACCCACCTCATCCCAGCATACTGGAGAACGACACTTTCTTCCATACAACGCCTCAAATGGAGCCATGCCAATACTTGCTTGATAAGTGTTGTTGTAGGAAAACCCCACCAATGGTAAGAACTTGTCCCAACTTTCCATGAAGTCAAGGACACAGAGTCTTAATAAATCTTCAAGAGTTTGAATAGTCCTCTCCGACTGCCCATCCGTTTGAGGATGATATACTGAACTAAATTGTAAATCCGTGCCCATAGCTTTTTTGTAAACTAACCCAAAATCTTGAAGTAAATCTTGGGTCTCGATCAGAAACTACGGATACTGGCATACCATGCAATCTTACAATCTCGTTTATATACATACTAGTAAGACGTTCAAGTGTATAAGTTTCTCGTATCGGTAAGAAATGAGCAGACTTGGTCAATCAATCAACAATGACCCAAATCGCATCTATGCCTTGAGAAACCTTGGGAAGACCAGTAACAAAATCCAAGGTAATGTGCTCCCACTTCCATTCTGGAATTTCAAGTGGTTGCAATGGACCTTTTGGCACTTGATGCTCCGCCTTGACTCGTTGACAAGTTAGACACCTTGAGATAAACCCCGCTATCTCTCTCTTCATATTCCTCCACCAAAATGTATATCGGAGATCACGATACATTTTGGTACTCCCAAGATGGATTGCAAACGGTGTGTTGTGCGCCTCATCATGATTTTATACTTCAAGTCCAGAATCGTTAGGAACACAAAGTCCAGAGTTGACTCAAGTATTCCTTCTTCATCGATTCTTGCTTCCAGAATAGCACCTTCTTGCACTTTCTTCTTCATACGCATCAGCTCTAGGTCTGTAGTTTGAGCAGTTTAACTTTATCGATTAAAGTCGGTTCTACTCGTATATTTTCCATCATCATATAGGTCCCTGGAGTCTTTAACTCTATCTCCATCCTTTGTAAGTCATACAAAATGGGCATTTGCGTTGACAATATAGCACTCGTACCCGCATATGATCTTCTACTCAATGCGTCAGCTACCACATTCGCTTTTCCAAGATGGTATTGGATGGTATGATCATAATCTTTCAACAGCTCAAGCCATCGTCGTTGCCGCATGTTGAGTTCCTTTTGAGTGAAGAAATATTTGAGGCTTTTATGATCCGTATATGTAACGACCCCAAAATTCATACAATTTAATTCTCAACTTCGGCCGTTAATAATACATTTAACCTCTAATTTTACATCATTAAACGATAATACAACCGTTGAAAATTTGCGAAATAATTAAAATTTTCTATTACAAACTTTTCTCGTTCCCAGAACTTTCAACTTTTATATCTAAATATCTCAGAATCATTTTTAATACTACTATTGTTCACATTGCAAAACAATAGTACAATTCGACATTAATATGTTATTCGGAACCTTAAACATGGTTCAAATAATAATAACAAAACCAAAGTATATAAATCTTCAAGTATCACATCTGATTCATGTCTTTCAGGTAACACATAACTTTACCTTGAATCTTGAACCTGCAAAAGTGGTTATTTGCAAGGTTGAGCTTGGCAGACCAAAATAAAATCTAACAGTTTTCATGCATCACATAGCACATAATAGCATGCTCAACATATATCTCATAAACATTGAACTAACATAACATACACGCTACATTTCATATAACAAGTATAAAGATTGAGTTCCGTACTCAATCAGCATGCTTTACTCAATCAACGTAGTCATAAGTTGACTTTAACATTTTATACATGCAACATATATATAACACATCATGATCTTTGCAATAAAGATTTAAAACAATCAAATTCACATAGCAATTAGGAACTGAAAGACTTGCCTTGATCGTTGTTTACCAATAACAGTTTAACAGCTTACAGTTATCTGTACTTCACGTGCCCTACACAATTATATAATCATTCACATCAACTATTAGTCACATAGCAACACGTAGTAGTTGTAATGTAAACTTTAATCTACATCCTATAACTCTTCCTATTAATCAATACATAATGATCAACTTGATTGTGTTAACTTTAGACTTAATCAATACACGTAGAAGTTCATTCAAGTGCTTAAGTTTTGCTAGGAATCATTATAGGTTTTATATTAACCTTATTCCATATCTTATAATATTCATTTCAATTGAATGGAAACACTTTTTAAGTTCATTAACACTTGCACGCTGCGTTTGGCGTTCATTAAATCATGCCTTGGATTCTTCTCTCTTATGTGCTTAGTATGCTTATACAACTTATCTAATACATCATTTATTAATGTTAAGCATCATTATATTTACTAATATTCATGTTTCATAACTTAGGATAACATCTTTTATCGTCAGGAGCACTACATTTGAATATGTGCATTCCCGACGCCCTCCGATTGCCTTCTAATACATATCAGTCCCACAAATGACCATTTTGACCCTTGTTTCCGACCTCAAATTGAACAACTTAAAGAATGAAAGTTGTAGGTCTATTCGTTCTCGTTCCGGATCATCTTGAATCACCTTAATCGGAGTTCGTATGAGAAAGTTATGGCCGTTTTACTACAGGAAGTCAAAACTGTCCAACCCAAGCCACTTTTCCAAATATTTGAAGTCAGAGTCGATGGCGCCGGGAGAGTTCTAGCGCCGGCGCGGATTCAATATTGAGGTGCGAACTCTCGTCTCTGTTTTTAGTATTTGGCTGCGCGAAATTTAGTATTGGTAGCGAAATTACAAAACACCCAACCACGAATAACAGAACAAAGCTAATTTTGTTGACTGTATCTTAATTCTAACACCAATTTATCATGTATAACATACATAAATTACACATAAACGTTACCCATCAAATGTATACAGATTAAAACAATTGAACAATTCCAGAAATTCTTGAATACCATGGTTTAAAGCCCAAAACTCCATGTTCATACACTATTTTCATGTTTTAAACACATTTAGCGAATACAATCGCCACGACTTCGTTTCTTAACCAAATTGATTCATTCAACTTGCGCCGCTTTCGTTTCTTAACATACTAACATATTCTAACATCAATTTACAGATTATTACACCTATTAGACAAGAATTTTTGTACTTTCTATGGCCATATCATAAGAACACAAACACTACTATTTTCTTTTCTTCTTACAATTCAATTTCCATGAATTTGATACTCAAACAGCCCTCAAATATGATAATTCCCGGTATATAACCCATATATGCAAGTATATGTATTACTCTACATAACTATAGTTTACAGGGATTATCTCCTATGAAATCAAAACATAGAAATTAGAAACAATTATACCTTAAATCCGTGATTATTGAAGCAAATAATATAGAATGACTTCAATTCCTTCCCTTTCCACAGCAAAGCTCTCAATCTCTTAACAACTCTCTCTGTGTTTTTCCCTTTTTCTCACAAACTCTCTGTTCTTAGCTTAGGCAAAGAAATAAGACGCGAAGGAAAAATATACTGGCCTTCCCCACATAGTCTTTCAGTTAAAGAACAAAAGGCGCATCAGTTGAATAATGCCAAATGCCATAAGGCCCTGTTTGGAAACCAAAACTCCCCCCAAATCAGATTATTATTATATCCTTTATATTATATAGTTTTTTTTTTCCTGTCACACATTAATTTAGTCAAGTTATATAACCTTAGTTTAGTTAATCTCAATAACTTATAATAATAAGAATCTTATTATTATTGATAAATAATTATATATCTAAATTAATTAATAACTTAGAAACGTCACTTTATTTAATTATCTTCTTAAATATTAAGCAATTGATTTAATTTAATTATTTCCTTAAATTAAATCCATCGATAAAATTATCAATACTCAATTTAATTAACATTAATTAATTTAGTTACTAAATTAATTCACCACAACTCATCAATTATTTATTTTTCTTAATAAATAAATTATTTAAAATATTTATTTAATTCAATAAATATTTAAAATAATTACCAAATTCAATTAATCTCTTCAATAGTTAACTTAACTATTAAACCTCACTTTCCCAATACATGAATATATAATTCTCTTCACACTATATCATATATTTCAACATATAAAGCACGTATATATACATACTCAAACTCAAAACATCTCATAATAAAAATTTTAATTATTAAATTCCTATTTTAATAACTTATAAAAATTCGGGTTGTCACAGTATAGATCTCCACCTTCTCTCCATACAGGTAATGCCTCCAAATCTTAAGCACAAAAAAGCATTTGCTTGACTCTAGATCATGAGTAGGATAATTCCTCTCATATTCTTTGAGTTGTCGTGAGGCATAAAGTATGACTTTCCCATGTTGCATGAGAACACATCCTAACCCTTTGCTCGAAGCATCACTTTGTAGATGACAAATCCCTCCAGGCCGGATGGTATTGTCGAGCAGTCTTTGAAATGAGTCTCCTCTTGAGTTATTGAAAACTCTTCTCACATTTCTCGCTCCAACCGAACTTTGTATCTTTTTGAGTCAACTGCGTTAATGGAGTAGCAATTCGAGAAAACCCTTCTACGAATCTCCGATAATAACCAGCTAAGCCGAGAAAGCTACGTACTTCGATCACTAACTTAGGTTGCTCCCAGCTTTGAATTGCTTCAATCTTTGTCGGGTCAACAGATATTCCATGATTTGATATCATGTGCCCAAGGAATACAACTTCCTCAAGCCAGAACTCACATTTCTTTAACTTGGCATATAGGTTATTTTCACGAAGCTTTTGGAGTATCAGCCTCAAGTGTTGCTCATGGTCTTCACAGGTTTTAGAGTTTATGAGGATGTCATCAATAAAGACGACCACAAAGTGATCCAAATATTCCTTGAATACTCGGTTCATCGTGTCCATGAAGGCAGCAGGAGCATTAGTCAATCCAAAAGACATGACTAGGAATTCATAATGCCCGCATGGAAGTTCTCGAAGCGATCTTTGGAATGTCATTAGTTTTAATCTTCAACTGATGATATCCGAAACAAAGATCAATCTTTAAAAAGAATTTGGCTCCGTGCAACTGCTCGAACAGGTCATCAATGCGAGGCAACGGGTACCTATTTTTGATGGTGACATGATTCAACTCCCTTTAATCAATACAAAGTCGCATACTTCCATCTTTCTTCTTCACGAATAGAACAGGAGCACCCCAAGGAGACATACTAGGACGAATGAAACCGATGCCTAACAATTCCTGTAGTTGGGTTTTTAACTCCTGAAGTTCAATAGGAGTCATTCGATATGGGCCTTTGGAAATGGGTTTTGTACCAGATTCAAGGTCGATACAAAATTCAATTTCACGCTCTGGGCGTAGGCCAGGAAGTTCTTTAGGGAATACGTCAGGAAATTTATTAACAATAGAAATATCCTTCAAATCTGACCTATTTTTATTTAAATCTGTGACATGGGCTAAGAAAGCTTGACATCCGTTTTTCAATAAACGAATAGCTTTATGGCTTGATATGACAGTGATTGATTTTAGTGGTTTGGTTGCTTGAATTCTCATAATAGGTTGGTTAGGAATATGAAAGCTAACAACCTTACGAAAAATAATCGATTTTAGCATGATGAGTAGTTAACCAATCAATCCCTAAAATCACATCAAATGCAAGTATTTTCAAATAAATAAGATCGACAGGTAACGTGCAGTTACCGATTTGAATCAAACAAGACTTATAAACCGTGGATGTAATGAAGGTTTCTCTCAACGGAGTTTCAACAGATAAGTCAAAGTCTAATTTCTCCGGAGTCAAATTTAAACGTTGAGCGCAAGTAAGAGAAATAAAGGAATGGGTAGAACCGGTATCAAATAAAGTATAAACTTCGCTAGAGTTTATGATTAGCTTACCCGTGATCACCTCGTTCGGATTCCTCGCTTTTTGGGAGGTTACGACAAACGCTCTCCCTTGAACTACCGATTTTGTCTTGTCTGGGACACCCTTTGATGCCTCCATCCCAGCTGGACTTGACTTTGGTGCACGACAAAATTGGGCTAGGTGACCTGTAACGACCATGAATTTTAAACTCCTTATTAATTAAATATGTAATTTAATTTTAACGAGTTAGTTTTGTGAGTTTATTTAAACCTTATGTGGTTATGGAAATTTATGAATTGATTAAAGGGAGTCACTAATAGTTATTTAAATTAGTGGACTAACCCTAAGGCTTTAGTATCAAGAAATTGATAGGATTATTAATAATTAAATATTCAATTTACTTGAATATAGTAGCAAGAGATTATTTATATTGATTAATTGCAATTATGAGTAATTAATTGATAGTGTGTTATTTAATAATTATTATTTGATATATAATAATTAATGTGTAATAGATTATGATTATATGTTTACTTGATTTATTGGTGCAAAGCATGCAATATAGTAATCCTTTATTATATGGTAGTTAATTGTATTTTTATATTATACATAGTGACACATTAATATGTCTATATATTATATATATAGACTATATAGTAAGAGTTATTTGCATTCATGTGAGTTGCATAATAATATTGATATATGTATGTGCACTTCTAGATATCTTGTAAATTAGGAGATAGATTGTATGCTCTTTAAATAATTATAACCTATGTTATATGAGATGAATTGTGTACACCTATTTGATAACCAAGTATATATTATGTATATGGTATAAACCAAATGTTGCATTTCGTTATTTTGCTAATACTGGAAATTGCTTTGTCCCATATTAGAGTCCCATTTCTTCTTCCCACGTGAACAAGCCTAGCCTAGCCTATCTCCACCTCAAAATCAACCAACATAGATGGGGAGTGGGATTCATGAGTAGAATTACCAACTCTCACCAACTCTTCCTTAACCCTTGTGCATTCTTGAAATTCTTTGGTTTGATTTGGGAGGTAATCTCATTGTCTAGATAATCAATTTCCTATAAATGGGACATCATCCTTCCTTGTTACAATTTGCTGAGAATTAGTTTGCTAAGAGTGAGTAGATTGACAGATAGCAACTGAATTGAATCACAAAGGTATAACTTCCATTTCCATTCTTTATTTTTGATAAATTGTTTAATGGGTTGATTCTTTGAATTAAGCATGAATTTGTTGTTAGTTGATTTGGGTTATGTTTCTTAGAGGGTTATGTTTCTTAGTGTTATACATGCTTATAAGTGTGTTGAGTTATGTTAGAAGCAATGTTTTTAAGGATTTTACTTGATGGGTTGTTGAACTGCCAAACAGAGCAAAGCTATTGTCTACGATGATTTAAGACGCAAGCCATTTGCGTCTATATTTGTACTAAGGTGCTGTAAGCTTGTGACTGTCAGAACTCCAAAATTAGTTTTGTCTCGAAAGATGGCCATGCTTCCTATTATTTGTACTAGGGTGCGTGACAAGATTCTTGCCGCACCTAGAACCAGTTGTTGGTTTCTGTTTGTGTTATGTGTTATTAACTTGATGTTATGACCTAGATACATACCTATAGAGGAGTATAACATGATATGTAAAGCTTTCGTATGTGGTATGATGTAATCAACTTGAATTAGTAAGGAAGTTGTAGCTAAAAGTTTTCAAAACTAACTTTGTGGAAAACTTGTGTTCACGAGTTTTGAACTTATGAGACCATATACGCGTCTGATGTGGGACCTAAGTGAGCATGATATATGATGTATAGTGTATTTATCATGATTCAAACTTGTTAACTATGTGTTAGGAAATGTATTAAAGGAAAAGTTGTTATATTGAAGTAATATACATGAATACTATGTGGTGTAGGTTATGGTGATTAAAGATGTTAAGCATAACCTAATCACACATGATATGAGTTCTAAAGTTGTCTTGTATGTGTATGTTGCATCATTCGGCTAAAATGATTTCAAAGACAACCTTGGGCATGTTTTCAAACATAAGTTGCATATTATGTGAGTACTTAGATACTAAAGTAGTAAGATGTCATGTTATAGCTATATTGCTCCTAAACATGATTCATATGTATTAAGCATGATGATTACATAACTTTTTATGTTTAATGACATACAATTTGTAAGTTAAACTTGTGGTACTGAACTCAGGTATGATCATGTGGTATGTGTGAAACACTAGAATGAACGTATGTTAAAATATATGTGTAATTGGTATGTTAGAGTTGGACTGAGTATAGGAGAGTAGCAGCTCAACCTTGGTCTGGCCAAGGTGTGACGCCCCCAAAATAGGTATACATCACCTATTTCGAGTCGCCTAATACATGGTACAGAATACAAATATAATCTTTAATATACAACAAGAGATCTGTGAGTTTTAATACAAATATTGTCTTCTAGACAATATCCACTCTCAGAATAAGTCCTCATTACATTTATTGTCACACTATTTAATGAATAAAGAGGACTACTAATACTATCATCCGGACCGTCACTCCGCTCCCCCGACTAGTCCCGCCACGTTCTCATTTCCTCGAAGAGAACAAAGAAAAGAAAGGGTGAGCCTTAACTAGCCCAAGAAGAAATATTATGACTAAGATAATGCGTAATAAATTATCATTAGTCTTCAACAATGTTAAACCGATAAAATACAATAGACATCAAGTTTAATCTGCGGTGAACATACAATCCATTAAAAGAGTCAAGTAGAGAATAAAATCTACTATCTTTTATGATTTAAAAGGTTTTTCATCACTTTTATCAATTGAGACTCGGCTTAATAAATAAACCACATCATCCCCACTTTACTGACCAAGGATATTCATTAGTATCACAACCACAAATTATCCATGCACTACGGGCTAAGGATATTTCGTGTATTCATCAATGGTCATGATCATGCCAACAACTCATCCATCAATGCACTACGGGCCAATGAGGACTTTTACCACATCATTTGTAACATTACTACCATGATTACAATTAATAATCCCTAGTCATAATCATACCAAGTCCATCTATGCACTCTACAGCCCACGATGACTTTCAAAAAAATATAAACATGAGGATGATGACAATGATATAAGAGTTCAATAAAACAAGTTCAAGAATTAATTTATTCAGAACTAATAACATCCAAATTGTCAACATGATACTTCTTTGTAAAGTAAAATTTAAGAATGCTCAGAAGAATATTTCCATGAAAAGATACTGGATAAAGCGCAAATATCAAGGATATTCCACTAATTTCATGGAGTATAGAAGTCAAAACTTTAACCAAGTGAGTATAATAAAGAATGGAATAACAAAAGAAATCACCATGCATGCGGTACTTCGCATAGACAGGTTATTCCAACGTAATAATAAATAACGAAACCAGTCGGCGTAATACGCGCACCAGATGATACTCCAATGTAATAATAAAGAATGGAATAACAACGAAATCACCATGCATGCGGTACAGATGTATGTGTTATTCAACGTAATAATAAATAATTAACCAGTCCCACGTAAAACACACGTAGACGAGATATTCCATAAAATAATAAAGACGGAACTAGGTCCGGCGTGAAATGCACGAGCAGGATATTCCAACGAATAATAAAGAATGGAATAACAACAGAATTTCACCATGTATGTCGTGATTGCATGGACAAGTTATAACGCACAAATGAAATTAAAATTTTAAAGCAATTTCTCAAACCCTAAAACAGATCCATGCGAAAATCAATTAATTCAGAGGTTTAGAGATTATACCAGATATAAAACAAAAACGAGAATCAAACCGATCATTATATTTATAAATCTCCAACGCAATACAAACCGATCATACTTACTAGATTCACATTTAACGCCGCATTTAAACCGGGTCGAACGATTCTCGCAATAAGAAGGACTTCATGACTAGCCACCAAAAGGAATGGATTTTGAAACTGCTTTTCTCTAGTCTCTCTCTAAGAGCTAGCTAGGGTTTTTCAATTATGATATCTTACCCTAAGTAGTCGCTATATATATATATATAGTAGTTAAAAGGAATTAATCAAATCAAAACCTAATTTTATAAAATCCAAATTTATATATATATATATATATATAATTAAGTCTTACTTAATTAATATATATATATATACAATTATCCTTTTAATTTAAATTGTGATTTAAATACTATTAATCATATTAATATATTTAAATCCTTAAAATTTAAATTAATTCCTTTAAATAACGCTCTATGTGTGTGACTTATAGGTTATTATTACGCTGGCAATAATTTTAAAATCATATTATAAAATTATAAATAAAGGAGCTGCATCTAGTAATGCATCATCGCTACCCAAGTAATAATAAGATCGATGATTCGATGCAACCTTTTCGTGACCAATGTTTCAATGTAATTTAATCCTTTTAACCTTAATATCCTAGATTAAACTCGAGTCATGGAATGTGTCATACTCTTCATAATTTAATCTGAGTTTTCTTGATCAATGAGTAGACTATATGAAACAAATCACTATTTGAGCATGGCTATGCATTTCATAGTCCTACTCAATCAAGAGGCCTATGGATATCACCCATAATATATAGATGGTTAAATTCCATCTAGATCACTCATATTTCTCACACGATTAATGATGAACCCAATAATCACCTTTATAGTCCACCCTATTAAAGGTGACATTTGATGATATCAAAGTACATAAATTCTCGTAGTAATATAGCGATTTCAGCCTGAGGACCATTACATCATCATCACTATGAGAATTGCTAATGACACTTCGCATAATGCTCCATATAGAATTCTCATGGTGGGTCCGCCCAAAGACATCGTTTTCAACATGTACCTATGCATCGACTTAATATCTCATATATTTATGACCAATGAGATTTGGTCATCAAATATCCACATATTAGTCTCAATGCATCATTGTTGTCCCATCAACAATGATACTCGATTAGGGACATTTAAGAACACCGATACTAATGGTAATATATAATCTCATGTTCAAGTCACATACTTGAAACTATATAATTTGTATCACTATTCTAAGGAATTTTATTATGTTAACAATTATATTACGCAAAGAAATAAAACCATAATAAAATCATATATTTATTCAATCAAATATAATATCAAAACGTTAAGCAATTATATCAAATAATTGGCCTCTAGGGCATAAACTCTAATAGCCTCCCACTCTGCACTAGAGCCAATCACTCATGTATCTAATACCCATGGAACTAGTGTGACCGTCTGTGGCTTCACACATGCGACAAAGCCTTGGTTAGTGGATCTCAACATTATCATCCGTCTTGCACTTTTCCTATATGTACATCTCCTCTATCAATGATTTCACTTGATGAGATGGTACCGCCTAAGTATATGCTTGATCGCTGGTGAGATCTGGTTCCTTAGCTCGCGCAATGGCTCCATTATTATCACAAAGATAGAGCAACCGGATCAACAATGGTTGAACAACACCAAGTTCAAATGATGATGAACTTTTAATCCATACACCTCCTCCTCGTCGCACTAGAAGCAAAGAATATACTCAAATTTCCGCTTGTAGAATCATCCCATCGCCTTCGCTTCAACTTTTCCAAATAATAAAGACCACCATTAAGGCAAAACACAAAACCCGATCGAGACTTATAGTCATCATTGTCATACCGAAACTAGCATCCGTAACCCTTTATCGCTAGTTCGCTTTCACTCCATATACCAAGAATGAATCTTTAGTCCTTTTCGTGTACTTGAGGATATTCTCGATCACCCATCCAAAGACCTTCACCGATTCGATCGGTATCCGCCATCATGCTCAAAGCATACGAGACATCCGGACGAGTACATATCATCATTGCATATATATATAGATCCAATTGCCAAGCATAAGGGATCTTTCTCATACGCCTCCTCATCATCTTGTGATTTAGGACATTGGGCCTTAGAGATCTTTACACCATGAGTCACGTAAGTTTCTTTTTTCGCCTCTTGCATGTCAACTGCTTCAACACTTTATCAATATATGTACTTTGACTTAGGCCGAGCATTTTTCTTGATCTATCTCTATAGATCTTGATACCTAAAATGTAGGCAAAGATCGCCCAAATCTTTCATGGAGAAACATTTTCCTAACCATGTTTTTACAAATTGTAAGGAAGGAATGTCATTCCCAATAATTAATATGTCATCAACATATAATACTAGGAATACAATGTGACTCCCACTAACCTTCTTATATACACAAGGTTCATCTTCATTTTTAATAAAGCCAAATTCTTTTGATCGCTTCATCAAATCAAGATTCCAACTCCGAGAGGCTTGCTTCAATCCATAAATGGATCGCCGCAGCTATATACCTTTCCAAAGATCCTTTGAGTGACAAAACCCTCAAAGTGTGTCATATACACATCCTCAAGGAGATTTCCGCTAAGGAAAGCAGCTTTTGACATCCATCCGCCAGATTTCAGAATCATAAAAAGTCGCAATAAGCAAGTAAGATCCTCGATGGATTTAACCATTGCCACCGGAGAGAAGGTTTCATCATAGTCAACACCTTGAATTTGTTTGAAACCTTTTGCTACCAAATGCTTTTTATAGGTTTGTACATTACCATCCATGCTTGCTTTCTTCTTGAAAACCCACTTGCACCCGATTGGTTTTACTTTCTGTGGATCAACCAGAGTCCATACTTGGTTAGTATACATGGAGTCCATCTCGCATTTCATGGCTTCAAGCCATTTCTCGTAATCGTCCATTCATAGCTTCTTGGTAGAAGTGTGCTCATCTTGATCTATGAGCATCACATCGCTGCTTTTGAGTCACAAGATATCCATAATATCTCTCGTGCTCTCATGCGTGTCCTACCAGATCTACGAATGACTTGTGTAATTTGAGCAGTTCACTTTCCACAATTTCTTGTGGTTCCCCGCCATGTTCCAACTCAGTTTCAATGATATTTTGTGGTTCTCGAATTTCTTCGAGTTCTACTTTCCTCCCACTCGCTTCCTTTAGAGACAAATTCTCTTCTAGAAAAATACCACCGAGCAACAACCACTTTGTTCTCGTAAGGTTTGTAGAAATAATACCCTTTTGTTTCCTTTCGGGTATCCCACAAAATTACATTTGTCGATTTGGGTCCGAGCTTGTCGTAATTCAGACGCTTTTACTTAACGCCTCGCAACCCCAAATCTTCATGAACGATATACTAGGACGCTTCCCACCACATTTCATATGGTGTCTTCTTCGAACCGCCTTTGTAGGAACACTATGCTATGTGAATGCAATTGCCTCTGTGGCATGACCCCGTGCTTTATCGAAGATCTCGCATGACTCATCATTGATCGTATCTACGTCCAACAAGGTTCGATTCTCCTCTCGATACACCATTCCATTATGGTTTTCCGTGGAGTGAGTCAGATATAATACCACACCCTTTAGAAGGTCATCAAAGTCTCTTGGCTTAAGTATTCACCTCCTCGACGGATCAAGGGCTTTTATGCTTTTGCCAAATTGGTTTTGAACTTCATTCTTGAATTCCTTGAACTTTTCAAAGGATTCGATTTGTGTCTCATAAGATACACATATCCATATCTACTAAAGTCATCAAGAAATGTAATGAAGTAATAAAACCTACCTCTTGCTAATCTAACTCATGGGTCCACATACATCACTATGTATAAGTCCCAATACATCGCTAGCCCGCTCAATCGTGTCCAAAGTGAAAGGGGCTTTAGTCATCTTGCCTAATAAACAAGACTCGATTTCTCATATGATTCAAAATCAAATGAATCCAAGAACCCATCTTTATGGAGTTTGATATGCGCTTTCATTTATATGGCCTAAACGACAAAGCAAGCAGAGATATGTCGATTTGAATCATTTGATTTAAATCGCTTTTGTATTTATGTTATAGATAGGCATTTCTAAATCAAGAATATAGAGACCGTTAAACAATTGTGCAACACCATAACAAATATCATTTAAGTAAAACAAACAACGATTGTTCTTTATTATAATGAAAACCTTTCTTGTCCAAACAAGAAATGTAAATAATGTTTTTGCTTATAGCAGTAATAAAAAATAACAATCTTCTAATTCTAAACTAGCCCAAAGGCAAAGATAAATGATAAGTTCCTACTACCAAAGGCAAAGAACTTTTGCTCTATTTCCAACTCAGAGGTCAACCTCTCCTTTCGCTAAAGTTCTACTCCTTCTGAGTCCCCGCACATTATTAACACAAATGTGAGAACCACATCCAAAGATCCAATACCCATGATGTAGAAGTAGATAAGTTGACTTCTAAACATATATACCGAATCAAGTCGATTTCCTTTTCTTTTCTTCACTTCTTCCAGATAAGCATGATAGCCTTTTCCAAAGGTCCAGTGTTTTCCATGTATGACATTCACCTTCTTTAGCCACCCCACCTTTAGGTTTTAAAGCTCTGCTTTGGTTTTGGAATTGGGTTTGGCAAAAGATTTAGATCCTATCTTCTTCTTGCCTTTCAATTTCCCTTAGCATTCCCTTTGCACCATCATTATGGGAGCGGTCCTCGCTTTTTTCATGTTGTTCTCAGCTTCTAACATGCTCAACAACTCAAGAAGGGGTTTCTCAATTTCATTCATAAGATAGTTCATAACAAATTGAGAGTAGTCATTGTTCAAAGATTGCAAAACAAGGTCGGGCTTGGGCTTCCTGAGTGATTGAAAACCCAACCTATCAAGGTACTCAATATACCCAATCATTTTCAAAGACATGTGGACCAACCGGATCACGCTCACCCATTTTGCAAAGGATACAACGCCTTGCTTGTATCATACCTCTCCCGTCGAGCATGCCCTTCAACAATTTCTCGAGATGCTCGATCATCTCATAAGCATCCATCAACTCATGTTGCTTCAAGCTCAAATACTCATGGTTGCAAGCATGACACAACTCACATCCAGAGCATCATCTTGATGCTTCTTGTAAGCATTATGCTCCGTGACGCAGCAAAGGATGACCCGTGCCGCAGCAGAATGGGCCCATCAAGGACATATAGCTTACGCCTTGTTTGAGGACAATCCTCAAGTTCCTATGCCACCAAGGAAATTAATTCCACTTAGCTTGTCCTTTTCAAGGACCGATCGAATGAAAGACTATTTGTGTTGTTGTTGTTTGCCATTTGATATCTACAATTTATAAGTGCAACAATAATAAGTCAAATTACAGAGTTGATATTATATAATTGATAATAGTACATTCAAAATATACCTCCCACTATTTTATTCAAATTAATAGCCCTCACCATTAATTCTAAAGCATTTTCTATTAAATCTTTCTAGTGAGCCAAGATCCATATTTCATTATGCCTTAAGTTAGCTTTGGCTATTCTCTCAAAACATAATTATTTAGGTAGACAACCCTTTGTCAATTATATCATATATAACTCCCGGATAGTTTGGTAAACAACATTTGTTTCTAGTCCATCTAATGGTACCAACCAAACTCTATGCCTCTAAGTCCACAATCCTATCGAGATAACTTAGTTAAGTTTCTTGCCCAATGATTTTAATAGTTTGATATCACAATTATCCTATCGATCTTACCTAGATAAATAGGGTACTTTGCTTTGGCAAACCTACATCTATCGATCAAGGTCTTGATGAGTGTTATTCATCGAAGGCATCCGATTTAGACTTAATAATTTAATGAGGGATTTTATTAATTTAGATCTCACCAATTTTAATCTTGTTAAGCATGCACATTATTAATCATATCATATCACATACAAGCATAAATAAAGTGCAAAATTAAATGTGTCACAGCTTATGGCCCAATCCAATCGTCAATCTTTTCAAGCTAATGAAAGATCAAGGTCAATCTAAGGTGGTAAAAGATCTTAAAATAAATAACTTCCTCGATCTTCCTCTAGCATGCGCCTCCTCTCCATCATCATCTTTCCATTGTGTTCTCCATCTTGACATCTTCATCAATTACAGATTATTACATGATATAAAGAAACCTCGAAAGTTACATTCGAGGGGATTTAGATGAGAAGAGAATATTACATTAGAATTTATAGAAAGGCACGACATGCAAGCCGTATTTCAAAACCAAAAACACTAACCTATGGGTCAAAAGGCCATAATCAGGCACCATGCATATCACAATAAGCACATAACAATTTATATATAATTAAAGAAAACTATATATAAAATATAGGGGACACGACCATCGTAAGGCCACGACGGGGGGTCCATGGGGTCTCATGGGGGTCTCCGATCGATCAATGGGGTGGTCTCACCGACCGGCCAATGAAGGGTTTGGGCAATACCGAAAAAAAAAAATTCAACTACATTCTCAGATTGCATTTTTTTCCATACGAATCTCAAAATAGCTTTCGTAATCATACATTTTAATCCACCAAAACACCCATAATAACAAATCATATATGTCCAGCTTTCGATTTAATCATATTAAAACGAATAACAAAGACACCCTGCAATTTATCATATATTTCAGCTTTTATTAATCATATTAAAACGATTCTTCATGCTTCTAATCCGATTAGAATAGTTATATTGTTATTCCACCGATTAAAGATACGATTAATAAAAAGATTATCATATATATTACCGTAATACACATACAACTAATATCATATATTCAATTTTATATCTAGAACATGCATCATCATATATCATATATATCGAATACAATTAAAACACGTAATCAATTAATCTTTTCGCAAGTAGCTCGATACCACCGCTTGGCTTTTAAGATGTAAACGCACAAATGAAAATTAAAATTTTAAAGCAATTTCAAACCCTAAAACAGATCCATGCGAAAAATCAATTAATTCAGAGGTTTAGAGATTATACCAGATATAAACAAAAAACGAGAATCAAACCGATCATACCAATCTCCAACGCAATACAAAACCGATCATGCCTTCTACTAGATTCACATTTAACGCCGCATCATCTAACCGGGCTTTAACGATTCTCGCAATAAGAAAGGACTTCATGACTAGCCACCAAAAGGAATGGATTTTCAAACTGCTTTTCTCTCTAGTCTCTCTCTAAGAGCTGCTAGGTTTTTCAATTATGATATCTTACCCTAAGTAGTCGCTATATATCATATATATAGTAGTTAAAAGGAATTAATCAAATCAAAACCTAATTTTATAAAATCCGAATTTATATATATATATATATATATCTTAATTAAGTCTTACTTAATTAATATACATATATACAATTATCCTTTTATTTAAATTGTGATTTAAATACTATTAATCATATTAATATATTTAAATCTTAAAATTTAAATTAATTCCCTTTAAATAACGCTCTATGTGTGTGACTTATAGGTTATTATTACGCTGCAATAATTTTAAAATCATATTATAAAATTATAAATGTGAGCGATCTAGTAATGCATCATCGCTACCCAAGTAATAATAAGATCGATGATTCGATGCAACCTTTTCGTGACCAATGTTTCAATGTAATTTAACTTTTAACCTTAATATCCTAGATTAAACTCGAGTCATGGAATGTGTCATACTCTTCATAATTTAATCTGAAGTTTTCTTGATCAATGAGTAGACTATATGAAACAAATCACTATTTGAGCATGGGCCATGCATTTCATAGTCCTACTCAATCAAGAGGCCTATGGATATCACCCATAATATATAGGATGGTTAAATTCCATCTAGATCACTCATATTTCTCACACGATTAATGATGAACCCAATAATCACCTTTATAGTCCACCCTATTAAAGGTGACATTTGATGATATCAAAGTACATAAATTCTCGTAGTAATAATATAGCGATTTCGTGCCTGGAGGACCATTACATCATTGTCACTATGAGAATTGCTAATGACACTTCGCATAATGCTCCATATAGAATTCTCATGGTGGGTCCGTCCAAAGACATCGTTTTCAACATGTACCTATGCATCGACTTAATATCTCATATATATATTTACGACCAATGAGATTTGGTCATCAATATCCACATACTAGTCTCAATGCATCATTGTTGTCCCATCAACAATGATACTTTATTAGTGACATTTAAGAACACCGATACTAATGGTAATATATAATCTCATGTTCAAGTCACATACTTGAAACTATATAATTTGTATCACTATTCTAAGGAATTTTATTATGTTAACAATTATATTACGCAAAGAAATAAAACCATAATAAAATCATATATTTATTCAATCAAATATAATATCAAAACGTTAAGCAATTATATCAAATAATTGGCCTCTAGGGCATAAAACTTCTGAACATCGTTAATAATGCAAATAATAATATTAACAACTTTGTTATCTCAATTATTGACTTAATAATATATAAAATATTGACAATAATTGAATCAAATAATGTGAGATACTATGCAGCAATTACTGAAGCAATAATTTAACAAAACTGAGTGACTTCTCACGTAAGCATCAATAATCAATACAGTGTGCTACTATGCAACCATGCGTATTCCTGTACTTTTAACACTGAGTGTTTCAAAAGTTAACGGTTAAACTTCTGTCGTTATAAAATATATATTTTTTGTCGTTTTCTCAATCCGACAATAATTTCGTAGTGGGGTCCACTAATGATTGTGCCGTCGTATGAATATTCCCCGACCAATCGAATATTATAAACAACTTGCGTACTTTACAAAATTTCTAAATATTACCCACAACTATAACATTATATCAAATTTATTCCATAATATTTAAAAATGATAATTATAGAAAATTCATCTTTATTCATAAATGTTGGGGTCTTACAATCTCCCCTTCTTATGAAATTTCTCCCTCGAAATTAGGGTACGTACTTGGTATGTCGAAGAGGTAAGGATACCTTGATTTCATTTCAGATTCTAACTCCCAGGTCATTTCCTCAACATCGTGGTTCCTCCATAAAACTTTGACTTGAGGTATAACCTTGGAGCGTAAAATATGTTCTTTCTTATCCAAGATTTGAACAGGAACCTCTTCATACGTTAAATCTTCCGCTATTTCGTCTGGTTCTAACTCAATAATGTGGTTCGGGTCTTTCACATATTTACGTAACATGGATATATGAAAAACGTTATGAACATTAGACATACTTGGCGGTAAAGAGAGTGTATAGGCTACAGTCCCTATTCGATTGAAGATTAAAAATGGGCCAATGAATCGAAGATTGAGTTTTCCTCTCTTTCGAAATCTTGTAACTCCTTTCCATGGAGCAACACGTAATAACACATGATCTCCAATATCGAATTCCACGTCCTTTCGATGAAGATCAACATAACTCTTTTGTCGGTCTTGTGAGGTTTTTATACGTTGTCGGATCGTTTGAATCTTTTCCATAGTCATATGTACCAACTCTGGTCCCAACAACATTGTTTCACCCACCTCCATCCCAAAGATATCTTTGGAAGCGACACTTTCTTCCATACAACACCTCGAATGGAGCCATGCCAATACTTGTTTGATAACTGTTGTTGTAGGAAAACTCCACCAATGGTAAGAACTTGTCCCAACTTCCCTTGAAGTCAAGGACACAGAGTCTTAATAAATCTTCAAGAGTTTGAATAGTCCGCTCTGATTGTCCGTCCGTCTGAGGATGATATGCCAAACTAAATCGTAAATCCGTGCCCATAGCTTTTTGCAAACTAACACAAAATCTTGAAGTGAATCTTGGGTCTCGATCAGAAACTATGGATACTAGCATACCATGCAATCTTACAACCTCGTTTATGTACATACGAGCAAGACGTTCAAGTGTATAAGTTTCTCGTATTGGTAAGAAATGAGAAGACTTGGTCAATCTATCAACAATGACCCAAATTGCATCTATGCCTTGAGAAACCTTGGGAAGACCAATGAATGAAATCCATGGTAATGTGCTCCCACTTCCATTCTGGAATTTCAAGTGGTTGCAATGGACCTTTTGGTACTTGATGTTCCGCCTTGACTCGTTGACAAGTTATACACCTTGAGATAAACAGCGCTATCTCTCTCTTCATATTGCCCCACTAAAACGTATATTGAATATCATGATACATTTTGGTACTCTCAGGATGGATTGCAAACGGTGTGTATTGTGCCTCCATCATGATTTTATACTTTAAATCAGGGTCGTTAGGAACACAAAGTCTAGAGTTGACTCGAAGTATTCCTTCTTCATCGATTCTTGCTTCCGGCATAGCACCTTCTTGTACTTTCTTCCTCATACGCATCAGCTCCAAGTCTGTAGCTTGAGCAGCTTTAACTTTATCGATTAAAGGTTGTTCCACTCGTATATTCGACATCATCACTTGGGTCCCTGGAGTCTTTATCTCTATCTTCATCCTTTGCAAGTCATACAAAATGGGCCTTTGCGTTGACAATATCGCAATCGTACCCGTATATGATTTTCTACTTAATGCGTCAACTACCACGTTCGCTTTTCCATGATGGTATTAAATGGTATGATCATAATCTTTCAATAGTTCAAGCCAACGTCGCTGTCGGATGTTGAGTTCCTTTTGAGTGAAGAAATATTTGAGGCTTTTATGATCCGTAAGGATCTCCACTTTCTCCCCATACAAGTAATGCCTCCAAATTTTAAGTGCGAAGACAACAGCTGCCAACTCTAGATCATGAGTAGGATAATTCTTCTCATATTCTTTGAGTTATCGAGTGGCATAGGCTATGACTTTCCCATGTTGCATGAGAACACATCATAACCTCGCTCAAGCATCATCAGAGATGACAAATCCCTCCAAGCCAGATGGTATTGTCAGAACAGGTGCTGAAATGAGTCTTCTCTTGAGTTCTTCAAAACTCTTCTCACATTCCTCATTCCAACCAAATTTTGTATCTTTCCGAGTCAGATGAGTTAAGGGAGTAGCGATTCGAGAAAACCCTTCTACGAATCTCCGATAATAACCACCAATTAAGCGAGAAAGCTACGTGATTTCTCCATTAACGATTTAGGTTGCTCCCAACTTTGAATAGCTTCAATCTTTGTTGGGTCAACAGATATTCCATGACTTGATACTACGTGCGCAAGGAATGCTACTTCCTCAAGCCAGAACTCGCATTTCTTTAACTTAGCATAAAGCTTATATTCACGAAGCTTTTGGAGTATCAGCCTCAAGTGTTGCTCATGATCCTCACGGCTTTTGGAATAAATAAGGATGTCATCAATAAAGACGACCACAAAGTGATCCAAATATTCCTTGAATACTCAGTTCATCATATCCATGAAGGCAGCAGGAGCATTAGTTAATCCAAAAGACATAACTAGGAATTCATAATGCCCGTACCGAGTTCTGAAAGCCTTCTTTGGAATGTCATCGGTTCAAATCTTCAATTGGTGATATCCGGAATGAAGATCAATCTTTGAAAAGAATTTGGCTCCTTGCAACTGGTCAAACAGGTTATCAATACGTGGCAATGGGTACCTATTTGTGATGGTGACATGATTCAACTCCCGATAATCAATACAAAGTCACATACTCTGTAGCGCCCCCGAATCCGGGTCCCGAATCGCCGCAGATCCGGTTCAATCATTCTACAACTGTTTGCGGAAGATATAAACATAAATTGTTTATACATTAAACTTTACACACTATTCCCAAAATCGAGTAACCTTAACTAATACACAATCGTGAACTGTCTAACACATGATAATCCTATTTTTCAACATACTTTGCAACTTAACTTCACATTCTATCCCAAGCTGAACTTAGCATTATCCTTTTCACAGAATCGTCAGTATTAAGCCTTATCTCGCAATGTTTTATCATGATATAGCAAGGGTGAGCATGAAAGTTGCTCAAAGAATTTAAAAATAAGGTAAAGATATATCATGATTGAAAGAGTTTGAATAATAAGTTCGCTATCCTTCACAATGTAGTTGTGAATTAGCATGAACAAAATTTCAAAAATTTGAATGAACATTGAAAATGAACATAACAATTATATCTGGTATCGACTGGTAATGAAGGTGATCAGCCTTTCATACCTGATGAATACATGCAATATGTACAGAGTACAATTCATAAGCATATCTGTCTGAAACCACTCTTAAAAGAGTTTAAGTAAAAAGAACTTGAAAAACTTGCAAACTTGCCTGAACCGTTGATTACCGTAACACAATATAATAAGCTTCTCCCGAAGACCTAATATTAATAATATAGATCTCCAGTATTAGAATAATATCATCACAGTTATAAAATAACTTAAACATATTACCACATAATCTTATCAGGTCTCTTATACATAAGACATAGCTTCAAGTCAAACTATTTCACCCAAGTTGAAATCCAGACAATTCTATCATCCCGATGATCTAATCGGACAATTAACGCAGTCTAAGTTTAATTAAACTCGCTAAACACTTAACGATATCACGATAATTTTCTTATCGATTGAAAACATTTTTCTTAGACTTGTAAAAATTTGGATAATTATTACCATTTATCATGCTTTTTCGATCATTGATAATGTATTTAATGAATTAAATACCACCTAATTCTTTAATCATTAATATCTATTTATCATTAAATATTAATGAAAATCTTAACATAATATTATAATATATTTATAATATATCAAAGTATTTTAATACTTTAAAATCATATTTATATGATTTTTTAAACGATTAAATCCATTATCCGATAATTGATATTAATAATAAAATATTAATATTTTTATGCCAAAAATATCAAAAGTTGTAGCTTATAACTTAAAATATTTTTCTAACACTTAAATCATTTTTATATGATTTTTAAATCATTAATTCTATTTTTCTATAATTTATTTAATATAATCATTAAATAAACTAATTACCATTAATATTGATTAATTAATGAATTTTCATCACAAAATATTAAAGTCATCAAAATAACTTCAAATATTTTATAACAACATAAAATAATTACTTCTTACCCCAATAATTATTTCCCTTGCTGCTTAAACGACAAAAGTATCGATGAATTTATCGATGTCTAAGCCGATTTAGGCGTTGGAGGACATAAGTTATATGTCCCTGAGCTAAAAGCTAGCCTTAACGCTTTGCCCTCCACTCTAGGAGCCAAGAGATCCAAGCCTTCGCCTAGAGCCCATGACCCAACTCCTTACTTGAAATGGGCAAACCAGAGTATAACCCTGCAAAGTCCAACCGTCTGGACCAAGCCAACCTTCCAACCATCTTAAAGCTCTCACTTGAGTTACAGGCCTGCATTACTAGACCCAGCTATCAGGCGTTCTAGCTTTGTTACTAGGCATATCAGTGTCGCTTTGCTGCACTTACACACCTTCTTCCGTAAATGCACATGGGATGGTTCTGCTACAAGTGTAGAGTTAATTATTGGTTGACTTGCCATTTTGAGGGGTATACTTGTGGCGGCACTTCCCTTACAAGTGCTATTCCCTTGCTCGATCCATTTTAGTAAACACTTCAAGCAAAAATTGTGGCATAAGGCGTCGTGGATAGCCGCTTCAGTAACCGAATGCAAAAGAGCACTTGACTTTCTCATCAATAATATTTAGAATATCATTCTTATTCTCTCTCCTTCTCCTTCGTTTCCCGATCTGGTCCGCTTTCAATAGCTCTGGTCTCCTCTTCCGTACACCGTCTTTGAGGTTCCAATCCGAAATCCACAATCGTCGGTCCACACGTCTTTGGGGTTCGATTTTTTTTTTAATCGGTTGTGAGAATAACGAAGGGCATAGAAGTCCATCCCAAAGAACGTCCAGTACACCCTCAATGTCGCCATTCTTTCCCAACAATATATCTCATCACCATTGCTTCTCCGAGGAAAAGGTTTGGGGTGCTCTCTACTATCTTTCTCATTTGCTTATCATATTCCCTCTTGTCGGTTTATACGCCTTGAATGCCCAAAGCAATGAGGACATCTTAGTGTAAGATTCATTTATACTTGTTTCGTGGCATATTTGTCTTCAATGCCACAAGAATCTTCCCTATCTCACCACCCAAACATCAACTTCATGTACTAAATGAGACTTTGCGAGTCCACCCACAGGATTGCAAGGTTTGCCATGCAATGCGATCTATATTTAGTGTGAGAAGCAAAGTCTTCGCCCCCAACCGAGAAGATGCAATAGCGACTTCACAAACTGCATGTCCTCCTCCAACCACAATGACATCATATTTGCCTTCCCCGAATTCTTTGCATTAGCAGAGATGGAAAATCACGGAAACTTGCGGGATGTCGAGAAGGAAGAGACGCGATAAATTTTACTGGCGGGGGTATCACGACGTGGTAGCGCTTCAAGAAGCCGAGAGGAGTGCGAGACAAGTGGTGAAATGAATGGGAGGAGAAGCGGATGTAACGGGTGAAACGAGAGAGATTGAAATATTTTTTTTATCAAGGAAGTTTTGGTGAGAGAACGTAGATCGATGAGAGTATAGAAATTAGCTCTCCTTTCCATACTCGGTAGAGTGTACAACAATGGCAAGGTTTCGGCAACGACTCAATAAGCCCACGTAATAATAGCCTACGCCACCACCTTCCAAGTCTTCATTATGGATCGTAATATCTTCGTGAAGCCACCTTAGTACCATCGAGATCAGCTCACTTGCCTTTTGTAGGCTGCTGCCGGATTAGCATAGTCCTTCACATGAACTTGGGATGGGTCCGACGCCGAGATTTTCCAACAATGGTTGGTGGTCACCCTCGTCCATACACCGGATCGTCGGAATCGCTTTGGGAAAAAAAGCGAATTCTCCACATAGTTGGACGTAAGCCGGGATACTGAGCAATGACTTCAACCTTGTCTCCTTGCTCCATATGCTTGCTTGTTGAAGAATCTCACATATATAGCGAAGAATCGGTCGACGCCGGAATCGCCTTTTTTTTTGATGATAAGAAGCGTTGTAGAAGGGAACATGAATTGATGTTCCTCCCGTGAGATACTTGAGCGAGCATAAAGCGAGAATTGGAAGCTAGGTAATCGTTTATTCACTCCAAATATAATATGGACCGGACGACGGTGAAATGATCACCAATGCATAGGTGACTTTGTTCCGTGACAAACCGCCAATCCTTGAAAACCTGCACCACTTGGAACAATTTAGCCAACTCAAAGATCCTCACGATTATGCTTTATATGACCCTTGGAAATTTCTTGGGAGAGCCGTTTGTCCGAAATAGCAAGAGGCTTCTCAAGAGAGGTTTGGTTTGGCATTTCTTTCTCACAGTCCTCACAAAACCGCAGTCTCCTTAAAAACCTTAATCTTTGAATCATCATCAACGGCCAAAATTGGGAGAAAATTCGCTAAGTTTGGACCAAAGTTCGCACAATCGGCAAATAATAATTCATGCTACAATTATCATGGACAACTCATAATGGGTATAGTATTGATTAATGATTGCTATGATTTTATGGTCCATGAGCATCTTTGCTAGCTGAACTCAATAATTGAAAAAATAAAAATAATTATATGATAATTTTAATAATGCACAAAGGTTATTTTGGTAATTTCCATACTAAAATAATGTACAAGGGTATTTTGGGCATTTTACTAGCAATAATTGATTTCTATCCTTAATATTGCACAAGGGCATTTTAGACATTTGCTACAACCCTTAGGATTTTCAAAATTAATTGTCTAATATCTTAAATTTAGATTTTCTAAATAGAAAATTAAGATCTCTAACTTATAATTAGGATTAATATTTCCTAATTAAATATTTCTAATTTAACAATTAATTCCATAGCGTAAATTAGGGTTTTCTGGCGAGAACAATTAGAGTTCGAAAATTACGACATTAGGGTTTGCTAATTAATTAAGCTTTACCTAATTAGTATTATAATTAATAGCACTTAAGCATTATACTTATCCAATAATTTCTGGATTAGGGTTTTCAAATACTAGAATTAGGGTTTTGGATTCCGTGCTTTGAAATTAGGCTTTCGAGGACCGATTTCTAGGGTTTCTTTTCAAGCGTAAAAATTTCTAACCTGAGCGTTGACGTTCTAATAATATTAGGGTTTGACACGGATATAATTTATCTAGTCAACACTTGACCCTTAACCACATTACATACATATCTACCGTAATCACGAATATATACACATATACCCTTAATCTGAATAATTCACTAAAAAGAAATTTTAATTCCTCAAAATTCCTTCTTGAAAACATCAAACACATACACTTATTCTCTGTCTGGAGGTCTATTATTTGACCTTAAACCAATCATTTAAGATTTTAATAATTTTCTAATTTCTCGGTCTGTCACATCCACCCTTCTTCTAAGAATTTCGTCCTCGAAATTAAAGCATCCTAATCTCTGCTCATTCTCTTGATCAAAACTAGGTTTTCAATTTAACCTTTACAATTTCCTCATTCGAGGATTTCTCATCTATTATCACATTTCACCATAACTACTCACTAGGGTTTACATCTTCTAAACATTCATCAAAACTAGGTTGTCATAATAACCTTTATTTAATCATCTCGATTCTACTCGCATTGCATAGCGAGTTTACACTATTTCATATCCATCATCACATTCTACCACAACATTACTTTGAAGAGTTAAAAAAACCTTTTCATATCTCATGCGAGGGATCATAAAAATTATGAACTTTGAACTCCGAGGTTTAGGGGTATTTCTACCTGCTACCTCTTTCAATTAAGAAAGAAAGGTACTCTACCTCTTAAACATTTCTTTAATAGGTATGTTTACAATCACGAAGAAGGTAAACTACCGATTCTGGTACTTTAGATGATCAGTCTATTGTACCTTAGTAATCCGAACGACTATATACGTCCTTAAATTGGAATATTCTATCCAATTAGTATATCCCCATTTTCAGGGTTGTTCACCTCAGACTTAGTATAGGATTCCGCACCAAAACAATTTGGTTCGGGAAATTTCTTTCAATGAACACTTAGAGTTTTCATAAACATTAGTCTAGCTGAATCGAATAGCATAGACTCATATCGATAATTCATTCAATAGAATTATTTAAGTATAGCCAAACCAGTTGGCAAATTAAAATTTTGAAATTTTTTTTTTTAGGAATGACGTCATGATGTCGCATTTGTATTTACGATCAGTTGAGGATTCCGTCATTTGGTGATTTTATCATACTACATCATACCATAATGGGTTGACGATCCCGAGATCACATCCAACACTAAGTAATCTGCATTGATGACTCCATCATTTTTTTATCATCTCTCGCACTTTGAGGTTGCGTGGTACATAAGTGATAAATAAAAAAACAACTTTTGATACTTCAAATCATTACGCGTCTAGCCGAAATAAGTAGCGTATAGATTGTATTTTTAAATCGTTTCAAAAATCTTTGCAAATCGGTTTATCATCTCAACAGTGACGAGGTGTCGGTGGCAAAGTCCACGCGTACACATGGTCACCCGGGTTGAGAATAAAATCATTTTTCAAAAGCACATAGTGCGTATTTAGCATGATGTCAAAAACTTGAAGTCTAGCATAGCTAGAAGATTTGGAATACCTATGCTTCCATCATCAACTTCACTTTTCTTGATCCATTGCTTAATAAATCTATCTATTCTTATAATCCTCAATGCTCCATTCACCACTTTGCTATACCCCAGGTTCATCAAACTTACCACACATTATGAGTTCAGAACTTGCCACAATCATATGAGTTTAAGAACTTATCCTAGTCGGACCATAAAGCGTCCATTCATTTGAGGGTTCAAAACATACCATATGATTATGAGTCATGAACTTACCATAAGTATGAGTTTTAAGAACTCACAACTTAACCTTATATCCTCTACTCTATTCGTTATACACATGAGAAAAGAATCACCTTCTCAACATGCATATAACAAATAAATAGCGACATTAGGTTCCAATGATTATCATTACAGAAACTAAGTGGTTGTCAAACCAAACTCGGCCACTAATCAATATAGGAAGCTAAGCGGACAATTCCACGCCCATACAAAGAATTTGTCAACCTAACCACTATATCAACCAGGAAGCTAAGTGATTCTAAAACCAAGTACAAATTCCCCGCCCATACAAGGAATCATACAACTCAGCTGCTGACCTGAGTCCTCAATTGAAAACCCATATAATCTTAACTTTCTCTTTTCTTAATACGAATTTTCTTTAATCCGTATCTTAACATTTTCCACTCATTTCTGAGTTTACATTGTACCATTTCATAGTACCTTCTCTTTATAGCATCAAGCTATATCATTCCAACCACTTAACAAATCATATGTTATTCAATGATTTAATCTGATCACGTGGTGATCTTATTTCGTAATCATTTCTCCTTATGCTTACGATCGTTTTATTTTACGATCTTCTTATTCTTCTCTTTAATCATATTATATTATGATTTTATTTACACTTTTCATCTTATAGACATAGTCTATTTATCTTCACTTTTCATCTCTATTACTTTGGAGTTAGGTAACTCCTGCTCTTATTCTTATATCTCTTTAAGATTCTTCTTTGAATCTTCTTTATCTTCTCTTTTACTTAATGATGAATTTCCATAAACTCATCTCTTATCGCTTAAACTCTATTCGAGTTTATTACTTATCATCTTTGTGGTTATAGCCTAAGGTACACCTACCTAAGGTTTATAACCTACAGCTTTGATACCAACTGTAGCGCCCCCGAATCCGGGTCCCGAATCGCCGCAGATCCGGTTCAATCATTCTACAACTGTTTGCGGAAGATATAAACATAAATTGTTTATACATTAAACTTTACACACTATTCTCAAAATCGAGTAACCTTAACTAATACACAATCGTGAACTGTCTAACACATGACAATCCTATTTTTCAACATACTATGCAACTTAACTTCACATTCTATCCCAAGCTGAACTTAGCATTATCCTTTTCCTGTAACTGGCCGTATTCGCCTTATCTGCAATGTTTTATCATGATATAGCAAGGGTGAGCATGAAAGTTGCCCAACAAATTTAAAAAAAAACAAGGTAAAGATATATCATGATTGAAAGAGTTTGAATAATAAGTTGGCTATCCTTCACAATGTAGTTGTGAATTAGCATGAACAAAATTTCAAAGCTGAATGAACATTGAAAATGAACATAACAATTATATCTCGAATCGATTTGTAATGAAGGTGATCACCTTTTTCATACACGATGAATACATACAATATGTACAGAGTACAATTCATAAGCATATCTGTCTGAAACCACTCTTAAAAGAGTTTAAGTAAAAAGAACTTGAAAAACTTGCAAACTTGCCTGAACCGTTGATTACCGTAACACAATATAATAAGCTTCTCCCGAAGACCTAATATTAATAATATAGATCTCCAGTATTAGAATAATATCATCACAGTTATAAAATAACTTAAACATATTACCACATAATCTTATCAGTCTCTTATACACATAAGACATAGCTTCAAGTCAAACTATTTCAGTCCGAGTTGAAATCGGTACAATTCTATCATCCCGATGATCTAATCGGACAATTAACGAGTCTAAGTTTAATTAAACTCTACCTAAACACTTAACGATATCACCAGATAATTTTCTTATCAATCAAAAACATTTTTCTTAGACTTGTAAAAATTTTCGATAATTATTACCATTTATCATGCTTTTTCGATCATTGATAATGTATTTAATGAATTAAATACCACCTAATTCTTTAATCATTAATATCTATTTATCATTAAATATTAATGAAAATCTTAACATAATATTATAATATATTTATAATATATCAAAGTATTTTAATACTTTAAAATCATATTTATATGATTTTTAAACGATTAAATCCATTATCCGATAATTGATATTAATAATAAAATATTAATATTTTCATGCCAAAAATATCAAAAGTTGTAGCTTATAACTTAAAATATTTTTCTAACACTTAAATCATTTTTATATGATTTTTAAATCATTAATTCTATTTTTCTATAATTTATTTAATATAATCATTAAATAAACTAATTACCATTAATATTGATTAATTAATGAATTTTCATCACAAAATATTAAAGTCATCAAAATAACTTCAAATATTTTATAACAACATAAAATAATTACTTCTTACCCCAATAATTATTTCCTTCTTTTAAACGACAAAAAGTATCGATTAATTTATCGATGTCTAAGCCGATTTGAGGCGTTGGAGGACATAAGTTATATGTCCCTGAGCTAAGCTTAGCCTTGCGCTTTGCCCTCCACTCTAGGAGCCAAGAGATCCAAGCCTTCGCTTTAGAGCCCATGACCCAACTCCTTACTTGAAATGGGCAAACCAGTAGTATAACCTCAAAAAGTCCAACCGTGCGACCAAGCCAACCTTCCAACCATCTTAAAGCTCTCACTTGAGTTACAGGGCAGATGCATTACTAGACCCAACTATCGAGCGTTTCTAGCTTTGTTACTAGGCATATCAGTGTCGCCTTTGCGCACAACACTTCTTCTTCCGTCGCAAACATGGGATGGCTGCTACAAGTGTAGAGTTAATTAAGTGGTTGACTTGCCATTTTGAGGGGTATCTTGTGGCGGCACTTCGCACAAGTGCTATTCCTTGCCCACCCATTTTAGTAAACACTTCAAGCAAAATTGTGGCCGCATGGCGTCGTGACAGCCGCTTTCGAACGACAACCCAATGCAAAAAGAGCACTTGACTTTCTCATCAATAATATTTAGAATATCATTCTTATTCTCTCTCTCCTTCTCCTTCGTTTCCGATCCGGTCCGCTCAATAGCTCTGGTCTCCTCCGCATACCGCAGGCTTTGAGGTTCCAATCCAGAGAAATCCACAAGACGTCGGTCCACACGTCTTGGGGTTCCAATTTTTTTTTTTTTTAATCACCAGAGAATAACAGGAGGGCATAGAAGTCCATCCCAAAGAACGTCCGTACACCCTCAATGTCGTCATTCTTTCCCAACAATATATCTGTCACCATTGCTTCTCCGAGGAAAAGGTTTGGGGTGCTCTCTACTATCTTTCTCATTTGTTTATCATATTCCCTCTTGTCGGTTTATACGCCATGATGCCCAAACAAAGCAGGACATCTTAGTGTAAGATTCATTTATACTTGTTTACGTGGCATATTTGTCTTCAATGCCACAAGAATCTTCCCTATCTCACCACCCAATTGCATCAACTTCATGTACTAAATTTGAGACTTTGCAGTCCACCCACAGCGAGGATTGCAAGGTCGCCATGCAATGCGATCTATATTTAGTGTGAGAAGCAAAGTCTTCCCAACCGAGAAGATGCAATAGCGACTTCACAATCTGCATGTCCTCCTCCAACCACAATGACATCATATTTGCCTTCCCCTCGATTGTCATTTAATGGCGGAGATGGAAAATCACGGGAAACTTGCGGATGTCGAGAAGGAAGAGACGCGATAAATTTTACGGTGGGTATCACGGCGTGGTAGCGCTTCAAAGAAGCCGAGAGGAGTCTTGAGAGAGAATGGTGAAATGAATGGGGAGGAGAAGCGGATGTAACGGGTGAAACGAGAGAGATTGAAATATTTTTTTTTTATCAAGGAAGTTTTGGTGAGAGAACAGAGATCGATGAGAGTATAGAAATTAGCTCTCCTTTCCATACTTGGTAGAGTGTACAACAATGGCAAGGTTTCGCAACGACTCAAGAAGCCCACGTAATAATAGCTTCACGCCACCACCTTCCAAGTCTTCATTATGGATCGTAATATCTTCAGAAGCCACCTTAGTACCATCGAGATCATTTCGACTTGCCTTTGTAGTCACGGATTCGCATAGTCCTTCACATGAACTTGGGATGGGTCCGACGCCATGATTTTCCAACGATGGGTTGGTCATCCTCGTCCGTCACCGGATCGCTTGAACCGCTTTGGGAAAAAAGACGGCGAATTCTCCACATACTTGGACGTAAGCCAGATATCTGAGCAATGACTTCAACCTTGTCCTGCTCCCATATGCTTGCTTGTTGAAGAATCTCACATATATAGCAAAGAATCGGTCGACGCCGAACCGCTTTTTTTTATGATAAGAAAGCGTTGTAGAAGGGAACATGAATTGATGTTCCTCCCGTGAGATACTTGAGCGAGCATAAGCGAGAATTCAAGCTAGGTAATCGTTTCACTCCAAATAATATGGACCGGACGACGGTGAAATGATCACCAATGCATAGGCCGAATCTTGTTCCGACGACAAACCGCCAATCCTTGAAAACCTGCACCACTTGGAATAAATTTAGCCAACTCAAAGATCCTCACGATTATGCTTTATATGACCCTTGAAATTTCTTGGGAGAGCCATTTGTCGAAATAGCAGAGGGCTTCTCAAGAGGAGGCCGGTTTGGCATTTCTTTCTCACACCCTCCTCACAAAACCGCAGCCTCCTTAAAAACCTTAATATCGAATCATCATCAACGGCCAAAAATTGGGAGAAAATTCCGCTAAGTTTGGACCAAAGTTCGCACTAATCCAAAAATAATAATTCATGCTACAATTATCATGGACAACTCATAATGGGTATAGTATTGATTAATGATTGCTATGATTTTATGGTCCATGAGCATCTTTTGCTAGCCCCAACTCAATAATTGAAAAAAAAAAAAAATAATTATATGATAATTTTAATAATGCACAAAGGTTATTTTGGTAATTTCCATACTAAAATAATGTACAAGGGTATTTTGGGCATTTTACTAGCAATAATTGATTTCTATCCTTAATATTGCACAAGGGCATTTTAGACATTTGCTACAACCCTTAGGATTTTCAAAAATTAATTGTCTAATATCTTAAATTTAGATTTTCTAAATAGAAAATTAAGATCTCTAACTTATAATTAGGATTAATATTTCCTAATTAAATATTTCTAATTTAACAATTAATTCCACAACTGTAAATTAGGGTTTTCCTGGCAGAACAATTAGAGTTCGAAAATTTCGAATTAGGGTTTGCTAATTAATTAAGTTTTACCCTAATTAGTATTATAATTAATAGCACTTAAGCATTATACTTATCCAATAATTTCTGATTAGGGTTTTCAAATACCTAATTAGGGTTTTGGATTCCCGTGAATCAAAATTAGGCTTTCCGTAATCCATTTCTGTGGTTTCTTTTCAAACGTAAAAATTTCTAACCTAACGCCGACGTTTAATAATATTAGGTTTGACACGTATATAATTTATCTAGTCAACACTTGACCCTTAACCACATTCTCGTATACATAATACCGTAATCACGTAATATATACACATATACCCTTAATCCTCGAATAATTCACTAAAAGAAATTTTAATTCCTCAAAATTCCTTCCTAAAAACATCAAACACATACACTTATTCTCCGCTTCAGGTCTATTATTTGACCTTAAACCAATCATTTAAGATTTTAATAATTTTCTAATTTCTCAGTCATTACATCCACCCTTCTTCTAAGAATTTCGCCCTCAAATTAAAGCATCCTAATCTCTCGCTTCATTCTCTCGATCAAAACTAGGTTTTCAATTTAACCTTTACAATTTCCTCATTCGAGGATTTCTCATCTATTATCACATTTCACCATAACTACTCACTAGGAGTTTACATCTTCTAAACATTCATCAAAACTAGGTTGTCATAATAACCTTTATTTAATCATCTCAGATTCTACTCGTACGCAACGAGTTTACACTATTTCATATCCATCATCACATTCTACCACAACATTACTTTGAAGAGTTAAAAAACTTTTCATATCTCATTCGAGGGATCATAAAATTATGAACTTTGAACTCCGAGGTTTAGGGGTATTTCTACCTGCTACCTCTTTCAATTAAGAAAGAAAGGTACTCTACCTCTTAAACATTTCTTTAATAGGTATGTTTACAATCACGAAGAAGGTAAACTACCGATTCTGGTACTTTAGATGATCACTCTATTGTACCTTAGTAATCCGAACGACTATATGCGTCCTTAAATTGGAATATTCTATCCAATTAGTATATCCCCATTTTCGTGGTTGTTCACCCTCGCACTTAAGATAGATTCCGCACCAAAACAATTTGGTTCGGGAAATTTCTTTCAATGAACACTTAGAGTTTTCATAAACATTAGTCTAGTTGAATCAATAAAGATAGACTCACATCGATAATTCAGCTCAATAGAATTATTTAAGTATAGCCAAACCTCGCTGGCAAATTAAAATTTTAAAATTTTTTTCAAGAATGACGCTATGATGCCAATCAGATTTACAAATTCGTTGAGGATTCCGCTATTTGGTGATTTTATCATACTACATCATACCATAGTGGGTTGACGATCCCGAGATCACATCCAACACTAAGTAATACTTCATTGATGACTCCATCATTTTTTATCATCTCGCACTGTGTTGTATGGTACATAAGTGATAAATAAAAAACAACTTTTGATACTTCAAATCATTCGCGTCTAAATAAATAAGTAGCATAGATCGTACTTTAAATCGCTTCAAAAATCTTTGCAAATCGCTTTATCATCTCAACAGTAACGAGGTGCTCAGAGTCTCAAGTCCACGATACACAATGGTCACCCTGAGTTGAGAATAAAAATCATTTTCAAAAGCACATAGTGCGATTTAGCTTGATGTCAAAACTTCAAGTCTAGCATAGCTAGAAGATTTGGAATACCTATGCTTCCATCATCAACTTCACTTTTCTACTAATCCATTGCTTAATAAATCTATCTATTCTTATAATCCTCAATGCTCCATTCACCACTTTGTTATACCCCAGCTTCATCAAACTTACTACACATTATGAGTTCAGAACTTGCCACAATCATATGAGTTTAAGAACTTATCCTAGTCGCACCATAAAGCGCCCATTCACGAGGGGTTCAAAACATACCATATGATTATGAGTCATGAACTTACCATAAGTATGAGTTTTAAGAACTCACAACTTAACCTTATATCCTCTACTCTATTCAAGTATACACACATGAGAAAAGAATCACCTTCTCAACATGCATATAACAAATAAATACGACATTAGGTTCCAATGATTATCATTACTGTAAACTAAGTGGTTGTCAAACCAAACTCGACCACTAATCAATATAGGAAGCTAAGCGACAATTCCACGCCCATACAAAGAATTTGTCAACCTAACCACTATATCAACCAGAAGCTAAGTGATTCTAAAACCAAGTACAAATTCCCCACCATACAAGGAATCATACAACTCAAATTTCAATTCGAGTCCTCAATTGAAAACCCATATAATCTTAACTTTCTTTTCTTAATAATCTGAATTTTCTTTAATCCGTATCTTAACATTTTCCACTCATTTCGAGTTTACATTGTACCATTTCATAGTACCTTCTCTTTATAAAGATCAAGCTTATATCATTCCAACCACTTAACAAATCATATGTTATTCAATGATTTAATCTGATCACGCGGTGATCTTATTTCGTAATCATTTCTCCTTATGCTTACGATCGCTTTATTTTACGATCTTCTTATTCTTCTCTTTAATCATATTATATTATGATTTTATTTACACTTTTCATCTTATAGACATAGTCTATTTATCTTCACTTTTCATCTCTATTACTTCGGAGTTAGGTAACTCCTGCTTTCTTATTCTTATAGCTCTTTAAGATTCTTCTTTTTCAATCTTCTTTATCTTTCTTCTTTACTTAATGATGAATTTCCATAAACTCATCTCTTATCGCTTAAACTCTATTCGAGTTTATTACTTATCATCTTTGTGGTTATAGCCTAAGGTACACCTACCTAAGGTTTATAACCTATGACTTTTGATACTAACCGTAGTACTTCTTTAATCCGGGTCCCAAATCGCCGCAGATCCGGCTTCAATCATTCTACAACTGCTTATGGAAGATATAAACATAAATTGTTTATACATTAAACTTTACACACTATTCTCAAAATCGAGTAACCTTAACTAATACACAATCGTGAACTGCCTAACACATGATAATCCTATTTTTCAACATACTATGCAACTTAACTTCACATTCTATCCCAAGTCAAACTTAGCATTATCCTTTTCCTCAGAATCGTCAGATTCGCTTTTATCTCGCAATGTTTTATCATGATATAGCAAGGGTGAGCATGAAAGTTGCCCAAAGAAATTTAAAAAAACAAGGTAAAGATATATCATGATTGAAAGAGTTTGAATAATAAGTCGGCTATCCTTCACAATGTAGTTGTGAATTAGCATGAACAAAATTTCAAAGTCGAATGAACATTGAAAATGAACATAACAATTATATCTGAATCGACCGGTAATGAAGGTGATCACCTTTTCATACCGATGAATACATACAATATGTACAGTAGTACAATTCATAAGCATATCTCGTTCAAAAACCACTCTTAAAAGAGTTTAAGTAAAAGAACTTGAAAAACTTGCAAACTTGCTCGAACCAATTGATTACCGTAATACAATATAATAAGCTTTCTCCCAAGACCTAATATTAATAATATAGATCTCCAAAGATTAGAATAATATCATCACAGCTTATAAAATAACTTAAACATATTACCACATAATCTTATCACTCTCTTATACACATAAGACATAGCTTCAAGTCAAACTATTTCAAATTGAGTTGAAATTCCAGACAATTCTATCATCCCGATGATCTAATTCCACAATTAACGAGTCTAAGTTTAATTAAACTCTACCTAAACACTTAACGATATCACGTATAATTTTCTTATCACCAAAAAATTTTCTTAGACTTGTAAAAATTTTCGATAATTATTACCATTTATCATGCTTTTTCGATCATTGATAATGTATTTAATGAATTAAATACCACCTAATTCTTTAATCATTAATATCTATTTATCATTAAATATTAATGAAAATCTTAACATAATATTATAATATATTTATAATATATCAAAGTATTTTTAATACTTTAAAATCATATTTATATGATTTTTTAAACGATTAAATCCATTATCCGATAATTGATATTAATAATAAAATATTAATATTTTCATGCCAAAAATATCAAAAGTTGTAGCTTATAACTTAAAATATTTTTCTAACACTTAAATCATTTTTATATGATTTTTAAATCATTAATTCTATTTTTCTATAATTTATTTAATATAATCATTAAATAAACTAATTACCATTAATATTGATTAATTAATGAATTTTCATCACAAAATATTAAAGTCATCAAAATAACTTCAAATATTTTATAACAACATAAAATAATTACTTCTTACCCAATAATTATTTCCTCACGCTAAACGACAAAAGTATCGCAAATTTATCGATGTCTGCCGATTTCGCAAGCGCTGGAGGACATAAGTTATATGTCCCCGAGCTAAGCTAGCCTTGCTTTTGCCCTCCACTCTAGAGCCAAGAGATCCAAGCCTTCGCCAGAGCCCATGACCCAACTCCTTACTTGAAATGGGCAAACCAGTAGTATAACCCCGCAAAAGTCCAACCGTCTCGACCAAGCCAACCTTCCAACCATCTTAAAGCTCTCACTGAAGTTACAGTGCTCCATTACTAGACCCAAATATCAAAGCGTCTAGCTTTGTTACTAGGCATATCAGAGTGTCGCACCGCACCAACACCTTCTTCCGCCGCAAAACATGGGATGGTCATACAAGTGTGTAGAGTTAATTCGTGGTCGACTTGCCATTTTGAGGGGTATATCATATATGCACTTCGCACAAGTGCTATTCCCTTGCCCACCCATTTTAGTAAACACTTCAAGCAAAAATTGTGGCCGCATAGGCGTCAGAATAGTTGCCAGCAACCAATGCAAAAAGAGCACTTGACTTTCTCATCAATAATATTTAGAATATCATTCTTATTCTCTCTCTCTTCTCCTTCGCTTCCCGATCCGGCCCGCTCAATAGCTCGGTCTCCTCTTCCGCATACCGTCTTGAGGTTCCAATCCAGAGAAATCCACAAGACGTCGGTCCACACGTCTTTGGGTTCCAGCTTTTTTTTTTTAATCAGCCAGAGAATAACAGTAAGGGGCATAGAAGTCCATCCCAAAGAACGTCCGTACACCCTCAATGTCGCCATTCTTTCCCAACAATATATCATCACCATTGCTTCTCCGAGGAAAAGGTTTGGGGTGCTCTCTATATCTTTCTCATTTGCTTATCATATTCCCTCTTGTCGGGTTTATACATGCATGATGCCCAAACAAAGCAGGACATCTTAGTGTAAGATTCATTTATACTTGTTTCATGGCATATTTGTCTTCAATGCCACAAGAATCTTCCCTATCTCACCACCCAAAGGCATCAACTTCATGTACTAGTTGAGACTTTGCAGTCCACCCACAAAGAGGATTGCAAGGTCGCCATGCAATGCGATCTATATTTAGTGTGAGAAGCAAAGTCTTCGCCCCCAACCGAGAAGATGCAATAGCAGCTTCACAATCTGCATGTCCTCCTCCAACCACAATGACATCATATTTGCCTTCCCCTGAATTGTCAACAATCTGCAGATGGAAAATCGCCGGAAACTTGCAGGATGTCGAGAAGGAAGAGACGCGATAAATTTTACTACGGGTATCACGACGTGGTAGCGCTTTCAAGAAGCCGCGAGGAGGCGTCTTGACAAGTGGTGAAATGAATGGGGAGGAGAAGCGGATGTAACGGGTGAAACGAGAGAGATTGAAATATTTTTTTTTTTATCAAGGAAGTTTTGGGTGAGAGAACGAGATCGATGAGAGTATAGAAATTAGCTCTCCTTTCCATACCGGTAGAGTGTACAACAATGGCAAGGTTTCGCAACGACTCAAGAAGCCCACGTAACAATAGCCTCACGCCAAATACCTTCCAAGTCTTCATTATGGATCAGAATATCTTCAGAAGCCACCTTAGTACCATCGAGATCACCACTTGCCTTTGTAGTCACGGATTCGCATAGTCCTTCACATGAACTTGGGATGGGTCCGACGTCATGTCGATTTTTTCCAATGAGGTTGGTGGACCCTCGTCCGTACACCGGATCGTCGGGAACTGCTTTGGGAAAAAGACGGCGAATTCTCCACATAGTTGGACGTAAGCCGTGATATGAATGCAGCAGCTTTCAACCTTGTCTCTCTCCATATGCTTGCTTGTTGAAGAATCTCACATATATAAGCGAGAATCGGTCGCCGACGGAACCGCTTTTTTTTTATGATAAGAAGCGTTGTAGAAGGGAACATGAATTGATGTTCCTCCCGTGAGATACTTGAAAGGCAGAGCATAAGCGACAACGGAAGCTAGGTAACGTTTCACTCCAAAGATAATATGGACTGGACGACGGTGAAATGATCACCAATGCATAGGCCGACTTCTTGTTCCGGCGACAAACCGGCCAATCCTTGAAAACCTGCACCACTTGGAACAAATAGCCAACTCAAAGATCCTCACGATTATGCTTTATATGACCCTTGAAATTTCTTGGGAGAGCCATTTGTCGAAATAGCAAGAGGCTTCAAGAGGAGGCCGGTTTGGCATTTCTTTCTCACAAATCCTCACAAAACCGCAGCTCTCTTAAAAACCTTAATACTGAATCATCATCAACGGCCAAAAATTGGGAGAAAATTCCGCTAAGTTTGGACCAAAGTTCGCACCAATCGGCAAATAATAATTCATGCTACAATTATCATGGACAACTCATAATGGGTATAGTATTGATTAATGATTGCTATGATTTTATGGTCCATGAGCATCTTTGCTAGCCCCAACTCAATCAATAATTGAAAAAAATAAAAATAATTATATGATAATTTTAATAATGCACAAAGGTTATTTTGGTAATTTCCATACTAAAATAATGTACAAGGGTATTTTGGGCATTTTACTAGCAATAATTGATTTCTATCCTTAATATTGCACAAGGGCATTTTAGACATTTGCTACAACCCTTAGGATTTTCAAAAATTAATTGTCTAATATCTTAAATTTAGATTTTCTAAATAGAAAATTAAGATCTCTAACTTATAATTAGGATTAATATTTCCTAATTAAATATTGCTAATTTAACAATTAATTCCATAACTCAGAATTTAGGTTTTCCTCAAGTAACAATTAGAGTTCGAAAATTCTGACATTAGGGTTTGCTAATTAATTAAGTTTTACCCTAATTAGTATTATAATTAATAGCACTTAAGCATTATACTTATCCAATAATTTCTCGGATTAGGGTTTTCAAATACCGAATTAGGGTTTTGGATTCCGTGAATCGAAATTAGGCTTTCGAATCGATTTCTGTGGTTTTTTCAAACGTAAAAATTTCTAACCTAACGTTGACGTTTAATAATATTAGGTTTTGACACGATATAATTTATCTAGTCAACACTTGACCCTTAACCACATTCTGCATACACATAATACCGTAATCACATAATATATACACATACCCCTTAATCCTCGAATAATTCACTAAAAGAAATTTTAATTCCTCAAAATTCCTTCCTAAAAACATCAAACACATACACTTATTCTCCTGCTCTAGGTCTATTATTTGACCTTAAACCAATCATTTAAGATTTTAATAATTTTCTAATTTCTCAGTCATCACATCCACCCTTCTTCTAAGAATTTCGCCCTCAAATTAAAGCATCCTAATCTCTGCTCATTCTCTTGATCAAAACTAGGTTTTCAATTTAACCTTTACAATTTCCTCATTCGAGGATTTCTCATCTATTATCACATTTCACCATAACTACTCACTAGGAGTTTACATCTTCTAAACATTCATCAAAACTAGGTTGTCATAATAACCTTTATTTAATCATCTCGATTCTACTCAGACGCAACGAGTTTACACTATTTCATATCCATCATCACATTCTACCACAACATTACTTTGAAGAGTTAAAAAAACTTTTCATATCTCATCTCGAGGGATCATAAAATTATGAACTTTGAACTCCGAGGTTTAGGGGTATTTCTACCGCTACCTCTTTCAATTAAGAAAGAAAGGTACTCTACCTCTTAAACATTTCTTTAATAGGTATGTTTACAATCACGAAGAAGGTAAACTACCGATTCTCGTACTTTAGATGATCACCATCGTACCTTAGTAATCCGAATCGACTATATAAGCGCCCTTAAATTGGAATATTCTATCCAATTAGTATATCCCCATTTTCGTGGTTGTTCACCTCGCACTTAGATAGATTTCCGCACCAAAACAATTTGGTTCGGAAATTTCTTTCAATGAACACTTAGAGTTTTCATAAACATTAGTCTAAATTAATCGAATAAAGCATAGACTCATATCGATAATTCAGCCAATAGAATTATTTAAGTATAGCCAAACCCCGTTGGCAAATTAAAATTTTGAAAAATTTTTCGAGAATGACGTCATGATGCCGCATCAGTATTTACAAATTCGCTGAGGATTCCGTCATTTGGTGATTTTATCATACTACATCATACCATAGTGGGTTGACGATCCCGAGATCACATCCAACACTAAGTAATACTGCATTGATGACTCCATCATTTTTTATCATCTCTCGCACTCAAAGTTGCATGGTACATAAGTGATAAATAAAAAAACAACTTTTGATACTTCAAATCATTCGCTTCAGCCAAAATAAGTAGCATATAGATCGTATTTTAAATCGCTTCAAAAATCTTTGCAAATCGGGCTTTATCATCTCAACAGTAACGAGGTGTCGGTGGTCTCAAGTCCACGATACACAATGGTCACCCTGAGTTGAGAATAAAAATCATTTTTCAAAAGCACATAGTGCGTGATTTAGCATGATGTCAAAAACTCAAGTCTAGCATAGCTAGAAGATTTGGAATACCTATGCTTCCATCATCAACTTCACTTTTCTATCGATCCATTGCTTAATAAATCTATCTATTCTTATAATCCTCAATGCTCCATTCACCACTTTGCTATACCCCGCCATCAAACTTACCACACATTATGAGTTCAGGGGAACTTGCCACAATCATATGAGTTTAAGAACTTATCCTAGTCGCACCATAAAGCGCCCATTCACCGAGGGGTTCAAAACATACCATATGATTATGAGTCATGAACTTACCATAAGTATGAGTTTTAAGAACTCACAACTTAACCTTATATCCTACACTCTATTCGTTATACACATGAGAAAAGAATCACCTTCTCAACATGCATATAACAAATAGCGCGACATTAGGTTCCAATGATTATCATTACCGAAACTAAGTGGTTGTCAAACCAAACTCTACCACTAATCAATATAGGAAGCTGCTTTGACAATTCCACGCCCATACAAAGAATTTGTCAACCTAACCACTATATCAACCAGAAGCTAAGTGATTCTAAAACCAAGTACAAATTCCCCGCCCATACAAGGAATCATACAACTCAAATTACCAATGATTCGAGTCCTCAATTGAAAACCCATATAATCTTAACTTTCTTTTTTCTAATAATGAATTTTCTTTAATCCGTATCTTAACATTTTCCACTCATTTCGAGTTTACATTGTACCATTTCATAGTACCTTCTCTTTATAGCATCAAGCTATATCATTCCAACCACTTAACAAATCATATGTTATTCAATGATTTAATCTGATCACGCAGGTGATCTTATTTCGTAATCATTTCTCCTTATGCTTACGATCGCTTTTATTTTACGATCTTCTTATTCTTCTCTTTAATCATATTATATTATGATTTTATTTACACTTTTCATCTTATAGACATAGTCTATTTATCTTCACTTTTCATCTCTATTACCGGGAGTTAGGTAACTCCTGGTTTCTTATTCTTATAGCTCTTTAAGATTCTTCTTTGAATCTTCTTTATCTTTCTCTTTACTTAATGATGAATTTCCATAAACTCATCTCTTATCGCTTAAACTCTATTCGAGTTTATTACTTATCATCTTTGTGGTTATAGCCTAAGGTACACCTACCTAAGGTTTATAACCTACTGCCTTTGATACCAACTCAGAAGCGCCTAAATCCGGGTCCCAAATCGCCATGATCCGGCTCAATCATTCTACAACTGTTTGCGGAAGATATAAACATAAATTGTTTATACATTAAACTTTACACACTATTCTCAAAATCGAGTAACCTTAACTAATACACAATCGTGAACTATCCTAACACATGACAATCCTATTTTTCAACATACTTATGCAACTTAACTTCACATTCTATCCCAAGTCGAACTTAGCATTATCCTTTTCCCAGTGAATCGGTCAGATTCGCCTTTATCTCGCAATGTTTTATCATGATATAGCAAGGGTGAGCATGAAAGTTGCCCCAAAGAAATTTAAAAATAAGGTAAAGATATATCATGATCGAAAGAGTTTGAATAATAAGTCGGCTATCCTTCACAATGTAGTTGTGAATTAGCATGAACAAAATTTCAAAGTTTGAATGAACATTGAAAATGAACATAACAATTATATCTCGAATCGACTGGTAATGAAGGTGATCATCACTTTTCATACCGATGAATACATACAATATGTACAGAGTACAATTCATAAAGATATCTCGTTCAAAACCACTCTTAAAAGAGTTTAAGTAAAAAGAACTTGAAAAACTTGCAAACTTGCCTGAACCGTTGATTACCGTAACACAATATAATAAGCTTCTCCCGAAGACCTAATATTAATAATATAGATCTCCAGTATTAGAATAATATCATCACAGTTATAAAATAACTTAAACATATTACCACATAATCTTATCAGTCTCTTATACACATAAGACATAGCTTCAAGTCAAACTATTTCAGTCCGAGTTGAAATCGGTACAATTCTATCATCCCGATGATCTAATCGGACAATTAACGAGTCTAAGTTTAATTAAACTCTGCCTAAACACTTAACGATATCACAGATAATTTTCTTATCAGTCAAAACATTTTTCTTAGACTTGTAAAAATTTTCAGATAATTATTACCATTTATCATGCTTTTTCGATCATTGATAATGTATTTAATGAATTAAATACCACCTAATTCTTTAATCATTAATATCTATTTATCATTAAATATTAATGAAAATCTTAACATAATATTATAATATATTTATAATATATCAAAGTATTTTTAATACTTTAAAATCATATTTATATGATTTTTTAAACGATTAAATCCATTATCCGATAATTGATATTAATAATAAAATATTAATATTTTCATGCCAAAAATATCAAAAGTTGTAGCTTATAACTTAAAATATTTTTCTAACACTTAAATCATTTTTATATGATTTTAAATCATTAATTCTATTTTTCTATAATTTATTTAATATAATCATTAAATAAACTAATTACCATTAATATTGATTAATTAATGAATTTTCATCACAAAATATTAAAGTCATCAAAATAACTTCAAATATTTTATAACAACATAAAATAATTACTTCTTACCCCAATAATTATTTCCTCACGCTTAAACGACAAAAGTATCGTGAATTTATCGATGTCTAAGCCGATTTGGGCGCTGGAGGACATAAGTTATATGTCCCCGAGCTAAGCTTAGCCTTGCGCTTTGCCCTCCACTCTAGGAGCCAAGAGATCCAAGCCTTCGCTAGAGCCCATGACCCAACTCCTTACTTGAAATGGGCAAACCAGAGTATAACCCCGCAAAGTCCAACCGTCTCGACCAAGCCAACCTTCCAACCATCTTAAAGCTCTCACTTGAGTTACAGTGCCGCATTACTAGACCCACTATCAAAGCGCTTCTAGCTTTGTTACTAGGCATATCGTAGTGTCGCACCGCACTAACACCTTCTTCCGTCAAAAACATGGGATGGTCGCTACAAGTGTAGAGTTAATTCGTGGTTGACTTGCCATTTTGAGGGGTATATCATATGCACTTTTCACAAGTGCTATTCCCTTGCCCACCCCATTTTAGTAAACACTTCAAGCAAAAATTGTGGCCGCAAGGCGTCGTAACAGGCCGCTCAGGCAACTGAATGCAAAAAGAGCACTTGACTTTCTCATCAATAATATTTAGAATATCATTCTTATTCTCTCTCTCCTTCTCCTTCGTTTCCCGATCCGGTCCGCTCAATAGCTCTGGTCTCCTCTTCCGTACACCGTCTGAGGTTCCAATCCAGAGAAATCCACAAAGACGCTTCATTCCACACGCACGGGTTCCAGGTTTTTTTTTTTTTTAATCAGTTGTGAGAATAACAGAAGGGGCATAGAAGTCCATCCCAAAGAACGTCCGTACACCCTCAATGTCGTCATTCTTTCCCAACAATATATCTGTCACCATTGCTTCTCTGAGGAAAAGGTTTGGGGTGCTCTCTACTATCTTTCTCATTTGCTTATCATATTCCCTCTTGTCAGTTTGTACGCGCAATGCCCAAACAGCAGGACATCTTAGTGTAAGATTCATTTATACTTGTTTCGTGGCATATTTGTCTTCAATGCCGTCAGCAATCTTCCCTATCTCACCACCCAGTGCATCAACTTCATGTACTAGCTGAGACTTTGCAGGTCCACCCACAGCAGGATTGCAAGGCTGCCATGCAATGCGATCTATATTTAGTGTGAGAAGCAAAGTCTTCGCCCCCAACCGAGAAGATGCAATAGCAGCTTCACAATCTGCATGTCCTCCTCCAACCACAATGACATCATATTTGCCTTCCCCCTGAATTGCTGTTAACGGCAGAGATGGAAAATCGCCGGGGAAACTTGCAGGATGTCGAGAAGGAAGAGACGCGATAAATTTTACGGCGGGGTATCACGACGTGGTAGCGCTTCTGAAGAAGCCGAGAGGAGTGCGAGACAAGTGGTGAAATGAATGGGGAGGAGAAGCAGATGTAACGGGTGAAACGAGAGAGATTGAAATATATTTTTTTATCAAGGAAGTTTTGGTGAGAGAACAGAGATCGATGAGAGTATAGAAATTAGCTCTCCTTTCCATACTGGTAGAGTGTACAACAATGGCAAGGTTTCTGGCAACGACTCAGTAAGCCCACGTAACAATAGCCTACGCCAGTCACCTTCCAAGTCTTCATTATGGACTGTAATATCTTCAGGAAGCCACCTTAGTACCATCGAGATCAGCTCAGCTTGCCTTTGTAGCTGCTGCCGGATTCGCATAGTCCTTCACATGAACTTGGGATGGGTCCGACGCCGGCGAGATTTTCCAACAGTAAGGTTGGTCAGTCCTCGTCCGTACACCGGATCGTCGGGAACTGCTTTGGGAAAAAGACGGCGAATTCTCCACATAGTTGGACGTAAGCCAGGATACAGAACAGCAGCTTCAACCTTGTCCTGCTCCATATGCTTGCTTGTTGAAGAATCTCACATATATAGCAGCAATCGGTCGACGCCGGGAACTGCCTTTTTTTTTTATGATAAGAAGCGTTGTAGAAGGGAACATGAATTGATGTTCCTCCCGTGAGATACTTGAGCAGAGCATAAGCAGCAACGGAAGCTAGGTACTGTTCACTCCAGTATAATATGGACCGGACGACGGTGAAATGATCACCAATGCATAGGCCGACTCTTGTTCCGGCGACAAACCGGCCAATCCTTGAAAACCCAGACCACTTGGAACAGCTAGCCAACTCAGCATCCTCACGATTATGCTTTATATGACCCTTGGAAATTTCTTGGGAGAGCCATTTGTCGAAATAGCAGTAGGCTTCTCAAGAGGAGGCTGGTTTGGCATTTCTTTCTCACAGTCCTCACAAAACCGCAGTCTCCCTAAAAACCTTAATACTGAATCATCATCAACGGCCAAAATTGGGAGAAAAATTCCGCTAAGTTTGGACCAAAGTTCAGACCAATCGGCAAATAATAATTCATGCTACAATTATCATGGACAACTCATAATGGGTATAGTATTGATTAATGATTGCTATGATTTTATGGTCCATGAGCATCTTTGCTAGCCCCAACTCAATAATTGAAAAAAAAATAAAAATAATTATATGATAATTTTAATAATGCACAAAGGTTATTTTGGTAATTTCCATACTAAAATAATGTACAAGGGTATTTTGGGCATTTTACTAGCAATAATTGATTTCTATCCTTAATATTGCACAAGGGCAATTTAGACATTTGCTACAACCCTTAGGATTTTCAAAAATTAATTGTCTAATATCTTAAATTTAGATTTTCTAAATAGAAAATTAAGATCTCTAACTTATAATTAGGATTAATATTTCCTAATTAAATATTGCTAATTTAACAATTAATTCCATAACTGTAAATTAGGGTTTTCCTGGCAGAACAATTAGAGTTCGAAAATTCTGACATTAGGGTTTGCTAATTAATTAAGCTTTACCCTAATTAGTATTATAATTAATAGCACTTAAGCATTATACTTATCCAATAATTTCTCGGATTAGGGTTTTCAAATACCGAATTAGGGTTTTGGATTCCCGTAACTGAAATTAGGCTTTCCAGAACTGATTTCTAGGGTTTCTTTTCAAACGTAAAAAATTTCTAACTGAACGTTGACGTTCTAATAATATTAGGGTTTGACACAGATATAATTTATCTAGTCAACACTTGACCCTTAACCACATTCTATACACATAATACCGTAATCACAGAATATATACACATATACCCTTAATCCTGAATAATTCACTAAAAGAAATTTTAATTCCTCAAAATTCCTTCCTGAAAACATCAAACACATACACTTATTCTCCGCTTCAGGTCTATTATTTGACCTTAAACCAATCATTTAAGATTTTAATAATTTTCTAATTTCTCAAAATTATCACATACTCCCATCTTCTTCTTCACAAATAGAATAGAGAACCACAAGGAGAAGTACTAGGGACGAAATGAAACCGATGTCTAACAATTCCTGCAGTTGGGTCTTTAACTCCTCGAAGTTCAATAGAGCCATTCGATATGGGGCTTTGGAAATAAGTTTTGTCTGGGGTTCAAGGTCAATACAAAATTCAATTTCACGCTCTGGGGGTAGGCCAGGAAGTTCTTCAGGGAATACGTCAGGAAATTCATTAACAATAGAAATATCATTTAAAACTGACGTATTTTTGTTTAGATCTGTGACATGAGCTAAGAAAGCTTGACATCCATTTTTCAATAAACGAATAGCTTTATGGCTTGAGATGACAGTGATTGATTTTAATGGTTTGGTTGCTTGAATTCGCATAATAGGTTGGTTAGGAATATGAAAGCTAACAACCTTACGAAAATAATCAATTTTTGCATGATGAGTGGTTAACCAATCAATCCCTAGAATTACGTCAAATGCAAGTATTTTCAATGGAATAAGATCGACAGGTAATGTGAGGGTACCGATTTGAACCAAACAAGACTTATAAACAGTGGATGTAATGAAGGTTTCTCCCAACGGAGTTTCAACAGATAAGTCAAAGTCTAATTTCTCCGGAGTCAAATTTAAACGTTGAGCGCAAGTAAGAGAAATAAAAGAATGGGTAGACCCGGTATCAAATAAGGTATATACTTTGCTAGAGTTTAGGATAAGTTTACCCGTGATGACCTCGTTCGGGTTCCTTGCTTTCTGGGAGGTCACGACAAACGCTCTCCCTTGCACTACTGGCTTTGACTTTTCTGGGACGTCCTTTGGTGCCTCCATCCTAGCTGAACTTATCTTCGGAGAACGAAAAAATCGGGCTAGGTGACCTTCTCTTCCACAATTATAACATGCTTTGGACGGCATCGCGCAGTTTGGACTAATGTGTCCTTCCCCTCCGCATTTGAAGCATATGATAGGTGGTCGTTCTCCTTCCTTAACCACGGTCTTGATCTTGGACGCCTTTCCATCATTGTTGAATCTCCTCTTCTTGAAATGTCCATTCTTATTGTTTTGGCCATGATTACCACCGAAAGTGGTTACCATTTCGCATGTTTATTCCTCCACGCTTATTGTCACCGCTTTAGATGGTTGTCGTCATCACTAGTATTATCATTTTGACGATCGCTTCTCTTTTGGTTGGGTTGACTCATTATCGTGCTCCAATAATCGAGCCCTATTAACAACATCCTAATACAAACACATTTTATGAGAGATAAGATATTGACGATCTCTAAGTTTCAAACCTCTTAAAAACATTAAGCGTCATTCTCTCCTCATTATCAACCAAATGGGATGCAAACCGGGACAACTCGACAAACTTGGCTTCGTACTGCGACACAGTCATGTTGTTTTACTCCAGCTTAATGAACTCTACCTATTTCATGTGACGAAAACTTTCGGGAAAGTACTTGTCGTTGAACAATCCTTAGAACTTCACCCAAGTCATCTTCAGTGCAGCAGGTTGAGTACGTTTTACAGATTCCCACCAGTAATCTGCCTCTACACGCAACATGAAGGTGGCAAAGGGAACCTTTTGCTCCTCGGAGCATCCCAAGACATCAAATATCTTGCAGATCTGCTTTATCCACGCCTCCGCCTTAAGTGGTTTTGCTCTCCAAAAACTCGGTGGTCCCAGCCTCGAACTACTTAGCGGTGGCCGTCCCGAGAGTTGCCAAGAGTTTCCACCGCATTTCGGACGAGAGTCTCTCTTGCCTCGATCTCGCATGAATTGCAGAAAGCCTATGAACATTCCAAATAGTTCATCATTTGGTCAGTGTTGTTGTTTGCATGACGATTGTAACCTTCTTGATGCACATTGTCCTGATTATTGATCTGTGGAGACTAAACGATCTCCTGTGCTCCATTGATTTTCTCAACATTCTCGGATGCCATTTTCAAATATTGCCACAAAACAAGGGTTAATTAACATATCACATAATATCCCTATACTCTGACCGACCAATTAAATACCAAATAAACTTAGGTAGGTCATACTAGCGAAGGAATTACCCGTCTCTCCCCTCCTAGTTCTTGTCTCACATCGGTAGTGGATCATATCCCTAAGCTTTATTATTAATCATGACGCCCCAAAATAGGTATACATCACCTATTCTCGAGTCGCCAAATACATGGTATGTAATACAAATATAATCTTTAATATACAACAAGAGAGTCATGAGTTTTAATACAAATATTGTCTTCTAGACAATATCCACTCTCGAATAATTCCTCATTACCTTTATTGTCACACTATTTAATGTAATAGTGAGGACTACTAATACTATCATCCGGACCGGCCACCCGCTCCCCGACTAGTCCCGCCACGCTCTCATTTCCTCAAGAGAACAAAGGAAAGAAAGGGTGAGCTCAACTAGCCCAAAGAAGAAATATTATGACTAAGATAATGCGTAATAAATTATCATTAGTCTTCAACAATGTTAAACCGATAAAATACAATAGACATCAAGTTTAATCTGCAATGAACATACAATCCATTAAAAGAGTCAAGTAGAGAATAAAATCTACTATCTTTTATGATTTAAAAGGTTTTTCATCACTTTTATCACCGAGACTCAACTTAATAAATAAACCACATCATCCCCGCACTACTACCAAAGGATATTCATTAGTATCACAACCACAAATTATTCATGCACTACGCCAAGGATATTCGTGTATTCATCAATGGTCATGATCATGCCAACAACTCGTCCCATCAATGCACTACGGGCCAATGAGGACTTTTACCACATCATTTGTAACATTACTACCCATGATTACACCAAATAATCCTCGGTCATAATCATACCAAGTCCATCTATGCACTACAAATACGATAACTTTCAAAAAAAATATAAACATGAGGATGATGACAATGATATAAGAGTTCAATAAAACAAGTTCAAGAATTAATTTATTCTCGAACTAATAACATCCAAATTGTCAACATGATACTTCTTTGTAGAGTAAAATTTAAGAATGCTCGTAAGAATATTTCCATGAAAAGATATCGACGATGAAGCGCAAATATCAAGGATATTCCACTAATTTCATGGAGTATAGAAGTCAAAACTTTAACCAACCGAGTATAATAAAGAATGGAATAACAAAAGAAATCACCATGCATGCGGTATTTCATGTATGACAAAGTTATTCCAATGTAATAATAAATAATCGAACCAGTGTCAAAGCGTAATACGCACCGGCAGTGATATTCCAATGTAATAATAAAGAATGGAATAACAACAAATCACCATGCATGCAGATTTCATGATATGACAAAGTTATTCCAATGTAATAATAAATAACGGAACCAGTCCCACAGAAACGCATGCATGACGATATTCCAATGTAATAATAAAGACGGAACCAGTCCAATGTAAATGCATGCAACAAGCAAGATATTCCAAATGTAATAATAAAGAATGGAATAACAATGTAATTTCACCATGATGCAGATTTAAGATGTACAAGTTATTCCAAAGTAGAATAATAAATAATGGAATAATGTAAGAATTTCACCAAGTATAGGTAGATCATGATACAAAAGTTATTCCAATGTAATAATAAAGAATGGAATAATGTGTTCTCTTCATGAATATGAAAAAAAAATACCCCTTTACCTTATAAAGAAGAGACTTGACTAGAGGGCGGGGATATACTTAAAGAAACTTACACTACGCTCAAAGCTTTCTTAAACGCTAAAGAAATACGCTCAAGATAATAGAAGAAGAATTCTCTCTACGCTTTCTCTCTAGAGTTTCAAAGAATTCATAAGAAATAATGAAGGAATGAGCTTCTATTTATGTAAGAATGGATCCTAATAAGAACCAATCCATGAACGATCTAGATTGATTTACTTTTTTAAACTGACGGTCCAGATTGGTTTATAATAAAATATAATATATTCTATTTATAATCTAATAAAACGAATAACTTTATAAAAGTATTCTGCTTTTATATAAAAATTTTTACTATGCAAACACTATGCAGCACTATGCAAACACTATGCATAATAAAATATAATATATTCTAATTATTGTCTAATAAAATGTATAACTTTATAAAAGTATTCTGCTTTTATATAAAAAGATTTTACTATTAGCCTAATAAAACGAATAACTTTATAAAAGTATTCTGCTTTTATATAAAAAGTTTTTCTGCTTTTATTACATTAATAATACTAATAAAACAAAACTTCATCATCATTATCATAATTCACACTATTAATCGACCAGTCGCTCCTCAGAAAGAGGGGGCTTTCCAATAAGGATTTCTCCCTATCATGCAAATTAGATGACCAAACCTCTCTTCTCGTAACTTCTAGACATCGTTAATAATGCAAATAATAATATTAATAACTTTGTTATCTCAATTATTGATTTAATAATATATAAAATATTGACAATAATTGAATCAAATAACGTGAGATACTATGCAAAGAATTATCAAGCAATAATTTAACAAAACCGAGTGACTTCTCACGTAAGCATCAATAATCAATACCGTGTGCTACTATGCAACCACGCCAGATTCCTCGCATTTTTAACACCGGTGTTTCAACAGCTTAACTGTAAAACTTCCACCGTTATTTTCATAAATATATTTTTTTTGTCATTTTCTCAATCCGACAATAATTCCGCCAGGGGTCCACTTAATGATTGTGCCATCGCATTTAATATTCCCCTCGTTAAAATAAATATTCCCCACCAATCGAATATTATAAACAACTTCATGATTTTACAAAATTTCTAAATATTACCCACAACTATAACATTATATCAAATTTATTCCATAATATTTAAAAATGATAATTATAGAAAATTCATCTTTATTCATAAAAGTCAGGGTCTTACAATCTCCCTTCTTATGAAATTTCGCCCTCGAAATTAGGGTACGATGCACGGTATGTCGAAGAGGTAAGGATACCTTGATTTCATTTCAGATTCTAACTCCTAGGTCATTTCCTCAACATCGTGGTTCCTCCATAAAACTTTGATTTGAGGTATAACCTTGGAGCATAGAATATGTTCCTTCTTATCCAAGATTTGAATAGGAACCTCTTCATACGTTAAATCTTCCGCTATTTCGTCCGGTTCTAACTCAATAATGTGGTTTGGGTCTTTCACATATTTACTTAACATGGATATATAAAAAACGTTATGAACATGAGACATACTTGGCGGTAAAGAGAGTGTATAGGCTACAGTCCCTACTCGATTGAAGATTAAAAATGGGCCAATGAATCGAGGATTAAGTTTTCCTCTCTTTTCAAATCTTGTAACTCCTTTCCATGGAGCAACACGTAATAACACATGATCTCCAATATCGAATTCCACGTCCTTTCGATGAAGATCAGCATAACTCTTTTGTCGGTCTTGTGAGGTTTTTATACGTTGTCGGATCATTTGAATCTTTTACGTAGTCATACGTACCAACTCTGGTCCCAACAACATTGTTTCACCCACCTCATCCCAGCATACTGGAGAACGACACTATCTTCCATACAACGCCTCGAATGGAGCCATGCCAATACTTGCTTGATAACTATTGTTGTAGGAAAACTCCACCAATGGTAAGAACTTGTCCCAACTTCCCTTGAAGTCAAGGACACAGAGTCTTAATAAATCTTCAAGAGTTTGAATAGTCCTCTCTGATTGTCCGTCCGTCTGAGGATGATATGCCGAACTAAATTATAAATCTGTGCCCATAGCTTTCTGCAAACTAACCCAAAATCTTGAAGTGAATCTTGGGTCTCGATCAGAAACTATGGATACTGGCATACCATGCAATCTTACAACCTCGTTTATGTACATATGAGCAAGACATTCAAGTGTATAGGTTTCTCGTATTGGTAAGAAATGAGCAGACTTGGTCAATCTATCAACAATGACCCAAATTGCATCTATGCCTTGAGAAACCTTGGGAAGACCAGTAACGAAATCCATGGTAATGTGCTCCCACTTCCATTCTGGAATTTAGTGGTTGCAATGGACCTTTTGGTACTTGATGTTCCGCCTTGACTCGTTGACAAGTTATACACCTTGAGATAAACAGTGCTATCTCTCTCTTCATATTGCCCCACTAAAATGTATGTCGAAGATCATGATACATTTTGGTACTCTCAGGATGGATTGCAAACGGTGTGTATTGCACCTCCATCATGATTTTATACTTTAAATCAGGGTCGTTAGGAACACAAAGTCTGGAGTTGACTCGAAGTATTCCTTCTTCATCGATTCTTGCTTCCGGCATAGCACCTTCTTGTACTTTCTTCCTTATACGCATCAGCTCCAAGTCTATAGCTTGAGCAGCTTTAACTTTATCGATTAAAGTTGGTTCCACTCGTATATTCGACATCATCACTTGGGTCCCTGGAGTCTTTATCTCTATCTCCATCCTTTGCAAGTCATACAAAATGGGCCTTTGCGTTGACAATATCGCAATCGTACCCGTATATGATTTTCTACTTAATGCGTCAACTACCACGTTCGCTTTTCCATGATGGTATTAAATGGTATGATCATAATCTTTCAATTGTTCAAGCCAACGTCGCTGTCGCATGTTGAGTTCCTTTTGAGTGAAGAAATATTTGAGGCTTTTATGATCCGTAAAGATCTCCACTTTCTCCCCATACAAGTAATGCCTCCAAATTTTAAGTGTGAAGACAACAGCTGCCAACTCTAGATCATGAGTAGGATAATTCTTCTCATATTCTTTGAGTTATCGAGTGGCATAGGCTATGACTTTCCCATGTTGCATGAGGACACATCATAACCCTTTGCCTGAAGCATCACTGTAGATGACAAATCCCTCCAAGCCAGATGGTATTGTCAGAACAGGTGCTGAAATGAGTCTTCTCTTGAGTTCTTCAAAACTCTTTTCACATTCCTCATTCCAACCGAATTTTTTATCTTTCCGAGTCAGATGAGTTAAGGGAGTAGCGATTCAAGAAAACCCTTCTACGAATCTCCAATAATAACCAAATTAAGCCGAAAGCTACGTGCTTTCTATTATCGATTTAGGTTGCTCCCAACTTTGAATAGCTTCAATCTTTGTTGGGTCAACAGATATTCCATGACTTGATACTATGTGCCCAAGGAATGCTACTTCCTCAAGCCAGAACTCGCATTTCTTTAACTTAGCATAAAGCTTATATTCACGAAGCTTTTGGAGTATCGACTTTCAAGTGTTGCTCATGATCCTCACGGCTTTTGGAATAAATAAGGATGTCATCAATAAAGACGCGACCACAAAGTGATCCAAATATTCCTTAAATACTCATGCTCATCATATCCATGAAGGCGGCGGGCATTAGTTAATCCAAAAGACATAACTAGGAATTCATAATGCCCGCATCGAGTTCCGAAAGCCTTCTTTGAATGTCATCGGCTCAAATCTTCAATTGGTGATATCCTAATGAAGATCAATCTTTGAAAAGAATTTGGCTCCTTGCAATCGGGTCAAACAGTTATCAATACGTGGCAATGGGTACCTATTTGTGATGGTGACATGATTCAACTCCCGATAATCAATACAAAGTCACATACTCCCATCTTTCTTCTTCACAAATAGAATAGGAGCACCACAAGGAGAAGTACTAGGACGAATGAAACCGATGTCTAACAATTCCTGCAGTTGGGTCTTTAACTCCTGAAGTTCAATAGAGCCATTCGATATGGGGCTTTGGAAATAAGTTTTGTCTTAGGTTCAAGGTCAATACAAAATTCAATTTCACGCCTGGGGTAGGCCAGAAGTTCTTCAGGAATACGTCAGAAATTCATTAACAATAGAAATATCATTTAAAATCGCGTATTTTTGTTTAGATCTCGTGACATGAGCTAAGAAAGCTTGACATCCATTTTTCAATAAACGAATAGCTTTATGGCTTGAGATGATGTGGTTGATTTTAATGGTTTGGTTGCTTGAATTCGCATAATAGGTTGGTTAGGAATATGAAAGCTAACAACCTTACGAAAATAATCAATTTTTGCATGATGAGTGGTTAACCAATCAATCCCTAGAATTACGTCAAATGCAAGTATTTTCAATGGAATAAGATCGACAGGTAATGTGAGGGTACCGATTTGAACCAAACAAGACTTATAAACAGTGGATGTAATGAAGGTTTCTCCCAACGGAGTTTCAACAGATAAGTAAAAGTCTAATTTCTCCGGAGTCAAATTTAAACGTTGAGCGCAAGTAAGAGAAATAAAAGAATGGGTAGACCTTATCAAATAAGGTATATACTTTGCTAGAGTTTAGGATAAGTTTACCCGTGATGACCTCGTTCGGGTTCCTTGCTTTCTGGGAGGTCACGACAAACGCTCTCCCTTGCACTACTGGCTTTGACTTTTCTGGGACGTCCTTTGGTGCCTCCATCCTAGTCGAACTTATCTTCGAGAACGAAAAATCGGGCTAGGTGACCTTCTTCCACAATTATAACATGCTTTGACTAAGCATCATCGCAGCTTGGACTAATGTGTCCTTCCCTCCGCATTTGAAGCATATGATAGGTGGTCGTTCTCCTTCCTTAACCACTAAAAGTCGGCGATCTTTGACGCCTTTCCATCATTGTTGAATCTCCTCTTCTTGAAATGTCCATTCTTATTGTTTTGGCCATGATTACCACCGAAGTGGTTACCATTTCTGGCATGTTGATTCCCTCCACGCTTATTGTCACCGTTTCGATGACTGTTATCACTAGTATTATCATTTTGACGACTGCTCTCTTTTGGTTGGGTTGACTCATTATCGTGCTCCAATAACTGAGCCCTATTAACAACATCTGAATACAAACACATTTTATGAGAGATAAGATATTGACGTATCTCGGGTTTCAAACCTCTTAAAAACATTCGCGTCATTCTCTCCTCATTATCAACCAAATGGGATGCAAACTGGGACAACTCGACAAACTTGGCTTCGTACTGCGACACAGTCATGTTGTTTTACTCCAGCTTAATGAACTCTACCTATTTCATGTGACGAAAACTTTCGGGAAAGTACTTGTCGTTGAACAATTCTTAGAACTTCACCCAAGTCATCTTCAGTGCAGCAGGTTGGGTACGTTTTACAGATTCCCACCAGTAATCTGCCTCTACACGCAACATGAAGGTGGCAAAGGGAACCTTTTGCTCCTCGGAGCATCCCAAGACATCAAATATCTTGCAGATCTGCTTTATCCACGTCTCCGCCTTAAGTGGTTTTGGCTCTCCAAAAAACTCTGGTGGTCCCAGTTCCTTGAACTACTTAGCGGTGACCGTCCGAGAGTTGCCAGTGTTTCCACCTGCATTTTGGACAGGAGTCTCTCTTGCCTGATGCTGCATGAATTGCAGAAAGCCTATGAACATTCCAGCGTTCATCATTTGGTCAGTGTTGTTGTTTGCATGACGATTGTAACCTTCTTGATGCACATTGTCCTGATTATTGATCTGTGGAGACTAAACGATCTCCTGTGCTCCATTGATTTTCTCAACATTCTCGGATGCCATTTTCAAATATTGCCACAAAACAAGGGTTAATTAACATATCACATAATATTGCACAAGGGCATTTTAGACATTTGCTACAACCCTTAGGATTTTCAAAAATTAATTGTCTAATATCTTAAATTTAGATTTTCTAAATAGAAAATTAAGATCTCTAACTTATAATTAGGATTAATATTTCCTAATTAAATATTGCTAATTTAACAATTAATTCCATAACTGTAAATTAGGGTTTTCCTGGCAGAACAATTAGAGTTCGAAAATTCTGACATTAGGGTTTGCTAATTAATTAAGCTTTACCCTAATTAGTATTATAATTAATAGCACTTAAGCATTATACTTATCCAATAATTTCTCGGATTAGGGTTTTCAAATACCGAATTAGGGTTTTGGATTCCGTGAATCAAATTAGGCTTTCGAAACCGATTTCTGTGGGTTTCTTTTCAAACGTAAAAATTTCTAACCCGAACGTTGACGTTCTAATAATATTAGGGTTTGACACAGATATAATTTATCTAGTCAACACTTGACCCTTAACCACATTCTGTACACATAATACCGTAATCACAGAATATATACACATATACCCTTAATCCTGAATAATTCACTAAAAGAAATTTTAATTCCTCAAAATTCCTTCCTGAAAACATCAAACACATACACTTATTCTCTGTCTAGGTCTATTATTTGACCTTAAACCAATCATTTAAGATTTTAATAATTTTCTAATTTCTCGGGCTGTCACATACTCCCATCTTTCTTCTTCACAAATAGAATAGGAGCACCACAAGGAGAAGTACTAGGACGAATGAAACCGATGTCTAACAATTCCTGCAGTTGGGTCTTTAACTCCTGAAGTTCAATAGGAGCCATTCGATATGGGGCTTTGGAAATAAGTTTTGTACCGGGTTCAAGGTCAATACAAAATTCAATTTCACGCTCTGGGGGTAGGCCAGGAAGTTCTTCAGGGAATACGTCAGGAAATTCATTAACAATAGAAATATCATTTAAAACTGACGTATTTTTGTTTAGATCTGTGACATGAGCTAAGAAAGCTTGACATCCATTTTTCAATAAACGAATAGCTTTATGGCTTGAGATGACAGTGATTGATTTTAATGGTTTGGTTGCTTGAATTCGCATAAAAGGTTGGTTAGGAATATGAAAGCTAACAACCTTACGAAAATAATCAATTTTTGCATGATGAGTGGTTAACCAATCAATCCCTAGAATTACGTCAAATGCAAGTATTTTCAATGGAATAAGATCGAAGCCGGAGTAATGTGAGGGTACCGATTTGAACCAAACAAGACTTATAAACGATGGATGTAATGAAGGTTTCTCCCAACGGAGTTTCAATGAGATAAGTCAAAGTCTAATTTCTCCTGAGTCAAATTTAAGCGTTGAGCGCAAGTAAGAGAAATAAAAGAATGGGTAGACCCGGTATCAAATAAGGTATATACTTTGCTAGAGTTTAGGATAAGCTTACCCGTGATGACCTCGTTAGGTTCCTTGCTTTCGGGAGGTCACGACAAACGCTCTCCTCTTGCACTCTTGGCTTTGACTTTTCGGGGACGTCCTTTGGTGCCTCCATCCTAGCTGAACTTATCTTCGGAGAACGAAAAAATCGGGCTAGGTGACCTTCTCTTCCACAATTATAACATGCTTTGGACGGCATCGCGCAGTTTGGACTAATGTGTCCTTCCCCTCCGCATTTGAAGCATATGATAGGTGGTCGTTCTCCTTCCTTAACCACGGTCTTCGATCTTTGACGCCTTTCCATCATTGTTGAATCTCCTCTTCTTGAAATGTCCATTCTTATTGTTTTGGCCATGATTACCATCGAAGTGGTTACCATTTACGCATGTTGATTCCTCCACGCTTATTGTCACCGCTTTAGATGATCGTTATCACCGGTATTATCATTTTGCCGACGCTTCTCTTTGGTTGGGTTGACTCATTATCGTGCTCCAATAATCGAGCCCTATTAACAACATCCTAATACAAACACATTTTATGAGAGATAAGATATTGACGTATTTCTAAGTTTCAAACCTCTTAAAAACATTCGCGTCATTCTCTCCTCATTATCAACCAAATGGGATGCAAACTGGGGCAACTCGACAAACTTGGCTTCGTACTGCGACACAGTCATGTTGTTTTACTCCAGCTTAATGAATTCTACCTATTCCAACAGAATAATAAAGAATGGAATAACAGAAGTTCTCTTCATGAATATGAAAAAAAAACACCCCTTACCTCATAAAGAAGAGTACTCCGACGGTAGGGTGGGGATATACTTAAACAAACATACACTACGCTCAAAGCTTTTTTAAACGCTAAAGAAATACGCTCCAGATTATAGAAGAAGAATTCTCTCTCACGCTCTCTCTAGAGTTTCAAAGAATTAAATAAAAATAATGAAGGAATGAGCTTCTATTTATAGAAGAATGGACCTGAATAAAGAACCATCCATGAAACGATCCAGTTGATTTACTTTTAAAGCGACCATGTGCAGATTGGTTTATAATCTAAAATATAATATATTCTATTTATAATCTAATAAAACGAATAACTTTATAAAAGTATTACATTTTATATAAAAAAATTTACTATGCAAATACTATGCAGTAACTATGCAAAACACTATGCATAATAAAATATAATATATTCTAATTATTGTCTAATAAAAATGTATAACTTTATAAAAGTATTCTGTTTTATATAAAAAGATTTTACTATTAGCCTAATAAAACGAATAACTTTATAAAAGTATTCTGTTTTATATAAAAATAATTTCCGTTTTATTACATTAATAATACTAATAAAACAAAACTTCATCATCATTATCATAATTCACACTATTAATCGACCAGGTCGTTCCCAGGAAAGAGGGGGCTTTCCAATACGGATTTCTCCCTATTGGTGCGCAATTAGGTGACCAAACCTCTTCTTGGCAGAACTTCTAGACATCGTTAATAATGCAAATAATAATATTAACAACTTTGTTATCTCAATTATTGACTTAATAATATATAAAATATTGACAATAATTGAATCAAATAACGTGAGATACTATGCAGCAATTACTGAAGCTATAATTTAACAAAACTGAGTGACTTCTCACGTAAGCATCAATAATCAATACCGTGTGCTACTATGCAATCATGCGTATTCCTGTAATTTTAACACTGGGTGTTTCAACAGTTAACGGTAAAACTTCCACCGTTATAAAATATATATTTTTTGTCATTTTCTCAATCCGACAATAATTCCGTTGTGGGGTCCACCGATGATTGTGCCGTCGTACGAATATTCCCTGTTAAAACGAATATTCCCCGACCAATCGAATATTATAAACAACTTGCGTACTTTACAAAATTTTTAAATATTACCCACAACTATAACATTATATCAAATTCATTCCATAATTTTTTAAAATGATAATTATAGAAAATTCATCTTTATTCATAAAAGTTGGGGTCTTACACAAGGGACAACCGCAATTGCTTGTAGTCCTAAGCCTAGACCGGTAGCAATTTGCGCCTCTTGCGATCTTGCCCGAGTTGAGCTATTTTTGGTTCTGAAAGTTAAGGCATGCTTATATGATTACTTTACTTTGTAATGTGTGACCAATAGGTCATATAATGTGTTGAGAAGCATGTTATGTGATGACTGAATTCTTTTAAGTGTAGACTCGTATTATTGTACACATACTAATTGAAAGACCGACTTGTTAATGTTAGGTCATTTCAACGCAAGTTAATTAAAGCTAGAATTATATTGTAGCTAAGCAAACAGGCAAGTATCCTAAACCCTTGCATTACTTTATTCAACGCATACCGTAAGCAAGTTCCTTGAACCCTACTTTGGTTAAGCAAGTTCCCCTAAACTTACTCTAAATTATATAGAGCAAGTATCCGAATTTATTGTGTTGCAAGTAATAGAGTCTGAACCTTTGTTCGGTCAGATAAGCCTATGAAGTTTTATAAAAGCTATCCAAACCAATTGATGGTAAGGATTCTTAGACTGAAAGAACACCCCTTTCTATGATAGGGGATTGCAGGTATCTAATAAAGATACAATGAACAGATTTAAATGTTATGCATATACATATAGAAATGCGTGAGGTCGATCCTCAAGTACTTATTCGTAACCAAAGAAACGAAGGGTCAATTAGCTATTGATTCCATTGAGTGTTATAGTTCAAAGTCTATTTGACTAGTAGTTATTCTAAAAGCAATCATTATCTTTGCTTATGATATTCATATTGTTGAATCCTTCAGATATTATACTGTTGAACCCTTTGTCAGACATTTTTTTCCATTCATCATGATATATCCTTATTGTTGTACTTACACTTGTTGAGCAAACTTGTTGCTCATCCTTGCTATATCATGAATTATATTGCAGCTAAGCCCGAGACCTCAGGAAAGAAAAAGGGTAAAGGGAAGATGTAGGATTATTACAAGAAGCAGAATTTATCTTATGCTTAGTTTAAATTACGATTATGTAATATGAACCCTATTGTTTATTTTAGGGTATGTTTATAGAATGATATTAAGGTTATCGTGTCTTGGGACTAGTAACACCTTTTAAATGAACGACGTACGTTTATTATATTCCGCATTTTAGTTATCATATGTTGTTTAGAGGTGGATGTTAGTATTTATCGTGATGACCAGACCGGGGTCAGAGGACCCGAATTCGGGGTGTCACATGACCTTCTTTTCCACAATTGTAACATGCTTTGGACTGCATCATGCAGTTTGGACTTATGTGTCCTTCCCCTCCACATTTGTAACATATGACCGACGTTCGTTCTCCTTCCTTAACAACAGGTGCTGGTTCTGACGTCTTTCCATCATTATTGAATCTCCTCTTCTTGAAATGTCCACTCTTATTGTCATGGCCATGATTACCACCGAAGTGATTACCATTTTTGGCATGTTGATTCCCTCCACGTTAACTGCTAACAGTGGTATTATCGACTTGTCGGCTGCTCTCTCTTGGTTAGGTTGACTCATTATCGCGCTCCAATAACTGAGCCCTATTCACAACATCTAAATACAAACATAGTTTATGAGAGATAAGGTATTGACGTATCTCGGGTTTCAAACCTCTTAGAAACATCCGCGTCATTCTCTCCTCATTATCAACTAAGTGGGACACAAACCGATACAACTCGGCAAACTTAGCTTCGCACTGCGCTACAGTCATATTATTTTGCTCAAGCTTGATGAACTCTACCTCCTTCATGTGACGAATACATTCAGGAAAGTACTTGTCGTTGAATAGCTCTTGGAACTTCTCCCAAGACATCTTCAGTGCGGCAGGTTGAGTACGCTTTACAGATTCCACCAGTAATCTGCCTCTGCTCGTAACATGAAGGTGGCAAAGGGAACCTTTTGCTCCTCGGAGCATCCCAAGACATCAAATATCTTGTTGATCTGCTTTATCCACGTCTCCGCCTTAAGTGGTTTTGGCTCTCCAAAAAACTCCGGTGGTCCCAGCTCCTTGAACTGCTTAGCGGTGACCGTCCGAGAGTTATCAGTGTTTCCACCTGCATTTTGGATAGGAGCCGCTTTCGCCTGATGTTGCATGAATTGCATAAAACCTCTGAACATCCCATCGTTCATCATTTGATCGTTGTTATTTACCTGAGGATTATTGTCTTCCTGTTGCACATTATCCTAGGTATTAATCTGTGGTGACTCAACGGTCTCATATGCTTCATTGCTTATCTCAACATTTTCGGATGCCATTTTCAAATATTGTCACAAAACAAGGGTTAATTCACATATCACATATTATCCCTATACTTTGACCGACCAATTAAATACCAAATAAACTTAGGTAGGTCATACTAGCGAAGGAATACCCCGTCTCTCCCCTCTTAGTTCTTGTCTCACATCTCAGCCAGGGATCATATCCCTAAGCTTTGATATCAAATGTGACGCCTCGAAAATAGGTATACATCACCCATCTTGAGTCGCCAAATACATGGTACAAAATACAAATACAAACTTAATTATACAACCGTCGTGTGATATACGACAAAACATAGCTGAGAGTTTAAGCAGGAATATTGCCTTCTAGACAATATCCACTCTCAAATAGAGTCCTCATTACATTTATTGTCACACTATTTTATAGAATAGTGAGGACTACTAATACACCATCTCGAATCATCACTCCGTTCCCTGACTAGTCCCGGCTACGTTCTCATTTCCTGAAGAGAACAATAAAAGTAAAAGGGTGAGCTCAACTAGCCTAGTAAGAAATATTATGACTAAGATAATGCAGAATAAATTATCATTAGTCTTCAACAATGTTAAACTGATAAAATATAATAGACATCAAGTTTAACTGCAGTGGAATAAGCAATCCATTAGAAGAGTCAAGTAGAGCATGATATCTACTATCTTCTATGATTTAAAATGTTTTCATCAATTTTTATCACTGAGACTCAGCTTAATAAATAAACCACATCATCGAATCATCCCTGCACTACGGGCCAAGGATATTTATTAAATCGTCAATGGTTATGACTATATCGAATAATCCCTGGTCATAATCATACCAAAAACTGTCCATCAATGCACTACAGGCCACTGAGGACTTTTCCACATCATTTATAACATTACAGGTCATGATTATACCAAATGATCCCTTGTCATAATCATACCGAGTCCATCTATGAACGTAAGCCAAAGATGACTTTCATCACAAGATAAGCATGAGGATGATGACAATGACATAATAATTCAATAAAACAAGTTCAAGAATTAATTTTAAAGATTTATAATGTGACACCCCCAAATCCGGTACTTCCATTTCCACAGGATTTGGTGTTCACTGTACAAACATCATCTATCTATCTACCCATAAATAAAATGCAAACCATACAATAGATGTAAATAATAATAAAATCTCTCCCCTTTTGGGGTTACATCAACTGAATAATAATAAATCCCAGGTTACTCTAACCTTAAAACATCTGTGCCGAAAACATAAACAAATAAGTCTTAGTAACATCAATTCTAATTACATCACATAACCACATTAATAAAACAGTCTTCATTACTTGCTAAGCTTGCCCTTGCCCTTACTAGTGGAAGGTTCGTATGCTCTTTCGTTCTTAACTGCAATGTTATTATTACGCAAGAGTGAGCACGGTTGCCCACAAATATAACAATATAATAATGAATAATAACATGCGAGAGAAATAATAACTTCTGATATAAAGCTCAACTTTTGAATCAAGAATGAATAACAAGAATCAAAAGAAATTCTAAGGGTCATAAAACCTTGAACTATGTCCTAGGTTGTCAAGTGTTTTTACTTGAAACCTTTAACAGTCATAAAACTATGGACTCTTCTTCTCGTACTTAGGGGGATCAGCCCTTAGTACCATACTTTGCACAATATCTTAACGCTAAAGCATAAATAATCCCCTATACAGGGTTGTTCATCTCAGTTTTGACATTCGAGTCTGTACCAAAGAAAGTTTGGTTTGGATAATTCATCAAGGGGTTCTGAAATTTAGAATGCTCATCAACTATGGACTAGTCGAATCAATAAGGGTTCGCTAGTCTAACAAGGTTTAACAATAACAGATAATTTAACTTGTATAAAATCTCAAAAGTATACAATAGAATAATTATTGTATAACAACATCATGCTTGAAGATTAATAAACTTTAATATACAAGATAGGCTTGATCAATAATAATGAGAATTTGCTCAATATCGAAAGATGAATTAATCAACTTATATAACAATAACAAGTAGGATTAGGAAACTTGCTCAACGAAAGTTTAGGGTAAGAAACTTGCTCAACGTAAATGTAGAGTTGGAAAACTTGCTCAATGTAACAAGATAAGGTTTAGAAACTTGCCTCGTGTGTAGATTACACTTAAACAAACTCGTTCTTTGAATTAAATCCTACATACCAATTACGTTCACAATACTAGTCAATAACAACGTACTAACATCATAACTTTACTCTTTGTTTAACTCGAATTCATGCCTATACTTAGTCAATTATTACACTTAGTGTAAAATTAAGACTTCACGAAAAAAATAAACTAATTATGCATTCGATTATTCAATCCACACTTAATTGTGTTATGGACATGTTAAGAATTTATTTTAACATCTCATTATAGGTCTAACAAGTCTTTATAATCATTAGACTAAGTTGCTATCACATTTTCATACTTGTACACTTTTAAAAACTCATTTCTGACCATTCTGCTAAGTGGCGTTATACGCCACTTTTGTATTCAACTCTTAACATCATGCTATGGCGTATGCAAGGCGAACACTTGGTTTTTGACAAGGACAAGCGTCAAGGATATGACAATGATGCGGTATACGCTTAGATGTGGTATTATGGCCATGCACATGAAAAAGAACTAGGAGTTGGCGTCGCGACGCGAGACTCTAGTTCCAGTTTCTACAATTCGCGAAAATTGCAGAACACGACTAAAAATTTCCAAGCAACTTATTTTTACACGAATTTAGACATACCCACAAGCTCGAATTCATAAATAATCAATACTTAACATCTATGGAGTGATTTTCACCCATTAAAACACATAATCACAGAATTAAAGCATGCAAATTGGACTGTTCTTGATGTTCTTGAAGTTCTTGAAGTTCTTGAACAAAAACATGGATTTTAATGCTACGGACTCGTTATAAAGCCGAATCCAACCATTCAAGTTTTATTTTGTTCATTTTAACATGCATAATCATATCAATGTGTGAATTTTAAAATAAATTATATTTGACATATAAAATCACGTATAAGGCCATATGGCCATATCACGTACTCTGTAATCGTGATATCTTTGTAAAATTTCATGAAACCGATGATATGGAATTATGCAATATATATATATAAAACATGCCACTACTCGAATTATTACATATATTCTTATAACAACTTTCCAATTTGCAGAGATTCACAGAAGACTTTAAGCCATATTCATGAAACTTAAAAGACATAAAATAAGAATTTGGGTTGAAGAGAATTACAAAAGCGTAGATTAGTAGGATTGAAACCTTTCCCAATTTCTTCTTAACTCTCACAATCTCTTAACAATCTCTGAACTTTCAAACTCTCTCTCTCTCTCTTTCTCCTCTCTGTTTTTGCCAGACTTAGAAAAATAATAAGAAAAGAAAAGACGTCTGATAATAATGGAGAAAAAATCGACATGTTAGAGAGGTCGGTTTACCCCCCATCACGGGTAACTTCCTCAACTCCCACCAAGGCCATGCTTGGCTAGTTAGAATAGGTTTTAAAAATCATTTAATTTAATAAAACTTTATCATATAGTTTAAATAATGTCACACTCTTTTATAAAATAAATCAATATCTTATTTAATTTACTTTAAATAAAATATAATGATTTCTCAATAATGCATATAGTCACATAATTAAATTTTCTCATTTAATAATAATATCAATTATTAAATCTCTAATTAATAATTAAATTAATTAAAATAACAAAGGCTTATTAAATATTTCTTCTAATTCAATAAGCTCACATAAATACATACATCGAATAATAAAATTCTCCACTTCAATTTAATAAATATAACACATATAATTAAATTAATCTATCATAACTTCATCAATTAATTAATTAATCTAATAATTAATTCATCGAAAAATATTTATTTAATCCAATAAATATTTAAATTAAATTACAAAATCTCGGTTGTCACATATAAGTTAATTTATCTTGAAATCAATAACGTCCAAATTGTCAACATGATACTACTTTGTGGAGTAAAATTTAAGAATGCTCAGAAGAATATTTCCCTAAAAAGATACTGGATGAAGCGCAAATATCCAGGATATTTTACTAATTTCATGGAGTATAGAAGTTAAAACTTTAACCAACTGAGTATAATAGAATATATGAAACTACAAATGGATTTTCGCCCGCCATGCGGTAATCCTCGTAGACAGATCATTTCCACAATTTAATAAGAAATGAATACGAAGGATCATTCACCATGCATGTGATAATCCACATAGACGTGTTATTCCAATGTAATAATAAAGAATGGAATAATGTAAGAATTCACCGAGCATACGATAGACCGCATGACGCATGTGTTATTCCCAACCTAATAATAAAGAATGGAACTGTGTCATGCGTGTCGCATGCATGTGATATTCCAAATGAATAATAAAGAATGGAACCAGTCATGCATAATCCGCACAGATAGGATATTCCAAATGTAATAATAAAGAATGGAATAACAACAGATTCACCGGGCATGCGATAGATCGCAGAGTAAAGGTTATTCCCAACCAATAATAAAGAATGGAACCAGTCAAATGCGTAATTCGCACGCATGTGATATTCCAATGTAATAATAAAGAATGGAATAATAGAAGAATTTCACCATGTATGCGGTATTAGATGAGACAAAGTTATTCCAACATAATAATAAAGAATGGAATAACAACCCTTACGAGTATTGAAAGAAAATAACTCTCTTCATGAATACGAAAGAACAATACCCCATACCTTAGAAGAAACTGGATATTGGAATAGTGAGGTAGCAGACTTCTCTTCTTCTTTCTGTCTATGATATCTCTCTATAATAATTACTCTAAAGCTTTAGTGAATTGGTGAGAAATGAAGGAAGAATGAGCTTCTATTTATAGGAAAATATAGTTTCGATAATTACACGTTTTGGGGCTCAAAATATTACTGTACAATACCTTAAACTTTTCTTTCATTTTTAATTTAGTCCTGCAAGTATTATCAAACTTGCACCACCTCCCCTAATAGTAAATCATGTGAATTAATAGTTCATTCATGTGACTCAATAGTATAATCATGTGAAAAAATTAAATACAGTATAGCACCTTCAACTATACATCCATTTTTGATTTAGTCATGCAAGTATTATCAATCTTGCACCAACTCCCCTAATAGTACATAAATGTGAATCAATAGTACACACATGTGAACCAATAGTTATATGCATGTGAATTAATAGCAATTAATTGCTCATTTATCCAATTACTTACCCGATAACTTCCAGACATCAATTATTATCGAAATAAATGCCGATTTCCACTAACACTAATAATTCTCACACAATGGAACTATCAATTTCATCTTTAATCAACACAAACTTATTCATCATTAACAGAACTTAGGTGACCAAACCTCTCCTTGACAGAACTTCTAGACATTGTCAATATTGCAAATAATAATATGAATAACTTTGTCGTCTCAATTATTGATTTAATAATATATCATATTATGCAGATGATACTGTGACAATAACCTGAATCAATAATATGAGAGATATGATGCGTTAATTATCGTAGCAATAATTGAGTATAACCGAGTGACTTCTCACGTAAGCATCAATAATCAATACGGTAGTCTACTATGCAACCACGTGTATTATCAGTACTTTTACTATCGTGTAGTTCAACAGTTTAATCAGAAAACTTCCGCCGTTATTTTTATAAAAAATAATTTTGTCATTTTCTAACTACGACATACTTACTTGTGTGGGGTCCACTTAATGATTGTGCCATCGTCATTTAATATTTCTGTTAAAATCGAATATTCTTTAACCAATCGAATATTATATAACCACTTGCTTACTTTGCAAAATTTGTAAATATTACCCACAACTATAACATTATATTATATCCACACCATAATATTCAAAAATATATTTCGAGAGAAATTAATCTTTATTCATAAAAGTTGGGGTCTTACATATATACTTGATAGGTAGAGAACGATATGGTAGGTACGAGTTCTTGAAACTCATACATATAGTAAGTTCGTGACTCATAATCATATGGTATGTTTTTGAACTTCTCAGCGAATGGACGCCTATGGTCTGTCTGGGATAGTTCTTAAACTCATATTATTGTGGAAAGTTCCTGAACTCATAATGTGTGGTAAGTTGATGGATTGTACTAAGGTATAGGAATGTGTAGACTGAAAACTAGTTATTTTCAGTAGGCTTAGCATTGAAGGTGCTAGAGAAGATTAAGTATTGTCACAAGTAAGACAATGAAGGAAGATGGAGAATAGGATATTCCAAGTCATCTAGCTATGCTAGATTTTGAAATTTCTTGAAATCGTGCTAATGTGCGCGTTTTGAAAATGAAAGAATTGGTTCAACTTTTGGAACCAATGGATTTTAAAAGAACTATTCTTGGTATGTCTATGATAGTTGATTAATTTGAGATGTAAATTGATTTAAAATATCAAAATGAATTTTATATCATCAGTGCATTTGATGCAAAGATGGTAAAAGGATGGAGTTATTAATGCAACTGAACCTAGTGTTGGAAGTGATCTTAGGATCAACAACCCGCTATGGTATGATGTATAATGATGAAGTCATAAACTGATGAAGTCCTCGACGTACTGTGAAAAGTGCGGTATCATGACGTCATAAAACGTTTTGATGTATTGTAAAAGAATTTAAAGAAGTAATCTGTAAGACCCCAACTTATTATAAATAAAATTAAATTTCCTATATTTATTATTTTGAAATAGTAAGGGTTGATTTGATTAATGTGGTTAGTTATGGGTAAAATGCGCAAATATTTCAAATAAGCAAGTGGTTATAAATATTCATTGTTGTCGAGGAATATTCATTTGGTCGTGGAATATTCTTATTGTTTAAAATATTCGTATGCACGGGCGTAGCCTTGTATGGGCCCCATAACTAAAAGCTATTGGATGAAGAAAACGACAAGTATAAGTTGTTTATAAATAATGGCGTAGTTATTACCAATTAATACCGCTGAATAATACCCGATGAGTTAAAACACACGATGTCTAGCGTTATTATCGCGATTACCATACGGATTGCATCAATTATTGATTCTTACGTAAGAAGACACTACTCTCGATAATTGTTACGATAATTACCGCTCAATATTTTATTTTATTGATTCAATAATTCTTTCGCGTTAATATTTTATATTCTTTCAATAATTGTCTTTTCATAGTATTTTCCATTATCGGGTCAATAATTCATATTATTTGAATAATATTATTAGATAGCAATATTGGCAATGTCTAGAAGTTCTATCTAAGGAGAGGTTTGGTCACCTAATCGGCGCCAAGAAGGAAAAATTCTTATTGAAAGCCCCTTTCCTCGAGCAACTACCGTCATTGTCGATATTGTGATTACTGTAATATTATTTGTGAATAATTAATTATTGATTTATATGATAAGAAAAATATTCATTTTATGTGGATATAGATGGAGAAAATTTTAATGTGACAATTGTTGAAAATTGTTATTTTATCTTTTTCGATAAAATAATTCATTTAAATATATTATTATATTATAATAATATAATAATGTTGATATTTTTACAATGAATGTGGAATATACGAATAAATGAGGAGGAAGAGTATTTTTGTTACTAAAAATATTTAAAACATGTTTTTCATGTTTGTGGACCCCATTTCTTGACTGAAATTGGACTATAGCCTGTAAAATATCCCGTTTGTGGATTTCGGTCAACTTCTGTTTAGAATTTGGAAAAACTTAAACTTACAAAGTTGTAGAGAATTGAATTTGCTATGGAATGGATATAAGATTTGAATTTTTCTAATAAAAAGGCTATTTATTGTGAATTATTGAAGTTCTGGTATATCGGGTCTGAATTGATTTTTGGAGTTTTAAATATTTTTGTTTAGAAAAATGTTTTTGGTGAGTCCCACAAGTGTTGTAAACATGCTAAAATCATATTCTTTTGTGGTGGGCTTGAAAATTTAGTAAATAATATTATTTTATTAAATTTTCTTCTTTGGTGTTCTATGCATTTTCCTATAAATAGAGTGCTTAGGTTAGAATTGAAAATCACACTAGAAACTGAAATCTTCTCTCTCTCTATATTATCGAGCGTATTCTTGTGAGTATTTTTATATTTTGAGTGTTGCTTATATGATTGCAAGTTCCTTCAAGATTATATCCAATTATTCCATCCAAGTAAATCTGTCTTTTCGAGGTAAGGGATATTATTTTTTTTAAAATGATATTATTTCTTTCAATGTCATTATGCCGAAATATTGGTAATATTTTTCTTGTGAAATTCTTGTCTTTTTAGTGTCAGGTTACTATTCACGATATCGGACTATTCACGATACTGTATTATTCACGAAATCGACTTCACGTAAAAATTAAATTTTTGTTTTTTTTCCAAAATATCTATTATGGATACTAGCTTTGATTGTATCCATGTTTTGATCATTCTTGAATTTTACTTCACTATGATTATTTATGAAGTATTTTTGAACTCGGATTGTTTAAAGTACGAATCCTTAATATTTATTCTTTTGTTTCACTGGATTCGTTGTCTTTAAAATATTTTTTCATCATCCTCAGTCCTAAATAATGATATTACTGAATATCTTTGGCCTGTAGTGCAAAGATTAATGATTTTTTGATGAATATCTTTGGCCCATAGTGCAAAGATGAACAGGTGTTGAGATGAACATGACCAACTGATGACTATCTTTGGCCTGTAGTGCAAAGATGAATATTTGATTCAAGATGTATACTGATTGATGTTACAGGGATAAAATATTGGTGATGGACTTTTACATTCATAGATAATAGTAGATTTCATTCTCTACGTAACTCTTCTATGAATTATTATTTCGGCTGCGAATATTGATCTGAAACTTGTTGTCTATTATATTCTATCAGATTTTTCCCTGTTGAGGACTAACGATAATTTGTTATATGTTATCTTAGTCATAATATTCTTTACTGGGCTAGTTGAGCTCACCCTTTTCCTTTTTGTTCCATTTTTCTTCTCAGGAGGCGAAAAATGTAGCGAGTACTAGTCGGGGTATGGAATGAAGGTTCTAGAAAGTCGTTTTAGTAGTCCTCGCTATTTTATAAAATAGTGTATCAATAATTGTAATGAGGACTTATTTGAGTGCTGGTATTGTCTAGAAGACAATATTTGTTTTTAAACTCACAGTTTATGTGTTGTCATATTTTGCACGACAATTGTATTAATAAAGTTGTAGTTGTTTCTGTACCATGTATTTGGCGACTCAGAATGGGTGTTGTATACCTATTTTGGGGGCGTCACATAATCGATGTCAAGTGAGTTGACTAGACGAATGTTTGAAGTTGATGTCCAATTTATTGGTATGGTCTAAGCTACTTGATTTGGCTAAGACGAATGGTATGTCATGATTAAAAGAAAATCGAGCTTTCTTTGAAGAGCTATGTCAAACCAAATTGTTTTGGTGCGGAATCTAATGATTAAGTCTGAGGTGAACATACCCTGAAATGGGGTTATACGATAGGTTGATCACCTACGTATGGAAGAGGTAGTTTACCTTCTTTATGATTGTAAACTTAGCGTGTAAGAAAGGTTTACGGTGAAATACTATTAAACCTAGTAAGAGTTCATGGTCAATTTGACCCCTCATCAAAAGTATGAAATGTTTTAAAGGAATCTTTATATTCCTATTTATTCCTTTCACTTCATGATTCTTGATAAGTTATGAAGGGTAGGGAATGTATGAAAGATAAGAACTTCTTTGAAGAGAAGTTGAGAAGAAGGGTAAGCTAAAATTTTGAGGACGAAATTCTGTGAAGAAGGGGTGAATGTGATGACCCGGGAATGGGTTTGGTTTTAGAAATTTCGAGGACGGAATTTTTATAAGGGAGGAAGAATGTGACAACCTGGAAAATTGGATTGTCCAGAATTTAAGAGTTAAAGAATTAGTTATTAATAAAATGAATTTTTATTAATACTATTCTGTGCTATGTGTTTATTAATCATTCTAGAACGTAGAATGATTATAAATCGGGAGGATTCTGGCTACGAGCTAGACTGAACGAGTAAGAATTTTCAAGACGAAAATAAAAAAATTCTGGGAACAAAAATATTTTTGGGGAAAAAGACGAAATAGGTACTATTCATCCATTTCTGTTCGCATATAAATTAGTTTCTTATTGCTTGGTTAGGAATGTTAGAAACGTTCATGAAGAACGGATTAAACTTAGCTATAACGAAGTTATAGCAAAAATTTCGTAAAAGACGAACGAAAATTAGAAAGTTAGTAAAACGTGTAGGGTTTCATAAGAATGTAAGAGAATGTAGAAAACATGAGTCGTGGACTCAAGAATGAGCGAATTTCGAGTTCAGATGACCGAATTACGGATGAACGAACGAAGAACGTTAAAAACATAAAACGAACGAAGGGTGAAGATTAAGCCAATCGAAAGGCACATTAATGGATTCAGAACAAAGTTCTATCCAAGGGAAATCGAAATACGTAATATAAGGAAGAAAATGGCTTTGGAACGATCTCGTTCCGAGTTATAACGAATAAGATATGAGATTTGTCGCCGCTCAAAGCTTGTAAAAGACTTAGAAAATTTTTCTAGGTTTCACGCCCAGCCAGCAGTCACGAAGTCGTGCCTTGAAATTTGGCGTCATAACAATGAGAGCTCAGACCATCGACCATTGTTGAGTGGCGCCAAAACACGAAGAAAGGGAAGGACACCAGCAATGCTAGCACGGCGTGTAGGGCAATGCCCAAAATGAGATTTTCTTGCTTCAATTCTTGTGGGATGTGCAAGAAGAAATATGAACATGTAGTTCAACTAATGTAACACTTAATAAAGTGTATTAAACCTTTGATAAAGGTTGAACGAAAAGATTAAATGAGATTAAAAGACATAGAATATAGACGCGGGTTACGGAACCAATATCCGGGGACCGTAGTCGCGATAAACGAACGTGAGGGATTGCTATGATGGTGATTCCTTAGACGTTGATTGACGAGGGTAATGAATAACATTTTGATGTTATGTCATGGTAATGAGAGATGAATGTAAAGCGTTTAGACGCTGTGAATGCAACGCTGTTGCGATGAGTGATCAGTCTTAGCATACAACGAATCGTATGACTTCGACATTAAGAAAGAATGATGAGATATGAATTATCAAGAAAGCCGTAGCGAACGGTAAGAAGATTAATGAAAGTCGAATGGGAGTTGAATAAAGAATGTTAGAATGAAATGTAAGCGTTGAACACTTGAACCGACGTACAGGTTAAGTGTACGCGAATATTAAACTGGTAAAACCTACACCCCGTGTATGGTTTGACCATAAGGTAATGAAGATCAATGATTAAACCTGTGAATGGTGAAGAAGCTAAATTAAAGACAAGTACGTATAATGTAAAGAAGCCGAGTTAATGTTTATAACTTGGATGACGTTCCGAGTTGAATGAACTGGACGTTGTAAGATAAGAATAAGGTAATGTGAAATGGTTAATGCTATAAATGCGTAGAATGAATATTGAATGATCGTTCTGAGCATACAAAAGACTGTATGACTTGGACGATAAAGAATAAATCCTGAGGTATGGCATAAAGAATGTTATTCCTATTATTCAAGTTGCATCATAACGTTTGTTCGGTTATCAAAGTCTTAAAAGAATGTTTGAATTCTTAAAGTTGTTTGTTCAACTATTATGACTTGTTGGGCAATTGAATGCTCACACTTGCTTAAAATAAAAACATTTTCAGCGAACGATGTTAGTAGAACTTAAGGATCCTGTAAAGATCAAGTTGATCGGTATCCAGAAGAAGTACCATTCATTATATGAATGAACGTGAAGATCAAGCGAAGACTTGTAATATAGAATGATAGAATTAAACTATAGAATAGTTTAATGAATGATTATATATCCTTGTGGCGGATAATAGTCACTTGTACAAGATGTAAAGAATAATGTAATTATCATTATTTGTAATGGAAGAGGTTTTAAGATTTTAGAACCTGGGATTTGAGAATGTATGTTGTTATATTTAGTTATATAATTATGTATGTTTGGAGGAAGATGGGACTGTGACGTACGGAATTCGGATGTGAAAATAGACCGGATTTCGGGGCGTTATAGAAATTCGCGGTGTAAATACAAATTCGCGGTGTAATACCCAAAAAATAATAATAATAAAGAAATAAAATAAAATAAATAAATAGCATTTAAATTTATATTTTAAATAATTTAATTGGACTTTGTCTTTTATTAGGTCAAACTAGTTATTTATTTTATATGGGCTAATAAGTATTAATATGTGAAGGATAAATTAATTTGGTAAAATTTGTGTCTTAAAACAAATTGAATTTAATTTATATGTGGATAAAATTAAATCATATTATAATTAAGAGAATTAACAAGATATATTAATAAGTAAATAAATAACTAAATTCCTAATCTGTCTCGCGGTATGTGTAATCGAGGAAAGAGAGAAAAGGCACTGTAAATTAGTAAGGGAGAAAGCGGCAGTTCGAAAACTTCCAATACAAAGATGAAAGAAATTTGTTTAATAAAGTTGAGATAAAATCATGAAACTCTTAGATCAATTGTGAAGATTATGTATGTATATATATTTAAAGCTTTTGTCTTATTATTAATTGTATTGCATGATTTGGTAAAAGGAGGGATTATATATATATAGTAGTAAAGCAATCAATATGGTATTAAATCACACGCTCACACAAGAGTGTGGATTTCATTTTTTGCGAAGTAAAAAAAATATCATAGAGCCAATAATTGAATGATTAGAAGCCATGTAATAAATATATTATAATATGTATGTATTCTAATAATTAGATAAAATAATATTATCAGAACTTGAAATTTTTGTATAATATGTTTTCTGAAAGTTGTTATCATAAGCAGTGGATTATTATTTATAATATATGCACTAAAAAATATAATAAATAATTTAACTGTGTAGCAAAATTTTAATATTAAATCTAACAATCTTTCAATTTAATATATTAGAAGTATACAACAGTCTATCATAGTCTTGATGAAAAGTTTATAAAAGTCTATTACTTATTTCATGGAGTCTATAAAAGTCATTTTAAAAAAGTCATTAAAATCCACAAATTTTACAAAAGTTAGTCACTTAAAAAAGTCTTTAAAAATCGTAATTGAATACACCCCCCTTAGTTTCGATTTAAACTATCATTCCTAGGTTCAAGCCTCAGGCTTGAACAAGTCGATCTTGACCTCTTGCTTGAACAAGCTGATTCAAGCCTTAGGCCTGAACAAGTTGGTCCAACCACCAATTTAGTCTGAATTAGTCTCGAGTGTTAGGCCATTTTGTGTAAACTTTGGACTTTAGCGATTCAAACTTAGGCCTATTTTAGACCTTGAGATCATGCCCACCTCAATCTGACATAATCAATCTTTTTTCGGGCCGGTCCGATCAAGATGAACGGACTTTGGGCATTTGTGCATGCCTAATTATTTGACAATAACTTCCTGTCTCCATATAAAAAAAAGGGTCCTTAACACTAATATATAACAATTAGAAAGTAATTATACTATTAGTGCATTCATAAAATAATTACAAAAATAACGCAATTCACATTAATAGGGAAACCTAAAATCAAGGAGAAATAGTTGTCATAATTAATAATTTAATTTGAAATATCTGGGATTTAACAACAAAAATAAATTCAAATTACAAATAATAATTCAAATATTCAAATTCAAATCTTCATCTCCCTCACAGTAGCCCTCTCCTCCGCTACTCCGTCGCGAATGTCCTTCTTCACAGGTTGCCCTCTCCTCCGCTATTCCGTCGCGAATCTCTGTTGTCCAAAATGCCAATAAGAAGCAGATTCGTCCTACAAAAAATTTAAAAATAAATAGATGTAACTCTTATTGTTCTAAAAAAAATTTATGACTATTTGGTTACCCACAAAAACTAAAATGGTTACCTTTGTATGAATGGTTGGCTACAAACTACATCACATTCAAACTAAATTGGTAACTTAATAAAACTAAATTGATTACCTTGGTCTGAAGGTTTGGCAACGTCATCTTCCTCCCCCCCTTCCCCGGTGAGACAGAGCGAGAGTCAGCCACAAAATGGTCTATAGGATGGAGAAAGGAGGTGGATATTTGATTTTTCACAATTTCTTCATGTCCGAAAATTCCAGTTCCAATTTCATGTCCAATGGAAAATAAGAACATTGCATAGGAAAGAGAGAGATAAGAGAGTGATTTGTAATATAATGTTGATAACCAAACCTTCGTACCAAGGTAACCAAACTTTTATACCAAAGTAACTAAACCTTTATACCAAGGTAATCAATCTGCCTCCACACCTGCAGTATGAATTGGTTACCTTGGTCTGAAAGTTTGGCAACCAACAGCATGAAGGTTTAGCTACCAACTGCATCACATTCAAAATAAATTGGTAACTTAATAAAACTAAATTGGTTACCTTGGTATGAAGGTTTGGCTACCCACTGCATGAAGGTTTGGCTACCAACTACATCACATTCAAAATAAATTGGTAACCTAATAACATTGAATTGATTACCTTGGTATGAATGTTTGGCTACCAACTGCACTATGAAAAAACTGCATGTGTGGATGTGGATTGGTTACCTTGGTATGAAGGTTTTGTTACCTTGGTGTGAAGGTTTGGTTACCAACTGCACTATGAAAAAACTGAAGGTGTAGAGGTGGATTGGTTACCTTGATATGACAGTTTGGTTACCTTGGTATGAAGGTTTGGTTACCAACTGCACTATGAAAAAACTGCAGGTGTGGAGGTGGATTGGTAACCTTGGTATGAAGGTTTGGTAACCTTGGTATGAAGGTTTGGTTATGTGATGCCCCCAATTCCGGGTATCTTCCAACCCAACATATGGTGCTCCACGGGGCTACAGTTCACACAAACATTCAATTAAAATGCCTCAAAAGAACGAATATGTCTTATATATATATATATATATATATATATATATATATTGCAAATCAATATTACCATTCCCCAGGTTCTTTATAACCGTTACATTTGTTCTTGTCATAATATCAAATATTATCATTACAAACCTATACTATTACATAGGTAATCTACTGAGTTCGCTTTAGCCTTTCCTCCTTTATCCTCGCTTGGATCCTTGATCATTCATTGGTCTTACGTGCATTCATATGGTTCAAGCAAGAGTGAGCATAACTAGCTCAGCAAGTATAATAATTCCATTTAACAATATGCTTGAATCATACAAATCATATATCTTCAATAATTGAACAATAGTTATGAAGTACTACTGTTAATTCAAAATAGCACTTCTCTTTTCTTCAAAACGTTTTACAATGACAATATTCAGTAAAACATCAATTCCGATCCAAGACCTTGAGCATTTCATACTTTCTTTGAAAAGGACAACCGACACTAAGTCCGTAAGTTCGGCATTACTTACGAGCACGTCTAGGTGATCAGCCTATAGTACTCTATGTTGATCAACACTACATTCTTTAAACGTATGTACGTTTAAGTTCTGATAACCTCACGTGTCTATCATTTGACAACAAAACATTTGTTTAGCATACTCAGTCTTCATTTGATAACCACACCAATATAGTTTGGTAAAACATTGACAATACTTCGCTAGATTATAAGAAATCCAACATATCGTAAGTCTAGCAGAAAGAATTGGCTTTGACTTCATCATACATCAATTCATGCGAAAGAGTACATGAATCACAAAGCTTGTCTAGATTGAACATAGACAAGGGTTAGTGTAACGGATAAATTTTTCGAGTTATGATTCTGGGGACAGAATCCTTTTAAGGAGGAAAGGATGTAACGATTGAGAAATTTGTAATTTAATTTAAATATTTATTGAATTGAATAAATATTTTAAATAATTTATTTATTGAGGAAAATAAATAATTGATGAATTGTGGTGAATTAATTTAGTAACTAAATTGATTAGTGTAAATTAAAGTGAGTAATGATAATTTTATCTGAATGATTTAATTTAAGAAAATAATTAAATTAAATGAATTGTTTAATTTAAAGGAAATAAATTAAATAAAATGATATTTCTAATTTATTAATTAAATTAGATATATAATTATTTATTAATTATAAGTATAATGATAATAAGAATTTTATTATTATTATTATTATAAGTTATTTAAATTTACTAAACTAAAGTTATTTAAATTAACTAAATTAATGGTGTGACATGAAAACTATATAATATAAATAATATAATAATAATCTAGTTGGGGATTTAAGTGGTAGCCAAATAAGGCCTTATGGCCTTTGGCTTATTCTAACGTACGCCCATTGGTTTTTTTTAACTGATAACCATGATTATCAGTTGGGTTATTTTCTACTTCGCGTCTTATTTCTTCTAAGGCCAAATATCAGAGTTTAGAGAGGGAGCTTGGGAGAGAAGAGAGAATCACAAAGATTTTAGAGAAGGAAGATCACAGTGGTTTTGAGACAGAATCACTATTTCTTGCTAGCATACAACTAGGGTTTGCTAAATCAAGGTATATTCTACTTCTAAGGTTTATGTTTGAGTTTCCATGTTCATTCTCTGTAAATTGCTAAGTCGTGTTGTGTTGAAATATACATGTAAATATGGTTTATAAACTGATAATCATCATATATGATTGATACTTGTGTGTCAAATTTGTTAAAATTGGCTTTGAATGAAAGAAATTGAGATAACAATGTGTATGTTTTAAAAAGGGCTTTAAAAAGTACGAAAATTGATGCTTTATATGTGTTGTAATTTGAAATTTGATGTGGGATTGTAATAATATGATTAGAAACAAAAGCGACGTAGTTTAAATCATGTCTATTGATTAAGAAACGAATTTGTGGTAGTCGAATTCGTTAAAAGTGTAAAAATGGAAGAAATTTGGAAAAACTATGGTTTTGATTCCTCAAAATGATGTTTATGTGATGTTTTTATATATAGAATGATGTTCAGCAAGCTTAGCTATGATATTACAAAGTTTTAGATGTTGAAGTGTGGTAAAATTCTGTGGAATTGGGATTTTTGTCCTGAATAAAGTCTGTTTTTGAGTTTCTGCAAAAATTGAAACTAGTGCATCACGCGGAGCGCCTATGTCTTGTCACTGTGATGCATGTAACTTAGATGTAATATCTTGCATGGTACACATAAACTGATGTAAATCAGTGAAATTGGCATTCATTCATTAAACAATGAAGTCTGCTACTTCTGCAGACTTTGGTCATTCATTATAACATGGCTTAATGATTATATTAATGTGTCAAATGTATAATAACAAGGTTAAAACAGAAATGTATCATGTGGTTAGTCACCCTAAAATGTAAAGTTAGTAAGTTGTGAAAATGATAGGTATGATTTAAGGAACTTAGTGAGCAATGAATAAGTGTTGAGAAATGTACACTTGTGGTTACGAAATATGTATGGTAATGAAAGACTTGTGCTAAATGATAAGATTAAGCTAGAATTTGGTACATGTTATGGTATGTTAACATGTCTAATAGATATTGTGATTCCACTAAAATGTGTAGGTGAACGTGAGTTTTAATAGTGTAGCTTACGCTTGAGGCAAGTTTCCTAACTCTACCTTGTGATTATTGAGCAAGTTTATTTACCTTATCTCAAATACAATTACGCTTGTTTCATAGCTATGCTATCTTTAAGTCAAGCAATCTCTTTATTCCTAAATTTTACATTGAAGTTAAGCAAGCCTATTGGTTCTATCTCGTATATGATTGTACAAGCTCTTGTAACCTAATTCGTTACGAGTTTTAATTTCCTTATTATTATTCGAAGCATATATTGTTCTAATACAATGAATCAAAGGAGATCGTTCTAACCCTTTGAAATATAACACTTTGCATGTATATCATGTTTACTCAATTATATATTGTTGTTATTCAATCTTGGACTTTGAAAACCTTGTTCAAAGCTTTATTGTTGTAAACCTTCAAGTAGTAAGCAAATCTTTATTGATTGAATTAATCTATATTCGAATAGTGTTCTAAAATTCTAGAAACACTAATAAGTTAGTTCCGAACTAAACTTTCTTTAGTGCGAAAATTCTAAATTTAAGCTGAGACGAACAACCCTAACATAGGGGATTTTATACGTGTAACGTTTAGATGTTTGTGCACAATACATGGTACAAAGGGCTGATCCCCCTAAGTATGTTAAGAGGAGCCTATATAGTCTAATGACTGTTAAGGTTAAGGTAATAATACCTAAATACCGGAGACATAGTTCGTGATCTTAAGACCCTCAGATATTGATTTCGAACTTGTTTTCTATTTTTGATTCGTAGAAAAAGCTCATCATAGTTCAACATTCGTTGTTCATTCTCATGTTGTTATCATTGCTACTTCCCATATCAGTGAGCAATTGTTTGCTCACTCTTGCATTTAACACTGCAGCTAAAGTTGAGAAAGTTGATGAGCCATCCACTATCAAAGAAAAAGGCAAATTGTCCAAGTGTTGAAGACTTATGAGAATATTATTTAAATGTTTTATAATATAGGACTTGTTTTACTTTATGATGTATTTCGCAAACTGATGTAATAAATTTAAGGTTAGAATACCTGGGATTATTTTGAGATGATGATGTAACCCTTTAATGGGAAAGATTAATGTTTAAGTTATTATGTCTTTATCCTTTATGATGGGTAGTTAGATGTAATGGTTTTGGTAAGTGAACGCCAAATCTTATGGGAATGGAGTACCTGAATTTGGGGGTGTCACAGGTTGGTATCAAAGCATTAGGTTATGAACTTTAGGTGGGGAAACCTTAGGAAGTAACCTTTAAGGAAACAGAAAACATAGAGGTGTTCAACTCTTATCGAGTTTAAGAAATGGATTAAGGTATCCATTGAAGCTAAATAATAAAAGACATTATGTGCTATATGTTAATAACTTATGTGCTCGCGAGTATCAAAAATGTTAAGTAAAACTTAAAATATTTTGTTGTCAGGATGTCTAACGAAGGAGGATCTAGTCTAGCTAGGGAAGTAATACCTCAGGTACCTAGAGACGACGAACCCCAGGATATTCATGTAGTGCGGGAGCAGTTGATCCAGGAGGATGAGCCTGTGACCGATCCCGACGAGGATAGTTCTGAGGAGATAGAGGAGGATGATGAGGAAGAGGACCCTGAGGAGTTTCCACCAAACTCCATATCAGCAGAGATGTATGACGCTCTGTACGACCGTAACATAGAATTACAAGACAAAGTTGAGGAGCTGAAGGAGATGGTTGAGATGCATCATGCCTCGATGGAGCAGAAGGATGCAGAGATTCAGGAACTCGACTCACACCTTGGAAACACGGAGTGGGACTTAGTTCATACCAAGGGTCAGCATGAGGACCTATTGGCAGTAAACGAAAAGATGAAGACTGGCATGGAGAAATTGAAAGATGACTTCAAAGAGGAATCGGCTAAGCGTGTAAGAGCAGAGGATGCTTAGATGAAGGCGACTCAACGTGCAGACCGTGCAGATGCTAAGGTCCAAGTGAAGAAGGCCAAGATGAAAGAGATGGATTACGCTTTTAATTCTGCAATTGATAAGGCCCGGGATCGAGTCTTTTATTACCCACCTCAGTTTGAAGACTCACCATGGTTCATGATGGATCGTAGAACAACGTATCGTATCATGGAGGAAGAGCGTCGAGAAGCCTTATGACGTCTTAATATGCCTAGATAGAATAAAAGTGATAATAATATGTGGTTAATTATGTGGATAAATAAACTATGAATCCCTTATTTTGAGATAAATAAAGGGATAGTATGAGTATGTAATCCTGGAACTTATTTAGTTCAGGAAAGTGAATGTTAATAGCGGTTATGCTATCTTTAGTATGTTCTAAAACTTTATGAATGAATAAAATATTAGAGTTCATTTGAAATGTTATGTGTTATAGCTTTAATCTTGGAATGCTTAAGTTAAACTTTAAATACCCAAGAAGTTGAGCAAGGAACTAATAAGCATATATTTTAACAGAAAATACCTACTAGAAGAAGACAACCACATCATCAAGCACCTCCTGAGGGGTCTACGAATAATAATAATAATAATAATAATAATAATAATAATAATAATAATAATAATAATAATAATAATAATAATAATAATAATAATAATAATAACGAGGCCAATGCTAATCCGGTTCAGCAGTTGGTAACTCTGTTGACAGGTGCACTTGCGAATCAACCGCAAGCTCAAGTCACGACCTTCAAGGAATTCAAAGCGGTTGGACCGCTAGAGTTTCAAGGGTCTATGAATCCAGTGGAAGCCCAAACCTGGATCATGGAAATGGAGAAGGTGTTCGACGTTGCTAAAGTTAACCAGGATCAAAAGATTGCGTTCGCAATGTTCATGCTGAAGTCTGAAGCTAGCTACTGGTGGAAAGCAAATAAGGTTTGTGGGAGACAAGGAGTGATAGCGTGGGATAGATTTAAGGAGATGTTTTTTGAAATATACTTTCCAGCGAGTTCTCGAAATCAGTTGGAAGTTCAATTTTTGGAGCTGAAGCAAGGAACAATGACGGTGCCAGAGTATGCTGCGAAGTTTAACGAGTTGGCAAGGTTTGCCACTTATCAAGTCAATACCAACAAGCATAAAGCAAGAAGATTCGAACAAGGATTGAAGCCCTGGCTTTACAGCAAGGTTTTAATGTTCCAGTTGAATACATTTCTTCAGATTTGAGAAGGTAATTATCGCGGAAGGTGGAAGCGATGCCTCACCAAGTATAACAAGTAAGAATCGAATGAAGAAGAAGATGAAGAATGACAATGAGAATAAGGCTGATGGAAGTAATGTTGGAAGTCAGCATAAGAAAAAGTTTGAAGCTTGTGCAACATGTGGAAAGAACCATACTGGGGTATATTTGAAGGGAAAGAGGGTGTGTTTCAACTGTGGTCAGGAGAGACACATTGCACCGAACTATTTTAGTCCAAAGAAAGGAGCATGCTTTACCTGCGATTCAAAAGATCACGTGGCTCGTGATTGCCCTAAGAAGCCAGCGAGAAGTGAAAGTGGTGGAAAAGGAAACAACAATGGTGCTGGTGCATTGACTATCACTGGACCAGCACAGTCAAGCCGACCTACTGCGAGGACTTTCAATATGACCGTGCAGGAGATGTTTATCATGATCCAAGGATGTGGTGTCAGGTATCATTCCGATTAATGGTATTAATTCTTATGTACTATTTGATTCGGGTGCTACTTGTTCATTTATATCCGATGAATTTTCTCAAAATTTAGATTTGCCTCAGGAAGAATTAGAATTTCCCTTAAGTATAGAGATTGCGAATAGGGAAGTGATTCCTGTTAGATTTATATATAGGAATTGTAGAGTGGTCATAAAGGGTCAAGAGATGATGGTAGACTTGATACCAATTAGACTTGGTGAATTTGATGTTATACTAGGAATGGATTGGTTATTCAATTACGGAGTAGTAATTGATTGCCAAAGGAAGTGTGTTAACCTTATTACTCCGTCAAAGGTTGTGTTCTTTGGTAGCAAATCACCTCGACAAACAAGTTGTATGATGGTGATGCAATCCAAGAAGTTGTTGAGACAAGGATGTGTAGGATACTTAGCCTACATAGTCGATACACAGAAGAAGAGTGCGAATCTAGAAGAGATACCGATCATAAGAGATTTTGCGGACGTATTTCCAGACGATTTGCCAGGTCTTCCGCTGGATCGACAAATCGAGTTCGTGATTGACTTATTACCAGGAACAGCCCCGATATCTAAAGCACCATATAGAATGGCCCCGGTAGAAATGAAGGAGTTGATGGTGCAATTGCAAGAATTGCTTGACAAGAAATATATTCAGCCGAGTGTTTCGCCATGGGGAGCACCGGTGTTGTTTGTTAGGAAGAAAGACGGATCGATGCGGCTCTACATTGATTACCGAGAATTGAATAAGGTCACGATTAAAAATAAGTATCCATTACCCAGAATCGATGACCTGTTCGATCAGTTGAAGGGAGCGACGTATTTCTCTAAGATAGACCTGAGAAGTGGTTATCATCTGTTGAAGGTGAGGCCAGAGGATGTACCAAAAACAGCGTTCAGAACTCGGTATGGTCATTACGAGTTTCTGGTTATGTCTTTTGGTTTAACTAATGCCCCTACAACGTTCATGGACTTGATGAACATGGTGTTTAAACCATTCTTAGACAAATTTGTGGTGGTGTTTATTGATGATATATTGGTATGTTCCAAAACCAAAGAGGAACATGTGGAACACTTGAGATTGACGTTGGAGACGTTGAGAAAAGAGATGTTGTACGCTAAGTTCTAAAAATGTGAATTTTGGTTGGAACGTGTGCAGTTTCTCGGACACGTTATTGATAAGGACGGAATTTCGGTAGATCCATCAAAGGTTGAAGCTGTGATAAACTGGGATCAGCCGAAGACACCGTCAGAAGTGAGGAGTTTCTTAGGATTGGCAGGTTATTACAAGCGTTTTATTCAAGACTTTTCCAAAATTGCGACTCTGTTAACAAATTTAACTAGGAAAGCGGTTAAGTTTGTTTGGACAGGGAAGTGCGAAGAGAGTTTTTGAGAATTGAAGAAGAGGTTGAGTTTAGCACATGTGTTGTCATTACCTGATGATACAGGAAATTTTATGGTGTATAGTGATGCATCGCATAAAGGACTAGGTTGTGTGCTTATGCAGAACGGTAGAGTTATTGCGTATGCATCACGTCAGTTGAAAGATTTTGAGAAAGGGTATTCGACTCATGACTTAGAGTTGGCGGCAATGGTGTTTGCCCTGAAAATTTGGAGACATTATCTTTATGGAGAGAGGTGTGAGATATATATCAACCATAAAAGTCTGAATTATATCTTTACACAAAATGATTTGAATATGAGACAAAGAAGATGGTTGGAGCTGATCAAAGATTATGATTGCAAAATTTTCTATCATCCCGGAAAGGCGAATGTTGTTGCTAACGCCTTAAGCAGAAAGGGACGGGAGAAGTTGATGTTGTTGACTGTTCAGGAGAAGCTAGTGTCGAAAATGGCTAAGATGGAGTTAGAAATCAAATATCCGACAGAATATGATGAAAAGTTATTCTAGATAGGAAACGGTTCAACGTTGGTAGATAAGGTGAAAAATGCACAACTTCAGGATGAAGACTGTGAAAAGATAAAACAGAGAATATTTGAAGGTGAGGAAAACAAATTCAAAATCAATTCAGAAGGGTTACTTCGGTTCGAAGGGAGAATTTGGGTTCCGTCAATACCAGAAGTTAAAGAAGAAATTCTGAGAGAAGCTCACAACTCAAGATATTTGATTCACCTTGGGAGTACAAAGATGTACCAGGATCTTAGACATCATTTTTGGTGGCCGAATATGAAGAGGGATGAGGCTGAATGCATGGAAAAATGCTTAACGTGTCAGAAAGTTAAAGCTGAACATCAAAGGCCAAGCGGATTATTGCAATCGTTGGAAATACCAGAATGGAAATGGGAGCATATCACAATGGATTTTGTGGTAGGTCTTCCAACAACCCAACAAGGTTACGATGCCATTTGGGTGATTGTCGATCGACTGACGAAGTCGGCACACTTTTTGCCAATTAAGATTAGGTTTACCCTAGATCGGTTAGCAAAACTGTACGTAAAGGAAATTGTGTCAAGACACGGTGTACCTGTGTCCATTGTATCAGACAGAGATCCACGTTTCACATCTAATTTTTGGAAACGATTACAAGAATGTTTGGGAACACGGCTGAGAATGAGCACAACGTACCATCCTCAAATCGACGGACAAAGTGAGAGAACCATCCAAACATTAGAAGATATGCTCAGAGCATGTATCATGGATTTTAAGGGAAATTGGGATGATCATTTGCCATTGGTGGAATTTGCTTATAATAATAGTTATCACGCGAGTATTGGCATGCCGCCTTACGAGGCGTTATATGGCAGGAAGTGCAGGACTCCGTTATGCTGGGATGAGATAGATGAACGTCAGCTATTGGGTCCAGAATTGGTATAACAGACTGTCGAGATCATCAAGGTTATTCGAGTGAGATTGATCACAGCACAAGATAGACAGAAGAAATATGTCGATCAGCATCATCAAAATAGAGAATTTAATGTCGGTAGTTATGTTTTCTTGAAAGTGTCGCCCTGGAAGGGGAAAATTCAATTTGGTAAGAAGGGGAAATTAAGCCCTAGATTTATAGGACCTTTTGAGGAACTTCGAAGAGTTGGTGAAGTGGCGTACGAGATAGCTTTACCTCCAGAGTTGGAGCATATTCACAATGTTTTCATGTCTCAGTATTGAGGCCATATAAGCCTGACTATAAACATGTTATCGAATATGAGCCCTTACAGTTTGAGAAAGATTTGTCCTATGAAGAAGTCCTTGTTCAAATTGTTGACAGAAAATAGCAAGTACTGAGTGTTAGTTCCCAGTAGGCACAATATAGATCTAGAAGGGGGGTTGAATAGATCCTTAGAATTTCAAATACTTTTTCTTGTTTATTTTGTATTGCTCATTAAGTAGCATATGACAGACATAAGAATCTTTTCAAGCAAAGCGGAATAAGTAAAAGATCCCCTTCATTGATATATTCATAATCAATCATACATTGTTCATAGAGTTAATTTAGTAGTAAGTAGTTAACACATACAAAGCAGTTATAGCAGTTAATGTACATAAAGTAAATGACATAAAGTAAAAGACACAAAGAGTTTTAAGTGGTTCAGAGACTCAAGCTCCTAATCCACTCTTACTTTTTTAACTAGCGAGATTTCCACTAAGGAAGGTAGCACCTAAATCACTAAGATTCCTTCAAGGTTAGCGACCTTGGGACTTGATTAACTAAGAACTCTTGAGGCCACAACCTTGGAACTTCTCTAGTACCCTAGGAACTCTTCAAGCCCAATGAAGCTTGGAACTTCATTTAGTCCTTCTTGACAAGGACCCATCAGAATACAGCTTCTTGTTGTTGTAGTTATTCTTTGTTGGTCTTTGAAATTTGTTAAGATGTCATTAGGCTCTGAACATCTTTTGTACTTAACAGCTTGGTGTGGTCCTCTTTGCTTTCTACTTCGAGTCTGGACCACATCTTCTTTGGCACAGCTGATCTTCACTCTTTTCTGCTCATCTTCATCTGGTATCAGTTATGCACCATCACCATCTGGGTTTGCTAAGTCTCTGTGCTTTTAGTAGACTTCATCTGGCACTTAGCAATCCCTGAACCCTTCTTGAATACTTTATAGACATAGTTCTGCACTTGTTCAGTTTCAGCTTTCGGTTCCTGGTGATTCGTAGAGTGGCTCTCTTGATCTTCTTTGTACTCAGCCACTTTCCTGAATGCTATCTTCTTGGCCTTCTCGGCTCTTAGCTTAACTGCCATCTTTAGTGGCATTCTCATCTTTGTTGAGTGAAGCTTTGATCTGTTTGACTTCTTCTTTAAAGCTGTTTCACTTCCACCTTGGTAGTTTCACTATCACTAAGACTTATTCTGTTGATCTTTGGTGGAACTCGTAGAGTCAACAATAGCATTCCCAACAACTCAACGATTCTACAACTTAGCAACAATCAGCAACTCTTGATCTTTGAAACTCTATTAATTTATACTACTTCCCAATCTTGACATTGGAAAGTAGCCGTTGAATGCTAATCAAATTGCCTCGCAGATCTCGAGTTATTTGGTGCAGACTGCAGATGTGACATGACATCTTTTTACGACTTCCCGACAACTGCGATCTACTATTTCACCTACCACCGCCGGATATGTCACTTTGATATCTTGGGCAGGTCGACGACTTTATTTCACCCTTCTGATTTATCAATCAGAGGTTGTCCTTGCATCGATGCTCTTAATAAGCTTTTGTCCGAATGTCATTCTTCAGATTGAACCGTTGCCAATGCCTCAATCCTCAGTTGTTCGAACTTTACGATTCTGATGCACTTCTTCTTGGACCTGATCATAGTGTCATATTGACATGTAGAGTTAACACTACGATCTAAAAAGGCATTCACACTTGATCTATGATGTAAACACCTCTTTCTTCTTTTATGCGCGTGCTTCATCACTTACATTTTGTATTGGTGTTCTCGATCTCGATGGCTTGATTCCTTGCTCTGGCCCTTTCTGAATAACAAGACACTTCAGATTTGTGGTGTGTCCAGCTCGCTTTCTCCTTGTGATCTCCTGTTCACTTATCATCAATGGCCTGACCTAATGCTTAATCACTTTAGCCTTGTTCTTCAGAGGCTATCCAATATATCAATGTGTACTCCATCAGTTCCTTCTTTGTTTAGCAAACACTACGATCTTGGTTACTTCCAAGATCGTTGTCATCTTACCACTTAACAGCTACTTCACCTGCTGACTTTCCTTAGTCAGCTACTGAAGTCTTCTTATGATCATCTTGTGAAAGACTTTATCTCGAATGGCTTCACAACTTAATCTGGATGCTGATTGGGTTGATGCTTAGATCTTCTGTTAGCTTGCATGCCATTCGTTGAGTGCTCTCTGGTTTCCTTCAGGTGGGATGTATCTTTGCAGTATCAACCAGAGGCTTCATTCCTTTGGATATTCTAGGAGTGCTCAATTGTTGAGAATTGAGTTTTCTCTACGATTCTTCTTTGGCTTTGTGAGCACATCTGTTGAGGTCTTAGCTCTGCACTCTACGATTCAGCTTCGGCTGTGCAGACACTACGACTCTGAGATCAGATCTTGACACTACGATTTCTATCGTTGTGCTTGTTGTCTTCATCTGATCTTGCTCGACTACGATCTCTGCCTTTAATATGATCAGTAGACTCTACGACTCTGAGTGTAGTCTACGATCCTTGACTTGACTATTAGTAGACTCTACGACTCCGAGTGTAGTCTATGATTCTTGAATTGACTTGGCGAGATGCTCGATCACCTCATGGCGAGAGCTATCTCTACGATTACGAACATGACTTCCTCGAAGAAAACTACTATCTCAGGAAGCTTTACTCGACACACTACGATCCTTCCTCGTCTCTCCTAGAAGTCTACGAACTTTGAGATCTACTATCTTGCAAACTACAATTCTGCCTCGATAGCTCTAGAGTTATCCTTAACTCTCCTGGTAGACTACGATTTCTGGTGCAGTGCTCGACGATCAGACAAGCCTATCTATTACATCATAAGATCAACCTAACATGTTTGATCTTTCTATGTTTATAGTCCTTGTACATCATTTCTTTTTAAGGACTTTACAGAGTTGTTTTGGTTATGTAGGATCAACCTTACATATTTGATCAATTCATTCTAAGTCCTTATACATATGTTTCTATAATCTATCAAAGGACTTTATATCTTTTCTTAATGCAAGCATACTTGCATATTCATTCATATATATATCATAATCAAATCATATATAAATAAGAATATCATTCACATGTTTATTCCTTAAAATCTCCCCCTATTTGATTATGACAAAAATAGTAAGTGCATATGCATGTTATGAATGAATCTTATATACAGTGAGCTGCTGTATTTCTAAAATAGATAATCATGAATGTCATTTATAATAATATTGAATTTAATACACTATGATATTTTACATCCTAGATCCAGAACATACCTAACTAGTAAGAGATGTGCCTCTTCGGCTCCATGTATGTTTCCAGGATGTTTGTTGATCAGCTACTCATCTGTTTGTCTATTTGCTCCCGCTCCCCCTGGTATGTTGACTTCATTTCTTTTATCTGCTCCCCCTCAGCCTTTGCAAATTAGAGATGTACCTCTTCGGCTCCATGTATGTTTCCAGGATGTCTGTTGATCAGCTACTCATCTGTTTGGTCTGTTTGCTCCTGCTCCCCCTGGGATGTTGACTTCATTTCTTTTATCTGCTCCCCCTCAGTCTTTGCAAATACAGGCTCATCATCATCATCTTTTGGGTCCCCCTCAGATGATGATGCAACTCCTTCTTATGTTGCTGTCTTCTATGTCTTCTTTATGATTGTAGTAGCCCCAAATCCGGGTCCTAATCACCACAGATCTGGTAAACTATTTCTATAACTAATTACGGAAGATATAAACATAAATTGTTTATACAATACACTTTACACACTATTCCCCAAAATCGAGTAACCTTAACTTATACACAAATCATAAATTATCTAACATATATCATTATTATCAAACTATATTATTACAAACTAGCTGCACATTTTATCCCAAGCCGAACTTGGCTTAACCTTTTCCTATATCCGAACGCATTCGCCTTATCTGCAATGTTTATCATGATATAACAAGGGTGAGCATAAAAGTTGCCCAACAAGTTTAAATATAATTTAAGGATATATCATGATTGAAAGAGTCTGAATAATTGGCTAGCTATAATTCAACAATATAATTGTGAATTAGCACGAACAAACTTTTGACTGAACAAGTATTAAACATGAACAAATATATCTGGACCAACTGGTAATGAAGGTGATCAGCCTTTCATACCTGACTTATATACGCAATATGTACAGAGTACAATTTTATAAGGCAATCAGCAATGATTAACCATAAGCATATCTGAATGAAACAACTCTTAGTAGAGTTAAGTAAAACTTGCCTGTTTCGTTGATTACCGTTACGCATTCTATATCGCCTTATTCGAAGACCTAATATTAGTAATATAGATCTCCAATATTAGAATAATATCATCACAGTATAATACTATTATATATATACACAGAATAACCTAAACACATAACATATAACCTATCGATTATTATTACACACATAAAACTCTAGATCAAGTCAAACTATTGCGATGCGAGTTGAACCTTTATTGTGAAAACTAACATCCCGACGGTCTAGTCGGACAATTATCGAGTTTAAGTTCAATTAAACTCTGCATAAAACACTTAACAATTATCTTAGATAATTTATTAATAGTCCAAACATTTTTCATAGGCTTGTAATAATTTTCAGATAATTAATATCATTTATCATGATTTTTCAATCATTAACATTGTATTTATATTATATAAATACCACATATTCCTTAATCATTAATATTTATTTAATAGTAAATATTAATGAAAATCATTACATAATATTATAATATATTTATAATATCACAAAGTATTTTTAATACTTTAAAATCATATTTATATAATTTTTAAACGACTAAATTCATTATCCGATAATTGATATTAATATTAAAATATTAATATTTTCATGACTAAATATCAAAAGTTATATTTTATAACTTAAAATATTTTATAAAACTTAAATCATTTTTATATGATTTTTAAAACATTAATTCTATTTTTCCATAATTTATTTAATAAATAAATATATTTATTAAATAAATTAATTACCATTAATAATAAATTATTAATGAAATTCATCACAAAATATTAAAAGTCATCAAAAATAAATTAAAATATTTGAATGCCACAAAGTCAAGGTAGTGGTTTACCAACTAAAGGTAATTGTTATTTTTACAAGTTACCATTTAAAGAAAATGAAAAAGGGCATTTTTGTCATTGAACATGTGATTTTAATGGCATACAAGGAATTTACCCAACCCTTAGGGTTTAACCCTAAGGTTCTAATCCTTAGGTTTTACAATACTAACTTTCTAGGATTTTCTAAATTAGGGTTTTTGAAATATAAAATTAATATTTCAAAATTGTAATTAGAATTCTCTAATTAAATTAAACTTTCTCATTCATAAATCAATCTTGTTATTTAGGTTTACTTTATCCCAATTAAAATTCCTAATTTAGCAATTTAGTCCACAATTGTGCATTAGGGTTTCTGACGGAATAATTAGGGTTTAAAAATCTAAAATTAGGGTTTGCTAATTAATTAAGCTTTACCCTAATTAGTATTATAATTAATAGCACTTAAGCATTAAAATTCTCCGTTAAGTTCTCAGATTAGGGTTTCAAATTACTGAAATCTGAAATTAGAGTTCCTAGATTTGGTATTAGGATTTCCTAATAATCAATTAGGGTTTCTAGTAATTCATTAGGGTTTTCCCTAATAAATTATAATTAATAACGCTTAAACCTTATACACAGCATTTGCATTTCCAAACTAGGGTTTTCAATTTCCAAATTAGGGTTTTGAATTCTCGGAACCAAAGTTAGGGTTTTAGAACCGGTTTCTAGGGTTTTCTAACAGAATGTTGACGTTCTTAATAATATTAGGGTTTGACACTGATAAAATTTATCTGGTCAACCCTTGACCCTTAACCACATACTGAACACATGCATAACCATATACACAGAACATATTCACATATACACTTAATCCTGAATAATTCACCTAAATCCTTCACAGAATTTTGAAATCCTCAAAATTCCATCGCAAAAATATCAAACGCATACACTCATTTTCTGTTTAGGTCTATTATTTGACCTTAAATCAATCATTTAAGATTTAAATAAATTGTTTAAATTCTCGGGTTGTCACATTCACTCCTTCTTCTAAGAATTTCATCCCCGAAATTCACCTTACACCTTACACCGTGCTGCTTATATCATTCACACATCATCACATGCTACCCAATACACCACTTACAAGAGTAAAAGTTTTCAAATTGCTGAGGGGTCATATAGACCATGAACTCATAGTTTTAACGGTATTCATACCGCAAAACAATACATTACTTGGTATATTTACAATCACAAAGAAGGTAAACTACCGCTGCTAGTACTTTAGGTGATTAACCTATCGTATTCTTAAGTCATGCATAACATATTAATCATGTCTAGCGAATATTTACGCTACTCGATTGGATTATTTATCCAAACAACATAGTTCACCTCAGTCTTATCATAGGATTTCGCACCAAAATAATTTGGTTCGGGAAATTTCTTTCAATGAACACTTAGAGTTTTCATAAACATTAGTCTAGCTGAATCGAATAGCATAGACTCATATCAATAATTCAATTCAATCGAATTATTTAGGTGTAGCCAAACCCCGTTGGCAAATTAAAATTTTTGAAAACATTTTTCGAGAATGACGTCATGATGTCGTACTGTATTAATAGTCCGTTTGAGGATGCCATCATTGTATGACTTTGTCATAACACATCATACAATAGTAGAATAACGATTTTAGATCAAATTCACACTAAGTATTCTTGTATTTACAACTCCATCAACTTTTATCATCTCTGCACCAGGTTACATGGTACATGAGTGATAAATAAAATATATTTTGATATTTCAAATCATTTTGCATCTAGCCGAAATAAGTAGCATAGACCATACTTTAAACCGTTTCAAAAATGATTATAAGTCTACTTTTTTTTTAAAAGCATATAGTGCGTATTTAGCTTGATGTCAAAATTTCGAAGTCTAGCATAATTAGGAGTTTTGGAAAACTTATGTCTCCACTAACAATCATTTGCTTAAACAATCTATCTGTTACTATAATCCTCAATACTCCAATCACACACAACTATACCCAATTCGTCAAACCACACTTATGAGTTCATAAGCTTGCCACAATTATATGAGTTTAAGAACTTACCCTAGTCTGACCTTTGGCGTCCGTTCGTTGAGGGGTTCATAAACATTTCATATAACTATGAGTCAAGAATGTCACATAAGTATGAGTTTTATGTTCTCTACCTATGACCTATCTATCTGTTATACACATGAAAAAGGAATCACCCTCTTAACATGCATATAGCAAATAGCGCGACACAACATTTTAATGATTATCAATGCCAGATACTAAGTAGTTTTTACACCAAGTACAATTCCCCGCCCATACAAGGAATCATACAACTCAGCTGCCGACATGAGTCCTCAATTGAAATCCCCACCTAATCTTAACACCCTTCTTAATACGAATTTCATTTAATCCATATTCATAATTTATAACTCTTTCATGAGTTTTCATAGTATAATTTCATAGTACAACTTACACACAGCATCTAGCTGTAAACTTTTCAATCATTTGCTTGATCCTTCTCTATACTATAACCTTAATAGATCACGGGGTGATCTCATCGTATATATTACGATTCATCTCTATATCTTGATCGTTTTATTTTACGATCACCTATCCCTTTACTTTTAGTCTTTTAGACTATATCTATTCACCACTACTGTTCAACTTTATTATCAGAGTTAGGGAACTCTGTATCTTTACAACTTGCCAAGATTTGTCTTTAAATCTTACTGACACACTAACTCTATGTGAGTTAGATCTTATCCTAATCACTGCGGTTATTGGTCTCAGGTATTCCTACCTAAGATTCATAACCAACAGCTTTGATACCAACTGTAGTAGCCCCAAATCCGGGTCCTAATCACCACAGATCTGGTATACTATTTCTATAACTAATTGTGGAAGATATAAACATAAATTGTTTATACAATACACTTTACACACTATTCCCCAAAATCGAGTAACCTTAACTTATACACAAATCATAAACTATCTAACATATATCATTATTATCAAACTATACTATTACAAACTAGTTGCACATTTTATCCCAAGCCGAACTTGGCTTAACCTTTTCATATATCTGAACGCATTCGCCTTATCTACAATGTTTATCATGATATAGCAAGGTTGAGCATGAAAGTTGCCCAGCAAATTTAAATACAATTTAAGGATATACCATGATTGAAAGAGTCTGAATAATAGGCTAGCTATAATTCAACAATATAATTGTGAATTAGCACGAACAAACTTTTGACTGAACAAGTATTAAACATGAACAAATATATCTGGACTAACTGGTAATGAAGGTGATCAGCCTTTCATACCTGACTTATACATGCAATATGTACAGAGTACAATTTTACATGGCAATCAGCAATGATTAACCATAAGCATATCTGAATGAAACAACTCTTAGTAGAGTTAAGTAAAACTTGCCTGTTTCGTTGATTACCATTACACATTCTATATCGCCTTATCCGAAGACCCAATATTAGTAATATAGATATCTAATATTAGAATAATATCATCACAGTATAATACTATTATATATATACACAGAATAACCTAAACACATAACATATAACCCTATCAGTCTATTACACACATAAGACTCGGTATCAAGTCAAACTATTGCGATCGAGAGTTGAACCGAAACAATAAAACCCGACATCCCGATTTGGTTAGTTGGACAATTATCGAGTTTAAGTTCAATTAAACTCTACCTGAACACTTAACAATTATCTTAGATAATTTATTAACAGTCAAAACATTTTTCATAGGCTTGTAATAATTTTCAGATAATTAATATCATTAATCATGATTTTTCAATCATTAACATTGTATTTATATTATATAAATACCACATAATTCCTTAATTATTAATATTTATTTAATATTAAATATTAATGAAAATCATTACATAATATTATAATATATTTATAATATCACAAAGTATTTTTAATACTTTAAAATCATATTTATATGATTTTTAAACAATTAAATTCATTATCCGATAAGTGATATTAATATTAAAATATTAATATTTTATGACTAAATATCAAAAGTTATATTTTATAACTTAAAATATTTTTATAACACTTAAATCATTTTTATATGATTTTTAAACATTAATTCTATTTTTCCATAATTTATTTAATATATTTATTAAATAAATTAATTACCATTAATAATAAATTATTAATGAAATTCATCATAAAATATTAAAAGTCATCAAAAATAGCTTAAAATATTTTCTAATACCATAATATAATTTTTCATGAATTAAAACTATTTTTAAATAATTTATTTAATATTATAATTAAATAAATAAATACCTTTTATATTCCAAAATATTAAATATTTTAGAAATATACTCAAAATAATTAAAAACTAATTTTTAGGCTTTAAAATAATTTTTTATAATTTATTTTGTATTTTTAATAATTAAAAACTAATTATTTCAATTTATTAATTAAAATAATTAATTTTCTACTTTATCTGTCGCAAAAGGTATTTTAGGCGACACAACTGTCGCTAAATGGTGTTCTTGGTGTTCTTGATGAAAACCCAGAAATTCTGTCAGAGTTCGAGGTAGCTAGTTTGACTGAATGTAATTCTTTATTCAAGCATGTTCTGTCCGATCTAAAACTTAGATCTTGTAGTGTTTGTGTAGCACTACAATTAACAGCAACAATATCATACATACAACAAAACAATAAGGAGATCTGATCTCTCAAAGTTACTGTCAGACAGCTCCTGGGTTTTCTGGGTAACCCAGAAACCCAGGCAGTTACATGGTCTCACTTTCCAACCCAATTATTTAGGTGTTCTTGTCATCAAATGGTCGATCTTATGGTTTAAATCAATAGTACATGTGTCAATAAACATTTATATAACAACATATCTCAGTTCAACAACAATCGATTCGCAAGATTAAGTCCGGTCAAACATGGTCAGAACCCTTGTTCATACACTTTCTGGAAATTCCAGAAAAGTGTCTTCGTGATCAGATGAGCTACTTTGACCATCTCTTACAACCAATATATTTGTTGTTTATGGGATCTAAAGACATGGATGTAGAGTACATATAACATACTACAAGCTAGTTACAACAACCTCAACATAACTCATAACACCTGACAGATCTTAAGCCCACAAAAACGTTGTGGGGCGTTGATCGAGAACTTTCTGGGTTACCCAGATTGGCGGTCGGCGTCGGTTAACGAAGCCAATTTTTAATAACTACAGATCTAGCCATTTAATGGATGTACTACCACTTTCAGATTAAAGACAACATACCAAGCTACAAATCTAAAACTTAAAACAACAAAAATCAAACATACATAAAGATCTAGAGCGACTGACATTAGCTTGTCAGACCTCATAACTGTTCTTGGGCAGTTTTGAAAATCAACAATTTTAAAGCCATTTGATGCTATGGATCTATGGTATATTACCATAGATCATCATAAAACATCATATAACACTGATTTAAACACATAAACACAAACGTGAACTTAGCATACAAGATCTAAGATGGATTTAAGTTTATACCTTTCTAGTCCAAGTTTTGATCTTGATTCTCCTTAACTGATCTTGGTGTTTCTAGGGTTTATTTGGTGACTGATCCACTCAAGGAATTCGAAGGTTTGGGATAGAGAGAGACTTGTTGAGAGTTGGATAGAAATTTTGCAATTTTGGTGAACATTCTCTCTCCAAATCTATTATATAATCACTTGGATGCATTGAATGATCTGCTAGCTGTCCATTAGAGGTTGATTTCTGATATTTGAATGCCACAAAGTCAAGGTAGTGGTTTACCAACTAAAGGTAATTGTTATTTTTACAAGTTACCATTTAAAGAAAATGTAAAAAGGGCATTTTTGTCATTGAACATGTGATTTTAATGGCATACAAGGAATTTACTCAACCCTTAGGGTTTAACCCTAAGGTTCTAATCCTTAGATTTTACAATACTAACTTTCTAGGATTTTCTAAATTAGGGTTTTTGAAATATAAAATTAATATTTCAAAATTGTAATTAGAATTCTCTAATTAAATTAAACTTTCCCATTCATAAATCAATCTTGTTAATTAGGATTACTTTATCCCAATTAAAATTGCTAATTTAGCAATTTAGTCCACAATTGTGCATTAGGGTTTCTGATGGAATAATTAGGGTTTAAAAATTTGAGATTAGGGTTTGCTAATTAATTAAGCTTTACCCTAATTAGTATTATAATTAATAGCACTTAAGCATTAAAATTCTCCGTTAAGTTCCCAGATTAGGGTTTCAAATTACCGGAATCTGAAATTAGAGTTCCCAGATTTGGTATTAGGGTTTCCTAGTAATTAATTAGGGTTTCTAGTAATTCATTAGGGTTTTCCCTAATAAATTATAATTAATAACGCTTAAACCTTATACACAACATTTGCATTTCCAAAGTAGGGTTTTCAATTTCCGAATTAGGGTTTTGAATTCCCAGAATCGAAATTAGGGTTTTAGAACCGGTTACTAGGGTTTCTTATCAGACGTTAGGGTTTTCTAACAGAACGTTGACGTTCTTAATAATATTAGGGTTTGACACTCAGAGGCGGAACTAGGGGGGGGGCATCTCGCCCCTTGTAGGGAGCGCCTAAGCGAAAATAGGGGAGGGGGCCGGAGCCGCGGAAGGGCGGCCATGCGTGCAGTGCTCAATGACCGATCTTCTTCTTTCTACTCAAAACACGCTTACACAGGTCTGCTTTTACCGTGTTGATTCAAGGTTTAATCTTTCTTTGTATGATGAATACCTAGAAATTGGAGGAGAGAGAAAATCATATTAAGACCTTTTTCATCCCCTGCTACGACCTACGAAAGTTGAAATTGTGTATGATGAACCCCCAATTTCTGTTGAACAAGAAGAATCCATTAATGATGATTTAAAAAGCAAAATATTCAGGTTGAGACTCCCCAAGCGTAGTGTCACAAATGTCACATAAGATTAGCGCCTCTGACCTCCGTCGAATCTCTAAGGAACTTCGCCAGTCTCATCACTTTAAGCATGCCCTTGAGGTCCCTTCTATTTTTCTTTCATTAAACTTATTTTTACTAATGTTTCATGTTTGTATATTTTCTTCTTTGGGGTTACTTTTGGATGGTGAGGAGAATGGTGGGTTAGTTTGAGTAAAGGCATAATCTTTTTTGTTGAAAAACACACCCAATTGATCTTTATTGTCTCATTGAACAATTTTCTTCTTTTGGGTGATATTTATTTGCTAGAAAATGATGAACAAAGTTCGATTTAACTTCTGATATTGATATCTGATTTTCGGGTAAGTTTATTTTAAAATTTAAATGGTTCGTTGAGTATACCTTGTTTATTAATGCAAGTTATTGTGATAGTTTCTTACTTTCAGGTTCTTTGTGTTACTTTGTTATACATCGGTTATTATTTGCATATTTGTATATATGAATTTGTTCTTTGTTTTTTGTACTTTACAATGTTGAAAGTGGTTGTTTTAGACCTATAAGAACAAAGTCGGACAATTTAAACTAGTTGCGGACAATTTAAACTGGGTCATTTGGACTTTGCTCGTTGTTCCATTTTGTTCCTTTTTCTGTCACAATGTTTTCTATTGGCATCATCATCATCATCAATAATACTAGATAGTTTGAGCATAGGCTCATCTCTGTCAGTCGAAAATCCAAAGACCCATCTTTGCTTCTTTTTTCTCACCATCGATAAATAAAATTTTTTATTGATATATTTTGAGCCCCCTAGAAATTCGTTCTGGTTCCGCCACTGTTGACACTGATAAAATTTATCTGGTCAACCCTTGACCCTTAACCACATACTGAACACATACATAACCATGTACACATAACATATTCACATATACACTTAATCCTAAATAATTCACCTAAATCCTTCACAGAATTTTGAAATCCTCAAAATTTCATTGCAAAAATATCAAACGCATACACTCATTTTCTATCTAGGTCTATTATTTGACCTTAAATCAATCATTTAAGATTTAAATAAATTGTCTAAATTCTCGGGTTGTCACAATGTTTTTCTCTTCTTTCCTTTTGCTCTTCTTGCTCTTTCTTGAGTGCCTCTTTCTATGCTTCTTTTTCTCCCCCTTTTTGTCATTAATCATTTGGGAGATCTGCTCCATGTTGGACATTAGTTGCTCCATCAGGTAGGAGGAGTTACCGACTTCAATCTTGAGATCTTGTTGACTCAACTCAAGTTGCATAGAGAAGGACTGGTTCATGTTATCAATCTTGTCGGAGAGGACTTTGAGTTGCTCTTCATTTGCCTTTTGTGCTAGTAGAGCTTTAGCCTTTTGATCATGTATGGCCTTCAGATAGATGTGATCTCTCTCTTTAATTTTAAGAGATACATCAGCCATCGTTGCTTGGAGTTTGTCTTGAACTGGATAATCTCCTGTTGCGGTCATCACCATCTTTGACTCCTCATTGATTAGAGATAATTTCTCAACTAGCTCAGCAGAATTCTTCAACAGCTCCTGCTCCATAGGAATTTGGTCATCTGATTGAACAGCTTCTTGTTGAGCACTGGATTGGACTATACGATTTTCGTCCTTGGACAGATTTTTGAAAGTGTTGACAATCTGAAAGATCGTTGAGTACCAATCGCTATTTGAGGATGAAGAAATGTCAAATAAATGAGCTTGGGCAGATGGTGGCTTCTTATTCTGGATTTGAACATTATCAGTGGTAGAGTGAACAGACTCTACGATTATCTCCTTGGCCATAATCCTTCTGCCTTCAGAGTCCACTCTACGATTGTAGGGAATATAATGATTTCCAGTATGTCTGTAGACTTTGTAGTGAGGCTGATCCTTTATCATTTGAGTTGGAAATTTCTTGATTCTTGGGAAGTTATGTGCCACCAACTCTACGTTGGGAAGGTGAGAAAAGACCCATGTTAGATAACTGTTGTCTGCAGTGAGAGATGTCTTTACCCATGGCATATAAGGGTGGAACCATCTTATTGCATGGTTCTTAACTTCAGGCTCATATATTATAGTCGATGTGTCTAGCTTCATAGCCTTACGATTGTTGAGTGCATTCTCTGCAGTCATCATTACCACATTTAGTCTTTCATTCCCATGATTTATCCATCTGCCAGGGAGCACATCTAGTGGTTCATCAATTTTGACTACAATCTTTATACTGCGATTTACAGGATGAGGAATGTGAAAATCTTTTGGTTCTTCTTTGTTAGAACTGGGATTTCTTCCATCTCTTCTCTGTTCTGAACTTATATCATGCTGACTCCTTTCCTCTGATTCTTCAGAGGATTCTTCATGTTGAGTTTCATCATCAGAGCCTTCTCTAACACCTTCTCCTTCGAATTCATCTTCGTCACTACTGGTCCCATCTTCAGCATTCTCTTCCTGTGATTTAGATTCATCATCACTTAATTCAATTACTGCATTTGAGTGATCACTTCTCTTTTTGGAGGCAAATTGAGCTATCAATCTGGGCTCTTCCTTCTTCTTGGAGGTTCAATTATGGGAGAATCAGATACTTCTTCTTCTTCAGACTCTGAGTCCTTTGAGTCATCAAACAAGCTTTCTTGATTTTCAGCATTGGTGGGGGCATGTCCTTCTTCTTCAGAATCATTATCATTTATATCACCAGACAGGCTAGCTTGATGTTCAGCAATAGTAGGGGCATGTTTTTCTTCCTCAGACTCTACATCTTTTGAGTTTGTCAGAGCATTTGCTGTAGAGGATATTGTTGTGTCAACCTGCAGCCTTTCTTTATCATCAGAGTGGATGCTCTAAGACTTCTCCTTAGGGCTTGCACATTCCTTTCCTTCATCATCAACCTTGGCTCTTTCTTTCATAGATTCAACTTCTTCCTCATTGTTGAACTTGCTCCTTGAGGATTCAATCTTTGAACTTTCAGTTTCTTTCTCATCTTTAGACTCTTCATGTTCTCCTTGGTTGGATGGACTTTCTTGGGGAGCTGGGGATAATTTCTTCATCACTTTTTCTTTCTTCTTGGGTGGTTCTTGGAGTAGTCTGTTACTCCTTCTTTTTGGGTTTTCAGCAGTTGATTCTGGCTTCTCTTCTGCTCCTTGTTTCTTCTTGTCAGTGGAGACATGGCTTAACGAAACCTTTGCATTCTTCACATTCTTAGGCTTCTTCTTTGCTGATGTGACAGCAATTGATGCAGAGTCATTAGACTCAGAGCTTTCCACCTCCTTTGCTTTTCTCTTATTTGCAGAGTTCTTTCTGCTATTTCCTGCTATAGTTAACCTTCTATTCTCCTTTGGGTTTTTCTTCCAATTCACGAACAGTTATGGAGACATTACTTTGTGAACATTCAAAGGTTCTCCCTCATCATCCTTAATCTTGCTTCCCAGCCTTTTCTTCATCACAATACTCAGCAGTCTTCCATGAAACACCTTTGTAAGTGGTTTTTCTGTAGACTTCTTCAACTCAGCCTTTTCCACCCATTTTGAGATTTGATCGAACAGGATAACTCCAAACTTTATTCGTTTCTTCAAAACTATTGCAGACATAATCTTCAGTTGTTGATCAAGCACAGTGTCATGTGCAGTATCCTTGCATAGTATACATTTGCCTATTATCTCTGCAAGGAACTCGAATTCCTCCGAAAACTCCTTTTTCTTCATGTCCTTCAGACTAGGGTTTCTTTGGTACCCCATAATCTCCTTTGCTTTCTCAGTGTCAATCTCATCAAGGTTTTTCAGTCCTAGGTCAGGAAAGCCTAAGCATTGATTGATATCAGATGATTTCAGTTTTAGAGACTGACCTTTAACCTTGGTTGAAAGAGTTTCGGCATTTATGGATGCATTTGAGTAGAATTCTTTATCCAGTTCAGTGTATACTCGAGTGCTTGCCTCAAGACATTCTGAGAATCCAGCTTTCTTCACAAGTTCAAGAATGTCTCTGAACTTCTTTTCGGTTTTCTCAAATGACTTGGTTCCTAGTTGAATGCCAGTGATTACTCGCCAATCTTCCATTTGAATGATTCGAGGAATATGGATATTGATTCAGGGAGATTTAAGGAGTATGGCTGATTTTGATTTGGATTCTGGAAATTTAAGTGGTTTGGCTTCGAAGAGAATTCTAGGATTTGAAAATGGGAGGGAGAGAGATTAGATAGGTTAGGGTAACTATTTGCAGATTTTGAATTTATCTTTATGGCAGTTCCTTCTGACTCTGCATACTCTGTGATGTGTCAACCAGTCATTGGTTGCACGATGCCCAGTAACTAGCTATAACTCCCCCATTAACTTGTCAGTTAGATGTCTCTTTTAGAAGAGTAGACGTTTGATTGACGTGGATTAACCGTTGACATCTTGAGTTCGTAGAGTAACATGATAAAACAGCTATGGACTCTACATTTTCCTTTGTGAATTCAACGATCAACTTTTGAGAGATGTTGCAATGGATGGTTTTGGCAATTCTTCTCATTTTGAATCTTCATGATTCAGCCATTGATGTGCTTCATGAAGTCTTGGGCACTTCTCTTTAGCAAGACATCTTTCCGATCATTATTCGAATTTGTCTCCCATTATCTAAATGCTTGAGAAATTGTCATGTTCTTCCAGCTCCTCATAAGTTAAGAGTAACCTCTTGTAAGACTGTGATCGTCGAGTCTGTTTCTACGATTGTTGAGGTTGCACTACGATCGTTGAGTTCTCTCAAACTCTACTCTGCGATCGTTGACTGTCTTGATTCTTGAGATGAACTTGATTAAGCAATTCTTCTGGGTTAAGGTAGCTCAGGAAGGGCCAACCTCTTAGAGTGAGCTAAGGGTCAGGTTTGTCCCTGAGGCGCTTTCCAGATGAATTGCTTTAGGAGTAATTTGCACTAATATCTCTTTTGACCTTTTCTAGTGAGGAGGTCCTTTATCAACTTTAGACAATTGCATTCTCTATGATCGTGGTGTCTTCTTGCTTTTACACTACGATTATATGTTTGATTGTAGGCACTCCACGATTTTGAGTTGGGTGGCTGATAGGTTATCAATAGTACGTTTTGAGACGTTCCTACTGACTATGGATCTTCATTTGGTTCATCAGCCACAAAGTTTTGGGACTCTGTAGCTAGTACATTGCTTCATAAAACATTTCAGTACTGTTGTTCCTTAACAGATCACTGCTCCCCCATAGTTGATGTTGTCTTTTCAGTGAGGTGTGATTCCTTTTTCCTTATGCACATAAGGAAGCATCCATGCATATTTCCTTCTGACTGAAGTCATTAAATCTTCAGGGTTGATCATTCTACGATCCTTTGATAGTACTACGAACGTAGTCTTCCTTATCAGCTTGTGCTCGTGGAGTTCTGCTCCCGTACTAAGTTCCTAATGTTTGATGCTCGATAGTCCTCTGATGTGAGCTTCCTTGAGAACAAGTTTTGCATGCTTGAGCATCTGAGACCCTTTTTCATCTCTGGTTGAGTGGTCTGCTTTCATATAAAGGTATGCAGCCATTTAAGCTTCATTTAGATTGGCTCAGCAGGTCTTCAAGGACAGGCTTTGACATTTAGGAATTTTGTCAGAATTATTTTTGAACAGTCCTAAGCCTTCTGGTGGTGATACCTTTTGTTAAGGTAATTTGGAGAAACCACAATGCTGAAGAAGCTACGTGGGAACTTAAAAGCGTTATGATGAAGAATTATCCTCAGTTGTTTGCTTGATTTTGTATAGATTCTGGGGACAGAATCTTATTAAGGAGGGAATAATGTAACGAATAAATTTTTTGAGTTATGATTCTGGGGACAGAATCCTTTGAAGGAGGGAAGGATGTAACGATTGAGAAATTTATAATTTAATTTAAATATTTATTGAATTGAATAAATATTTTAAATAATTTATTTATTGAAGAAAATAAATAATTGATGAATTGTGGTGAATTAATTTAGTAACTAAATTGATTAGTGTAAATTAAAGTGAGTAATGATAATTTTATCTGAATGATTTAATTTAAGGAAATAATTAAATTAAATGAATTATTTAATTTAATGGAAATAAATTAAATAAAGTGATATTTCTAATTTATTAATTAAATTAGATATGTAATTATTTATTAATTATAAGTATAATGATAATAAGAATTTTATTATTATTATTATTATTATAAGTTATTTAAATTAACTAAACTAAAGTTATTTAAATTAACTAAATTAATGGTGTGACATGAAAACTATATAATATAAATAATATAATAATAATCTAGTTGGGGGTTAAGTGGTAGCCAAACAAGGCCTTGTGGCCTTTGGCTTATTCTAACGAACGCCCATTGGTTTTTTTTAACTGATAACCACGATTATCAGTTGGGTTATTTTTTACTTCGCATCTTATTTCTTCTAAGGCCAAATATCAGAGTTTAGAGAGGGAGCTTGGGAGAGAAGAGAGAATTACAGAGATTTTAGATAAGGAAGATCACAGTGGTTTTGAGACACAATCACTATTTCTTGCTAGCATACAACTAGGGTTTGCTAAATCAAGGTATATTCTACTTCTAAGGTTTATGTTTGAGTTTCCATGTTCATTCTCTGTAAATTGCTAAGTCATGTTGTGTTGAAATATACATGTATATATGGTTTATAAACTGATAATCATCATATATGATTGATACTTGTGTGTCAAATTTGTTAAAATTGGCTTTGAAGGAAAGAAATTGAGATAACAGTGTGTATGTTTGAAAAAGGGTTTAAAAAGTACGAAAAATTGATGCTCTATATGTGTTGTAATTTGAAATTTAATGTGGGATTGTGATAATATGATTAGAAACGAAAGCGACGTAGTTTAAATCATGTCTATTGATTAAGAAACGAATTTGTGGTAGTCGAATTCGTTAAAAGTGTAAAAATGGAAAAAATTTGGAAAAACTATGGTTTTGATTCCTCAAAATGATGTTTATGTGATGTTTTTATATATAGAATGATGTTTAGCAAGCTTAGCTATGATATTACAAAGTTTTAGATGTTGAAGAGTGGTAAAATTCTGTGGAATTGGGATTTTTGGCCTGAGCAGAGTATGTTTTCTAGTTTCTACAAAAACTGAATCGGTGTATCACATGCAAGGCTAATGCTTAGCAATATTTCTATTGCCATGGAGCATTTATGTCTTCAAGCCTATTATTTGAATCTCAGTGTAATATCTATGGCATGGGCGTACAGTAATCTCCAAGTAATATCGGGCTAGCAGCCACGCCAGTAGCCATTCACAGACAATGAAGTCTGCTACTTCTGTAGACTTTGGTCATTCATTATAACATGGCTTAATGATTATATTAATGTGTCAAATGTGTAATAACAAGGTTAAAACAAAAACGTATCATGTGGTTAGTCACCCTAAAATGTAAAGTTAGTAAGTTGTGAAAATGATAGGTATGATTTAAGGAACTTAGTGAGCAATGAATAAGTGTTGAGAAATGTACACTTGTGGTTCTGAAATATGTATGGTAATGAAAGACTTGTGCTTAAATGATAAGATTAGCTAGAATTGTACATGTTATGGTATGTTAACATGTCTAATAGATACTGTTATTCCACTAAAATGTGTAGGTGAACGTGAGTTTTAATAGTGTAGCTTACGCTTAAGGCAAGTTTCCTAACTCTACCTTGTGATTATTGAACAAGTTTATTTACCTTATCTCAAATACAATTACGCTTGTTTCATAGCTATGCTATCTTTAAGTCAAGCACTCTCTTTATTCCTAAATTTTACATTGAAGTTAAGCAAGCCTATTGGTTCTATCTCGTGTATGATTGTACAAGCTCTTGTAACCTAATTCGTTACATCGAGCGAGTTTTACTTTCCTTATTATTATTCAAAGCATATATTTTTCTAATACACTGAATCAAAGGAGATCGTTCTAACCCTTTGAAATATAGCACTTTGCATGTATATCATGTTTACTCAATTATATATTGTTGTTATTCAATCTTGGACTTTGATAACCTTGTTCAAAGCTTTATTGTTGTATTAAACCTTCAAGTAGTAAGCAAATCTTTATTGATTGAATTAATCTATATTCGAATAGTGTTCTAAAATTCTAGAAACACTAATAAGTTAGTTCCGAACTAAACTTTCTTTAGTGCGAAAATTCTAAATTTAAGCTGAGACGAACAACCCTAACATAGGGGATTTTATACGTGTAACATTTAGATGTTTGTGCACAATACATGGTACAAAGGGCTGATCCCCCTAAGTACGTTAAGAGGAGCCTGTATAGTCTAATGACTGTTAAGGTTAAGGTAATAATACCTAAATACCGGAGACATAGTTCATGGTCTTAAGACCCTTAGATATTGATTTCGAACTTGTTTTCTATTTTTGATTCGTAGAACAAGTTCATCATAGTTCAACATTCGTTGTTCATTCTCATGTTGTTATCATTGTTACTTCCCATATCAGTGAGCAATTGTTTGCTCACTCATGCATTTAACACTGCAGCTAAAGTTGAGAAAGTTGATGAGCCATCCACTAAAGAAAGAAAAAATTCAAAAATTGTCCAAGTCTTTGAAGACTTATGAGAATATTATTTAAATGTTTTATAATACAAGACTTGTTTTACTTTAGGATGTATTCCGCAAACTGATGTAATAAATTTAAGGTTAGAATACCTGGGATTATTTTGAGATGATGATGTAACCCTTTAATGGGAAAGATTAATGTTTAAGTTATTACGTCTTTATCCTTTATGATTGGTTGTTAGATGAAATGGTTTTGGTAAGTGAACGCCAAATCTTGTGGGAATGGAGTACCTGAATTTGGGGGTGTCACAGTTAAAATACTTGCCTTCAGCTTCTGCTACTGTTATAACATGTTCACTTTAAGTCTTTAAAGTCTCTACAATAGATGATCACATAACGTAACACATTAGGTCATGAAAAAACATACATGGTTCCTAATGAATCTTACCCTTCTTCTCAATCCAATCATGACTTAGATTTGTTATTATTGGTTCCAGCTTTCCGTTACATTTTACATCGTTCTTATGTTAATATGCAATTAACTTACTTTTGACCTTTAGTTATCATACTTAAGGTCTAATAATGTCTTGGACAATGTTACTTCAAGTTTTAGTTCATTACTAATTAGTTTACTTCCTTTCCTTGCTTATAAGCTTTCCTTATTGCTTTCCTTCTAATGTTGGTATTCATAAGGCGCCAGCTTTTCCTTAGTATAACTTCGCGTTGCATGACGAAGTTTGCGCAGTATGGTACCTGGACTTGGCTCTACGGTGCCACTTCTTCTTATCTCGTAAGCACGTTAAGCCACTCTCTCCGATGTGAAAGGTCGGGGACTCTGGCATGCCGCGACGCGAGTCCTAGTACTATCTGTCGCGTTATGCAAGGCGACTCTCGATGAGGTCTAAACATCGCACAATGATACGACAAATAGCCACCATTATGCCTTGAAATTTGAGTCATGTCCTTGACCGCATGCCGAGACGATTAAAAATTTTGTTTTGCTCAACAAAATCCCGAACTCCAAATTTGATCATTTTAAGTCCGAATTGGCTCGTTCAAAAGCCATTAGCTCACAAATCACATACTCTACGTGTTCATGCAAGAATTTTATATTTTCAACTTCGTTAACTCAAAATTTCACCTATGAGTTCATTTTTAACGAAAGCGATAAACGTTCGTGAACGTTCAACGCTCGTTTCTTCGTTCTAAGTCAGAATTCGGCCATTTTCAAGTCTGTAACTCTATAATGCCAAATAAGACTTGTTCCCATCAAAAACCAACGTTTCCGAGCTCAATATCAAAATTTGACTTCTAATCCGAGAATTTCACGAATTCGACGATTATCGTCCAATCGTGAGAATTTCGGCATAACTTCGTTACTTATGATTTGTTCATCATTTCAAATGGATTCTATCCATCATATTGACATCTCAACCTACATATTACATCAACTTATTTACATGATAAGTTATTACTTATTCTTCATGAGTTTATAACTTATCAAAGTATAAACTACATATAGTTTCATTTCTCATGACTTATAATGGTTTAAGTCTTCTAACCAACATCTTTACATCTTCTTAACATATAAACTTCATTCATGTAAACATGTTACAAGTCTTACAAGTTCTTCCTTAGTTCATAGCTTATTTATGAACAAAGTGCTTATTCACGGCTTATTAAGACTTAAGTCCTTAGATTATTCATTCTTCTCATTTCTTAGCATATATGTCAATTAATCCACACTTCTCTTATCAACCTACAATGGTAGAGATGGAAGACTAATGACATAGGATCATTACCTTTAATGAACAAGCTTTTCTTCTTCTTTTCTAATAATGGAAGTCTAACTTTTTCTCATGTATTCTCTCTAACAATTAAGCACTTAACTTGTTGGTGAAAATTAACAAACAACAAATGAAATCCTAAGCTTGTTATTTATAGGATTTCCTAAGTTAGGGTATAATGGAAAATAGCCAATCCCACCTCCTTAGTAACCTCCATACTATTCATTACTTAGCAATTAAGTTATCTTGCTCAATACACTAATTACTTGGCCATCACATTTTTATCTTGGTCACCAAGATTAACCATATGATCATGGGTTGCCCCATGGGTCACCCTAACCCATTAGCTCAATAGCTTGGGCTTAGGTTTAATTAACTTAACTTAAGCTTTTGGGCTTGCATTAATTTACTTTGCACTTTACTTTAACAACCACTTGGGCTTTAACATTACTCACACATGGGTTTGCACATTAACTTCTATTGGACTTTACAAATTGCTACACAATCCCACAAGTCCATTTCATTTGGCTAAAAGCCTTATAACGTATTGTTTACGTATTATTCTCGTATTCTAACTCGTAAACTAATTCATAATATACGATATACTATCATTCGTACATCCTCATATAATACTTCGTATCATACGCGTATTCATTACCTCGTACAATACCTACGTATCATACGATCATTACATTAACTTCTTAACGCTTTATTTTCCCTAACGTTCCCAAATTAAGTACGTAGGCGAAAAATTACGTTTTCTATACTTGAATTATTATTACATAATCCATTTCACCTCAATATTCTATCGTACGTATTTCTCGAAAGTTCAAAAATAATTCCCGAGCAGAAATTGATGAATAATATTTTTCAGAAAATTTCTCGGAAAACTTTTATTTTCATCTTGAAAATTCAAACACTTTAATTCCTTCGCGTAGTCAAAATACTACGACGTTCCGACGTTTCTAGGTTATAGGACGACATTCATCTTACTAACACGTAATAATTATAAATAAAATAATTTTATTCATTATTTTATTAAATAAAATTATTTTATAATGGATCCGAATTTCTCGATCGTTACAGGTTACTTTGGTATGAATGTTTGGTTACCAATCTCTTCTATCAGTTGTTGATTTTGGATCAAATCCAATAATCAAGGTAAGCATTGAGACAAATATGCCACCACTACCAACACTGCCTACACTTCCAAATGCAACTCCACATAATTTAATTACGGAACCGACAACAATTTACCAATTAAATTTTATTTCTGGCCAAACATGTTGGTAGCCTGATTGATATGTCTAAACTTATTTCAAACAAATATAACATATACTAATATATATAGAAAATTTGAAACTCTCGTTTTAAGACCAAAATAATATTAATTATTAGTATACGTTATAGCCATCGAGAACCACGAGGCATATTATATGATGGGCATTGACCAGAAGAGTTCTTGACCGACCGAAATTTGAACCGGAGAAATGCTTGGAGCAACGCCGGACTCGAACTTGGCCGATGCAAGTGACTTTAAGGGAAAATGGTTCTTGGGTTTCAATCACATCATTCTTTTTGCGTACAAAACATAGGGCTTGAACGTGACCTTCCTCTGCTTTTGCTCCCCACATTGCTCGTCAAAAACCTCATCATCAATGGCGGCAGAAACTTCTCTGTCTTGCCAGGACTCAAAATGGGTTTTAAAGCAACCTTCATCTCTCTCTTTATCTGACTATATATATTTCTCTCTCTATATATATACACACAAGTCACAACACACTAACTTCTTTTTTTTTGTTTCTATAATTGGTAAATAGATTGAGTGGATATTGCTTTCTTTATATTCCCTTTTTAATTTTTAATTTATAGAGGATATTGATTTACTATTCAACAGCACGATTAAATGATATTTAAATGTATTAATTTTATAAATAAATATAAAAAAATATATTACTTAATTAATTATTTTATCTATGTACCATTATTGTAATTTATTCTAAAAATATATTAAAATATGTAACTAATCCATAAAAGGGAGAAAATAGGGGTGCTAAAGAGTCGGGTCGGGTACACTACGCTCAACCGTACCCGAAATTGAATAGATGCCCTCTCCTCTCTTTAACCCCAACCTTTCTATCCATTTTCTAAAATAGCTAAAACTCCAGGTCATACTGTTTTAGTCTCTCACATCCTCCTCGCATCTCGAGCGGATTGGCGAGACTAAGCTTCATCAGGTCTACTATTTACTACTCTAATTTTTACCCCTTTTGATAATGGGTTATTCAATATTTCGATTATTCAGTATTGTCTTTTAGAACACGAAGATTGCAATTTTGTGTTTATTTCTGTCTCTGTTGTATTTATCTATTGCCCCTATTGTAATTGGTTGAATACCATATGTTCAAATTTAGATGCATTTGTTTGTGTAATTTGGTTAACAAGTGAAAGATTTATTATGATTTTATTGTTGCAAATTTCACAATGATTGGTGTTGTAACTTGTAATTTATTCAGGTTTTTCTATCAATAAACATGTTTTCAATTTTATAATTTTCCCCCTATTTCTATCAATAAAACAGGTTTTTACATGGGTCTTGATAGCACCCAAGATTTAGTTTAGGATTTGATATATGTGAATTGATTAGTTAGAACTTAGAAGTCTGGATGTTTATTCTTTATACTGAAATTTTAGTTGTTGTGTCTAATTGTTTTATTTTGATTACTGTTGATATATTTTATATATAAATGTTATAAACAAAATGAGAGAAAACATGAAGCTTCTTAATGAAATTTTGTAGTTGTTAGAATATTTGTGTTGATATCTTTGCTTTGTGTTGAGTGTTTGCCTGTTATACTGTTCTAATTGATGTTTGAGCTTGGTTTGAATAGTTTTTTCTCAACAAATAAATGAAGCTTTCCAATACTTGCGGACATCTTGAACCAAATCTAACTATATTTCTGAGACTATTTCTTCCTTGTTGGAAGCTGATTACCCTGAAGGAGTCGGGAGAAGTGGAACAAGATTTTTCGTTGTTTTTGGTGGACCTTATAGCATGAGAGGAATCGAAAGTATTTCGAGTTTAAGGAGAATATGCTTCTTCATGTTAGCTTCTTGCTTTTAATTTTACTGCTTTTTTGGGTAAACAAAATCTATCCTGGATCTCTCCTCTTTTTATGGACTTTTTTGGAGAGTTTAGCTGCAGACTCAGTGTGAATGTATTTCTTTGTTTTTTTTGCTGTACGTCGTCTTTTTTTGGTACTTTTTTTGTGTGAATGTATTTCTTTGTTTTTTTTGCTGTACGTCGTCTTTTTTTGGTACTTTTTTTTTACTTTGCAAGTACTGAGATGTTACCTGTTTTGGCTTCAATTTTGAATAAAACTTTTAGTTATCAAAAATAAAATGCGCTCCAAGTTCGAAGCTTACGATGATGGATGCTTTGTTTTCAGGAGTGAAAGGACAACTGTTAAAATGTTGGTGAAAGGTAGGAAAGTTGCTGGTAGGGGAGAGGCAATAGCTGCGCATTATGCTTTTGGCCAACTTGAAGATGATACAATTATTAAACATAGGCTTCTCACCCGTACAACAACTACAAGGGGTGAACCTCCGCTGAAAAAACTTCAGAAGAAGTTTACCTCATTTGCTCTTGAGATTGAAAAAGATGCAGATAACTACAATGACTGTGAAAGACTTGCGAAAGCTTTATTACAGGAATTGACAACTTTTGAACTTCCACTGCTCAAGAGCAAAGCCGTTATTGATGCAAATCTTAGAGAAAAAGAGAACTTCAACGAGTTGAAAGGCGAGATAAATAGGCAAATAATACAGGCAGAGGATGATATAGAAGACCTGAAGAAAAAACTTGAAGAGAGCAAGGTGGAAAGGCAGCACAAGGAGGAGTGCGAGACAATCAGGAAGTTAATTGCTATGCAACCACCAAGATCAGAGACACAGAAAGTCCTTACGGAGTTCGAAAAAGAAATTGCTTTGTTGGAGGCAGAGAACATTTCTGGTTCAAGGACACTAGAACTTCGCAAGAAACAATTCGCTCTTTTGTTGCATGTGGTATGTATCAATAGTTTTAAAAATCTCTGCTGTTCTTTGACCTCTTATGTGTAAGGTGTTGTTACCCAAAAATGTCTTCATTGCTTCCACCTCATATTAAATAGCTGATAAGAAATTGCATAAAAACATAAGCAACCAATAGATCCGAAGATTTTGCTTTACGTCTAGCTAGAGTATGTTTTGCATGTCTTGTTTTGCATTAAAGTACTTACATAAGGAGCACAGTTTTCCACAATCTGCTTTCCTTGTCATGTCAGTCTAGGATATTTGTTTTTAACCTTTTATTGTTGTCCAACTGATTATTTTCTTCTTCCATTTCTGTTTGAATATCATACTAATTTTGCTACATTGTTAGTATCTACTATTTAGCCACTCCTAGGTTATATGCAGACTTTCAGATTATGTATCCTGGGTTATAAACTGATGTTAATGCCAGTTATCTCTCAGTGATGCACCTATTAAATTTCTAGTCACCTACTTTCATATTGTTTATGACTTTATTCTTTATTAAGAATATCTGTAGTTGTTCATATTGTTACTTGCGAAACCTAGAATCCATGATGACTTTGTTCCAAAAACTAAAAAACCCTCCGTCTCTCCTCCATGTCAAACATCAGCATTAAGTATAATCTTAGCTAAGATTATATGAACTTAGATCCACATTTATGGGCTTAATTGTCACATTGCCTCAAGTTTTTGTTAGGAATTCAGAAAGATCTTTCGTTCTTTGTCAAGATTTTCTTGAAATGCTTTCAAGTGTTTATAATGGCTTATCAAACACTAAAATAGCTTTGTTAGCTGCTATGTGGTAGTTGGATCACTTTGATAGATAGCTAGAGACTATTTTTGGGATTAATGATTTGGAAGGGTAGTTCTAAATAAAAAGTCGGTGTGTAGAACTTTCCTCGACTCCGTGAGCCTCTCTCTCTAGTTTGCTCGAGCATGCTACCTCCAAGATTTTTACCCTTGCTTCTGTCCAAGAAAAAAATTATAGAAGTAAAAGATGGAGAAATTAATGGAAGATCACAACTCTAAACTTAGGCGATTAGATGTTGAACTATAAGGTTGCCTCTTCCAGTTAGGACCTGATCGAGGAACTTGATTTGGTTGGATGCAAAAATATAAAATGTAGGCTTCAGGAGGATGACACATTGACCCGTAGGACCCACTTCACTTAAGTGGCACATGACTAGGACATGACCAAAGTCATGTGCCGAGCATGAGACCTGAAGTCACCCACACCTATAAATACCCCTCTCTCAGACTTTTGATCATCTCTCAAACTTAAGTTGCCTCTTCCATTTAGGACCTGATCGAGGAACTTGAATTGGTGGGATGCAAAAATATAAAATGTAGGCTTCAGGAGGATGACACATTGACCCGTAGGACCCACTTCACTTAAGTGGCACATGACTAGAACATGACCAAAGTCATGTGCCGAGCATGAGACCTGAAGTCACCCACACCTATAAATACCCCTCTCTCAGACTTTTGATCATCTTTACACCTACAGTCTCCTAAGAGAGTTTTGCCGTTGCCGTCTGCGTGAAGCTCACATGTTTTTCTCCCCTCTTATACTCTCAATCAGACCATCTCCTTCGTTGATTTCTTGTCTCCTCTCCACAACTCGTCAAATCCCTAACTCTAATTTGAGAAGATATGTTTTCCCGACCTAGAAAGAGTTAGTTTATCCATCTCATTGGCTGCATATTACTACCTCCATGCACCAAAGAATGACGCAAGTACAAATAACATTTTCAACCATAGAATGGCTAAATTGCACAACTTAAAATATGTATTTAACTCATTATTTGGTGGTTGGAGGGAGTATACATCAGTCACCATAAGCTCATTGAATAGGATTATTGAGCCCCGTACGTGTGTTGTAATTATATGGGGTCCACTAGTATTATATTAAGCCAAATATAAAGGTGAATTTGAAAATTATTTTATATTCTCTCCTTTAATATGGCATTATTAATTTGCAAGAAATATGTATTTAATTCATTCTTTGGTGGTTGGAGGGAGTATACGTCAGTCACCATAAGCTCATTGAAATTGCATTCACCTATTTTTTTTGGAAGTGAGATGTCACTTGTACCTTTTATTTATTGGTCTTTGAAAGCTCCAACCAAGTGAATGCCCAAAGGGCATCAGCACATTGTCATTTTCTTTTTGTCATTTTCATTTTGGACCTTGGTTGAACTTTTCATGAACAATGAAAATAATGTTTGATATCAGGATTTTGTTACTTGCTAGTGAAAGAAATACGAATTAAGAGTATTTCATAAGTTGTAAAAGAAGTTTCTAAATTGTGTTGGTGTCATGCATATGAGTTAGAAATGAAGGGAGCATGTTAAGTCTAGTGCATGATAAACTTGATTGTGGTTCACATTAGCATTGAGATATGGAGTAGTACAAATAGGAGGCATCAATTGCATTGTAAGCTGAATATTATGAAGAAAGGCTTAGTCCATTATCTATCAAACTATCTTATCTTCTTCTCCAAGTTCTTACTATTTCCTTGTTATTTCTCTGCCTAAAATTCCTCTGATTCAGTACTTAAGCTCCAAATCATCAATGAACTTCAATTGTTAGTTGAGACTACCATTTTGAGATTGAATTTGAGTCGGGTTCTAGGTTTGATCATGACACGGTGGTTCAGGACTCCGGCTATAAAGTCTCTCTTCAATACTGTAGTAAAGTGGGTGGGAGCTATCGTTGAAACTCTTAAATTAACATCACTTTCACTTTACGAATTCAAACAATTAGCACAGTAGCAAGCAAGGATGGATCCCACAAAGAGTAACTTGTTTTAAATTTATTCTATTATTTTTAACAAAAAATAATGATGGGGATTTTTGAATTTGTGTTTAAACTAAGAAAATAGAATTGAATTAATAAGATTAACCAAATATGTAATAACTTCAGTTCTTTAGTTCAGTTTGACCAAGTTACAACAATCAAATAACCAAGTTATTACTATTTACCCTTTAAACTATTAGCCTTAGATAAGAATAAGTTCTGCTATCCGAAATTCTCCTTAGATAGTCACCATATGAAATAAGCTCTTCACAACTATCATACAATCTAGAACAAGTTCTTTAGATTTAATATAATAGAAGCATTAAAAAATAGAGAATTAGGTTAATCCAAGCAACAAACACGTAAGCTCGATTTGTTTAACTTGTTTTCTGATAATCTTATCAATACACCAAAATTTGTCCACAATTAGTATTACTAATTTACTAAATGATGTCAATTACACGTAATACCAATCCTAATCTAGTAGATGTTAATGATCAAACTAACTCAATTGACCATATCAAATCAATTAGATCAATTAGCATGCAAACAGTGAAAACAAATTATCAGAATAAGCTTCATGCAAGAAGGAATAAATAATATAACTTAATTAATCAATTACTTGTAAACAAAGTTTCACCTCCCTTTAGAATTGAATATAGAAAACTAGCCTGACATGCCTTCAATTCTCCAAGAATGAGGTTGTGCTCTAATGTTGATGAGAGATCATGTCTAAAACCCTGACTATTACCATATATTTATAGTGATAGACAAAGTCCTAAATCCTATGAGAAATAAAAATTCAAATCCTAAATGGAATTACAACTCATAACCCTAGTTTCTATAAAGAAATAGAAACCAATTTAGAAAGAGAATGTAACGAGCCCAAAGTCAAGACCAACTTAATCCAAAATTAAGACTAACTTAATCTCGACCTTGTGCGTTTGATGATAATTTAGAATCAACTGTACATCATACAAAGATGAAATAACAGTTGAAAATGCGGATAATCAATTTTTTTCCTATCTTCTTTCTTTTATTCCCTGAATCTCAACCTTTACAGTTCCCTATATTTCAAAATCGCATTTATTTTACGATCCATCTTATCAGAGTAGAAATGAGTATATACAACTCAATTCACAATTCCGATTCTTTCTTATATAGTATTACCAATATATAGTTTTATATTACAAATCATTCACCACAGTACATACTCATTTCAAAACAAACATTCCTTATTCGGTGTACCTTTCAAACTATACATAGCTTTCAATTACATACACACAATGTTTTAAAAGGTGCTTTGGCGAGGGCTGGAGGTCCGGGGGCTAGCGCTTAGGGGGCCTAGGTGGGGTCTGGGCGGGGCTTAGCCGAGATTTTTTATTTTATGTCAATTTTAATATTTTATCTTACATTTATCCAAACAAAACAATAATATAAATCAAAACAATCTATAATAAAGGCATTTGCTTAAAGTTTAAACACATCCATATTATCAATGTCAAAGTTCAAACACAAACATGCAATTGTTGAAAGTTCAAATATATCTTTAACGTATTAGTTTTATTCATAAACAAGATTGCTATTAAATAATAAAATTTAAAATTTCAAGAATTCAATTCAATATTAAAACTTAAGAAACTAAACATAAATTTAAGAATTATATTGAATTAAATTAAATATTACAAATGTATCATCATTTATATAATTTGAAGTTGATACAAGTTCAAAAACTTACAACTATAATAAAATTATCCATTTTGACTTGATATTGTTCACTTCTTGTTGTGATTTGATATGCTACAACATGCATTATGAATGTAGTAAATTATTAGAAAAATAAATATATCAAGATGTAGTTTGGGTAGTTATTAAAATAAAAAAAATTTCTCCGCCTAGACCCTGCCTAATTTCCCGGAGGCGCCAGGGGGGCCTAGCGCCTAGGCGGGGATTTTTAGAACACTGCATACACATTGAAAAAAAACCATCCTTACGGTTTAATAAACTTTCTAATTAAAGAAGAAGAATTTCTTCACATGTTGTCCAATCTTCATCATCCGGATAGCAAGTAATATTGCACTATATCGTTAACCTTTAAAAAGTTTGTTTTTACAAGATTGAGCTCGACAGCTCAGCAAATCTAGCAGTTTTCATGCATCAGCATCACATAACACATACTTTCATGCTCAGTTCATATTCATAATAAACATGCATTATAACTTTAAACGATAAGATTTATAGACTTAGCATATCACATATTACGTCAAGACTGAGTTCCAAAACTCAAATCTATTTTAGTCATAAAATTGACTTCCATAATACGACAACATAATAGATAATTCATATAATCATGTCAAGTTCAATATAGCAAATAGAAATTAGAAGACTTGCCTCATATGCTGCTTAGTTTTATAGATGTATGCTCTTCATGTATCCTACACAGTCATATAATCATGCATATATACACATCAATTTATACAATCCATGTCAACTTGGTTCATATTTAATTCAATGCACTAGCTTAGTTTATCATGCCTCTATCTTGTTTACTGGGTTTTATTTATAAATTTCTTACCCAACCTTCACTTGATTTAGTTATTCTATGTTCGAATATACTAGATACCTTGTGTCTCATGGAATAAATATAGACATGCTTTAAAGTCTAGACAATTAACAAATTTGTCTTGACAACTCTGCAGCACGACGCGGCCTCGCTGCCATTTTGCCTAGAAGTGGCGCGGTTGCGCCACTCTAGCTGAGGCCCAAAGTTGAGCTTTTCCTTGCTCTGGTCATTTCCCTATCATGCTAAGGGTTTTCTAATCATGCTACCATATGCCATGAGGGCCTTAAATTAGGTTGGGACCCTTTCTAGTTACATTCAAATTTATTATCAAAATAATTATAGTTTTTCATTTTGAAAACTCTTACGTCCATCCAAGTTCAGTTAGAATTCTTTGCTAAGCTAGACACCGTCTAAGATCATTCAAACGTATTATGCATATACCAATACTTTGAAATAGTAACCCAAGTTAGGTTTAAAAGCTTTCTTTTCAAAACTCTTTTAATTTTTATTTGAACTATTGTTGAATTCATGTTTTGCTAATTCAATCCATTCATGGATAGTTGAACACCAAATATGACCCATATTACAGTGTATCAAACACTAGTATATATATCCTATAGCTTAGATTACACAAAACTCATCTTGAGCCAATTGCAGACCAGTGCGGCCGAGCTGGTCTTTGGCATTGGAAGTGGCGTATTTGATGCAAAACCCAGATTTTCTACACACCAAGGCTTCTATTTTGATTCCTAGCATAAGTTCAATTACTTTGTACTTCTAAATTATGACACACGTTATCAATTTTATTCATTAATTTTTTTAATTCCAATTATTTTCAAGGAATAGCTTTTACTTGGGTATTTTATTATAGCTTGAGGGCATACCTTCAGAGGTATAGTCTCATAGAAATTTGATTATATCTTAATCCAGATTTCCTTATGGAAATCCTTTACCAACTCAGCCACTAATCCTATGCCCAATCATTGCTATTTTTTTTTCATATTTTTTCTTAATTAGAAGAACATACAAAGCTATTAGATTACCTCTTGAAGTAGTCTTCTTGCCTGAATCCTAACCTCATCTGAATTTAATTCTCTAATAGAGTTTCGCTTGATCATCTCTCCAATTCCAGCTAGCAAACACAGCTCCTTATGAATGTATAGAAGTCTAAGCTTTTGGGATGAACAAAGAACAACAAGTACAATAGCTGAGCTTTGGTTTTATAGAATAATTTTTCCTTGCTTGCTATGAAATAGGATGCCGAGTATAATAGGCATCCTATTATATATATATATATATATATATATATATATATATATATATATATATATATATATAATTACCTTATGCAATATATAACATACTCTCCCATACAACAATATATATATATACACACATAATTACACCTTCCGTATTTATAGTGATATAATAGTATGTATATTAAATATACATAATACACTTAAAATATTACAACCAAATATCCGTAAATCCTTTCTATAGAAACGGAAATTATACATAAAAATAATTTATTTAATGCAACATTTTATTATATATAAAATAATTTATCACCATAATTATTTCAATCCACTTTAATATATACAAAATTGTGTATACCATAATTATAATATAACTTATATTCCTCATATTATATGTATAATATATTACATATTACACATACAAATATTTCCCATAATATTTTTCCATAAGAGTCTCACATTAAATATAATATTACATTTAATTCAATACTTGTATTTTAAAATAATTTTCTCTTATAAATTATTTTTAAAACCTCAGATATAATAAATTGTCTTCCCCACAATTTATTTTCTACTAACAGATGTATAATAATATATCCAATCCCTTTTCCTTTAATAAATTGCTCCTACACAATTTATTTTTGACTAATCAAATAATATATTTGATTAATTTTCTTTTCCCCTTTTTATAAATTGTTTTCAACAATTTATTTACATATAATATATATTCATCATATTACAATTATCACATTGCACATCATATATTCATTTATGCAGTACATCTCACACAATATACTACATAATAAGAATTTTATTTATTTAAATTCTTATTATAATAATTCTTGAAATTTTGGGTTGTTACAGAGAATCTCAATAAAAAATCCTAAATTCAATAGAATTTTGAAATATGGAAAGAAATCTGAAAATCGCGTGGAAAAACGCATCCTCGAAATACATGCCTGGCGCGGCAGCGCCAGGTTTGGGCTGGGAATGGGCGTTGTCGCGCCTATCTGACAGAGGCTGGTTTTTTATTCCTGATGACCATCGCGGCCGCGCTCCTTTTGAACTACGTTTCGGCGCAGCCGTGCCCAAGCTTCAAAGGTGATTCTCCTGACTACATCACAGCGCTGTCGCGCTCCCATTGCTCTTGATCACGGCACGACCGCGCTCCCCTACTACTCATCAACTTATTTTCTTTTTTTCTCTTCAATTCAGCTCCAAATCAACTCGTTTCCATACTTTCAGCTTTAATTCATCTGAAAACAATAAACACCCTATTTAGCTTGTATACACATGAATCATGCAATAAAACCAACCGTAAATGAATAAAAATATCATGAATATTACTTATAAGTGGGACATCATTTTCAAAACTAGGGGATGCATATGTGCTTCCAATTTTCATGGTTCACATGATCAATTATAGAAGTCAACCTTGTATTATATACACGTTCCGTTTGTGTCTTAAATAACATTTAATAACCAGAAATATAGAGAAAGGACGAAGTTTGTGATCATGTGTGGTGTGCATCATAGTTGTTAAGGCGTCGTCTAGGCGTCGTCTAGGCGACACCAAGTCATCCAGTCAGTATGAGATGTGCAAGGCGAGTGCGCGACTTGGTGTATGGCAGGAAGGCGAGCGATTGGAAAACAAAGGCGTCGCGATCGATTCGACGTCGACGACTTGCCGGCAGATCGACCGACTTGTCGACTTCGGGTTGATACAGTAGAAGAGAAGAATATCGAGCTTTGCAGTAGAAGAGAAGGAGTACTGCAACTGTCGATCGACTCGACTCAGAGAGAGAGAGAGAGAGAGAGAGAGAGAGAGTACCTCTTCGAGACTTCGACACGACTGTCGACTCCGAAGTCCTTCCGGTGAGGTTGCGCTACTCCGATCGCCACCTTAGACAGATATGACTTGATTATTTCTTCTTTTTTCCCTCCCTTTCTTCCCGATCGGCAGTTCGGCAGTCGGCAGTCGGCACTCGTGACTCGACTTTGCTTCATTTTTTTAACCTCTTTCTACTGTGCCGAGTGTTATATAGCCAGACTCGAGTTTGTTTTCTGTTTAGTTTTTTTTCCCTTATCTGACTGCTTGTTATGTATGTGTGTATATATATATATATTATAAACTTATTACTTATCTTTTTGATTGTTATATATTACTCCTTTATGTTTATGTTGATAGTAGTTTGTTTACTGTTTAGTTTTTTTTTCCTTATTTGATTGCTTGTTATCATGTTATATATATATATATATATATATATATATATATATATATATATATATATATATAAACTTAATAGTTATTACTTATCCTTTTGATTGTTATATATTACTCCTTTATGTTTATGTTGACATCAGTGGTTATATATAAATTATATAACAACTAATGTTACATTCATCAAACATACATTGTGTCTTATATTTTTTATTTGATTGTATTGTGTAGAAAGTAAAATGGCGAATAACGAATGGCCCTAAACGAAAAACTAAATCGAACGATCTGGGTTGGAAATATGGATATTGGCCGGATTTAAGTAATAAGGATGTCGTGCAATGTATACTTTGCGGGAAGAAATGTCATTCGGGCATCAAAAGTCTCGAGCAACATCTAGCCGGAAATTTTGGAGATGCACGATGCTTTGAATAGTAAAAAGAGGAACAAGTCAGTTCAGCTAGATGATGATGATGATGATGTAGTAGTAGTAGAAGTGCAAGAAGAATAATTATCTGCTGGTCCAACCATGGCTTCCAATGCTTCTAACAATTTCCCAACCAACGCTTCTTCTAACATTTTCCCAAGTTCTGGGACGGCTTCTAAAAGGAAGAAATCTGTATTTCAATTCCAAAAGCCACAACCAAAAGCTACAACAAAGACAATTGAAACACTTCTAAGTAAGACTCCCGAAGAAGTTGTAGAGGAGAGGCATAGCAAGTGTTTGAGCCAAACGAGTATTGAAAATCATTTGAGGACACCGGAGAAAAATGAGAGTCCAAATGCACGTTGCTGACTTTTTCTACGAATGTGGCATACCATTCAATTATGCAAATTCAAGGAGATTTGAAGTAATGGTCGAGTCCATAGGGCAATATGAGCCGGGTTTCAAGCCTCCAACGTATCATGAGTTGAGGGTTCCTTTACTTGAGAAGGCAAAGATGAAATTCAATGAGTTAAAGAAGAAACATTAAGTTGCTTGGAAGGAATATGGTTGTACACTCATGTCGGATGGTTGGACAGATAAGAGGAGAAGACGCTTGTTGAATTTCCTTGTTAATAGTCCAGAGGAGACTTATTTCATGGGTTCTGTTGATGCCTCTAGTCGGTCGCAAAAATACCACAATGTTGGCAAATCTACTTGATAGTAAGATTGAGAAAATTGGCCTCGAGTATGTTGTTCAGGTGGTCACGGACAATGCCTCTAATTACAAGGCAGCGGGGTATATACTAATGGAGAGGAGGCCTAAATTGTTTTGGACACCTTGTGCAATTCACTGTCTTGACCTTATGCTAGAGGACATAGGCAAGTTGAAGTAATTCCAACTCACAATCACAAATGCAAGAAGAATCACAACATTTATTTATAGGCATGGTCGTCTTTTTAATGCGATGAGGGAAAAAACAAATGGGAGGGATCTTGTGAGACCCGCAGTTACTAGATTTGCTACAGCTTTCTTCACCTTGCAGAGCTTGTACAAGCATAAAGATGCATCAAGGCATTTGTTCATAGCGAGGATTGGTCAAAATCAAAGTTGTCGGCTACTAAAGCGGGGAAGAAAGTATATGATACTGTTATTTCAATAACATTTTGGCTTCATGTTGAGGATTGCATTAGGGCGTCACAACCACTTCTTATAGTCTTGAGAATTGTTGATAGTGATGAGAAGCCTGCTATGCCAGAAGTTATTTTGTTGCGATGGAATGTGTGAAGAAAAAAATCAAAGATACATTTGATAACAAACAGAGACTGTACAAGAAGGTGATTGACATTGTTGAGAAGCGTTGTGAAAGCCAAATGGAGCAAAAATTATATGGGGCTGCGTTGTTTCTCAATCTAGGCAAGTACTTTGATATCAAAGTGGAACGTCAGTTGTTTGCTAGTGCTTTACGAGATGACTTCAATGACGTTCTTGCAAAGATTGTGCCCGAGCTAGATTTGCTAGACAAGATAAGCAATCTAGCTGACAACTATGATTCTTTTCGAGATACTTTTGCAAGAGAAATTGTGATTTGGTTACGAAAAATAAAGAATCCTCGTAAGTATATTATAATATATATAAAGATATAAAAGCTAAATTATAATTATAATTTATATACATTCTTCCTTTCCTCCCTTTAAAAATATTTATATTTCTTTTAAATGTTTGCTAGTTGATTGGTGGTATGCTTTTGGAGGGCGGACTATTGAGCTATCCTCGTTTGCAAAAAGAATGCTAGGCCTCTGTTGATCTTTTTCCGGTTGCGAGCGCAATTGGAGTACATTTGAGTTTGTAAGTACTTTCTATTGTTAGTTCAAATTTCAAAAGTAATAAGTCATTCACTACTAATACTAACTATTTTTTATATAATTAAATTTTATCATTAATATTATTATTTTTTGTTCCATTTATTTTAGATTCATACGAAGAAGAGGAATAGATTGAAACACAAACGATTGAGTGACTTGGTGTATGTCCAATACAATCGAAAAGGTTCCAAAAGAGGCGTGAATTTGGAAATAATTTTTGATCCATTAGCCATTGATGACTTTGAATGGGGTAATGAATGGATCAATAATGAGTCCGTTGTTGTTCATTTCGGGGAAGGATCTTACATGGAATGATGTGGATCGAATAACCGGTGCATCCAACACGCTTGAGGGTCGCAATCTTTCAAGGAGGGCTCATGTTAATACTAGTGATAATCTCATGACTTACTCTCGACGTGGTGGTGATTCAATTTCAAGGGAATCAAGATTGACGGATTCCGACTCCGATAATGAAGTTGATGAAGAAGAGAGAATTCCAAATGATGATGAAGATGTGGAGGAAGATTTTGGAGAAATACCACCTACGCCTTTGAATGAGAGTAGTTCTCGTGGAAGAGATAGAGATGACCTTTTTCTTGATGATTTTGCTTGAACGATGTTTCTTGACTAGTGTAGAGTCTAAACATTATTTTGGCTTGTTATGTGGTGTTTTATTAGTTATTAAACTACATATTTATGATGGTTGGTTACAACTTTATTTTCTATGTGGTGTTTGTTGAATTCTTTATTTTTTTTACTAATTTTTAATATCAAGTGTTTTGTTTTTGGATTGTTATTGCTAAGTATTTACATAATTATGTCTTTAATGTTATTCCATAGTGTTATGTTTTGAGTTTTAATGTATATGAAATTTCATTGCCAATATACTTGTTAAGTAAAATAATATATAAATTGCACATTGTAAACGACTTATCGCCATACGGACACCATGACGGTCGCCTTGTCCAAGCGCCCTGGCAGTCGGCTACCGTCATGACTCGCTGCGGCGCCGTGACAACTATGGTGTGCATGCACAGTTGCATATATGAGTGCATATGATTGTAATGATTCTTAGCTTTTTAACCACTCAATTTTCTAACCTCTTCACAAAATACATGTGTGCATGTCCATTCTTCTCTACCAATCAATTTCAGACATCATTCATTCCATATGTAGATATCCTGATAAAGTTTCTAGTGACGACTCTCTTCGATCCTTGTGCATGCAACACTCTTTTCTCCTGATCTTTTATATAAGCTTTTTTGTGAACGTCCATAAATCACATCAAAAAATGCTAATGATATGAATAGAGAAAGAAACAAATAGCATGTTTCTCTCCCTTCACGTGCGTTTGTGAGAGAGAGAGAGAGTAGGAAGGAAAGGAGAAAAGAGTTTTTTTCGTATATGTGCTTTGGTTTGTGAATGTCAGTATTCTAAAAATCCCCGCCTAGGCGCTAGACAGTCTTCTATCACATTGATTTGGCTAGGCGCATAGGCTCCCGTTTAGGCAGAATCAGACTTCTACTTTGAAACTTTACAATACTTAAAATGAACTTGTTAATCCTTAAAAGATTGCTTTTTTGGTAATATTTCATGTAAAATTTAAAAAAATAACATATACTATATGTTTTGTATAGTAATAAGTATAAACAATAGAAAAATAAATAAATGAGATTGTCTAAGAAAACGTATAATTTGCCTAGGAAAACGCAAGGCACCGCCTAGCAACCCAGACGCTAGGTGCCCCCTTCACTGTCTAGGTTCGCCTAACGATTTTTAGAAAATTGGTGAATGCCTTGCCCTTTTCCATTATAACTTCGTAAGGGTGACTTATTCTAAATCATACTGATTGCAAGTTCCTAATAACTTTACTTGTGAGGGGCTACATTGTGGTCTTACAAAGAACTCCCAAAATAGGAGGATTATTGTTGGCTAGTTGGGATTAAAGAAAAGGCAGCCGTCTTAGAATCATGATTTGTAATTTTTCTTTGATTTTAGATAGAAGTTGCAATTGTATGTTCCACTATTCTAAAAATTCCCGTCTAGGTGCTAGGCGGGTCTGCCTGAATTTGGTTAGGCGCTTAGGTCCCGCTTAGTTATAATCAAATATCTACTCCATCGATTTAATAAAGATTTTGAAGCTCTATAATACTTGAAATGAATTTGTTAAGAATTAAAAGTTTATTTTTTTTTTTATTTATTTTTTTATTTTTTTTATTTTTAAAAATCTTTTACATGTTTTGCATAGTATAACAAGTATATACAATAGAAAAATAACGAAATGAGACTACCTAAGAAAATGCCCGATCCGCTAGAGGAAAACGCCTAGGCGCTAGAGCCCCCTCTACCGCCTAGGTCTGCTTAGCAATTTTTAGATCACTGGTATATTCTGGAAATACTTCTCCTATAATTGCTCTTTACCTCCTCTCTAGCTTAGGTATTTGTCCCTGTATATACCCTACATGTCATTCAAATTTTCCCCCTAAATTCATTGTTTTTCTTGTCCTCCCCCTTTTTTTGGCTATTCTTTTACTTGTCTTCTCTTTAGTTATAAGCTAATTCTAGTAATATAAGAATGCTTAGAAAGAAAGAATCTTATTCCCTATAATGAAGACCTACTTCCTTTGGCTTCTAATGAACTAAATAACTTCTTTCAAATCTTTTTTCATTGCTACAAACATGTGGCTATTCAAGTTTGATTACTTATATCTTGTGTTACACGGACTCAAATGGAGTTTCCGGTTGGACAATATTTGAAGAGTCCGACACGGGTACTATTCAATTTTGTCAATTTCTTACACTAAAATTAAGTGTCCAGTACCCACACCCTTGTCTGAGTGTCAAGTGTCTGTCGGAAACGGATACTTTAGGGCAAAGTGAAGAGTCCGTGTAACATAGCTTATATCTCACTTTCTTGAATGAAAATTATTTATAATTTTTGGCTAAAGAAATCTCATTAATTATGGACCAAGGAAGGCATTTTAAAGGTTTGTACATATCATAATATTTCATCACATATTGATCTTGAACAATTGCAGTACTTCAAAATTTTGTGTCATCTAAAATCTTCTAACGTGATCAACATTATTTGAAAGGGTAATTGCTATAATTTTGTTTCTTGTCTGGATATGCCACCATTTGCTCTGATAATTGCTCCCAAATTTCGTTAATGACCGAGTAATTTGCACCCTCAAATGCCCATACAAACATTAGGGAGCTGCTCATTCATGCTTTGATGTAGCGGCTAAAACCGAGTATTATACTATTTCTATTAATTTTCAACTTGATTCGGTACTCAAACTTACTCCTCAGGTGGACGAGTTACAGAACACCATAGAGGAAGAGCCAAGGAGTTTGATTGAGGATATGAGGAATGCAATGGATGAGCATAAGAACGGGGTGGAGGATGCTAGTGGTGCTTCAGAAGCCATGGCTGTTGACTAGCAAGTAGGTTGCTGCGTGCCTATAAATTTTAAGAGCAGTTCTTCTAAACTTTCAACTGCTTTACGTTTGAGCTTTTTTTGATGTTCAGGACTGTGTTATAGTAGTCTGGTCTTTTTAGGTAAAACATCGGTGAAACTGTAAATTGTTGTCTGACATCAGTTTCTTTTTTCCTTGTTTTGTAGCAGAAAAAGAAAATAGGAGCAGCTCTTGTAGTAAATGACAGCATGTACCATTTCTTGGGTCGTTTTTGAAAAGTTGCATGAATACTTTTTTTAATCATAAATTCATTGTCTTTTCTTCCATTTCATGAGGTAAAATGCTGAACAGTTTATTGTTAGACATCTCATCTCATATCATTATGAGTGGTGTTATATATGACGAAATATTTATGTCCATATTAGATACCGACACGTGGATTCATGAGGTAGGAGGTACTAAGGAAGAGATTCACATATTATTGTTTTATTTTATCCTTTGTCAATTCCACATTAGTCGCAATCAACATTTGACATGAAATTAGTCGACTTGTAAATCGATTTCATATCATTATAATAGTCATTTTGTATACGAGGCGCTTTTCCAACATCAGCCATGCACATGAATCTTGGAAAGGATTCTGTAGTTGGCATGGATTAGGTTGTAGCATGCGAATTATCGAGTTCGAGAAGCTTTACATAGCAATAGTTGCATGAAGTCTGTTTGTACTAACTCTTGTATTTTGTGGTGGTTAGTTTTGCAGACTAGGAAAAAGCTGCCAAAATCAAAATGTGAAAACTTCTCATCTAGTAGGTTTTTGCTTGGATGCTGTGGTGACCACCACCAGTTAACAACGTAGTTCTTTTTGGGATTTCGTTAATAGGTATTTTGTTATTTTATTAATCAAAATTACCTGTTTTTGGTAACAGCTAATTGTCACTAAAATCCATTTTCTTTGTCGGAAATATTTTAGTACTCCTGGGTAGTTTTTTTGGAAGAATCCGCTATACTGTTAGTCTTGCAGATATCCCAACCGCCTAAGCAGCCCCAATATCTACCTTGTCTCAATCAAACAGTATTTTCTCTCAAATATCATTACATGGGTGAATATATTTCTTGTGATGTCATAATGCCACGTCCTTTGAGGAAAACAAATATTGAGTGTACCATTTTCTTTGTGAATTATGGAGAACTTAAAAAAAAATATTGTACGATATAAGATGCAACATATATTACATATATTGTACAAGGATTGCTTGAAAGGGAGCAATGCATTACCAAGTACTAGAGCTAGCCCTATAAATGGATAGACTTGAAAGTTAATATAATGTCAGTGTATGTATGTCCAGTGTTAGGATTATATTAAGTTATTAAAGTAAGAATAAAGATGTATATCCAAATTTTAAAATGTTATGACATTTATTCCCTATGTTTCTTTTTATTTCTTAATAACTCATAATAATTGTCATAGTTTGACTTTAATGGGTTAACTGATCATTTTAAAAATATAGCTCCGGACCCACATGGGTAACTAAAAATATATTTTTTGTACCAAAAGGATGAAATAAAATAGATAAAGGGTAATTAAGTCATTTAGTGAGGTTCATTAGTATATCGAAATAATGTTACGTTTGGATGGGAGGAAGGAGATAGAATGGAATGAAACATTTTTATGAAATGAAAAAAATTGTGTTTGATTGCTTCACTGGAATGGAATAACTATTATCATTTATCCCAAATTTATGAATTTTATTTCTTGAGGGAGAGAATGGAATGACTCATTTCAGCTAGAATGAGAATTGATATTTTTTCAAGTAAAAATTGATTCTCATTACAGCTGGAATGGAATGAATCATTCCACTGTCCATTTTATTCCCTCCTATATTCTATTCATTCACATATTCAATTCCTTCAATCCAAACATAGCATAAGAGAATTGATATTTTTACAAGTAAAAATGATAGTTTCACATGCTCCTTCTCACATGAACAATAAATAGGTCGTTGTGAAAATATCAATTTTTATTTGTGAAAGTAACAATTCTCAAAAATAAAAGTCATCATCACTCTATAATATTGTGAGGTCATTAAGAATAAATTTGATTTTTTTTGTCTTTTTCGTTTATTTTTACTATTAAATTCTTAGTATGTGTGTAAATTGTATTTTGCTCATTCTTTTAGAGACGGAGGGAATATTAATTTAAAGTATTTAAGTAGAATTTGTAAATCATGAAACTTAACATTAGTAGTAAATTTTCCGAAGTTTATTATGGTTAGTCTCTCAGTGTATATGTTGAAAATTTTTAGATTTATTAATTTTAAAAATAATTAATTTGATCATGAAAATTAAACTATTACATTTACTATGTGACATATGGAGTACTAGTAATTGTCTGTGCCTGAAGACACGACGTAACAAAAAATTAGATTAAAATTCAAAAAATACTACATTACCTATGTAAGACCCCAAATTTTATGAATAAAGATTAATTTTTTTGAAATATTTTTTTAATATTAAGGTGTGAATTTGATATAATGTTATAGTTGTGGGTAATATTTATAAATTTTGTAAAGTAAGCAAGTGGTTATAAAATATTTGATTGGTCGGGGAATATTCGTTTTATTAGGGAATATTCGTATGACGGCGTAATCATTGGTGAACCCTATTAATGGAATTCATCGCTTGAGTTAGAAAACGACGTAAGTAACTTTTATAAAAATAACTCTGCGAAAAATTTTACCGTTAACTGTTGAAATACCCAGTGGTAAAAGTACAGTAATACGCGTGGTTGCATAGTAACACACAATATTAATTATTGATGCTTACGTGAGAAGTCACTCATTTATACTCAATTATTGCTATAGTAATTGCTGCATAATATCTCACGTTATTGATTCAATTATTGTCACAGTATTTTATATTATTAAATCAATAATTGAGACGACAAAATTATTTATATTATTATTTACATTATTGACGATGTCTAGAAAGTTCTGTCGAAGAAAGGGGTTTGGTCACCTAATTGCGCGTCAATAAGGAGAAATTCTTATCGGAAAGTTTCCTCTTTCCTGTGAATGATATGGTTGTTAAATATTGCGAATTATAATAATGATGAATAAATGTTGTTAAAAATATTGAGCGAATTTTTATGAAGTATTTGTTGTAAATTTGGCTTATTATATGGACTCCCCTTACCTATTTTTCAAAATAATCGATAGAAAGTTATTCAAGATATATATATATATATAATAAAGGTGGGGGCCACGAGTGGGTCAGGTGGGGTCCACATGTTGAAGGAATAATGAAAATGGGGGAGGGTGAATCCTAGATGGTGTCACGGGAATTGGTGGAAAAAGGAGTGTATTATTATTATTATTATTATTATTATTATTATTATTATTATAAGTTTTATTTTTTTATGAAAAATAGAATATATTTTATTTTATTATGCATAGTATTTGCATAGTGATAATATAGTAAATCATGTGAATTTTCAAAAAATTGTCCAAATTTTTATTGTGGGTCCATGATTTTTTAATTCAAATAGTATCATTCTCTTCTCCTATAAATAGGATGCTCAATTTAGAAATAAAAATCACACTAGAATCAGAGAATTTTTCTTTTATAATATTGAGCGTATTTTTTTTAGAGTTTATGGAAGTTTTGAGTGTAGAAAATAGTAAAAATTTTCTTCAAGAATATATTTGCTATACCAGTCAGAATTGCTCTCCTTTTGAGGTAAGAGATATTATTTATTTTATATTCGCTTACGATATTATTTTTCATATTCATAAAAAAATTTATTTCGTTTAATATTAGCAAGGAATATTATCTTCGTTTAATATTCGTAAGGAATATTATCTTCGTTTAATATTCGCAAGGAATATTATCTTCGTTCAATATTCGTAAGGAATATTATTTTTGTTCAACAGTTGTAAAGGATATTATTTTTGTTCAATATTCGTTAGAAATAATATTTTCTTCCATACTCTGTAGTATGTAAGTAATATTATTTCGTTTCAAATTTCGAATTTTACACTCATTTTGTTAAGTTTTGGCTTCTATACTCCATGAAATTAGTAGAATATCCTTGATATTTGCGCTTCATCTAATATCTTTTCATGAAAATATTATTCTGAGCATTCTTGAAAATGTTTTAACCTTTTCATGCCGGAGTACTATTTACGGGGTACTATTCACGAGGTACTATTCACGAGATACTATTCACTTGGGTACTATTCACTCGGGGTACTATTCATGACAAAAATTAAATTTTTTTCGGTCCAAATTATTTTTGATACAATATTATTCTTGAATTTTACTACACAAAGCAGTATCATGTTGACAATTTGGATATTTTTTAAAACTCTAGATAAATTTAAAGTCTTTAATATTTATCCTTGATTTCATTTAATTGAATTCTTATATCATTGTCATCATCCTCATGCTTATATTGTGATAAAAGTCATCTTTGGCCCGTAGTACAAAGATGGACTGTTGATCGGTATGATTAAGACCACGGATTATTTGGTATAATCATGACCTGTAATATTACAAATGATGTGGTAAAAGTCCTCATTGGCCTGTAGTGCATTGGTGGATAGTTGTTGGTATGATCATGACCATGCGTTCTTTTCGGCCAAGGGTGCAAAGATGAATTATTGTTTGGCATGTTCATGACCATTGGTGAAAACACGAATATCTTTGGCCCGTAGTGCATGAATAATTTGTGGTCGTGATACTAATGAATATCCTTGGCTCGTAGTGCATGGATAATTTATTGATGTGGATTATTTATTAAGTTGAGTCTCAGCGATAAAATTGATGATAATTTTTTTTTAAATCATAGAATATATTAGATATTATGTTCTACTTGACTCTTCTAATGGATGGCTTATTCCGCTGCAGTTGTTGATCTAAAACTTGTTGTCTATTGTATTCTATCAGTTGTTATACTGTTGAAGGCTAAGAATAATTTATTCTGCATTATCTTAGTCATAATATTTCTTACTAGCTAGTTGAGCTCACCCTTTTCTTTCACTGTTCTCTTTAGAAAATGAGAATACAACTTGGACTAGTCGGGGAATGGATTGAAGGTCCAGATGGTTGTTTTAGTAGTCATCACTATTCTGTGAAATAGTGTGATAATAATTGTAATGAGATTAAATTTGAGTTTGGATATTGTCTAGAAGACAATATCCGTGTTAAAACTCTCAGCTATGTTTTGTCGTATTTTATACAACAGTTGTATAATTAAGTTGTAGTTGTATTCTGTACCATGTATTTGGCGATTCAGAATGGGTGATGTAAACCTATTTTGGGGGCGTCATAGTTGGTATCAAAGCTTAGGGATATGATCCCTGACTGAGATTTGAGAATAGAACTAAGAGGGGAGAGACTCAAAATTTCTTCGCTAGTATGACCTACCTAAGTTTATTTGTTATTTAATTGGTCGGTCAAATATAGGGAAATTATGTGGCACGTCAATTAACCCTTGTTTTGTGGCAGTGTTTAAAAATGACATCTGAAAATATTAAGATAAGCAATGGAGCACAGGAGACCGTTAAGTCACCACAGATCAATAACCAGGATAATGTGCATCAGGAAGGCAATAATCTTCCTGTAAATAACAACACCGACCAAATGACAAACGATGGTATGTTTAGGAACTTTTTAGAATTCATGCAACACCAAACGAGAGAGACTCCTGTTCAAAATGCAGGTGGAAACACTGGCAACTCACGGCTGGTCACCGCTAAGCAGTTCAAGGAGCTAGGACCATCGGAGTTTTTGGAAAATCCAGAACCGCTTAAGGCAGAGACGTGGATTAAGCAGATCACCAAGATATTTGATGTCTTGAAATGCTCAGAGGAGCAAAAGGTTCCCTTCGCCACCTTTATGTTGTGTGAAGAAGCAGATTACTGGTGGAAATCTGTAACACGTACTCAACCTGCCGCACTAAAGATGTCTTGGGAGAAGTTTCAAGAATTGTTTAACGCGAAGTACTTTCCCGAAAGTATTCATCACATGAAGGAGGTGGAATTCATTAAACTGGAGCAAAATAATATGACTGTGTCGCAGTACGGGGCTAAGTTTGTCGAGTTGTCCCAGTTTGCATTCCATTTGGTTGATAATAATGAGCGAATGACGCGAATGTTTCTGCGAAGTTTAAAACTCGAAATACGTCAATACCTCATTTCTCACAAATTTTGTTTGTATTCAGATGTTGTGAATAGGGCTCAGTTATTAGAACACGATTATAAGTCAGCTCAACCAAAAGGCAACGACCAACAACACGATAATAATCGTAAATGTAGCAAGAGCCATCGGAACAACGATAACCATCGTGGAGGAAATTATTATGCCAGAAATGGTAACCACTTCGGTGGTAATCATGGCCAAGATAATAGAACTGAAAATTTTAAGAAGAGAATGTTCAATAATGATTGAAAGACAGCAGTACCAACACCCGTTTCCAAGGAAGAAGAACGACCACCGGTCATATGTTATTAATGCGGACGGGAGGGACACATCCGTCCAAACTGTACGCAGCAACCCAAAGCGTGTTTCAATTGTGGAAGAGAAGGTCACCTAGCTCGATTTTGTCGTGTAGTGAAGTCAAGTCCAGCTGGGATGGTGACGCCAAAGGATGTCCCAGACAAGTCAAAGCCGATAGTTTAAGTGAGAGCATTTGTCGAGGAACCCAAACGAAGTTATCATGGGTAAGTTAATCATAAACTCTTGCGAAGTCTATACCTTATTCGATACTGGTTCTACCCACTCTTTTATTTCTCCTACTTGCGCTCAACGTTTAAATTTAACTCCGGAGAAATTAGACTTTGACTTATCTTTTGAAACTCCGTTAGTAGAAACCTTCGTTACATCAACTGTTTATAAATCTTGTTTGATTTCAAATCGTCACCCTCACGTTACCTGTCGATCTCATCTATTTGAAAATACTTGCATTTGATGTGATTTTAGGAATCGACTGGTTAACTACTCATCGTGCTAAAATTGATTATTTTCGTAAGGTTGTTAGTTTTCATATTCCTAATCAACCTGTTATGCGAATTCAAACAACCAAACCACTAAAGTCAATTACTGTCATATTAAGCCATAAGTAAAGAGCCCCGAACCTTTCGCTGGTGACTTCCAAGTCTTGGAATGCACTGAAGCCAGACTTTTCATATGGGACGCCGTGAATAACGTTGGCAAGTTGATAGGTATAAATGTGTCGTGTTATCTAAGTCTTGGATGAGAGTCACAGTTTTGAATAATATTTCTATCGTTAATAAATTTCCTGACGTATTCCCTGAAGAACTTCCTAGCCTACCCCCAGAGCGTGAAATATAATTTTGTATCGACCTTGAACCCGGTACAAAACCCTTAAATATTTCTTCACCCAAAATGAACGTAACATGCACCAAAGACGTTGGCTCGAGCTGTTGAAGATTACGACCATACCATTCAATATCATCGTGGAAGAGCGAACGTGGTAGCTGACGCGTTGAGTAGAAGATCATATGCGATTACGAGTACGACGTTGTTAACACAAAGACCCATTTGTACGATTTACAAAGGATGGAGATAGAGTTAAAAACTCCAAGAACCTACGTGAAGATAGCGAATATATGATTATAACTGACTTTAATCGATAAAGTTAAAGCCGCTCAAGCTACAGACTCAGAGCTGATGAATGTGAAGAAGAAGGTTCAAGAAGGCGTTATTCTAGAAGCAAGAATCGACGAAGAGAGGAAATCTCAACCCTCGATTTTATTGGTCCATTTGAAATCCTCGACCGAGTAAGAACTGTGGCCTATAGACTCGCCTTACCGCTAAGTATATCGCATGTTCATAACGTTGTTCACGTATCGATGTTACGTAAATATGTGGACGAACCGAACCATATTATTGAATTAAAACTAGACGAGATAACAGAAGATTTAACATATGAGGAGATACCTGTTAAAATATTGGATAAAAACTAACATATTCTACGCTCAAAGGTTATACCTCAAGAGTTAGAATCTGAAATGAAATCAATGTATTCTTATCTCTTCGACATACCAGGTACGTACATCAATTTTGAGGACGAAATTTCATAAGAAGGAGAGGTTGTAAGACCCCAAATTTTATGAATAAAGATTAATTTTCTCAAAATATTTTTTTAATATTAAAGTGTGGATTTGATATAATGTTATAGTTGTTGGTAATATTTATAAATTTTGTAAAGTAAGCAAGTGGCTATAAAATATTCGATTGGTCGGGAAATATTCATTTTATCAGGGAATATTCGTACGATGACGTAACATTTGGTGGACCCCACAATGGAATTACTGTCGGAGTTAGAAAACGACAGAAGTAACTTTTTATAAAAATAACGGCAAAAGTTTTACCGTTAATTGTTGAAATACCCTGTGGTAAAAGTATAAGTAATACGCATGATTGCATAGTAGAAGACACTATTGATTGATTATCGATGCTTACGTGAGAAGTCACCATTTATACTCAATTATTGCTACAAAGAATTGCCGTGATAGTATCTCACGTTATTGATTCAATTATTGTCACAGTATTTTATATTATTAAATCAATAATTGAGACGACAAAGTTATTTATATTATTATTTGCATTATTGACGATGTCTAGAAAGTTCTGTCGAGGAAAGAGGTTTGGTCACCTAATTGCGCGCCAATAGGTAGAAATTCTTATCGGAAAGCTCTCTCTTTCCTGGGAATGATTTGGTTGTTAAATATTGCGAATTATAATAATGATGAATAAATATTGTTAAAAATATTGAGAGGATTTTTATGAAGTATTTATTATAAATTTGGCTTATTATATGGACCCCCACTGACTCATTTTTTAAAATAATCTATTAAAAAGTATTCAAGATATATATATATATATATATATATATATATATATATATAAACGTGGGGGCCACAAGTGGGTCAGTAGGGCCCACATGTTGAATGAATAATGAAAATGGGATGAGATGGGGTGGGGGTGGGGGTGGGGGTGGGGGATCCCGATGGTGTCACGGAATTTATGAAAAATATAGTATATTATTATTATTATTATTATTATAAGTTTTGTTTTTTTATAAAAAAAAAGAATATATTATATTTTATTATGCATAGTGTTTGTATAGTATCTGCATAGTATTTGCATAGTGACAGCATAGTAAATCATGTGAATTTTTAGAAAATCGTCATACAAAAAGGATGCTCAGTTTAGAAATGAAAATCACACTAGAATCAGAGAATTCTTTTTCTATAATATTGAGCGTATTTATTTAGAGTTTAAGAAAGCTTTGAGTGTAGAAAATAGTAAAAGTTTTCTTCAAGAATATATCCGCTATACCAGTTAGAATTGCTCTCTTTTTGAGGTAAGTGGTATTATTTATTTCATATTCGCTTATGATATTATTTTTCGTATTCGTAAGAAATTTTATTTCGTTCAATATTCACAAGAAATATTATCTTCGTTTAATATTTGTAAGGAATATTATCTTCGTTTAATATTCGTAAGGAATATTATTTTGTTCAACAGTTGTAAGGGATATTACTTTTGTTCAATATTCATAAGAAATAATATTTCCTTCCATACTCTGTAGTATGTAAGTAATATTATTTCGTTTCAGATTTTGAATTCTACACTCATTTTGTTAAGTTTTGACTTCTATATTCCATGAAATTAGTAGAATATCCTTGATATTTGCGCTTCATCCAATATCTTTCCATGGAAATATTATTCTGAGCATCTTGATAAGTTTTAACCTTTTCATGCCGGAGTACTATTCATCATGGGATACTATTCCTGAAGTACTATTCACTCGGTACTATTCACTCGAGTAGTATTCACTCTGGGTACTATTGATGACAAAAAATGATTTCTTTTCGGTCCAAATCATTTTTGATACAATATTATTCTTGAATTTTACTCCACAAAGCAGTATCATGTTGATGATTTGGATATTTTTTTAAACTCTGGATAAATTTAAAGTCTTTAATATTTATCCTTGATTTAATTTAATTAAATTCTTATATCATTGTCATCATCCTCATGCTTATATTGTGATAGAAATTATCTTTGGCCTGTAGTGCATAGATGGACTGTTGATTGGTATGATTATGACTAGGGATTATTCGGTGTAATCATGACCTGTAATGTTACAAATGATGTGATAAAAGTCCTCATTGGACCTGTGAGACCCCAAATTTTATGAATAAAGATTTAAATTTCTCGAAATATTTTTTTTAATATTATGGTATGGATTTGATATAATGTTATAGTTGTGGATAGTATTTATAAATTTTGCAAAGTATGCAAGTTGTTATAAAATATTCGTTTGGTCGAGGAATATTTTTTTTGTCGAGAATATCCGTACGACGACACAATCATTGGTGAACCCACAACGGAAGTATTGTCGTAGTAATAAAACGACAGAATTATTTTTATGAAAATAACGGCGGAAGTTTTACCGTTAAAACTATTGAACTACTCGGTAGTAAAAGTAAAGAATATGCTGTGGTGGTTGCATAGTAGCACACACTGTATTGGTTATTGATGCTTACGTGATAAGTCACTTAGTTATACTTAATTATTGCTACAATAATTGGCACGCATCATATCTCTCATATTATTGATTCGATTATTGTCACAAGATCATCATCGCGTTATATGATATATTATTAAATTAATAATTGAGACGACAAAGTTATTTATATTATTAAATTGCAATATTTACAATGTCTAAGTTCTGCTTAATGAGAGGTTTGGTCACCTAATCAAGGCCACCAATAGGGAGAAATCCTTATTGGAAAGCCCTCTCTTTCCTGGGAATGACCTGATTGTTAAATATTGTGAGTTATAATATTAATGATGAATAAGTTCGTGTTGATTAAAGATGAATTTGATAGTTCTATTGTGTTGGGATTATTAGTGTTAGTGGAAATCGACATCTATTCCGATGATAATTGATGTCTGGGGGTTATATTGATAAATCGGGTAATTAATCGGATAAATGAGGAATTAATTGCTATTAATTCACATGCTTATATAACTATTTATTCACATGTGTGTGCTATTGAGTCACATTCACCTACTATTAGGGGAGTTGGTGCAAGATTGATAATACTTGCATGACTAAGTTAAAAATGGAGGTATAGATGGAGGTACTATACTGTAATTTGTATTTTCACATGATTATAACTATTGATTCACATGATTGAACTATTGAATCACATTATTTACTATTAGGGGAGGTGGTGCAAGTTTGATAATACTTGCAGGACTAAATTAAAAATGAAGGAAAAGAGGGAGGTATTGTACTATAATATTTCGAGCCCCAAAACGTGCAATTATCAAAACTATATTTTTCTATAAATAGAAGCTCATTCTTCCTTCATTTCTCACCAATTCACTAAAGCTATAGAGCAATTATTATAGAGAGAAATTATAGAGAGAAAGAAGAAGAGAAGTCTCGCTACCTCTCATTCCAAAGATCCAAATTTTATTCCAAGGTAAGGGGTATTATTTCTTTCAGATTCATGAAGAGAGCTATTGTTATTCTATTCCTTATTATTCTGTTGAATAACTGTTTGCTTTGCGCAAGTACCACGCATACGGTAAAAATTCTTCTATTATTTCGCTCTTTATTATTCTCGGTTGGAATATCCTCGTCTGCACGCTTTTTCGCATGACCGGTTTCATTCTTTATTATTCTCATTGGAATAACCTATCTATGCTGGCACCGTATACATGGTGAAATTCTCTTGTTATTCCATTCTTTATTATTCTGTTGAATATCACGCTTGTCTGCGTAATTTCACCTCGACTTCGTTCCGCTTCTTTATTATTCTCTTGGAATATCCTATCGGTGCAAGTGATTACGCCTTGACCGGTTCCATTATTTATTATTATGCCTCAATATCCTCGTCAAGCGTTTTTGCATGACCTGGTTCCATTATTTATTATTCTGTTGGGAATAAACTGTCTGTGTGGTCTCTATCGCATGCATGGTGAATCCTTCTGTTATTCCATTCTTTATTATTCTGTTGGAATAACCTGTCTATGTGGATTACCACATGCATGGTGAATGATCCTTTGTAGTTCATTCCTTATTAAATTGTAAAAATGATCTGTCTACGTGGATTACCGCATGGCGGGTGAAAATCCATTTGCAGTTTCATATACTCTATTATACTCAGTTGATTAAAGCTTTGGCTTCTATACTCCATGAAATTAGTGGAATATCTTTGATAACGCTTCATCCAGTATCTTTTCATGGAAATATTCTTCTGAGCATTCTTGAATTTTACTCCACAAAGAAGTATCATGTTGACAATTTGGACATTATTGAGTTCAGGATAAATTAACTTATAATCTTTAAAATTTATTCTTGAACTTGTTTTATTGAATTATTATGTCATTGTCATGATGAGTTATGTTGATTGTTATGTGAAAACATGAAAGTTTCTTAGAAATCACAAAGGGTTGAAAATTAGATTTTGGTGAAAATGGAACATGAAATTCAATTGACCATATCTCCTATTATATTTTGAATTTTTGGGTGTGGTCAAGTTCTAGAGTTAGATCTATGAGTCTTCTAACTTATCAAAGTGGAATCACTGGAAAAGGTATTGTAGATTTTTGTGTGGACTATTTTTAGCAAAGAAGTCAAAAACTGCAAAATAGCAAAAAACTACTGCCTAGAAATTTAAAGGGCTGTTTCGGCCACTTAATTTGTGAGAAAAATTCTGGCCTTTTGGGACATGAAAGTATATGGTATAAAGAACCTCCTGTCCAAAAATGAGCTCATTCCGACTTAAAATGAGCAAGTTATGACTATTCAATATTTAGGTTTTTTCGATGAAAAATGTTATAACCGGAGTTCTATAACTCCGAAGACTATAAAATTTAAACTAGAAGCTCAGGTTAACATGTGTAAGATCCTGCCAAAATTTGGGAATTTCTGGAGTTAAACTTGTGGTAGCTAATTTCTTAAGGAATTAATTAGAAATTGATTTTTGAAAAATAGTAAATGAATTTTAAAAATTCCAAGAAAAATATATGTTCAATATGGGACTATATTCTGCTATATCCCAGAAAAAAATATTTTTGGGACCGATTTGGTTTTTTTCATAAAAATACACTAGTTATGAGTAAATGAATTAAATATATTATGTGAAGTAACAAAATTAAAAAATAGGATTTTATGGCTTGTGAATCCTATATAAGGTATATGCAGATTTTTGATAAGGGATTTGATCATTGGTGATGAAATCTTATGAGTATGGAATTTTGAATGATTAAATGTATTATGTGGTAAAGTGTAAACAATTGAAATAAATTGTTTATAAGTTTAAGTAGTGATTAAAATATTGTTATAATATTAGATTATGAGTTTATTAAGTGGTTGGTAATATTTGGATAAATTTAAAGTCTTTAATATTTATCCTTGTTTTCGTTTGATTAATGCTTATATCATTGTCATCATCCTCATGCTTATATGGCGATGGAAGTTATCTTTGGCTTACGTGCAAAGATGGACTGTTGATTATTGGTTTTATAGTTGTATATCTTTGGCTTACGTGCAAAGATGGACTTGGTATGATTGTGACAAGGAATCATTCGGTATAATCATGACTGTAATATTATAAACGATGTGGCAAAAGTCCTCAGTGGCCTGTAGTGCATTGATAGACAATTTTTGGTATGATTATGACCAGGGATTATTCAGTATAGTCATGACCATTGATGATTTAATAAATATCCTTGGCCCGTAGTACAGGGATGATTAGATGATGTGGTTTATTTATTAAGCTGAGTCTCAGCGATAAAAATTGATGAAACATTTTAAATCATAGAAGATAGTAGGTATGATGCTCTACTTGACTCTTCTAATGGATTGCTTATTCCGCTGCAGTTAAACTTGATGTCTATTGTATTTTATCAGTTTAACATTGTTGAAGACTAATGATAATTTATTCTGCATTATCTTAGTCATAATATTTCTTACTGGGCTAGTTGAGCTTACTCTTTTGCTTTCATTGTTCTCTTCAGGAAATGAGAATATAGCTGGGACTAGTCGGGGAATGGAGTGACGGTCCAGATGATAGCATTAGTAGTCCTCACTATGGCATGACATGCAATATATAATTGTATTGAGGACCTAAGATGTGTGTGTCGTATTTTATACCTCACTTAATAATTGATTTTGGTGAACAACAATAGGGTGATGAGAACTCGACCCTGAAAGCGTCAAAAGTGCACCGCAGTAAAATGAAGAGAACAGAAATCTTCTTGTGTCCCTTTAGAGACTTGAAATATTTGCTGCTGTACTTTATATGACATGTATTAATTTGAGTATGAATATTGTCGATTATATAATGCTACAATATTTGTATTAAAACTCACAGTATATATGTCGTCGTATTTTTCACGACGTTGTATAATTAAGTTGTATTTGAATTTATGTACCATGTATCTGGCGACTCAAGATGGGTGATGAATAGCAATTTTGGGGGCGTCACAGGACCGTAGTGCATTGGTGGACAGTTATTGGTATGATCATGACCATGCGTTCTCTTCGGCTAAGGGTGCAAAGATGAATTGTTGTTTGGCATGTTCATGACCATTGGTAAAAATACGAATATCCTTGGCCCGTAGTGCATGAATAATTTGTGGTCGTGATACTAATGAATATCCTTGGCCCGTAGTGCATGGATAATTCAGTGATGTGAATTATTTATTAAGTTGAGTCTCAGTGATAAAATTGATTATAATTTTTTTTAAATCATAGAATATATTAGATATTATGTTCTACTTGACTCTTCTAATGGATTGCTTATTCTGCTGCAGTTGTTGATCTAAAACTTGTTGTCTATTGTATTCTATCAGTTGTTATACTGTTGAAGGCTAAGGATAATTTATTCTGAATTATCTTAGTCATAATATTTCTTACTGGGCTAGTTGAGCTCGCCCTTTTCTTTCACTTTTCTCTTCAGAAAATGAGAATATAGCTTGGACTAGTCGGAGAATGGATTGACGGTCGAGATGGTTATTTTAGTAGTCCTCACTATTCTGTAAAATAGTGTGATAATAATTATAATGAGATTGAATTTGAGTTTGGATATTGTCTAAAAGACAATATCTGTGTAAAACTCTCAACTATGTTTTGTCGTATTTTGCACGATAATTGTATAATTAAGTTGTAGTTGTATTCTGTATCACGTATTTCGAGACTCAGAATGAGTGATGTATACCTATTTTGGGGGCGTCATAACCTAAAGACTTTTTGCAATTTAAAATAACTTACAATCACACATAACAATTATCATAATTCACCACACCACCACAATAATTAATTTTCCTTTAAAAATAGATATTCAGAAAAATCTAAACCTGTCTACAAAACTTACAAATTATCAATAACAATTTTCATAATTCACCACACCACCACAATAACAATTATTATTATTATTATTATTATTATTATTATTATTATTGTTATTATTATTGTTGTTGTTATTATTATTACTATTATCATAATTATTATTATAATTATAATATTTATTATTATTATTATTATTGTTGTTATTATTATTGCTATTATTATTACTATGATCATAATAATTATAATAATAATAATTATTATTATTATTATTATAATTATATTATTAATATTACTATTATAATTATAATAGTATTATAATAATAATAATAATTATTACTATTATTATAATAATAATAATAATAATTATTATAATTATAATTATTATAATTATTACTATTACTAATATTATTATTAATATTAATATTATTATTATTATTATTATTACTATTATTATTATTATTATTAATTATTATTAATTATTATTATTATAATAATTATTACTATTATTATAACTATTATAATTATTAATTTGTTATTATAATTAATATTATCATTATTATTATAATAATTATTATTGTTATTATTATTACTATTATTATTATTATTATTATTACTATCATCATAATTATAATTATTATAATAATATTATAATTATTATTATTATTACTATTATTATTATTACAATTATTATTATTATTATTGTTATTATTACTATTATTATAATACAAAATATCTATTTAGTATTATTATTATAATTATAATAATAATTATAAATATTATTAGTACTATTATAATAATAATTATTATTTTATTAATTATTATTATTATTATAATTATAACTATTACTACTACTACTACTACTACTTATTATTATTATTATTATTATTATTATTATTATTATTATTATTATTATTATTATTATTATTATTATTATTATAATAGTAGTAATTGTTATTATTATTATTTCTATTATAATTATAATTATTTATTATTATTATTTTTGTTATTTGACTTGGGAGGAAATTTTTAGGGGTGAATTTGATTTGGGCGGGAATTTTTAGTGTGAGATGAAATGTGAGCTTTTAGATTAAGTTAGAAGAATTGAGATGAAATCTGAACCGTTCTTGTGATTTTTCAAATAAAAAATTCAAAATGAGTTCTGTTTAATTATATAGATTTATTTTATTTGTTGTTCGTAGATTTAAAAAAAAATGACTTAATTTTTCATATTATTATTGCACATTAGTGCTAAATTTATTTATCTTTCATTTTTATTAAATTTTTCAATGGCAATATTAAAATTTTATATCTAATTTACCTAACTAGATAAAACTTTAATTATATTTCTTAATCTATTTAGTTCCTCTCACAACGTCAATAATAAAAAAATAAAAATAAGTAAATACTGAGATAGTATACGAGTTATTTGTATTCTAAAAAAACTAAGATAGTATATGAGTTATTTGTATCCATATTCGATGGATATAATTAGGATGTAATTAAGATATGGATATTCTCCATATTCATTATTTACAATGGAATTCAGATGGTATTACTCGATGTATCCGCATATTCATATCTGGTATTAGTCAAAACCAGTATTGAAAAAAATTCAAGTCCCAACCCTTATTTGCTCTCAAATACCTTTTAGATTTTCATTTAATATATTAGACTCCCTAGGATTCAAAGTAGTAGTATAAGATTATATTTAAAAGTTAATATGAGACATGTTTAAAACTTAAAATTGAAATAATGATTAATCTTTATCAATAATTTACAATATTCTTGATTTTATTGATTAAATTAAAAGAATTTATGTTAATTTTAAGTAAAAATATTTTAAATTAATTTTAGAAAGTTAATAATAACATTATAATTCAAAACAACAAGAATATATGTAATACCCTTAAAAAAAATAAAAATAAAATAAAATAATAATAATAATAAATAAATAAAATAGTTAAATAATATTTAAATTCATATTTTAATTGGGCTTTTCTTATGTCTGGGTCAATTTGTATTTAATTTGAGTGGACTATAATAAGTATGTGATTACATTAATTTGGACTTTTATACTAATTGGGTCTAATTTGTATTTGGGTAATATTAAAATCCTATTAAAATTAGGAGACACAATAAGATATATAAATAAACAAGTAAAACCTAATTAGACTCTCATACACTTTATACGTGACTGAGGGAAAGAGAAATAAGAAGCAGGAGTCGGCTGAATTTTTTTTCACAATTGCTGATACCAGATGAAAGGAAAAGAAAAGGAAAATTGATTGATGTAAAATCTTTATTTGTTCATAAATATTATATGTATGTATCAAATAGCGGTGATAGTTGCTGCTGAAATTGTTTGGTTGAAAATCGTACCATGTATATATATATATATATATATATATATATATATATATATATATATATATATATATATAATAACAAAGATGGGAGTAGGGTATATATATTAGTATATATATAAATTGTTTGCTTGCTGTATATGTAAATATGTATAAGTTACTATTTTTGTTTATTTAATTTTTTTTTTTTTCGTTATCATGGTGTAAGGACGAAAGTTACTGTAATGTATTAAGGATTTCATTATATATATATATATATATATATATATATATATATATATATATATATATATATATATATACCACTTGCAGCACATTATTTATATATTAATTATATGTTAATAAAGTTTTGGCCATGAAATTTATAAATGTAATTAATAAATCAATTGAAGTTATGTATATTAATTTGAATTAATTAATTTTGTGGACATAGTTATAAAAGTTTTAATAATAAATTTAATAGTATTATGTTATTAATAATTGGATTGTAATAAAATCTTATTAAATTATTTAAATTGAACGGAAAGAATTTAAGGAGTTATACTTAGTATATAAATTTTGGAGTATTAATAATTGATTTAAGGCGATGATTAAATGTACCTTGAATGAATTGCGAATTATTTTGGAATTTATGAGTTGGATTATATTTAATTTGAGGTGAATATGTTTAGGTGGTGAATAACGTTTCGTATTTGATATTGTTGGCATTTGAGGAAAAGATTTTGTGGAGTGTGCTATAAATGGTTTGGAAGTATCAGGTACGGATTCCATACTCTTTCAGCGATACTCTTGTTAAATTTGATTTGTTCATTTGTTTCCTTGTTTCAAATTCTGTTATGATTTCACATAATTATTTCCTGTGAAATAAATATATTAGTTTCATTTTGGAGTTGATACATATGACTCGTATTTGTACTCTTTGAATTAGGTTATCATGTTTAGTATTTAATTTTGATATTTGTAGAGCGGTACATGTTGCTACCTTCTTTTTGAGACCTTGTGATTATTATTTGATTCGGTTCAACATGTACATATAGAACCCTTTTGTTGGTATTATGTCGCATGTGTTGTGACATGGTATTTTTGTTAGAATATACCGTAGGGTATACCTGAGCTATAACCACCTGTGGGGGTACCACAGGCATGTCGTCTTGGCACGAGAGACATGACACCTTCTGTGGCGGTGTGATTAGTCCACGGCATCTCCGTTTTGGGCTCCGGAGGAAGTGGGTCATTTGGTGTTTTGTTGTGGGAGGCGTATGGGTTAACCCTAGTTTTCTGTTATACGGATTTGTGATGTTGTGCCAAACACACTTATCCGATTTGCATACATTTGGATTCACAGTCCAATGTGTGATTTGCCTGTGTGGTATTATTTTGGTTGTCTGTGTGATATTATTTTGACTTGCCTGTGTGGCATTGTTTTGATGTGCCTGTGTGGCATTATTTTGGTTGCCTATGTGGCATCATTTGATTTGCCTGTGTGGAATTAGTTTGACTTGCCTGTGTGGCAAGATAAATTTTTGAGCTCAATCGGTATGAAATAACCTCAGCCATTTGCTTCAGCCTATTATTTTATTGTATTAGTTTTGTTTGTTTCTGTTCAGTTCAATTCATTGAGTTAGTTACTTCAGTTCGTTATTTCTTTATTCGTTTATTGGTTTCGTCAATTCTGTTGATTCAGATATATTTCATTCAGATCTTTGAAGATTTTATTTTTGTCAGTATTTACACTTGAGGATTTGTTCAGTATTTTATCTTAGTTGTTTTCGTATATCAGTTGTATATCTTTTGTATATCCAGATCCGTCTTCGGGCACTTGGGCTCATCGTGTTTTTTCTTCCTAGAGGTTTCTGAGGGGTGATTCAGGGCTAGTGTGATGAGAGTATTGCCTTTGACCATCTAGGTTGATTCAAATTTTTTTTAGTTTTGATTATTTTGACTCTAGTTGGAGAATTGTATTTAGTACTTCATTGATGGATATCATTATTAATATTTTGAAGTTATTAGTGCTCTGTTTAATAATTTTGAGGTTTGTTGTGCTTTGCACGTGACCTCCCTTTTCTTTTCGGGAAGGGGGTGTTACAATATATTTTCTAGTTAAACGCGAAAGTTGTCCCAAGTCTTGCATATAACACAAACTTTGGTAAAATATCACATTTTGAGAAGTCTTATTTGCGTGACATGAACAAATACAAGTTATTAGGTAATTCTTCAATGACTTCTTCTATATGTTATAACAAAAATATCTTATCCTACCTTATATATAGAGCCATCCTCAATTGGAAAACTATTGAGTTAATTTATTAATATTACGTTTATGAGTTTGGAGGGATGAGAGATGGAAAGAGAAAGTATAGGAGAGGAAGAGATGAGAAATGATAGAAAGGGATTATAATTTATTTTTTCATGTTTGTGAGTTTTAGAAAGAAAGGAAAGGGATGAAATTTTTATGAGATTTTTCTTGTTTGTGAGTTTAAGAAGGAAGGGAAGGGAAAATAATTTTGTGTTTAAACTACACTATTACTATATTACCCTTATATATAAATATAATAAATGTATAATTTAACAATGTCTAGCTATTGAATTATTTTGTTTATTCTTTTTTTATGTTCATATATATATATATGTGTGTGTGTGTGTGTGTGTGTGTGTGTGTAGGAAAAAATGTATATACACAGTCGTCTATGACGATGGTTCAACCGTCGCCATAGATATTATGGTAAACCGTCACCATAGCCCAAAAAAATCGTCGTCACAGAACGATTGTGTACTACACATCTATATATATACATATTGTAATACCCGAGAATTTCCACGTATTATAAAATGAATATATTAATGGACATAAAATTGCTGTGAATAAAAGTGTTATTATTTTGTGAGTTGGTTAATTCAATTGATTCATATTAGACCAATGCGTACTAAGATGTGTGAAGTGACAATGAGAATTGTGAAATGCCTTGTGTGGCATAATGCGAAACGAGAAAATTCATTAAGAGAATTAAAACGGGAATTAGGAAGATTAATCGGGAATGATTATGTGATTAATCAATACACTCGTAGACGTGTAGCAACACCTTTGTGGACATTAATTCATGTCGTGTAAGATAAGTATGACGATAGGAGTTGACACTGGCTTGAGCTAAACTAGTCTTGCTTCGTGTCAGTAAGAACGCACAAGAATCAAGGCCGTCTCAATCGAAGATATAAATCAAGCGCAAACAACGCCAAAGGTCATTGAGAAAAATAAATTTTTTCTACTTTGGAAATTAAATGGAACAATTATGTGATATGTGTGGCATTGATAAACCATGAATTAAAGTATGTTATGTCCGATAACGGAGTCGTTAATCCATTAATTAATATTAATTAATTGTGATAGAATATGGGTTACTTGGTAATTAATTCGTAATATACGATTATTATTATTTGTAATATACCTATAAATGTAATGAGAATATTATCAATGAATAATGATTGTGAAAGTCCATAATTACATTAATCAATGGTTGGATTAATTAATATTAGTGTTAATTAATTAAGGAAGAGCATGGTTATTTATTTAACATAATTAAGTGAGTTATTAATATAATAATATTATATTGATAGATATGTGCATGTGAATAATAATACAACTATACTATATAATGTGTTATGGCATTTATGTGACTATATATTTTGTTGTATGAAACCAAATTGAATGAAGCCATGTAATTAAACATATTGAAACTATATGGTATAAATATATCATGAAATGTGTATATAACAATATGAAGGTGAGTAGACATTTAAAATATGATTATATGAGTAGTAGGAATAATTATGGAACTACCCGGACAATAATATCCGACTGCATTATTTTATTGCGTATATTTAGTGTACATGGACTATATGATGTGAGTGTATAATTTATCCCTAAAATTCCTAATAGGGTAGCAATTGTACATTAAGATTTCATTGTGGGAAATTAAGTAGACCAAACTAAGCCTAGATATCAAGAATGTTGGGATTTTCTCTCTTGTCCCATAATAAGTGTCACCAAGTACAATGAACAGTAACTTGAAGCTATATTACGTAAACTTTCTAGTACTAAATCATAGGGAGATCATTGCTAAGCTAGGTGGTTGTAAGAGTTGTTAAACTACTCTTCATGAACCATTGTTTCTTTTCATTACACCATGGATTCCAAGATTGTGTAATGACAATGCCTAGTCCATGATTTCTCTATAAATACAAGCCCAAATGCAGATTTTTGTGATTGCTAGAAGTTCTTGATAGTCTAAATTGGAGAGTATAAGTTGCTGAGCATTGTAGAAGCATATTCAGTGAGTAGGAAGTCCAATTTAAGCTTAGGAAGGTATAATTTCTATTTATGCTCTTGAAATGGGTTTTGTTTGATTCTTGAAAATTCTTGAATTCATTTGTTAATTGATATGAATAATCATGTTATAAGATGTATAGGAAGTTTACTAGCATGTTTAAACACTTTAGTAAAGGTTTGAAGCATGTTGGAATCAATGGAAACTAAGTTGGTAGTTACTCTTCAAAACAGAGTAACCTTCTCGCTTGAATTCGACACACATGCAATTGCTACCGGTTATCTTGGGGTGCTTGTAGCCTACGCCTGTTCTTGAGTTTAGTTTTTGGTTTCTGTTTTGAAATCTGATATAGTACTATGACTTATGATAGCATGCAAGCATGTGTAATGTGTATGAGTAAGTATATTATGCTAATGTAAGCATGTTTTCATAGGTTTGCATGATTAACGAAAGTATATGGTTTACATGGAGATTTGAACCATGAGTTTTGAAAACAAACTATGTAAAAGATCATGTTCTACAAGTTGTGAACCTAGTGAGCTATACATGACTGATTTTGCACATAGATGAGCATGTTGTAGTGTATATAGTCCTTTGAGCATGATCAAACTTATTAAGCCTTGTGTTAGAAATATTTTCAAGAAAAGACTTAGCCTAGTATGCTAACTTGCATGATTTCTACATGTTGTATATTCTGACTTTGCAAAGCATGTTAGTGTGGCTTAGACATGCATGAATATACCTTTAGCTTATATTTATGTGATTAGCAAAGAAACGTGAACAAATTGGACTTACTAGTAAGTTTAGAAGATGAATAGTGACATAATATCTTGAAGACTAGAATCTGACATTTGTGATCATATTTGATGATGCTCTTAGACTAACTCATGTAGTGTAACCATGGATATACTATGCTTGTATGTTATATTTCAAATAAAGCATGAACAAAAGTATATATTTAACTAAAGCGGTGTTAGTTTCACGTATGTGTTATAAATACACACAAACATGTATAATATGAGTGTTTTAACTATCTTGTATGATTTAGAAAGCAAGCATGCTAGACCTTGTGGTTTCATGACCTTGAATGACTTTAAATTATTGAAATGATCAAACTTAGAACCATGTTATGCAAGAAGGGACCTAGATTGATCTAAAAAGCATGTGAAAGCCTTTAACATGACAAAATATGATTGTGTGTTCAAGCCAAACAGAGACCACAAAGGCAACAAATTGCATCTTGGCTTGTCGGGGGACAGTAGCAATACTGTAAGGTCTAAAGCTTAGCCATAAAGCATTTGCCAGATCTGGAATCGAGAAAATGAGTTACGATTTTGAATGACTATCTTTTATAATGCCTATGATGCTAAGTGTGATTTAAAACCTACTGATGTATATATATATGTGATGCTTAGTTGATAAGTTGGTGTTGCATTGTAATGGAAAGTCCATGAGTAAGAAAGTCTTAACCTTGAGCATTCTTGATTTGCTTATAACTAAGTATTTAATTCATGATGACTTATGAACTGATTTTGTACCATATGTGCATACTTGAATCGTGTCGAGCTTGATTAAAGACTGTGTTAGCTAATGAACATTGTATACTTATAATACACTATAAATAGGATTTGAAAGTGTTGATTTATTAAACATGGATAAACTACGCTTAAGGCAAGTTTCCTTGAACCTTACTTTTATTGAGCAAGTATCCTAAACCCTTGCATTATTATTTGACAAATACCGTAAGCTTATCCCTTTGAATACAAGTTGTGACGCCCCCAAAATAGGTATACATCACAAATTCTGAGTCGCCAAATACATGGTACAAAAATACAAATACAACTTAATAATACAAGCCAACCAAATTGTAAAATCACGACAAACATATATCTTGTGAGTTTCAATAAAAATATTGTAGCGTATATAATCGACAATATTCATACTCAAATTAATACATGCCATATAAAATCTGATGACAAAATATTTCAAGTCTCTAAAGGGACACGAGAAGATTTACATTACATTCATTTTATTTACTGCGATGCACTTTTGATGCTTTCAGGGTTGGGTTCTCATCACCCTATTGTTGTTCACCAAAATCAATTATTAAGTGACATATAAAATACGACACAAACATCTTAGGTCCTCAATACAATTATATATTGCATGTCATGCCATAGTGAGGACTACTAATGCAATCATCTGGACCGTCACTCCGTTCCCCGACTCGTCCCAGCTATATTCTCATTTCCTGAAGAGAACAGTGAAAGAAAGGGTGAGCTTAACTAGCCCAGTAAGAAATATTATGACTAAGATAATGCAGAATAAATTATCATTAGTCTTTAACAATGTTAAACTGATAAAATACAATAGACATCAAGTTTAACTGCAGCGGAATAAGTAATCCATTAGAAGAGTCAAGTAAAGCATGATATCTACTATCTTCTATCATTTAAAATGTTCTCATCAATTTTTATCGCTGAGACTCAGCTTAATAAATAAATCACATCATCGAGTCATCCCTGCACTAAGGGCCAAGGATATTCATTAAATCATCAATGGTCATGACTATACTGAATAATCCCTGGTCATAATCATTGTAACATTCCAGAATTTTATAAATTGTTATATTGAATATTTATTGAATTATTTAAGTATTTAATGGATGTGGTTATTGTTAATTGGATAATTGTTCAAATTTGATTCAATTTGGTTAACTATGTGTTAAATAAATAATTAAGGAAAATAATTATTTTTGCTAATTTAATTTAATTATTAAGTTAGAGAGTTTTGATTAATTGAATTACTATTCTTTTTATTGGAATTTGTAATTAAAAAGGATGTGTTAAATAAAGTTATAATTATATAGAAAATTATAATTTTGTGGTATTGATTTATGTGAGGTAGTAATTTAATAAATTGTTATTAAGATTAATTCAATTTAGTAAAGTGTGACAAATAAACTTTTATAAAGGAGTTATTAAAATAACTTAAAAGAATTTTAATTCAGTTTTGCTAAACAAGGCCTAATGCCTATTAAGTCTTTAATCTATTTGTGTTTTACCAAACAAGGCATAAGGATTAATTGATTTTTTTAGTGGTTAGTCAAACAAGCCTTATGGATTTTGATTTCAAAAATTTTAACTGACATCAGTTATGTGTTTTATATTTATATTATATAATCAATATATATTATATCCTATATACGTTATTTGTTAAGACGTAAGAATAGAGGAGAGAGGTTAGAGAAGAAAGAAAACTCAGAGGAAGAAGAAAAGAAGAAGAAGAGAAGAAGAAAAGAAGAGAGGAAGAAAGGCTAGAGATTGGAGAATAGAAAGGAATAGCCATATCATCTTCTTCAAGGTATTCTCCTATTTCTTTTAGTTTTAAAAGTTTTAGCTTTCTCCTATTTCTCTGTAAAATTCTTGTGATAAGATAATTATTGATTTTATGTGTGTTCATGTGATAAACTAGTGTTGTAAGGTTATTTTCATAGGATATATATGATTATAATCAATGTATTGTGGTTATGTATGTAGTTGTGAAGAAAACCTTTTTACAGAGAGTTTTTGTGAATATATATTGTTTAGCTTAAAGTAGAAATTGAGGGTTAATTAGTTGTTTAGTTGTAAAATTGACCATTTAATTTGATAGAGTATGTATATACTTTGATAAAATGCTTTAAATTAATGGTTTTGGTTGACAAACAAAATTTACAGTGTTGATTTTCATTGAAATATCAAAAAGTAAGTTTTTAGCCAAAAATAGTGAAATTGGATGTGTTAATTTTGTTGTTTATGTTGTTGTATGGGTAGAAACAAGTTAGGAATTCTTGAATTATGTTTACATGAAGTTTTTTTTATGAATTGTATGTGATTTAGTCTATTAGAAACGAGCTTATAGGCCAAAATTGGATTTTTCCCTTGCCGCTTCTTAAAGTTGTCGGTCAAATCGCAATTTTAAAGGTGGCATGACGACCAATGATGATGTTAGTTTAGCGTCATGACGTCGTCACCACCACGCCACAGTCTTGGCTTTGTAGTTTTGTTCTCGTCTTGCATTGTTGCCGTCTTTCCGCCATGGCAATACGACCACGAAGCAGTAAACTTGTATTATAACTTGATTATGTGATTAAAAATCCAATTTTTTTAAATGATGAACGTACTTAGTTATGGTTGTAAAATGGTAATGGCTAACTATGTCATGATGACATATGTTTATAGGATATTGTGATTCGTATTGATTTGGTTTAGCCTACGAGCAAGGCAAGTTCTCTAACTTTACTTTTATAATTGTGCAAGCGCTTAAATTTTCTTTGAGCAAGTTTTCTAAACTTTCTTTTTACATTGAGCAAGTTTTATAATCTATTATCTTGTTAATCAAACTACTGTTTTCAATTCGATTATGATATAATGATGTAAGTTATTCTTGAGCAAGTTATTCTTGTATTTAACTTGTTGTTTAGCATGCAAAATTTATATATTCTAATGTTGAACATTTTTATCGATCAACTTGCTATGCATGCTTAGTATTCAATTCTAATTAACCTTGGCTTAGTATTGTTCAAGCAAGGTGTTATAGTTATTCAAATTGTATGCTCTTAGATTATTCCTAAAGCATGGCTTTAGTTTACTATGATTGATTCAATCACGATTATTCTATAGTATAATGTTATTGGTTTTATTCAACTAATCCTTAGTTGATGTTCGTTGAATTCCAAATTACCTTGAAAGCTTATCCAAACCAAACTTCCTTCGGTGCGAACTTGTAATCTAAATACTGAGATGAACAACCCTATTGTTATGATTAGGGGTTAACTTACGCATAACGTTAAAATGTTTGTGCACAATACATTGTACGAAGGGCTGATCCCCCGAAGTACGAGGTCCTTATAGTCTTATGACTGTTAAAGTTGGAGTTGAAAGATTACTTGCAAATGTGGATGTAGTTCGTGGTCTTACGACCCTCAATGATGTATATTTTCCATATCTTGGGATTTCAGTTTCTGATTATTGTTGATTGAGTACTATTCATTGTTGATGAGCCTATTATTGGCAGTTATTATTGTTATACTCCTGTTGATTCTCTATTATATCCAGTGAGCAATTGTTTTGCTCACTCTTGCATATTTATAAACCCATTGTAGCTAAAGAGGAGAAGGTAGATGAACCTTCGACTAGCAAAGGAAAGGGAAAAATGTGCAAGTGATGAAGACTTGTAATTTTTACTTTGATTAAGATGTTAGACTTTTATTATGATGATCTTAGGCTTGGTTTTAATGAAGTTTATTTAATTTCCGCATTTGAATGATTGTATTTAAAAGTTAGATAACCTGGGAGATTTTATTATGTAACCCTTTAATGGGAAATGTTTTATTTATCCAGTTTTATTGTGATTGGGTAGTTAGATATGAATGTTTGATTAAGTGAACACCAGATCCTGTGGGAATGAAGTACCTGGATTTGGGGGTGTCACAAGTTGGTATCAAAACCATAGGTTATGAACCTTAGGTGGGGGGAAAAGCCTTAGGAAGTAACCTTCGAAAAAAATAGTGATGATAAACTCTTATCGGGTTTTAAGGAAGAAGTAATAAAACACTTATATGCTTATGTGTTTACAACTTATGTGCTCGTGAGAGTCGAGTAGTAATGATTAGTAATTAAAACTTAATACTTTGGTTGACATGATGTCTAATATAGGAGGAACCAGTCGAGCTGGGGAGGAGGAACCCCGAGTACCTATAGAGGAGGAGCCCCGAGGCATTCATGTCGTCAGGGAACAACTGGTACAGAGAGAGACATCTCCATTGATCACTATTGTTGGTCAAGAGCATGAGCCTGAGACTGAGACTGATCCAGAGGAGGATCCTGAGGAAGAAGAGGAGTTCCCACCGAACTCCATTGATGCTGAGATGTATGATGCACTTTATGATCGTAACATAGAGAGTCACGAGGATACCGCCGGGATCTGGCCGAGAGCGGTCGGTTAGTCGACCAAATTACTATTGAGCGGAGGATAGGGAGATTGTGAATCTTCACACACGTTTAGGAAGCGTGGGTGGGATCTGGTCCACGAGAAGGGTCAAACCGAGGATAAGTCCGCGAAATAGAAAAATTAAAGAAGGATCTGAAAGAGAGCTGGGGAGGCTTTCCATAAGCGGAGGAGGGTTTGAGTACGAGTCAGTCACGTCAGGTGATCTTGCGTAAGATGATCGCCCGCAATCTTGAAGAAGGCTAAACTTGAGGAGACGTACTCTACACTACAAAATGCAATGGATCTTGGTCCAAGATCGAGTTGGGAAGTATCCAATCCAGTTCGAGGATCTACCATCATATATCTTTGTGACGCCCCAAATCCGGATTGAAACCCGAACTTCGATTGCTTCACGATACCATTTCTATAAATTTGAATCATACAATTGTAATATTATATTCAAACTTAATTTACATACATCAAAGTTTACTTCCCATGTACGAGACCTTCAAATACATTCCTTACAATACTTGAATAGATACCAATACAACTATAACCATTAACTCATAATACACACTTATTCGATCAGCTTTCCTTTTCTTTTTGTTCGTACTCGAGCCTTCTTGTTGCTCATCATATAATAATCTGAAAACATTTAATTTAAGCAAGGATGAGCATTTGAGTGCCCAAGAAGTAATAGCAATTATATATATAATTTGAAAGAATATAAGTATTCTCTTTACATAACACTTCAACAACGAAGCAAAAGTTGTGAAGTAATCATCTTGATAAAAATTCACATAACAACTCTCTTTCAAATTCTTGAAATTAGGCTCTACCCATGAATAGGGTTTAAGAAACATACTATGAACATTGTTTTTCATTTTCGAAAAGGTTTAGCAGAAATTCATCCGCAAATCGCTCTAGCTTATGGGTACGGAGGGTGATAAGCCCGTTGTACCCGTGAGACGATCAATACTACATAACTTGAACGAAATTCATCGCTCACTCTATCCGCCTTGGCGCAAAATCTTCCCATATAGGGATGTTCATACATGCACAGTTCCAAACCCAAGATTTTTTTAATCTTGCTCAACAATAATATGTAATTCAACATATATGTATACGGGTAATTGACAAAGGTGTATCAACATTTGAATAAATGCCATGATTATCCAAGTGGGGACACTTGTATAACCATTTAGAAATCAACTTAACAGAATATATATCCGAGCTAACATGTTGATAATCAAAGCGTACATAATCATGCAGGGAATAGAATAATTACAAACTTCTTACTCATGTCCATTGCATAAAGGAAATGCAAAGGTAAGATACTTACACGATTCGGCGATTACAAATCTCAACTCGGGTTTTATCCCTTTATCATAACCTATCAATAATCGGATCATTAGCTCGATTAGAACAATATATCTTAACACATAAGAGCATTTATACATTACAATTGAAGACATAATCACAAAGTGATCATACTTTTAGTTCCTATTCTATACTTGAAATATTTTTATACATTTTCAAATATCTCATCCATGCTCTTACTGAGCCTTTTCTTTTTCTATTATAAGTTCGACATTTGTCGTTGTCACAACAACTTTTTATCGGGTAAATCTTGAGTCTAAGACTATTATTCTATACCTCAACATCTCATAAATATCAGACATCTTATTTTTAACCATTTTCGAAATTTCCAGAAATTGAAAAATTTAAAATAATTCAAATCTGTCACTAAAGGGCCTATAGTGATATAACTGTTACTATAGGTGTTCTTCAAAACTTCATAACTTCATAATCGGTTCTCAAGTCGGACTAGTTTGGCCATTTATAACTTTCAAAACATCTAATCATAATTAAATGATTTAAACATTAAACAATTTCATTGTCATTAATAATTAATTTATATTAAACTATTAATGAAACCATTGCCAAAATATAAAAGTTATTTATAATAACTCAAAATATTTTTAAAACATTTATATTACCCTTAAATGATTTTTAAAATAATTAAAATCAATTTTAAATAATTACCACTAATATTTAAATATTAATGCACTATTTATCCAAATATTAAAAGTCATTAATTATAACTTAAAATATTTTAAATCCTTAATATCCCTTTAAATGATTTTTAAATAAATAAAACCATTTTAAAACTATTTATTTAATAATAATTATTAAATAAACTAAATATCATTAATATTATCTTAATATCATTAATATTAAATTATTAATGAAATTATCCTTTAAATATTAAAAGTTATATTTTATAACTTAAAAAATTTTAAATACCTTAATTTCATTTAAAATGATTTTTATAATAATAAAATCATTTTTTAAACTAAATTATTTAATATAATCATTAAATAACTTTAATATCATTAATATTAATTAATTAATAAAATTCATCACAAAATATTAAAAGTCATGGGAAATAACTTAAAATATTTTCTTATACCATAAAATAATTTTTCATGATTTTTCATGAATTAAAACTATTTTAAATCATTTATTTAATATTATAATTAAATAAATAAATACCTTTATATTCCAAAATATTAAATATTTATGAAATATACTCAAAATAATTAAAAACTATTTTTCTGGACTTTAAAATAATTTTTTCGAATTTATTTGGTATTTTTAATAATTAAAATCTAATTTTTCTAATTTTTAAATTAATTTCCTAAAATAATAATAATAATAACTTAGTAAGCTAAAGGCCCCTATAGCGACAGAACCGTCGCTATAGGTGTTCTTGAGCACCTTGAGAAATTCTAAGGCGAACCAAGGTAGCTTACTTTGGCCAGGTGTGTAGTTTTTGTGTGTGTTGCGATTCTGGCAATGTTCTTGGTCAGATCTTGTAGAGGAAATACAAGACTACAAGATCCAACAAACATCATGGCTATCCAACATCAGATCTGGGAGAAAATGGCCATCAAAGTAGCTATCAGAGCTGTTCTTCGTGAAGAACAGTTCGAGATGGCTACTTTGAACCTCTATATCTTGATGATCGTGTAACGTTTATGTGATCTATCAATTCCAGTGTGTAGAAAATATGTAAGACTACAACTTTAACACTTAACATCATCATAACAACAACAGATCTAACGAGAAATGGCTTGGTTAAAAATGCAACACGGAAACTGTTCATGAAAAATCTGGTTTCGGCTAGTTTGGCAGATTTGGTCAATGAGTTTTGACCGCTTATATCTCTCAATCTAAAACTGATCTTGACTTAATTCTTTTTGCATCTTAAAGACCACATATCGGGGCTACATATTTACAAGTTTTAAACATCAAAACACTAAACACACACGAATCTATAGAATTCCGACATTTGCTTGTCGAGACCATATTTTGGTTTTCAAAGTTTGAAAACTTTGATTTTGAGCACTTTGATGTTATGGGTCATGAATTTATCAACTCGAACATTAATAGACTCCTTATTACACAACTTTAAACAATCAATTGCATCAATTAACATCGAATCGAAGGATTTCTAGAATTTAAGGTTTCTACTTTTTGAGCTTGATTCTTGAATTTCCGACTTTGATTCGTTGTTGTTGTGATGGTTGGAGCTTTGATTATGAGTGATCTAGCAAGCTAATTTAGTAGCTTTTAGAGAGAGAGAGAGAGAGAGTCTAATATGAGTGTTGGGAGAAAAATGAGATTAAAGTAGCCTTTCTCTCTCTCTTATTCTTGAAAATAATTTAATTATTTGATGCAATAATGCTTGATCTGATATGGCTGTCCATTATTGAGCTCAAATGATAATTATAGAGTGGTTGGCCGAAATTTTGGGGATTGGTAGCAATGATACAAAATTATTTCACCAATAATGCACTAAATGGACAAAAAGGGTAAAATAGTCATTTCCACCCTAATAATTGGTTCCTTCCTTTAATAATGCACAAGAGTAGTTTAGACTTCTCATGTCTACCATGAAGGGCATTATAGACATTACCCATAACCATTAGGGTTTATCACTTTAGATTTTAAAATTCCATTAATAATATAACTAATAATACACTAAAAGGGTATTTTGGTAATTTCACATATAACTTCATGGGCATTTTTGTACATAGAAATTAAATGTAGTATTTAATCACTAGATGGTAATTTTATCATTTACCAATTACTTTTCATCCTTTGGTAAATTAAAACATAACATCGTAATTAAACCCAATAATTTAAAATTAGGGTTTTCGATTTAAAATTTAGGGTTCTATAATTAGGGTTTCTTAACACCATCAATTAGGGTTTCTAATTGACCATTAGGGTTCTCTAATTATATGTGTATGTTACTAACACAGTCATTACGATCTCTAACTTCAACTTAATGATTAGGGTTAGGGTTTGTCTGTAATAATTAGGGTTTTCTTCTGATTATCGACATCTTATACATGATAACTTCATATACATGAGTCACCACTCGGTCATTTCTCATAAGCGAGTTTAATAATTAGGGTTTCACGACACGATCTTTGTATGATATGACCTAATTGGTAGTCATTGCTCAATATTATCTGTCACACATACACGTACATATTTATTGTCTTTGTAAAATCATTATAACAATAATATAATATTATTATTCTCATCTCTTGATCACAATCCCAATTCATGGGTTGGATCTCATATCTGACTTATTCTTCATACACAACATCGATAATCAAGTTAAAATAATTAACTTAAATATTCTGAACAATTCATATAATAAAATATTTATTATATAAATCTAATTGTCACTTCATATATTATTTCCAATCATGTTTTCATGGAAAATAATTAATAAAACATTTTTAACTTCTGAAATTAATTACCATAACAATATAATTTGTGGTAATTGATTATTCCAAAATTATTTCTAATTTTTCAAGTAATAAATATATTTGTATCTATCGTTCACTTATTCTCGTCATTAAATAAATAAAAAAAATTTATACGCAAAATTTCTTATTTATTTTATATATAGGAAATCTCGGGTTATTACATTCACCCTCCCTTATAAGGATTCTATCCCCGGAATCACCGCTTTAAAAACTCATATGCAGAAGGGTACATAACACATATAATCTTTGCACATAGACCTCGATCATACTTGATCGAATTGGTCTTTAACTATTCTTCATAACACTTGATTAGGCAGAAATTTGATCTCTAAAAGAACTCAAGATTTCTTTATAAAATCATCTACTATATATATATATATATATAGGAAAACATATAAGATATATAAGTGATTCACATAACACCTTTGGAGTTACATTTCCATTTTGCCATTGTATCTGGGACCGTCATGTTGTAGACCCTCGGAGTTGCTTTTGTTGGGAGTCTTGGTTGAGTTTGGTCTGAAATTGCTAACGTCCTTTGCTTCTCCCAGTGGTTCGTTTCTGCCTCCATTCCCCTCTTTGGGCGGTTCCTCACTGATGCTCGATCGATCCGCATATGAAGCATCCACTTGATCTTCCTTGAGTTGGGGGCGGTTGGGAGAGATATGACCCTCTTGCCGCACTTATAGCACACGAACTTACCCTTTAGACACTTTCGCCAGAGTGATTCTTTCCATGATTCTTGCCTTTGCACTAACTACCTTCTTTGTACCTTCCTGCTTCACTTGAACATTCCCCGAAAAATTCCTTATTCTCTTCTCACCCCGATTCCCACTACTACTTTCTATCTTCACTGCTCCTCCTGCCTTGCTCTTGTTCTTTTTCTCCTTGTTGTAGAGGCTCATGGCCTCACTTCCCTGTTCAGCTATGATAGCCTTTTCCATGAGTGCTGCAAAAGTATTTATTTGTAGTACTGCCACCTTATTATAGAGCCAGGGTTTTAAGCCCAACTCAAACCTCCTTGCCTTTCTAGCTTCTGTACTCACTTGATGTGGAGCAAACCTATCCAACTCATTAAACTTCGCGGCATACTCATGACAGTCATATTCTCTATTTTAACTCCGATAATTTTACCTCCATTCTAGGCGCATACTAACGAGAGAGATAGTTTTGAAAAATAAATACTTAAACCTATCCCAAGTAATTTCTTCTTCTCACCTTTGAGTTTTTATTTGCCTCCCACCAAAAGTTAGCCTCCCTTTTATCATATAAGTGGAAAAAGCGGTCTTTTTGCCCATCATCTACTCTAGCAATTATGAGCGCCTTTTCTATTTAGTTCACCCATATACAGGCTTACATAGGGTCGGTGATCCTCTGAACTCTGGTGGTCCTCTGACTTTGAAGTCTTTGAATTTACCAAACGATTATGCAGTTGGTTCCTGCATTTGGTATTCCTGTTTGCATAGCTTTGAAACCATCATGTTTGCAAAGTTTTGCATCGATTATGGTACATTTGTCGTTCTCGACATTAGTAGATTCTTCTACCCTTTGGTTTCGAGTTCAACGGATTGGCGGCATTATCTGGTTAAATAAAACCATAAATTATACCTTTACATTTTAAACATTATTGCATAAGATTAATGTATTAAACTCGTTTCATTTCTCAAACTTAGATTCATATTCATTTATCGAATATTTACATAGCACATACTGCTTTAATTAACAGCTATCCCTTTGTGACTATGAAAGTCGGGATTTAAAATCTTGACCAACATAAAAGTTGAAAATAGTTCATTACTTATCACACACATTACATAAACACAACATAACCCATACCACTTATTTACCAAGCCTTTCTTCTCGGACATTCATTTGCTCGATGTCTTTCCATTCCACAATTAAAACATCCACCTTTCTTATAGTTGGGGCAGCGAGGAGAGGTATGTCCCTCACGACCGCAAATATAACATATCTTCTTCCCTTTCTTCTTATCGGGTTTTCTAAAGTCGGGATCTTCTATCTTTTTTTTTCCCTTACCTCTCGAATTGCATCACGATGTGTTGCTTGAGGCTCCCATCTGGTCGATTTGGATTTTGAGCTTATTACCTTTTCCATTGTTTCTAGCAACGCTTGGCGCAATGATTGAATATTAAGCAACGTCTCTATCTCCCACAGACCTTTCGGTAGTAGAAACCTTGTTCTCCGGATCCTGCACCTCCGTTAATGCTTGGCGACTTCAACTTTAGTGTCTACGAATCACTATCTGTCAAATCCACCATTTACGGATCGATACTCGTTTTCCACTATAGCCACCTCGTCCGATTTGGGTTCTGGTAGCTTCTATTTCATTTGTTGGCCTTGATATTAGCTCGAGGTATGGACTGATCCTTCTTATTCCACATATCTTTCTCACCCGACATCTACATACATAAGTTACCACGATTAGCATATAGTATATATACACGACAATTAAGAGTTTTATATCGTTGTCTCTTATTTTGTTTGACGATAAATTTATTCAATTCTCATCAACGCCTATCTCTCTCTGTAGAAAGGCGCTCCATCCACTTAGCATCGAATCGCATAAAGCGATGTCTATAGCTTTGCTCCAAGGTATATATCTTGGTGTCTTTGGCTTCTATCTCAACCTTCAACCTGCCGTCTATCATGTATCTCTCTGCTCCAACCTCCCTCGTAACTCGGCTAATTCTATACGTGTTGGGTGAAGCGGCGTCCTTATCTTCTGCTTGTTACGAAATCCGGAAAATGCGATTACATGCCTCCACTTGCTCAACTCTAACCTTTAAGTCGTGGTTCCTAACTATCAAATCTCTTATCATCTCACTTGCATGCATGTACTCCTCGCTAGAGTCCATCGTCTCTTGGGTCAAGGAATTACTATTTTGACTTTAAGTCATCCATCCTATGACCACAATAAATGCGAGACAACATCATTCTTGAAATAAAATATATTCATCATTAAAATGAAGTAATATTTTATTTAGTACCACTAAAACTAGATAAATCTCTTCAACTCATCATATCCTATAACTTCTCACGAGTACTTAGTCTCTGGTTCCTTTGAATATTTATCTTAACTTTAGTCCTCCATTCTACTAAGGTTATAACCTAGGTTTAGCATTCCTAACGTTTATAACCTCGACTTTGATACCAACACTGTGAAATCCACAAATCAAGGTGCTTGAAACCCGAACTCGGTGCTTCACGATACCATTTCTATAAAATTGAATCATACAATAGTAATATTATATTCAAACTTAATTTATATACATCAAAGTTTACTTCCAGTGCGAGACCTTCAAATACATTCCTTACAATACTTGAATAGATACCAATACAACTATAACCATTAACTCATAATACACACTTATTCGATCGACTTTCCTTTTCCTTTGTTCGTGCACGAGCCTTGATTTGCTCATACATGCTTGAAAAACATTTAATTTAAGCAATGATGAGCATTTGAGTGCCCAACAAGTAATAGCAATTATATATATAAAATTTGAAAGAATATAAGTATTCTCTTTACATAACACTTCAACAACGAAGCAAAAGTTGTGAAGTAATCATCTTGATAAAAATTCACATAACAACTCTCTTTCAAATTCTTGAAATTAGGCTCTACCCATGAATAGGGTTTAAGAAACATCTATGAACATTGTTTTTATTTTTGAAAAGGTTTAGCGAGAAATTCATCCATAATAGCTCTAGCTTACTGAGTGCGGAGGGTGATCGGCCAGTTGTACCTGTATTAATCAATACTACACAACTTGAATGAAATTCATTGCTCACTCTATCCGCCTTGAAACAAAAAATCTTCCCATATAGGGATGTTCATACATGCACAGTTTCCAAACCCGAAGATTTTTTTAATCTTGCTCAACAATAATATGTAATTCAATATATATGTATACGGGTAATTGACAAAGGTGTATCAAAATGTGAATAAATGCCATGATTATCCAAGTGGGGACACTTGTATAACCATTTAGAAATCAACTTAACAGAATATATATCTGAGCTAACATGTTGATAATCAAAGCGTACATAATCTGTACAGGAATAGAATAATTCTGAAACTTCTTACTCATGTCCATTGCATAAAGGAAATGCAAAGGTAAGATACTTGCCTGATTCGCTGATTACAAATCTCAACTCAGGTTTTATCCCTTTATCACAACCTATCAATAATCAGATCATTCGTTCGATTAGAACAATATATCTTAACACATAGTACTTTCTATTACAATTGACACATAATCCACGGTGATCATACTTTTAGTTCTATTCTATACTTGAAATATTTTTATACATTTTTCAAATATCTCATCCATGCTCTTCTGATAGCCTTTTCTTTCTATTATAGATTACGACATTTGTCAAGACATCTGAAACAACTTTATCGGGTAATCTTGAGTCTAAGACTCTTATTCTATACCTCAACATCTGCAAATATCGGACATCTTATTTTTAATCATTTTCAAAATTTCCGAAATTGAAAAATTTTAAAATAATTCAAATCATGTCACTAAAGGGCCTATAGTGATATAAGCTTTATACTTATAGGTGTTCTTCAAAACTTCATAACTTCATAATCGGTTCTCAAAATCATACTAGTTTGGCCATTTATAACTTTCAAACATCAGAATCATAATTAAATGATTTAAACATTAAACAATTCCATTGTCATTAATAATTAATTTATATTAAACTATTAATGAAACCATTGCCAAAATATAAAAGTTATTTATAATAACTCAAAATATTTTTAAAACATTTATATTACCCTTAAATGATTTTTAAAATAATTAAAATCAATTTTAAATAATTACCACTAATATTTAAATATTAATGCACTATTTATCCAAATATTAAAAGTCATTAATTATAACTTAAAATATTTTAAATCCTTAATATCCTCTTTAAATGATTTTTTAAATAAATAAAACCATTTTAAACTATTTATTTAATAATAATTATTAAATAAACTAAATATCATTAATATTATCTTAATATCATTAATATTAAATTATTAATGAAATTATCCTTTAAATATTAAAAGTTATATTTATAACTTAAAATATTTTTAAATACCTTAATTTCATTTAAAATGATTTTTATAATAATAAAATCATTTTAAACTAAATTATTTAATATAATCATTAAATAACTTTAATATCATTAATATTAATTAATTAATGAAATTCATCACAAAATATTAAAAGTCATGGGAAATAACTTAAAATATTTTCTTATACCATAAAATAATTTTTCATGATTTTTCATGAATTAAAACTATTTTTAAATCATTTATTTAATATTATAATTAAATAAATAAATACCTTTTATATTCCAAAAATATTAAATATTTATGAAATATACTCAAAATAATTAAAAACTATTTTTTAGGACTTTAGAATAATTTTTGAAATTTATTTGGTATTTTTAATAATTAAAATCTAATTTTTCTAATTTTAAATTAATTTCAAAAAATAATAATAATAAAGTGTCGCTAAAAGGCCCCTATAGCGACGTAAGCTATCGCTATAGGTGTTCTTGAGCATTGCTGAGAAATCCTAAATGGCGTAACCGAGTAATTACTTTGACCGTGTGTAGTTTTGTGTGTGTTGCGATTCTGGCAATGTTCTTGGTCAGATCTTGTAGAGGAAATACAAGACTACAGGATCCAAGAAACATCATGGCTATCCAACATCAGATCTGGGAGAAAATGGCCATCAAAGTAGCTATCAGAGCTGTTCTTCGTGAAGAACAGTTCGAGATGGCTACTTTGAACCTCTATATCTTGATGATCGTGTAACGTTTATGTGATCTATCAATTCCAGTGTGTAGACAATATGTAAGACTACAACTTTAACACTTAACATCATCATAACAACAACAGATCTAACGAGAAATGGCAGGTTAAAGTGCAACACGAAAACTGTTCATGAAAAATCTTGTTTCGCTAGTTTGGCAGATTTGGTCAATGAGTTTTGACCGCTTATATCTCTCAATCTAAAACTGATCTTGACTTGATTCTTTTTGCATCTTAAAGACCACATATCAGGCTACATGTTACAAGTTTTAAACATCAAAAACACTAAACACACACGAATCTATGGGGTCTGACATTTGCTTGTCAGACCATATTTTCGGTTTTTCCAAAGTTTGAAAAACTTTGATTTTGAGCACTTTGATGTTATGGGTCATGAATTTATCAACTCAGAACATTAATAGACTCCTTATTACACAACTTTAAACAATCAATTGCATCAATTAACATCGAATCGAAGGATTTCTAGAATTTAAGGTTTCCTACCTTTTTGAGCTTCGATTCTTGAATTTCTGACTTTGATTCGTTGTTGTGATGGCTGGGCTTTGATTATAGACTGATCTAGCAAGCTAATTTCGTAGCTTTTAGAGAGTGAGAGAGAGAGAGTCTAAGATGAGTGTTGGGAGAAAAATGAGATTAAAGTAGCCTTTCTCTCTATCTTATTCTTGAAAATAATTCAATTATTTGATGCAATAATGCTTGATCTGATATGGCTGTCCATTATTGAGCTCAAATGATAATTATAGAGTGGTTGGCCGAAATTTTGGGGATTGGTAGCAATGATACAAAATTATTTCACCAATAATGCACTAAATGGACAAAAAGGGTAAAATAGTCATTTCCACCCTAATAATTGGTTCCTTCCTTTAATAATGCACAAGGGTAGTTTAGACTTCTCATGTCTACCATAAAGGGCATTATAGACATTACCCATAACCATTAGGGTTTATCACTTTAGATTTTAAAATTCCATTAATAATATAACTAATAATACACTAAAAGGGTATTTTGGTAATTTCACATATAATTTCATGGGCATTTTTGTACATAGCAATTAAATGTAGTATTTAATCACTAGATGGTAATTTTATCATTTACCAATTACTTTTCATCCTTTGGTAAATTAAAACATAACATCGTAATTAAACCCAATAATTTAAAATTAGGGTTTTCGATTTAAAATTTAGGGTTTCTATAATTAGGGGTTTCTTAACGCCATCAATTAGGGTTTCTAATTGACCATTAGGTTCTCTAATTATATGTGTATGTTACTAACACAAATCATTACGATCTCTAACTTCAACCTTTAGGGTTGTAATAATTAGGGTTTGTCCTAATTATCACATCTTATACACAATAACTTCATATACATGTCACCACTCGGTCATTTCTCATAATCGAGTTTAATAATTAGGGTTTCATAAAGCAAGATCTTGTGCTATGACCTAATCAATGAAATCATTGCTCAATATTATCTCACTTTTACACAGTACATATTTATGGTAATCAGAAAATCATTATAACAATAATATAATATTATTATTCTCATCTCTTGATCACAATCCCAATTCGTGGTTTGGATCTCATATCGACTTATTCTTCGTACAAAGATCAATAATCAAGTTAAAATAATTAACTTAAATATTACGAACAATTCATATAATAAAATATTTATTGTATAAATCTAATTGTCACATCATATATTATTTCCAATCATGTTTTCATGGAAAATAATTAATAAAATATTTACGCTTCGTAAATTAATTACCATAACAATATAATTTGTGGTAATTGATTATTCCAAAATTATTTCTAATTTTTCAAGTAATAAATATATTTGTATCTATCGTTCACTTATTCTCGTCATTAAATAAATAAAAAAAATTTATACGCAAAATTTCTTATTTATTTTATATATAGGAAATCTCGGGTTATTACATATGCTGGATCGCAGAACGATGGCTCGCATCATGGAAGAGGAACGTAGCATGGCTATTCAGCGCCTTAACAGACAGTGATAGTATTAGTTTAATTATGTGAATTTTTTTTGGTAGTTTATGATGTAAATATTCCGATGTGTTTATAAACAAAGGAATATTTTGATGTTTTAAATCCTGTAGATTCTTTATCTCGGGATAGTGGATGTAAATAGCAGTGATGCTATTGATATGATGTTTTCAAAGAAGTTATGAATAAAAGATATTATTTTCTTTATCCAAAGTGTTATGTGTTATGAAGTGATTACTTTCATGGGGGCAAGTTAAGTAGAAATTACTTGAAAAGAGTTGAGTAATAATCTAATGAATGTATTTTTAACAGAAAATGCCTCCAAGACGTCAACCACCCCGTCAGAGAACCACCAAAGGAACCAACAACGATAATGCTGAAACTAACTCCGTTCAGCAGTTGGTGACGTTACTGACAGGTGCACTGCAAAATCAACCGCAGAATCAACCTCAGAACCAAGGTGCTACGTTTAAGGACTTCAAGGCGGTTGGACCACTAGAATTTCGTGGATCCATGAATCCAGTTGAAGCGCAGACTTGAATTATGGAAATCGAGAATGTTTTTGATGTGGCTAGGGTAGAGGAGAATCAGAAGACTGCTTTTGCAACGTTTATGTTGAAAGAGGAGGCTAGCTATTGGTGGCAGGCCAGCAAAACTTGGGAAGGACCATGAGTAATGACCATGAGTTCGAAGAGTCAGCTAGAGGTCCAGTTTTTGGAGTTGAAGCAGGGAACAATGTCGCCTGTGTTTGAGTATGCCGCAAAAATTCAACGAAGTTGGCGAGGTTTGCGCCATATCGTCGTCAACAGATGAGCGAAAAGCATGGCTGAAGGGTTTGAGCAAGGACTAAAACCCTAGTTATGCAGAGGGTCTCCCTGTTCCAATTGAAGACATTTGCAGCAGTGATGGAGAAGGTGATTCTCGCTGAAAGTGGAGGCGAGGCAGTAACAAAGCATAATCAAGAGCAGAGAAAGAAGAAAAGTGAAGGTGAAGCTAAGAGTGGTGGTAACAGTAGTAATGGAAACAACCTAAAGAGGAAGTGGAATGGGAATGGAGGAGTTGGAAATCAACAAAGAAACCAGCAAAATAAGAAGTTCGAAGCATGTGCTACGTGCAGAAAGTTTCATAAGGGAATGTGTTTGCTGGGGAAACGAGTATGCTTCAATTGTGGCCAGGAGGGTCACATCGCCCCAAATTGCACTCAAGCTAAGAAGAATGTGTGCTTCACGTGCGGATCTAAGGATCACTTTGCTCGTGAATGCCCTAAGAAGAGATCTGGTGAGACAAATGGGAGCAAGGGAAATGCTAGTGGAGGTGCGTTGGCTATTGTGGGACCAACAACAACAAATAAGCCCACGGCCAGAACCTTCAACATGACTGTGCAAGATGCTGTGCAATCAAAGGATGTGGTGTTAGGTATTATCCCGATCAATGATATTGATGCTTATGTATTATTTGATTCAGGTGCTACTTGCTCATTTATATCTGATGAATTCGCTATGAGGTTAGGATTGCCTAGTGAAGAATTGAATTTCCATTTAAACATAGAAATTGCGAATAAGGAAGTAGTTCCTGTTAGGTTCGTATACAAGAACTGTAGGGTGAATATTAAGGGAAATATTTTGATGGTAGACTTGATTCCGATCAGGCTAGGAGAGTTTGATGTTATTTTGGGAATGGATTGGTTGTTCAATTATGGAGCGATAATTGACTGCCAAAAGAAATGTGTAAACCTTATGACTCCGTCAAAGGTAGCAAATCGCCTAGATAAATGAGGTGTCTAACGATTATGCAAGCCAAGAAGTTGTTGAGTCAAGGCTGTGTGGGTTATTTAGCTTACATAGCTGATACTTAGAAGAAGGGTGCGAAACTGGAAGAAATACCAGTAGTTAGGGAGTTTGTGGATGTATTTCCGGAGGACTTGCCAGGACTTCCGCTTGACAGAGAGATCGAGTTCGTGATCGACTTAGCACCAAGAACCGCTCCGATATCGAAGGCTCCGTATAGAATGGCTCCGGTGGAGATGAAAGAACTGATGGTACAACTACAGGAGCTGTTGGATAAGAAATACATTCAGCCGAGTGTGTCACCGTGGGGAGCACCGGTGTTATTCGTAAAGAAGAAGGATGGTTCAATGCGTCTTTGCATTAATTATAGGGAGTTAAACAAAGTCACTATTAAGAATAAATATCCATTACCGAGAATAGATGATTTGTTTGATCAATTGAAGGGTGCTAGATATTTCTCGAAAATAGATTTGAGAAGTGGGTATCATCAACTGAAGGTAAGAAAGGAGGATGTACCGAAGACGGCATTTCGAACTCGGTATGGACATTATGAATTTTTGGTGATGTCTTTTGGTTTGACAAACGCCCCTGCAGCGTTCATGGATTTGATGAACAGGGTGTTTAAACCATTTTTGGACAAGTTTGTGGTGGTGTTTATTGACAATATTCTGGTGTACTCTAAAACTCAAGAGGAACATGTGGAACACTTACGTCTAACGTTGGAGACGTTAAGAAAAGAAAAGTTGTATGCGAAATTCTCTAAATGTGAATTTTAGCTGGAACGTGTACAATTTTTTAGGCACGTAATTGACAAGGATGGAATTTCAGTGGATCCATCAAAGGTTGAAGCTGTGATAAATTGGGAACAACCGAGAACTCCATCAGAAGTGAGAAGTTTCTTGGGATTAGCAGGGTATTACAGACGGTTTATCCAGGATTTCTCCAAGATTGCCACTCCGCTGACAAATTTAACGAGGAAATCTATAAAATTTGTTTGGACGGAGAAGTGTGAAGAAAGTTTCCAGGAATTGAAAAAGAAGCTAAGTATGACACCTATGTTGTCGTTACCGGATAATACAGGAAATTTTGTGGTGTATAGTGATGCTTCACACAAGGGATTAGAGTGTGTCCTTATGAAACACGGTAAAGTCATCGCGTATGCATCAAGACAATTGAAAGACTACGAAAAGGGTATCCGACTCATGATTTAGAGTTGGCGGCAGTTGTGTTTGCTCTGAAGATATGGAGACACTATCTCTACGGAGAAAAATGTGAGATCTACACGGACCATAAGAGTCTGAAGTACATTTTCACTCAGAAGGACCTGAACATGCGTCAAAGAAGATGGATGGAACTGATAAAAGATTATGATTGTGAGATCTTTTATCATCCAGGTAAAGCAAACGTGGTTGCAGATGCCTTGAGTAAGAAAAGCAGAGAAAAATTGATGTTGTTAACTGACAAGGAGGAGCTTATTACAGCAATGTCAAGGTTAGAGTTGGAAATTAAATTTCCAAAAGAATCCGATGAGAAATTGTACCAGATGGAAACCAGTCAAACTTTGGTGGACAAAGTGAAGAACGCTCAACTGCAGGATGAGGAATGCAGAAAAATAAGAGAAAGTGTGGTTGAGGGAAAAGAATTAAAGTACAAAGTTGATACTGAGGGAATTAAAGGACGAATATGGGTTCCAGCAGTACCAGATATTAAAGAAGACATCTTGACCGAAGCTCATAACTCGAGATATTCAATTCATCCAGGAAGTACGAAGATGTATCATGATTTGTGACGACATTTTTGGTGGCCAAATATGAAAAGAGACGTTGCAGAATGCGTTGCAAAGTGCTTGACATGTCAGAGAGTCAAGGCCGAGCATCAAAGACCAAGCGGGTTACTTCAACCGTTGGAGATACTGGAGTGGAAATGGGAACATATCACAATGGATTTTGTGGTAGGTCTTCCAACAACTCAGAAAGGATACGATGCGATTTGGGTGATAGTGGATAGGTTGACAAAATCTGCACACTTTTTGCCAATAAAGATTAGATTCAATCTTGATCTGCTGGCAAAACTATATGTTAAAGAGATCGTTACAAGACATGGAGTTCCAGTGTCAATTGTGTCAGACAGAGATCCGAGGTTCACATCAAACTTCTGGAAGAGACTACAAGAATTTATGGGAACACAATTGCGAATGAGTACGACATATCACCCGCAAATAAATGGCCAAAACGAACGAACGATTCAGACATTGGAAGATATGTTGAGAGCATGCGTCATGGATTTCAAAGGAAACTGGGATGAACAATGACCATTGGTGGAATTTGCCTACAATAACAGCTACCACGCTAGCATCGGCATGCCGCTTTATGAAGCATTATACGGCAGGAAGTGCAGTGCAGAACTCCACTGTGCTGGGATGAAGTCGGAGAACGTCAACTATTAGGACCAGAACTGGTACAACAAACTGTTGAGGTTATCAAACTCATCAGAACAAGATTGATAGCTGATCAAGACATACAAAAGAAATATGCTGATCAACACAAACAAGATCGTGCATTTGACATAGGAAATTACGTGTTCATAAAAGTTTCTCCTTGGAAGGGGAAGATTCGATTTGGTAAAAAGGGGAAACTAAGTCCGAGGTTTATTGGACCCTTTGGAGTGCTGAGGAAAGTTGGAGAGGTAGCTTACGAGGTAGCTCTACCTCCAAAATTGTAAGACATTCATAATGTTTTTCACGTGTCGGTGTTACGACCGTATAAACCTGATTACAAGCACGTAATTGAGTATGAACCATTACATTTTGAGAAAGACTTGTCCTATGAAGAGGTTCCTATCCAGATAGTCGACAGGAAGGAACAAGTGCTCAGGAATAAGGTGATACCTTCTGTAAAGGTAGTATGGAGGAACCACAATGTCGAAGAGGCCACATGGGAACTCGAAGCTGAAATGATGAAGAATTACCCTGAGTTGTTTTTTTAATCTATGTCTTCGATTCTGGGGACAGAATCTTTGTAAGTAGGGGAGAATGTGACGAATGAATTGTGATTCTGAGGACAGAATCCTTGTAAGGAGGGAATGATGTAACATTCTAGAATTTTATAAATTGTTATATTGAATATTTATTGAATTATTTAAGTATTTAATGGATGTGGTTATTGTTAATTGGATAATTGTTCAAATTTGATTTAATTTGGTTAACTATGTGTTAAATAAATAATTAAGGAAAGTAATTATTTTTGCTAATTTAATTTAATTATTAAGTTAGAGAGTTTTGATTAATTGAATTATTATTCTTTTTATTAGAATTTGTAATTTAAAAGGACGTGTTAAATAAAGTTATAATTATATAAAAAATTATAATTTTGTGGTATTGATTTATGTGAGGTAGTAATTTAATAAATTGTTATTAAGATTAATTTAATTTAGTAAAGTGTGACAAATAACCTTTTATAAAGGAGTTATTAAAATAACTTAAAAGAATTTTAATTCAGTTTTTCCAAACAAGGCCTAATGCCTATTAAGTCTTTAATCTATTTGTGTTTTACTAAACAAGGCATAAGGATTAATTGATTTTTTTTAGTGGTTAGCCAAACAAGCCTTATGGCTTTTGATTTCAAAAATTTTAACTGACATCAATTATGTGTTTTATATTTATATTATATAATCAATATATATTATATCCTATATACGTTATTTGTTAAGACGTAAGAATAGAGGAGAGAGGTTAGAGAGAAGAAAGAAAACTCAGAGGAAGAAGAAGAGAAGAAGAAGAGAAGAAGAAAAGAAGAGAGGAAGAAAGGCTAGAGATTGGAGAATAGAAAGGAATAGCCATATCATCTTCTTCAAGGTATTCTCCTATTTCTTTTAGTTTTAAAAGTTTTAGCATTTTCCTATTTCTCTGTAAAATTCTTGTGATAAGATAATTGTTGATTTTAAGTGTGTTCATGTGATAAACTAGTGTTGTAAGGTTATTTTCATAGGATATATATGATTATAATCAATGTATTGTGGTTATGTATGTAGTTGTGAAGAAAACCTTTTTACAGAGAGTTTTTGTGAATATATATTGTTTAGCTTAAAGTAGAAATTGAGGGTTAATTAGTTGTTTAGTTGTTAAATTGACCATTTAATTTGATAGAGTATGTATATACTTTGATAAAATGCTTTAAATTAATGGTTTTGGTTGAAAAACAAAATTTACAATGTTGATTTTCATTGAAATATCAAAAAGTAAGTTTTTAGCCAAAAATAGTAAAATTGGATGTGTTAATTTTGTTGTTTATGTTGTTGTATGGGTAGAAACATGTTAGGAATTCTTGAATTATGTTTACATGAAGTTTTTGTATGAATTGTATGTGATTTAGTCTGTTAGAAACGAGCTTATAGGCCAAAATTGGCTTTTTCTGCTGACCGTTGCTAAAGTCAGCTAATCAAATCTATAGCTTTTGCGCACATGCTGCTCAAGAAGAGTTGTTAGTTTCATAAGAGTCATAATCCGCCACCACCAGTAGCGCCTTGCTTTGTAGTTTTGTTCTGCCATGTGCATGCCTCCATGCTCACACCGCAGCACGACCCACAGTGTAAACTTGTATTATAACTTGATTATGTGATTAAAAATCCAATTTTTTTAAATGATGAACGTACTTAGTTATGGTTGTAAAATGGTAATGGCTAACTATGTCATGATGACATATGTTTATAGGATATTGTGATTCGTATTGATTTGGTTTAGCCTTCGAGCAAGGCAAGTTCTCTATCTCTACTTTTATAATTGTGCAAGCGCTTAAATTTTCTTTGAGCAAGTTTTCTAAACTTTCTTTTTACATTGAGCAAGTTTTCTAATCTATTATCTTGTTAATCAAACTACTGTTTTCAATTCGATTATGATATAATGATGTAAGTTATTCTTGAGCAAGTTATTCTTGTATTTAACTTGTTGTTTAGCATGCAAAATTTATATATTCTAATGTTGAACATTTTTATCGATCAACTTGCTATGCATGCGTAGTATTCAATTCTAATTAACCTTGACTTAGTATTGTTCAAGCAAGGTGTTATAGTTATTCAAATTGTATTCTCTTAGATTATTCCTAAAGCATGACTTTAGTTTACTATGATTGATTCAATCACGATTATTCTATAGTATAATGTTATTGGTTTTATTCAACTAATCCTTAGTTGATGTTCGTTGAATTCCAAATTACCTTGAAAGCTTATCCAAACCAAACTTCCTTCGGTGTGGACTTGTACTCTAAATACTGAGATGAACAACCCTTTGTTATGATTAGGGGTTAACTTACGCATAGCGTTAAAATGTTTGTGCACAATACATTGTACGAAGGGCTGACCCCCCTAAGTACGAGGTCCTTATAATCTTATAACTGTTAAAGTTGGAGTTGAAAGATTACTTGTAACTGTGGACGTAGTTCGTGGTCTTACGACCCTCAGTGATGTATATTTTCCATATCTTGGGATTTCAGTTTCTGATTATTGTTGATAGAGTACTATTCATTGTTGATGAGCCTATTATTGGCAGTTATTATTGTTATACTCCTGTTGATTCTCTATTATATCCAGTGAGAAATTGTTTTGCTCACTCTTGCATATTTATAAACCCATTGCAGCTAAAGAGGAGAAGGTAGATGAACCTTCGACAAGCAAAGGAAAAGGAAAAATGTACAAGTGATGAAGACTTGTAATTATTACTTTGATTAAGATGTTAGACTTTTGTTATGATGATCTTAGGCTTGGTTTTAATGAAGTTTATTTAATTTCCACATTTGAATGATTGTATTTAAAGGTTAGATTACCTGGGAGATTTTATTATGTAACCTTTAATGGGAAAGGTTTTATTTATCCAGTTTTATTTTGATTGGGTAGTTAGATATGAATGTTTGATTAAGTGAACACTAGATCCTGTGGGAATGAAGTACCTGGATTTGGAGGTGTCACAATCATACCAAGTCCATCTCTGCACGTAAGCCAAAGATATACAACTATAAAACCAATAATCAACAGTCCATCTTTGCACGTAAGCCAAAGATATACAATTCAATAATCAACAGTCCATCTTTGCACATAAGCCAAATATAACTTTCATCACCATATGAGCATGAGGATGATGACAATGATATAAGCATTAATCAAACGAAAACAAGAATAAATATTAAAGACTTTAAATTTATCCACATATTACCAATCACTTAATAAACTCATAATCTAATATTATTAATATTATAATAACATTTTAATCACTTCTTAAACTTATAAATAATTTATTTCAATTGTTTACACTTTACCAAATAATGCATTTAATCATTCAAAAATGCCATACTCATAAGATTTCATCACTAATAACCAAATTCCTTATCAAAAATATGCATATACCATATATAGGATTCCCAGGCCATAAAATCCTATTTTCCAATTTTGTTAATTCACATAACATATTTAATTCACATGTTTGTAACTAAACCATTTTTATGAAAAATTACCAAATCAACTTATTATTATTCTATCCTTTGTCCAAACACATATACATATATTTCATACACAACAAGTATTTTTTTTTATAATTTTTCAACTCCCTTAAGTATTTTTCAAAAAATCAATTTTTAAATAATTCCTTAAGAAATTAGCTACCTCAAGTTTAACTGTAGAAATTTCCAAATCTTGGCGTGATCTTACACATGTTAACGTGAGCTTCAGCTTTAAATTTCATGGTCATCTGAGTTATAGAACTCCTAAGGCATAGCATTTTTCGTCGAAAAAACTAAATATTGAAATAATCATAACTTGCTCATTTTAAGTTGGAATGAGCTCATTTTTAGACAGGAGGTACTTTATACCATATATTTCCATGTCCCAAAAGGCCAAAATTTTTCTCACAAATTAAGTGGTAAATGCAATTTTTGAAAAATTATGGGCGTGAGTTTTTTGGTACTTTGCGCTTTTTCTCCTTTTAAAAATCACCACACGAAATCTACAACACCTTTTCCAGTGATTCCACTTGGATAAGTTAGAAAACTCCTAGATCTAACTCTAGAACTTTACCACACTCAAAAATTTGAAATATAATAGGAGATATGGTCAATTGAATTTCATGTTCCATTTTCACCAAAATTTGATTTTCAACCCTTTGTGATTTCTAAGAAACTTTCATGTTTTCACATAATAACCATCATAACTCATCATAACACCTACTAATACTCCATATACCCATGATTTTTATCAGACCAATGCTTTTATTATGACTTTTATCATAATCAACAATCCAATTCTTATATTATGACTTTCATCATAATCCACGTAAACAGATCATTTCCACAATTTAATAAGAAATGAAAATAAAGGATCATTCACCATGCATGTGGTAATTCACATATACAAGTTATTCCAACAGAAAAATAAAGAATGAAATAACAGAAGGATTCACCATGCGTGCGATAGACTGCACAGACATGTTATTCCCAACAAAATAATAAATAATGTAACCAGGTCATGCGTAAACGCACAGACAGGATATTTCGATAGAATAATAAAGAACGAAACTAGGTCAGGCGTAATCCGCATAGACAGGATATTCCAACAGAATAATAAAGAATGCAATAACAATAGAATTTCACCATGTATGCGGTACTTCGCATAAACATGTTATTCCAACAGAATAATAATAAAGAATGAACCGTGTCGAGCAAAATTTACACCGCAAGCAGGGATATTCCAATGAATAATAAAGAATGTAATAACAACAGAATTTCACCATGTATGCGGTACTTCACATAAACAGGTTATTCCAACAGAATAATAAAGAATGGAATAATAGAAGAATTTTACCATGTATGCGGTACTTCGCATAGACAAGTTATTCCAACATAACAATAAAGAATGAAATAATAGAAGTTCTCTTCATGAATACGAAAGAATAATACCCTTTACGAGTACAACAAATAATATCCCTTACCTTAGAAGAAATTAGATATTGGAAAAGTGTAGTAGCAGAATACTTTTCTTCTTTCTCTCTATGATTTCTCTCTATAGAGTTTCAGTGAATTCGTAAGAAGTAATGAAGGAATGAGCTTCTATTTATAGAAGAACTGAAAGTGGCTCTTGGTCTTAACGAAGGGTCAAAATGACTCTTGGTAATATTGAAGAGACAACTACTATTTGCGAAGGGGCAATTAACTCTTGGAACACCGAAGAGACAAGTAACTCTTGGAAAACTGAAGGGACAAATAACTCTTGGAAAACTGAAGGGACAAATAACTCTTGGAAAACTGAAGGGACACGTTACTATTAAAACTTTAAATCAATGATCCATATTGATTTACTATTATAATTTCAACCAACGGTCTGAAAAATTAGCACATCTCCTCATGGAATAATAATGTACCCAAAAATAATTTGGACCGAAAAGAAATATATTTTTCGGGTGAATAGTATCCCGTGAATAGTAACTCGTGAATTATAACTTGTGAATAGTAACTCATGAATAGTAACTCGTGAATAGTAATTCATGAATAGTAACTCGTGAATAGTATTCTGACACAAAAAGTGCCCCAAATACCCGATTAAACAATATAACCTCCAGACATCAATTATTATCGAAATAAATGTTGATTTCCACTAACACAAATAATTCCAACACAATGGAACTATCAAATTCATCTTTAATCAACACGAACTTATTCATCATTAATATTATAACTCACAATATTTATCAACCAGGTCGTTCCCAGGAAAGAGGGGCTTTTCGATAAGGATATCTCCTTATTGGCGCGCAATTAGATGACCAAACATCTCATTGACAGAACTTCTAGACATTGTAAATATTATAATTTAATAATATGAATAACTTTGTCATCTCAATTATTGATTTAATAATATAACATATTATGCAGATGATATTGTGACAATAATCGAATCAATAATATGAGAGATATGATGCAAAGAATTATCGTAATAATAATTGAGTATAATCGAGTGACTTCTCACGTAAGCATCAATAACCAATACCGGTATTGCTACTATGCAACCACGCCAGACATCGCATTTTTTACTACCGGGTAGTTCAATGCTTTTAACGGTAACACTTCACCGTTATTTTTATAAAAGATAATTCTGTCATTTTCTTACTACGATAATACTTCCGTTGTGGGGTCCACCAATGATTGTGCCATTGTACGAATATTCCCTGTTAAAACGAATATTCTCCGACCAATCGAATATTATATAACCACTTGCTTACTTTGCAAAATTTGTAAATATTACCCACAAATATAACATTATATTATATTCACACCATAATATTAAAAAAAATATTTCGAGAAATTTAAATCTTTATTCATAAAATCTGGGGTCTCACACAAGTTACATTACTTTCTCATTCAAATGAGCTAGTATGTTAAACCCTTGTGAAAGCTATTATTCATGTTGAAATTGGTATTGTCCTTGAATATAGTGAACGAGTCGATGCCATTTGATTCAGCTAGACTATATGCATGTTTATAAAAACTGTCCGCACCAATTGATTGGTGCGGAAATCTTGAAAACTGAGTTGGACAACCCATTTGGTAAGGGGAGTGTATGTTGTTGGAAACCCCAACACATGAATAAATATTATTGTGGTGTTATGCATAACGTAAAGTATTGTAGACTGATCATCTATAGTACTTGATATTTTGTGGTTATCAGTTTAATATTGGTAACTCTAGTGGAAGTTCCATAGTCTTTAGTGACTGCTCAGTATAAATTGCTTATCCAGTTGGATACATTGTTAGCCGTTGAATTCATATATATCTGTTGATTTATATTGAATTGTCATATCCCTTATTCATGATGTTATTCTGACACTTTGAACTATCCTAGAAATAACCCTTCGATATTTCAAACCTTGTGATATTATATCCTACACCCTTGTTGTATATTACTTGTTGGACAATTTGTGCTCATCCTTGCTTATTTAAAACCTTTCAGTTAAGGAAGAACATGGAGGTGTCTCTGGAATAGACAAGGGCAAGGGCAAGGCTACCGACTAACTTGTCCTTTTTATGTTTAAAGTCTAATATGATGTGTTAAGACTATTTGTGGACTATGTTTAAACTTAAGTAGGATTATGTAATAGGTCTTTATTCAATGCTATTATGTAATCTATTAAGTACTGTAGGTTGCGAGACTTGGGGGAATAATTATAATAAATCATTGTATATTATTCTAAAGTAGATTTTTCGTTGTGTATGCGTTCTTTTAGTTATTATGGTTTTACCATGAGAATGTGATGAACTGAATTCGAGTGACCAAGTGGAGGTCCGAATTTGGATGTCTAAAGTAGAAAGTTTTAGATCAATATTCACAGCAGAAATAACAATTCATTAGAAGAGTTAAGTAGAGAATGAAGTCTACTATCTTCTATGATTTAAAAGTCCATAATCAATATTTTATCCCTATAACATCAATCAATATACATCTTGAAATAAATATTCATCTTTACACTACGGGCCAAAGATATTCATTCGTATCCCAGTTGGTCATGTTCATCTCAACACCTGTCCATCTTTGCATTACGGGTCAAAGATATTCATTAGATAATCATTCATCTTTGCATTATAGGCCAAAGATAGTTCTATCACCATTTAGGATTGAGGATGATGAAAATAAAGAAAACAAATCTAGCGAGATAAAAGATCAAAGATTAGGGTTTCATACTTTAATTTATCCAAGTTCAAAAATATTCCATAATAATCAATTGTGGAGCAAAATTCAAGAATAAAGATCAAAACATGGATACAATCAAATATAGTCACAATAATAGACAACTTGGACAAAAAAATTAATTTTTTTTTGTGAATAGTGCTGTATATGTGAATAGTAACCCCGACACGAAAAGATAAAAATTTCACAAGAAAAATTATACTTCGTGAATAGTACTCATGAATAGTACCGTATACGTGAATAGTGTCGTATACGTGAATAGTGTTGTATACATGAATAGTAACCTCGACATGAAAAGGTAAAAATTTCATAATAAAATTCATACCAATATTTTGGTATAATGATATTAAAAGAAATAATATCATTTACGAAAAAAAATAACATCCCTTACCTCAATCGAACAGTATTTCTGGTTGTAATATCAGATATAATGCTGAAGGAAACTTGAATTGTATAGCAACACTCAAGATATCTAAATACTTACAAAAATGCGCTCAATATTATACAGAGAGAAATTTCAGATTCTGGTGTAATTTTCAATTCTAAACTAAGCACCCTATTTATAGAAAAATGCTTAGAACGCCAAAGTAGAAAATTTAATAAAATATTATTAAATTTATTATTTCTTATTTTAGCACACCACATCAAAATCTCAGCACTCCACAAGTGGGTCCCATCATATTAAAAATGTTTTTCTTAAAAAAACATTTATAACTCCAAAAATCAATTATTCTAGAACTTCAATAATTCATAATAAATAGCCTTTTTATTAGCAAAATTCGAATCTTATGTCCATTTCATAGAAAATTTAATTCTCTACAACTTTGTAGAAGAAAGTTTTTTCAAATTCTCAACGGAAAATGACCGAAATCCACATACGAATGATTTTCAACACCTCCATTCCGACAAAACACTGATAAAGAACCTCAACATTAATTCTTTCAATTATATCCACATAAATAAATATTTCCTTATCATATAATCAATAATTAATTATTCACAAATAATATTACAGAATCACAATAATGACAACTAGGTCATTCCTAGGAAAGATGGGGTTTTTCGATAAAAAATTCTCCAATTAGGTGACCAAACCCCTTTCCTAGACAGAACTTCCTTAGACATTGCCAATAATGCTATCTAATAATATTATTCAAATAATATGAATTATTAATCGATATAATGGAAAATATCATGTAAATGATAATTATTGAATCAATAATATAAAATATCAACATAGCAATTATTGAATCAATAAAATAAAATATTGAACAGTAATTACTGTAACAATTATTGAGTAGTGACTTCTTACGTAAGAATCAATAATTTGTGCAATACCGTGTGCTACTGTGCAACACCGCGTATTATTGTATCTTAACCACAGGGTATTCCAACAGTGTTAACGGTAATAACTACACCGTTATTTATAAAAAACTCATACTTTTTGTTTTCTTCATCCGACAGTTTTTTTGTTATGGGGCCCACAAATGGTTGCGCCGTCGTACGAATATTCCTCGGCAGCAAGAATATTCCAAGACCAAACGAATATTCCCCGAAAATAATGAATATTTTATAACCACTTGCTTTAAAAATATTTGCGCAATGGACCTTTTGGTACTTGATTGTGAAACCCCAGATTTTATGAATAAAGATTTAAATTTCTCGAAATATTTTTTTTAATATTATGGTGTGGATTTGATATAATGTTATAGTTGTGGGTAGTATTTATAAATTTTGCAGAGTATGCAAGTTGTTATATAATATTCGATTGGTCAGGGAATATTCATTTTAACAGGAATATTCAGATGCTTATAAGATAATCATTGGTGGACCCCTATAATAGAATTATTATTTGATTGAGAAAAACGACAAAAATATTTTTATAAAAATAACTACGAAAGTTTTATCGTTAAAACTGTTGAACTACTCGATAGTAGTAAAGTACGAAGAATACGCTGTGGTTGCATAAGAGCACACCAGATTGATTATCGATGCTTACGTGAGAAGTCACTCCGCTTTTGTTTAATTATTGCTTCATAGATTTTGCATAGTATCTCACGTTATTTGATTCAATTATTGTCGATATTTTATATATTATTAAATCAATAATTGAGATGATGAGTTATTAATATTATTATTTGTAATATTAACGATGTCTGAAGTTCTACCAATGAGAGGTTTGGTCACCTAATCATGCGCCAATAGGAGACATCCTTATTGAAAGCCCCTCTTTCTCGGAACGACTTGTCGATTAATAATGCGAGTTATAATAATGATGATGAAGTTTTGTTTTATTAGTATTATTAATGTAATAAAACAGAAAAGCTTTTTATATAAAAAATGTAATACTTTTATAAAGTTATTCATTTTATTAGACTATAAATAGAATATATTATATTCTATTATGCATAGTGTTTTGCATTGTAAAATCTTTTTATATAAAATGTAATACTTTTATAAAGTTATTTGTTTTATTATACAATAATTAGAATATATTATATTTTATTATGCATAGTGTTTTGCATAGTGCTCTCGTGATAGTGTTTGCATATAGTAAAATATTTTATATAAAATAAAATACTTTTATAAAGTTATTCGTTTTATTAGATTATAAATAGAATATATTATATTTTATTTAAAAGATTTTGTTTTATTAGAATATTTTATAGTAAAACAATCTGGACCGTCCGTTTAAAAGTAAATCAATCTGGACCGTTCAGGAATTAGTTACTATTCAATCCATTCTTCTATAAATAGAAGTTCATTCCTTCATTATTTCTTACGAATTCACTGAAACTCTAGAGAGAGAAACTGTAGAGAGAATTCTTCTTCTATAATCTTGAGCGTATTTCTTTAGAGTTTAAGAAAGCTTTGAGCGTAGTGCAAGTTTCTTCAAGTATATCCCCGCCTCTACCCGTCGAAGAGTACTCTTTTCTTACAAGGTAAGGGTATTATTTCTTTTGTATTCATGAAGAGAACTTCATTATTCCATTCTTTATTATTATGTTGGAATAACTCAGATACGCGGCTACCCTATACTTGGTGAAATTCTTCCATTATTCCATTCTTTATCATTATGTTGGAATAACTTGTCTATGCGAAGTACCGCATACATGGTGAAATTCTTCTGCTATTCTATTCTTTATCATTATGTTGGAATAACCTGTCTATGCGAAGTACCGCATACATGGTGAAATTCTTCTGTTATTCCATTCTTTATTATTTCGTTAGAACATCCTTGCAATTTTTCTCACCGACCGGTTCCGTTATTTATTATTCTCACCGAATATCCTATCTCGTGCATTTACGCATGACCGTTCCGTTATTTATTATTTTGTTGGAACATCCTCGCTTGCAAATTTACTTTGACCTAGTTCCATTATCTATTATTCTCGTTGAATATCCTCATTGTATGCGCTTTTATACGACCTCGGTTCCGTTATTTATTATTCTCATTGGAATAACACGTGCATGTAAGGTCTATCGCATGCCTGGTGATTTCTTTTGTTATTCCATTGTTTATTATACTCAGTTGGTTAATGTTTTGACTTCTATACTCCATGAAATTAGTGGAATATCCTTTGATATTTGCGCTTCATCCAGTATCTTTTCATGAAAATATTCTTCTGAGCATTCTTTAATTTTACTCTACAAAGAAGTATCATGTTGACAATTTGGACGTTATTGGTTCCTAGATAAATTAATTCTTGAACTTGTTTTATTGAATTCTTATATCATTGTCATCATCCTCATGTTTATATTATGTTGAAAGTCATCTATGTCCTGTATTGCATGGATGGACTTGGTATGATTATGACCAGGGATTATTATTCTATAATCATGACCGTAATGTTACAAATGATGTGGAAAAAAGTCCTCATTGGCCCGTAGTGCATTGATGGACGCTTTTTAGTATGATTATGGATATGGATTCTCTTGACCAAGGAGCAAAGATGAATTATTTTATGGCATGATCATGACTAGTTGATGAAAACACGATTATCTTTGGCCCGTGAGTGCATGGATAATTCATGGTCGTGATACTAAATAATATCCTTGGCCTCAGAAAGGTGGATGATTTGATGATGTGGATTATTTATTAAGCTGAGTCTCAACGATAAAAGTGATGAAAAACTTTTTAAATCATAAAAGATAGTAGATTTTATTCTTTACTTGACTCTTTTAATGGATTGTTTGTTTCGCTGCAGTTAAACTTGATGTCTATTATATTTTATCAGTTTAATATTGTTGAAGGCTAATGATAATTTATTCTGCATTATCTTAGTCATAATATTTCTTACTAGGCTAGTTGAGCTCTCACCCTTTTTCACATTTTTCTTCTGAAATGAGAATATAAATTTGACGAAGTCGAGGGAACGGAGTGACGGGTCCGAGATGATAGCATTAGTAGTCCTCACTATTCATTAAATAGTGTGACAATAAATGTAATGAGGACTCCTTTGAGTGTGGATATTGTCTAGATGACAATATTCTTATTAAAACTCTCAGCTATGTTTTGTCGTATTGTTTACACGACGTTTGTATAATTAAGTTGTATTTGTATTTTGTACCATATTTTTGCGACTCAAGATGGGTGATGTATACCTATATTTTGGGGGCGTCACATTGATGCCTTGCCTTGACACGTTGACAATTTAAACATCTTGAGATAAACTCTGCGATCTCTCTCTTCATATTTCTCCACCAAAATGTATATCGAAGATCACGATACATTTTGGTACTTCCAGGATGGATTACAAACGGTGTGTTGTGTGCCTCCATCATAATTTTGTACTTCAAATCTGAGTCGTTAGGTACACAAAGTCTGGAGTTGACTCGAAGTATTCCTTCTTCATCGATTTTTGCTTCTGGAATAATACCTTTTTGTATTTTCTTCTTCATACGCATCAACTTCGGGTCTGTGGCTTGAGCAACTTTAACTTTATCTATTAAAGTCGGTTTTACGCGTATACTTGACATCATCGCATGGGTCCTTGGAGTCTTGACCTCTATCTTCATCTTTTGTAAATCACACAAAATGGGTCTTTGTGTTGACAGCATCGCACTCGTTCCCACATATGATCTTCTACTCAACGCGTCAGCTACCACGTTTGCTTTTTCAGGATGGTATTGAATGTTGTGTCAGGAATAAGCATGTGAATGATATTCTTATTTACATATGATTTGATTATGATATATATGAATGAATATGCAAGTGTGCTTGCATTAAGAAAAGTTGTAAAGTCCTTTGATAGATTATAGAAACATATGTACAAGGACTTAGAATGAATTGATCAAATATGTTAGGTTGATCCTACATAAGCAAAACAGCTTTGTAAAGTCCTTAAAAAGAAATGATGTACAAGGACTATAAATATAGAAAGATCAAGCATGTTAGGTTGATCTTATGATGTAAAAGATAGGCTTGTCTGATCGTCGAGCACTGCACTAGAAATCGTAGTCTGCTAGGAGAGTCAAGGATAACTCGAGAGCTATCGAGGCAGAATCATAGTATGCAAGATAGTAGATCTCGGAGTTCGTAGACTGCCAGGAGAGATGAGGAAGGATCGTAGTGTGTCTAGTAGCATTTCCTCGGAGCCATAGTCCATTGAGGAAGTCATGTTCAGAATCGTAAGGATAGCCTGCCTACGAGCCAACCGAGAATCTGTCGAAGCCAAGTCAAGAATCATAGACTTCATTCTGAGTCGTAGAGTTTACTGATGTTGAAGTCAAGTCAAGAATCGTAGACTACACTCAGAGTCGTAGAGTCTATTGATCGTATCAAAGGCAGAGATCGTAGTCGAGCAAGATCAGATGAAGACAACAAGCACAATGACAGAAATTGTAGAGTGTCAAGATCTGATCTCGGAGTCATAGTATCTGCATAGCCGAAGCTGAATCGTAGTGTGTAGAACTGAGACTTCAACAGATGTGCTCACAATGCCAAGGCAGAATTGTAGAGCAAATATGATTCTCAACAAATGAGCATTCCCAGAATATCCAAAGGAATGAAGCCTCTGGTTGGTACTGCAAAGATACATCCCACCTGAAGGAAACCAGAGAGCACTCAACGAATGACATGCAAGCTAACAGAAGATCTAAGCATCAACTCAATCAGCATCTAGATTGAGTTGTGAAGCCATTCAAGATGAAGTCTTCCACAAGTTGATCATAAGAAGACTTCAATAACTGACTAAGGAAAGTCGACTAGTGCGATTCTTTGTCAAGTAAATAGAAGACATCGATCTTGGAAGCACCAGGATCGTAGTGTTTTCCAAACAAAGAAAGAACTGATGGAGTGTACACAGAGATACTGGTTAGCCTCTAAAGAACAAGGCTAAAGTGATTAAGCATTGGGTTAGTCCATTGATGATAAGTGAACGGGAGATCATAAGGAGAAAGCAAGCTTGACACGCCACACATCTGAAGTGTCTTGTTACTCAGAAAGGGCCAGAGTAAAGAGTCAAGCCATCAGTATCTGAGAACAGTCAAGGCAAACAGAAGTGTTAAGGCACTGTACAAGAGAAGGAAGAATTGTTATACATTGAAGATCTAATGAACATTCTTCAAAGATCGTAGTGTTGTCTCTACATGTTAAATGAGCAAGTCAACAAGACACTACGATCAGGTCCAAGAAAGCAATCATCAGAATAGTAGAGTTTGGTTATTCGAAGATTGAAGCATTGGCAACGGTTCAATCTGAAGGTTGGTATTCAGACAAGAGCTTATTGAGAGCATCGATGCAAAAGGACAACCTCTGATCGAGAAATCAGAAGGGGGAAATAAAGTCGTCGACCTGCCCGAGATATCAAAGTAACATCTCTGACGGGGTAGGTAAAACAGTTGACTGCAGTGTCAGAAAGTCATGTCATGTCACATCTGCAGTCTGCACCAAACAACTCGAGATATGTAAAGCAATTCAAAGAGCTCTTAATGGCTACTTTCCAACGGGAAGATTGGGAAGGAGTATAAATCAGCTAGACCTTCAAAGATCAAAGGTTGCTGGAGTTGCTGAGCTTGGAGAAATGGTGGACTGATCTAACCAACGTAAAATAATGAGTGAGCAATGAAGGTCCGAAGGCTCACTCTACGATCCACCAAGAACACTTAGAGACAGACAAAGAAAGAAGTATAAGTGAGAGTTCTACAATGTAGAAGTGAGAGTTCGACTACAAGAAGAGTGTTCTGAACTGCCGAGAGAAAGAAGAGCATCATGTCATCTTGATGTCCATTATGAGAATAGTCTAAGTACTAGAGAGAAGAGCCTACAGTCATCTTAGCAAGTCCATCATGAGAAGGCATCAAGTATCAAGAAAGAAGATCACCAATGCCATCATGGTGTTAAGCGTGAGAAAGTTTCTAAGTACCTAGCAGAAGAGCTTACAATCATCTTAGAAACCCATCACGTGCAGCCATCAAGTATCAAGAAGAATGATCTTCAAGGCAGTTCATCAAGGGATCATCAGAAGTGGTTGAGTAACTGAAGAACCTGAGCATCATGCAACACTCAACTACACTTCAAGGATGATCATGCCAAGCTACTAAGTACAGAAGATGTTCAGAGCTTAAAGACATCTTAGCAGTTCAGCACCAACTCCAACAAACAAACAAACGACTCAACAACAAGAAGCCAGGGCCTGAGGGGTCCTTGTCCGGAGGGACTAAATGAAGTTTCAAGCTTGCTGGGCTTGAAGAGTTCCTAGGGAACTAGAGAAGTTCCAAGGCTACTGGCCTTGAAGAGTTCTTAGTGAATCAAGTCCCAAGGTCACGGCCTCAAGGAATCTTAGTGATTGTGGTCTTGCCCTTCCTTAGTAGAAATCCTGCTAGTTGAAAGCAGAAGAGTGGATTAGAACCTTGAGTCTCTGAACCACTTAAAATCCCTTGTGTCTTTTACTTTATGTCACTTACATTATGTACATTAACTGTTATAACTGCTATGTATATTTTAACTGTTTACCACTGAACTAACTCTACGAACAATGTATGTACGATTATGAATATATCAATGAAGGGGATCTTTAACTTATTCCGCTGTGCTTGAAAAGATTATTATGTTTTTCATATGCTAAATTATTAGCAATACAAAATAAACCATAAAAGTATTAGAAAGAAAAAAGATCTATTCAACCCCCCCTTCTAGATCTATTATGCCTATTGGGAACTAAAAATTGGTATCAGAGCAGGTTATCATGCTATATTCTAAACGTAATCACTTTGAGTCTGATCCTTGGCACAAACATTGTTTTGACTTAGTTTAGCAGTAAGTCAATCGTTGCATGCAGATGAGTTCACACGTTGGAAATACTGTGTACAGGTAAAATGTGTATATACACCTGAAGCTGCTCCGATTGGTCCATGCCCTTGATTATCATATCAACAAGACTAATCCTTGCTCATGGTCAATATTGTAGTCTGAAGACCAGGCTAGAAAGCTTAAGAGACATCAACAGAAAAAAATTAACCATCCACCAGACTGAAAAGATGAAAAGGCCATACATGCTAAGAAATGCTTATCCAGAGAAGAAAGAAGAACTTCTCAAACATGTAACTGACCAACCAGCAGCTGGATGCAAACCTTGTGACCTCTAGGATGTCAAAGAACTAAAGATGCTGATATTTTCTTAGCTTGTATCTTCAAGACCATAACTGATTGATTGAAGGTCAACTGGAGCAACTATCTGTTAGGAGCAAATGAGAAACCATGCACATCAATGCCTAAACTCAGTATATCTAAGATAAATGACTGTTAAGAAACTGACAATAAAAAGTAGACCTGGAAAACGGGCGGGCTGGGTCAAAATGGCCCGGGTTTTGGTGGGCTGAAAATGTGAGGCCTCATGTTATGCCAACCCATGAAGCTTTTCCTTTTTTTTTTTTTTTGTAAATTCTTGCTACACCAAAAATAGTAATAATAATAAATATTAAAAATAATAAAATAATTTATAATAAACAATATTACAACTTGACTTATTACTATTTAAACTGAGTTGAATTTGATATTACAACTTTAGAAATTAAAGTTGTTTGATTTACATTGGTTTGGGCATATATTTATGGAACTATCTCTGGTCATTATTGAAGTAAACAATCAACGCTTTCTCACCGTTATGATATTATCGTTGATGTGCTTCATTGCCCGCAGCTTCTTGCTTAGTGCCTAGACTTGGTGAAATTATGGATTATGTACTGAAAATTTGAATCATGTTAACTATGTATTATTAATTGGTAATTATATTCATGGTAATTAAACTCTTACTGTTTAATTCATAGTAATTATATTCATGATGATACCCATGATTATTTTTGTTTCAAATTTTATATTTTTACCATTTACCCCATACATGAAACGTGGTCCTTTTATACTCATTATTTATGGTTCAGAGAGTTCATTAAATTGTTAAATTAAGAATTATTCATCAAGCTGATACTTGGGGTAATTAAAATAGTAATGCACTAATGCTCATAAATATTATAATTAGGCACGATTTAGGTTTTATTTTTTAAGAATAGTAAATTTGAACAAAAGTAAAGAAATAATATATTGAAGATTGCATTAAAAATAAATAGTTATTGTAGTTTAGTTGGTTTGAACTCTTATTTATTTACTTACAAGTCTTGTGTTCAAGCCTCACAACCCACAAGTAGCAACATTTAAAAAAAAAAAAACGGGCCACGGCCGACGCGCCGGCCTCGGCTCTGACACTGGCCAAGCCTTCACTGACGGGCCAAAATGGCCCACATTTTCCTGGGCTAAAAAATTGTAGCCTGACCCTTTACTTTACCAGTGGCTTCAGGCCATGTTTGCTGTGTCTAGTAAAAAGGTATGGTTCCTAACTAATATAAATATGTACATCATGATTGCACCCCCCTTATGAACTATAACAATATTCTTTCAAGGAATCATAATCTACCTAAAATGGTGAAGAGAGAAAGTACATTGAGGGTGGAAACTCAAATACCTATAAACTTTATCTCCATCCAAGTTTTAGGTTGAAGATGACATCTTGAAAGAAATCTGAAATGGGTCATAAGAGCATCACAGGTCAAATTAATGTGAAGTAATCTTTGCTGATGGGTTAGTATGTATGTACAAACTATGGTCTAAGTGTTTAATAACACATAGAGTATGATCAGTTCTACAAGAGAATCTTGAAGATTTATAGAAACTGATCACCTCCATGAATCAACCAGATACTAATAAATCATAGATTTGATTCTCACTCTGACCCTCGACAGAGTTTATTCTTATCCATTTATTTCCTCTGATTTTGTAATCTATAAATATTATTTTATTGCTACTTATATTTTGTTCAATAGCTATGAACTAAGTATTGGCTCTAAGGTTATAATGGAACCCTTTATTGAATTAAATTGAATGTCTTATCTCTTTGGTTGTCACCATATGGTTGGTTTAATATATTCATGCTTAATGATTCTCACTAAGACATTAGTGATGATTTTGGTAATCTATATGATATTGACAGAATGATTGTAGATTTACACCTAAATATATTAGCATGTGATTATGTGTTGTCGATTTGATTTGACTGCATAAGTTGTGTGTAGAATAGACATATCTCTATGCGCCAAGTGTGGCCTATTGAGAACTTAAGCTGTAAATCCTTGACATGGTTAATTCGCACAGACATGTGTTGGATTATCACCTATCTTGGATGTTCTTCTCTGTTCTATTCCCTAACGGGTGGATCTAGAGAGGATATGTTTATACATACCTCGACAGAGGTGTATGAGCACTTATGTGTTCTTGGTCGACAAACTGTTGTGACCATTAAGACCAAAGAGAGAAGGGTAGGAAGTTTGATGAAGCATAGCACACCAGGTGTTCGACAGAATGCATGTGTGGGGTGAAATTGTGACTTTAGCTTGTAATTCCTTCGATACCATTCATTATCCATTTACTTGCTTTGATAGATAGTTATAACTAGATTAATCACACTTCCATTAGTTGATGTTCGAATAAGACTTAAGTGATACAAAGTCGGTATTTGGTAAATATTAGTGATAGTTCCTCGTGGGTACGACACTTTACTTACCACTGTATTACTTGTTAGGCCGCGTATACTTGCGCGTGTTTAGTGATCAGTTTTCCGACCAACAAGTTTTTAACCCCGTTGCCGGGGAACTATTATTCTAATATTGTCCAATATTAATTTCAATCAATTTAGTCTTAATTTTAGCGTATATATATATATATATTTCTTTTATTTGTTTGATCTTCCTTTTTGTTTTTAAGTTTACAGGTTATGGACGATCATTGTTATCAATGGCCTTATGAGAGGATGGCACAACCAAGCTCGAAAGTAGGACTCGAGCAATTGCAAGTTCAAATTACAAATATCTTGAGGTTTTCTAACAATCTTGGATCGTCACCACTCAGACCGCTCTACAACGAGAATGAGTGACATTGAACTGAATTACTATCATCCAAACTGTCAGGGTTATCCAAACTCTTGGGACTACAGTCAAGAGAAATATCATGATCTGAAGTATTCCTACCCGAATCAAATTGAAAATTAGTCTCCACCGTAGTACAAGCTGACATTTCAAACCAATGAGAGATTTTCTGTAGACTCAAAAGGAGAAGAAGAGAACATGCTTGAAGAGCTCCTCACAAACTTTATAGAGAGAAATGAGGTTCGAATGGCGAGCCAAGACACTGCATTAAAGAGCCTCGAGTGTAAATTGGGACAACTCGTCGATGCCCTTACAAATCCATCGCAAGATAATCTACTAGTCATAATTGATCTCAACGATGAAGAAGTAGAGCATTGCACGGTGGATACGCGAGGAGAAGGCGGTGAATCTCACAAAGTTATTGAGGGAAATGTTAAGGTGCAAATTGACCAACCTGTGGAGTCTGAAGAAGGAAAAGAAAGGATCAAGAGTGGTAGTAGTGTCAAGAATAATCAACAGTTAGAAACCACGCTCATGACTGTGGAAACCCTAGAGGGCCCACTAGAGCATAAAGAACGCTTTCAAATTGATGAAAAAGGTGAATTAGTTGATAATTCTAGTGGCAAAAGATTTTTTGTGCTGATGGGTGAAGGAAAGGAGGATGGCCAATCATCCATGTTTGCCTCAAATTTAAAGGAGTTAACTAGTAGGCGGCATGAAATGGTCATTTTCGCATATGAGCCGGACTATGGCAGTGGAATAGTCAAGCCAACGACTTTAAAACAGGCGCTTGGTGGGGAGGTACCCCCATCTCAGTATCAAATTCTATCTATTTTTCCTTACTTATGTCTAGTTTATATTTAGTCTTTTCGCTTTAGTTTGTTAACATTGCTGCATGTTTAATTATAACCTCATATGCATGTTTTTGTGGCCATAGAATGTAGACAATATGTTTTTCTTTGGTGTTGCTATGGTATATATAGTATTATAGTTAAGATAGTTATCATGTGGATTAGTATAGGTATATATAGTTGTTAATATGGTGGCTAATACATGTCTTAGTTTGTACAGGAAAAACTCAAATACAACACTGGTGCCAACATATACATTGGACTTCGCGCCGCAGCGCCATGTTCAATATCTAAATTTTCCACCTCGCGCCGTAACGCTAAGGAAGAAAGGGGACCTCGCATCGCAGCGCCCTCAATAAGCCTCGCCCATTGCAAACTCATGCTGCAGCGCCGTGAAGAAGCCTAGCACTCACGCCGTAGCACCACATGCGAGCCCAATATACTGTTAATTCACGCCATGGCACCAAGCAATGAAGGAATGCCCGCGCTGCAGCGCCGGTAGTGAGAATTGGTTTTTAAAAATAGATTTTGGCCAGCATTTAGGCCACTACTCCTCCAAATTCTCTTGGCAGTTACGGCAAGCCAAACATCTCATTTTCTCCACAAAACAAACTCCCCATCTACCACACGATCCCCCCAATTCATTGGTCACCAACAAGCGAGAGGGGCACCAATCAATTACAACACATGAGGGTTGACTGCCACACATTTCTAACCTAGGGTTTTTCTCCCTCAAGGTAATTTTTGATTTCAGTTAATCAGAAACTATTTGTGGGTTAATTGTTTGGATTTGTGCATTTCTTGTTGTGTATTTGTGTGATTTCCACTGCCGGAAATCTGGTTATAGCTCTTTCAAGCAAGGTCTGTCCAAAGTTGGTTTTCAAAACGCATGCAAGGTGTTTGATAATTTGCTTAAGAGAGAAATTTGACTATTTTGGTAAAGAATTAGTGGGTTTCAATGGGGATTTGTTGTGCATTGCTTCAAGGGTTGTTTCTATCGAGAGTGGCATTGCTTAAGGACTGATTTTGAACTAAACCAACTAAAATTTTGACATAGCACCAAAAAGGCAATGACTAAGCATCGGGGATTCCTTGTCCACAGCACCAACGGCTTGGGACAACACCAAATTTGTCAACGAAGAGGCCTGGAAAAGGCACAAAAGCTCTTTTGCCACGCAAAATTTAATTCCTGAGTGGGGTTTGAGGCCAAACAAAAAGGATGACGAGTTGGTGGCCATGATTACAGCTTGCCAGTGGATCCACTTCACAAGACCCCCCGAATCAGCCATTGTATCTGTGGTCAGAGAGTTCTATGCAAATGCCAGTCCCGAAGGCCCTGCTGTTGTCCAAGTTAGGGGGAAGTCAGTGGCTTTTAGAAGCCAAGTTATCAACGCATTATTCGTGATGCCTGGTTTTGAGGATAGGGATTATATGGAGTCGGGACTTCGTAGCTATGACCTCGAGGATATTATTAGGAGGCTCTGCAAGCCCGGGACTACATGGAAGACAAATGACTACACGGGTGAGAGGACCAGTTTCCTGCATGCTGCGCCTAGTCACTATAAGAAGGCATGGTTTATCTTTATTTGTGCCAACATGATCCCGACTCGTCACCTGAGCGACATGACTAAGGATTGAGCAATCCTTTTATTCGCCATTGTCACGGGCCTGAACATAGATATCGGAGTTCTCATACATGAGTCCATCATGAAGGCGATCAAGAGTACCACCGCTTCGGGACTTCCACATCCTTCCTTGATCACCCGGCTGTGCAAGAGGGCAGATATCCAGTGGGGGCAAGAAGAGATAACTTTTCCGCCCATATCAGTCATTGACCATCAGAACATCTCATGCTATAATGTATGGGATGAAGCAGATTCTCATGTTAGAGGCAAAGGATACGGGCCACCTACTATGCCACCTCCTACAGCAGGGCCAGAGCCCTCGTAGCCTCTAGACGCAGGCCCAACAGTACAGGGACTACTGGCAAAGATCATGGCATCCCTCACCTTACTGCATCAGAAGCACGACGCTGAGGCTCAGAGGCAGTAGAGGCATATTACAGTAGTGGCCCAGAGGCAGGACATAGCGATGCAGTATCAGGCTGAGCTGGTCAACACGATGCAGAGCATATACACTGATTATTGTGGTCAGAATGCTGAGTTCATGCCATACCAGTTCCCAGAGCCTCCTGTTTTCCCACCATACCCTCCACTATCATCGCCCGTTGAGGCTGATGAGGACGATGCTGCTACCGATTGAGCTATTTTTAGGGAATTATAAATTGATATATGTTTAGTAATGAGGGCATTGTTCACCTTAAGTTTGTGGGTGTTATGGTTTTATTATCTATTTTATTTTTGTCTACTGCCATGTTAGGTTGCTATTTTAGTACTTTGCTTATGTTTTTATCAGGATTGTAGTGCAGTCATTTTGAACTATGATATTATGTTTTGGGTTTATCATTATGGATGTCATGAACTATTTTTGGTTATTATTTATTAATTCTTTGATTATTATTAGCATGTTTGTGGTTTATAGCCATCTTTTTGGGGTTTTACAGATTTAGATGCTTGTGCCATGTGAATGGCCTTATTACCCTATTTTGAGCTGTTATTAGGCAAGGGTTTTATATTTATCATTAATTTTTGATTGTGGCTAATGACAAGCGCCAAGTAATTATGTCCATCTCTTAGAGTCATGTCAAGCATGTGTGAGCTAGGGGTTTGTTTCAATCGATAAGATGAGACTGTTATTGACCTGTCCTTCTTAGCAAACACCGACCAACTGTTTTAACTAGTTATATTTTGATTTTAGTTTGCGTGTTTATTTCTTTGAGAGTTTGTTCACTCTTATAAACTTTCATTTTTACAAGGTAATAAAAGACTTTGACGCTTATATATATATATATATAGAAAAGAAAAGAAAAGAAGAATAAATATCGAAAGTCTTGCGGTGGTTTGAGATGGAGTGTAAAACGCACTCGCCCATAAACACAGGACCGATGTTGAGATGGAGCATAAAATGGACTCACCTAATAATCTTCAGATTTTGTAAAGTCTAATTTGGCTTATGTTGATTACGTGCCCTTTGCTGCTCGAATTATTAGATTCATAGGGGTGTTCTACACCTAGTGCCCGAAAGTCTTCTGGCTTGGGAGTCATTGATCAAAAGCACATTAATGGGTAGTTCTGAATAGCCTAATATAATTAATTACTATTCGAGTCAGATTGTTACTGTCTTCATGCTAGAAACATTTGATCCTTTCCTGCACTTGATACTTATTCTTAATGCTTGTTGAGTGTTTAAGTTGCGGAGTGTGCATATAGGTATTAACAATCGACTGTGCAAATTTACTTGAGCTATGATTAGTTAGGACGGTTGGTCTCTACGCACACATATAGAATGGATCGAATACAGTCTTATGCTTGAAATGGAAATGAACCCTTACTCATATCTGTGTTTGCCCTGTTCTCTAGGAGTAGCTATGATTGAGCTTTAAAGCCATGATGCTAGTATATAGTTTTATATTTCTTTTGCGGATTGTTTTACTATTGTTATTTTTATGTTAAATAGTTTGCTCGAGGACAAGCAAATCCTTAAGTTTGGGGGTATTTGATGAATGGGATTTATACCCGCGAATCGGATACTTTATGGCTTAAATAGTTGCCTGATCTTCGTAGATTTTATATAGTTTTATATTATTTTAGTATCATTTTGCTTAACCGATGCAATACATGGCTTATTAGGTCTTTTCCATGCTTTCAGGGGAAAAACAAGCATTTTGCATGTACTCGCACCGCGGCGCCAAAGACTAGCTTAAACTCGCGTCGCAGCGCCACCCCCTGGTCCTTGCTGATGTCACCATGGCGCTGTAGCGCCCCTGATCCTTCTTGGACTCGCATCAAACATGAAGCTTCAAGAGTTTTCAAGTCGACGTGGTATCATAACGCCACCCATAGGTCTATTGCCCGTCATGATGCGACCTCCTGCCTCAGCAAATGAAGACTTGTTTTTGACCTAGCTTGAAGGGGACTAAAAGATAAATAGGGAGGCAAGCTCTACATATGATATAATCAGATAGAATGAGATAGCTTAGGATAGATTAGGATAATTAGATAGTTTTTCTCTCTCTTTTGTAATTTCTTCTCCATCTATTAGATAATGATTGTAAAAATAGATTAGGTAGTTTAGGGAGAAGTTTGGGATTCCCTGGAGCAACAAGAGCAGTGAGCAATATGAAATGGAAAGCCTGAAAGGATTAGAATGCTTGGAGACTGAAGACCCTCGACAGAGTTTATTCTTATCCATTTATTTCCTCTGATTTTGTAATCTATAAATATTATTTTATTGCTACTTATATTTTGTTCAATAGCTATGAACTAAGTATTGGCTCTAAGGTTATAATGGAACCCTTTGTTGAATTAAATTAAATGTCTTATCTCTTTGGTTGGCACCATATGGTTTGGTTTAATATATTCATGCTTAATGATTCTCGCTAAGACATTAGTGATGATTTTGGTAATCTATATGATATTGATAGAAGGATTATAGATTTACACCTAAATATATTAGCATGTGATTATGTGTTGTCGATTTGATTCGACTACATAAGTTTTATGTAGAATACACATATCTTTGTGCGCCACGTGTGGCCTATTGAGAACTTAAGCTGTAAATCCTTGACATGGTTAATTCGCACAGACATATGTAGGATTATCACCTATCTTGGATGTTCTTCTCTGTTCTATTCCCTAATGGGTGGATCTAGAGAGGATATGTTTATACATACCTCGACAGAGGTGTATGAGCACTTGTGTGTTCTCGGTCGACAAACTATCATGACCATTAAGACCAAAGAGAGAAGGGTAGGAAGTTTGATGAAGCATAACACACCAGGTGTTCGACAGAATGCATGTGTGGGGTGAAGTTGTGACCTTATCTTGTAATTCCTTCGATACCATTCATTATCCATTTACTTGCTTTGATAGATAGTTATAACTAGATTAATCACACTTCCATTAGTTGTTGTCCGAATAAGACTTTAAGTGATACAAAATTGGTATTTTGTAAAATATTAGTGATAGTTCCTCGTGGGTACGACACTTTACCTAACACTGTATTACTTGTTAGGCCGCATATACTTGTGCGTGTTTAGTGATCGGTTTTTCGACCAACAACATGGTACGAAGGGCTGATCACCCTAAGTACGGGGAGTCCCTACAGTATGACTGTTTAGGTTAAAGTTAAAAGATTACTTGTAACCTTGGACATAGTTTGTGGTCTTGTGACCCTCAGTTTCATTTCATATGTTGATACTAGTTTTTTATTATCATTGACATAGTATTATTCAGTTCTGATAAGCTTATTCATTGGCAATCATTATATTATTGTTATTCATTGCTATTCCAAGTGGGCATTTATTTTGCTCACTTTTGCATATATATAATTATTGCAGCTAAGGTTGAGAAGGTCGATGAACCTACCACTAGCAAGGGAAAAGAGAAAATGAACAAATGTTGAAGAACTGTACTTTTATTTAATGTCATGATGATATACTTTATTTTCAATGATGTGATGTAATTATTTTATTTTCCGCACTTAATGTATGTTAAAGGCTAGATGACCTGTGAGACGTATTGGTTTAATGATGTAACCCTTTTAATTGGAGGATTTATGGTTTAAATTTTAATATAGTTGGATAGTTAGATATGAATGAATGGAAAGTGAACACCAAGTCTTGTGGGAATGAAGTACCCAAATTTGGGGGTGTCACAGAAACTGAGTCTCTTGGGGTTTTCTCCAAGATTCAAAACTGGACCTCCCGGGGTTATCTCTGGGGTTGAGCTAATTTGACTTCCAGGGTTATCTCTGGAAGATGATTTTTCCCTCCTGCAGAGCTAGTAACATGAATGCAAAATTTTGAGTGTCTACAATTATCTTGTACAAATTTTTATATCTTGTATAAACTTTATAATATACAAGTATCTTCACCTTTGCATTTACTTTATGTAATGGATCTTTGTAAGCAAATATCCTATCTATAACTTCCTAAATTCTATACAAGCAAGTTCTTGAACTTTATTCAATCTATTCATTGATTACAAGTATCTAAATATTGTTCTCAAGTGATTCATATATAATAAAAATTGTTTTGTTCTTTATGTATTAATTTTGGTTATGCAAGTGTCCTTATTTGTATAAATTGTTACAATTAAACAAGTATCCTTAATCTCAAATTCTTTGATATAGTAAGTTTTGATGCATACTATTGAATATTGGTATGTATACACGGTTTAAAAGTTGTCTAAGCTAATTAATCTAGGTAGACATAGTTTTAAATATTTCATATAATAGATTCATCCAACTAAACTATTTAGGTTAGGACTCCAGATTGAGTATGAACATCCCTAAATCGAGAAATTTTTTATGCGCCAAAGGCAGTTATGATGAACGCAAATGTCGTTCTTGCATGTAGTGTTGATCAATACAGGGCATAACGAGCTGATCACCCACCATGCCTGTAAGTCAGGCGGTTTGCAGATAAATTTCTTTTAAAACCTTTTCAAACTTGAAAATAAAAGTTCATGGTCTAGTGACCGCTTAACATCTTTAGTCAATACGTTATTTCAAAAATATAAATGATTTTTAATGTTATTCAGAATTATTTTAGTTACTTCACAACTATTGATTTGTTGTAGAAATATACTCACAAAAAATATTTATTCCTTGTTATTGGAAATGATTAATTGTTTCAGCTACTTCACAATCTTTTGCATATTGTTGAAGTTCTAAAGAGTTAAACTTTTCTAATCATGATATATCGTTCTTATATTTAAACTTGCTGAGTGAATTAGTTACTATCCTTGCTATATCATGATATTATTTCAATTAAGCCCGAATGTTCGAAGAAGGACAAAGGCAAAGAGAAGGCGACAAAATAGTGTCTTTTGTGGAATGAGTATTATGTTATTTATGGATAAACATTTTGTATTGAGGTATGTAATGAATGATGTAATTCATAAGGAATGGGTAGATAGATGTGATGTGTATATTGTATTGTAAGTACCGAATTCGAGGTTCAAGGGACTCGGATTTGGGGGCGTCACAAATATGACCTGACTATTTACAATGACATGCAAAGAAAACTAGACATTGCACTGATCGAGTTAAAAAAAATTAATAAAATGTCTAATAAAAGATTTTTGAAATATGGGGTATCTAATCTATAGAGGGGTAATGAATTTCTTATATCTGAAAATATATGTCTTTGAGCCTTATAAATTTTCAAAGTTTGAATAATTTATGGTGAGATTGACATGTTGATACACACACGCACATTATGGGTTGGATATAAATTGAATTGATGATATCTCGAGTTTAGCTAGCATTTGGTGCTTATTAATTAATTGTCTGATCATCAATCATCTACCTTTATACAATTTAATTTTACATCATTATTCGATGTTAAACTTTATATAATGCGGAATAATTTAAACTTTTATGTCTTCTTACTTTAATTCCCTAAATCAAAACCTTTATCATCTACATGTCTTTGAATCAATCTTATTTTATGATTCACTTTATCACTGTTATTATATAAAATTTTTACATTTCAACCTGATAACCTTTACATATCAGATAACTCTAACTTTAGCTTTACAACTCAACATAAAACTATACATCATAAAACATTTAGTACATCTCATGAATCTTAATCATGGTATAAAGAAATAACAACTTTAGCTAAAATATTAATCTTCGTGATTTATTTCGATCCACGTCATTCAAGTAAAGCATATAATGTTACCTTCAATCCTTAACTTTGCAAAAATGGTTATTTACAAGGTTGAGCTCGATGACCCAACAAAATCTAATAGTTTTCATGCATCACGTAATACATAATAACATGCTCAACATATATCTCATAAACATTGGACTAACATAACATACATGTTACAGTTCATATAACAAGTATAAAGATTGAGTTCCTTTACTCAATCAACATGCTTTACTCAATCAACGTAGTCATAAGTTGACTTTAACATTTCATACATTCAACATATATATAACACATCATGCTCTTTTTGCAATAAAGATTTAAAACAATCAAATTCACATAGCAAATAGAAATCAAAGACTTGCCTTGATCGTTGTTTACCAATAACAGTTTAACAGCTTACAGATATCTGCACTTCACGTGCCCTACACAATTATATAATCATACACATCAACTATTAGTCACATAGCAACGCATAGTAGTTGTAATGTAAAATTTACTCTATGTCTCATAACCCTTCCTATCATAAATACACAATGTTCAATTTGATTGTGTTAACTTTAGACTTATATCTCACTATATTTCATATTTGAAGTTCATTCAAGTGTTTAAGTCTTGCTAGGACTACTTATTGGTTTTATATTAACCCTATTCAATATCTTATAATATTCATTTCATTTGATTTAAAACACTTTTTACGTTCATCAACACTTATCACGGCGTTTCGACGTTTATTAAATCACGCCTTGATTTATCTCTCTTGTGTGTGCTTAGTATGCACATACAAATTATCTAATATATCATTTATTAATGTTAAACATCATTATACTTCATAATATTCATGTTTTATAACTTAGAACAACATCTTTTATTGTCAAGAGCACTACACTTGCATACGTGCATGCCTGACGCCCTCCGATTGCCTCCGAAAACACAGCAGTCCTAAAGATGACCATTTTGACACCTGTTCCAGACCTCAAATTGAAAAACTTAAAGAAAAAAAGTTGTAGGTCTATTCGTCCTCGCTCCGGATCTTCTTGAATCACCTCAATTGGAGTTCGTATGAAAACGTTATATCTATTTTACTAAACTAGGTCAAAGTAGTCACACCTGACATACTTTTTGGCGCAATGCAACATAAGCCTTAAGCGTGGCGTAGCGCCCCAAATGACTTAAATGACTTAGTAACAATAACAATTATTAGCGTAAAAACAGGACACAAACTCTCTTGTTCTTCGCGATTTTTGACCCTTTTCTCCTACTAATCTTCATAGCTTGAGTTATACACATCCAAATTAGTCCGTTTTTGATTCTATGGATTCGTAATTCATAGAACTACAACATACTAGAATTCTAACAATTTATAAAAATATTAATCAACCTAAAATTTGACCCAAAACACATGTTCATACTCTATTTCATGTTTTAAACACATTTAGCGAATTTGAATACCACGACTTCGTTACTTAATCGATTAACATGATTTAAACTACGCCGCTTTCGTTTCTTAACATACTAACATATTCTAACATCAAATAACAGATTATAACACATATTAAGCATGAAATTTTGTACTTTCTAAAGCCATTTTTGAACAAAAACACTGTTATTTACTTTTCTCCTTATAAACCCAAATTTCATGTATTTGAACATCAACATATACTTATAGAGGATAACTAACAGATTTAGCAAGAGAATACATACATATAAACAACATCTTCTACAACAATTCAACAAAACCTAATTTCCAAAGAATAGAAAATTATAAGACTACAGATTAGAATTAGGGGTAAATTATACCTTAAACCCTTGATTGAATGCTAGCAAAAGATAGTATTAGGGCTTAGAAATTCTCCTTCTTCCTCCTTGACAATCTTAGAAACTCACAATCACAATGTTTTCTCTCTTGCTTCCAAGTTCTCTATATCTTTTCATCGATAACTAGACTTAGGGGAAAAATAATACGCATAACATAAGCGGCCTCCCACTAACCCACGCACACTACAATTATAAAAAATAAAAAGTTTAAAGGCGATTAAAATAAACCAAAAGCCATAAGGCTACGTTTGGTTACACTACTAATTCCCATACTAGATTATTTAAATAATATTTATATTATATAGTTACACTTGTCACACATGTAACCATTTTAATAGCTTATAATTTATAATTATAATAATTATATTCTTATTATAATTATGCTTATAATAAATAATTAAATAATTATATATCTAATTTAATTAATAAATTAGAAACATCACTTTGTTTAATTTATTTATTTCCTTTAAATTAAACAATTCATTTAATTTAATTATCTTCTTAAATATTAAGCAATTGATTTAATTTAATTATTTCCTTAAATTAAATCCTTCAAATAAAATTAACATTATTCAATTTAATTTACATTAATCAATTTAGTTACTAAATTAATTCACCACAATTTTATCAACCATTTATTTATCTCAATAAATAAATAAATTTAAAATATTTATTTAATTCAATAAATATTTAAAATTAATTACTAAATTCATTTAATTTCTTCAATAGTTAACTCAACTATTAAACCTCACTTTCCCAATATATGAATATATATTTCTTCTTCACACCAGATCATATATTTCAACATATATAACATATATATATATATATACTCAAACTCAAAAACATCTCATAATAAAAATTTTAATTATTAAATTCTTATTTTAATAACTTATAAAAATTCAAAGTTGTCACATCTTTCCCCTTATAAGGATTCCGTCCTCGGAATCAACGAAACTTCCACTACTCGGTTTTCACAAATCTCTTTTCAAAATTTATCGTTGAATATCATCAACACATCACCTTAATATAGGTTTTATTTATTACCATTACCACCATTTCTCATAATAAATTCTTGTAAGTTTTATTTCATAACCTTTACTTAGACTCAATTATATTTGAGTATTATATATTCTTTAACCCATTCATTTCCTTTTCTAAGGATCGTTATCATAAACACTCGGGATATTACATTCACCCATTCTTCTAAGAATTTCGTCCTCAAAATTTTATTTATTAATCTTCATTCATTCAATCTATCAAAATAGATTTTATGTTAATATTTTATTCATTCATTGGGTTCTAAAACCACTTCTTTCCACAAAGATCTTTCTACAATTATTAAACTTTTCTATTAAAAGTTTTACATTATTCTTTGATAACTCATCTCCTTCTCATTTAAAAATTTCTTTTCTCACCTATTCAACATATCCATCATTCAGTGTCGCATTCTACGACTTACTTACTTCTTTTCTAAGAATATCATCCTTACCACATTCGCCTTTTAGAATAGAAAGAATCTTCCACAATTGCTCAATAATTGGGAAGCAGTATGAATAACTCAAGAATTTAAAAGATTCCAAATCATGCTGAGGGGTTATAAGACCTTGAACTACGTCCCTGGGTTATCGAGTATCTCGACTTGAACCTTTAACAGTCATAAGACTATACAGACCTTGAACTCTTCTCCAGGTTTAACAGTATATCACCACTGTGAACCATCTTTAACAGAATGTTTAGCAATCACACAAACCGAAAACACTCTCTCTCGCAAGTACTTACAGGTGATCACTTATCGTACCCTTACGTCGCAAGTACAACGATTACATCTTAACATCGTAACGACTATATGCGTTACTTTCGGAACCATTGTCTCCGATAACATGTCCCCTTTTATAGGGTTGTTCACCTCGACTTTTCAACATCTCGAATCCGCACCAAAAACAATTTGGTTTGGCATAACTTCTCAAAAACGCTTGAATTTTATGAACATCTTTCAATATTCGTCTAAATTCAAATCAAATAGCATAGAATTTAAATAATTCTAGACTTCTATTGAAATATTCATATACATCAATCATATATATATATATATATATATATATATATCATATATCTTAAAGAAATCTAAAAAATCTTTTTATGGCGTCATGATTATATGCGTTGTCATACTACATCTCTCACCATAGTGGGTTGTGATCATCATATGATCACATCCAACACCGTGTTCCATTGCATTGATGACTCCATCGCTTATCATATCACCCGATATATATAATTAAAATATATTTTGAAAATTTAAAAAATCATTTTTTTATCTAGCCGAAACAAACAGTGATAGATATAGAATAATAGCATTGTTTTAAAAAAAATTCTTTGGTTCACTAGTGTGACCCAACCTTTTCAAAAATCAAAAGTATAACCATTGGCACGAAGTCAATAAATTTCGAAAATCTAGCAAAGCTAGAAGATTTGGAAAACCTATGTCTCCACTTTCTATATTGATCCATTGCTTAATAATTCTATCGATTCCCATAATTCTCAATTCATCATTCATAACTTATCTATACCCCAGCATAGTTTATCAAACTTACCACACATTAGAAATTCAGGAACTTACCACAATAATATGAGCTTAAGAACTTATCCTAGTCAGACCATAATCGTCCATTCGCTGAGGGGTTCAAAACATACCATATTATTGTGAGTCACGAACTTACCATATGCATTAGTTTTAAGAACCGCACCTAATCCTAATAATATCTCGACTAATCTTAATAGTTTCTAACTATCAAACATACACATGAGAAAAAGAATCACCTTTTCACCACACATACATTGATAGCGCGACACACCAATATTCCAATGATTATCAATGTGATAAACCGAAAAGTGCAAGCACAAAACCTCACCCATACAAAGATTTGTACAACTTAGCCATCACATGAGTCCTCAATTGAAATCCCACCTAACTCTATCTTACTCTTAACTTTTCTTTTTTCGATCTGAATTTCTCGTATCACATTATCTATAACTCCTCATGAGTTTATCTCGTACTATATCATAGTACATCATCTTCATAACATCAAGCTATAATTATTCAAACATTACAAACCATCTTTCCTTTATAACTTAAAACAGTATCACGTCGTGATCTTATTCTATAATCATCTCCTTAAAAGTCTTTTTCTTAACTCGTGATCGCTTTGTTTCTGATCCCTTTCTTTCCTTTTTTCATCATTACGACATTCTTTGTTATCTTAAGTATTGGAGTTAGCAACTCCATTTTTTTTCACTTCAGATTCTTCTTTTGAATTCTCTTGTTTATAAAACAATTCTTCCTTTAAGAATTTCTAACTTCATTTAAATTGCTCAACATTTCATTCAAGTTCCACATTTTCATCATACGTATCCATTTCTATACTTGGTACACATCGAGTCTCTAACAGTTTCAATATGGTACGCTGAGTGGTTTCCCACAAACAACCAACAAACTATGTTTCGAGTTGCTAGTTCGTATATACCTCCGCTCTATGAAGGAATCGTTTAGCCCAGATACCACACATCAACTATTAAAGAGTACAATTATACCATACTTAAATATAACTTTTTTTGTATTCTTAACTTCTTTATCATTCTCTTCTTATAGACATTGTCTATTTATTATCACATTTCATTCTTATTATTGGAGTTGGGTAACCCCACATTCATATTCCTTATAACTCTGTGAGATTCTTCTTTGAATCCTTTCACGCATGTTTTAATCCCTTCTATATAAATTTCTTAAATTACTTCTTATTGTTCAAACTCTATTTGAGCTCATTCTTTCATTATCTTCACCTCTCTTTCTCTAAGGTTATAGCCTAAGGTACTCCTACCTAAGGTTTATAACCTACGACTTTGATACCAACCAGAAATGACCCCAAAATTCATACAATTTAATTATTAACTTCGATTAGTTAATAACACATCTACCTTCCGATTTTACATCATTATTCGATGTTAAACTTTATATAATGTTTAATAATTTAAACTTTTATGTCTTCTTACTTTAATTCCCTGAATCAAAACCTTTATCATCTACATGTCTTTGAATCAATCTTATTTTATGATTCACTTTATCACCATTATTATATAAAATTTTACATTTCAACTTGATAACCTTTACATATCGAGATAACTCTAACTTTAGCTTTACAACTCAACATAAAACTATACATCATAAAACATTTAGTACATCTCATGAATCTTAATCATGGTATAAAGAAATAACAACTTTAGCTAAAATATTAATCTTCGTATATTATTTTTCCACGTCATTCAAGTAGCACATAATGTTACCTTCAATCCTTAACTCGCAAAAATGGTTATTTGCAAGGTTGAGCTCGACAAATTTCAAAGAAAATCTAACAGTTTTCATGCATCACGTAACACATAATAACATGCTCAACATATATCTCATAAACATTGGACTAACATAACATACATGTTACAGTTCATATAACAAGTATAAAGATTGAGTTCCTTACTCAATCAACATGCTTTACTCAATCAACGTAGTCATAAGTTGACTTTAACATTTCATACATTCAACATATATATAACACATCATGCTCTTTGCAATAAAGATTTAAAACAATCAAATTCACATAGCAAATAGGAACTGAAAGACTTGCCTTGATCGTTGTTTACCAATAACAGTTTAACAGCTTACAGATATCTGCACTTCACGTGCCCTACACAATTATATAATCATACACATCAACTATTAGTCACATAGCAACGCATAGTAGTTGTAATGTAAACTTTACTCTATGTCTCATAACCCTTCCTATCATAAATACACAATGTTCAATTTGATTGTGTTAACTTTCGACTTATATCTCACTATATTTCATATTTGAAGTTCATTCAAGTGTTTAAGTCTTGCTAGGACTACTTATTGGTTTTATATTAACCCTATTCAATATCTTATAATATTCATTTCATTTGATTTAAAACACTTTTTACGTTCATTAACACTTATCACGCAGCGTTTGACGCTTATTCGCCACACGCCCAATTTGTCTCTCTCAGTGTGTGCTTAGTATGCGTATACAACTTATCTAATATATCATTTATTAATGTTAAGCATCATTATACTTCATAATATTCATGTTCTATAACTTAGAACAACATCTTTTATCGTCAAGAGCACTACACTTGCATACGTGCATGCCCGACGCCCTCTGATTGCCTCCGAAAACACAACAGTCCTAAATATGACCATTTTGACCCCTGTTCCAAACCTCAAATTGAAAAACTTAAAGAATAATAGTTGCAGGTCTATTCGTCCTCGTTCCGGATCATCTCTGAATCACCTCAATCGAGTTCGTATGAAAAAGTTATGCCTATTTTACTAAAATAGGTCAAAGTAGTCACACCGACATACTTTTTGGTAAATATTACCCATTAAGCCTTAAGCACAATGGGCATAACGCTTACAAGAAATGACTTGCTAGTAAATGATTTAGTAGCTAATGCTTAGGCATCAAAAGCGTAAAATGCGGACTGAAACTCAAGCTACCGTTTTCGCGATTTTTGACCCTTTTCTCCTACTAATCTTCATAACTTGAGTTATACACATCCAAATTAGTCCGTTTTCGATTCTATGGATTCGTAATTCATAGAACTACAACATACTAGAATTCTAACAATTTATAAAAACATTAACCAACCTAAAATTTGACCCAAAACACATGTTCATACTCTATTTCATGTTTTAAACACATTTAGCGAATTTGATCGCCACGGCTTCGTTACTTAATCGATTAACATGATTTAAACTACGCCGCTTTCGTTTCTTAACATACTAACATATTTTAACATCAAATAACAGGTTATAACACATATTAAGCATGAAATTTTGTACTTTCTAAAGCTATTTTGAACAAAAACACTGATATTTACTTTTCTCCTTATAAACCCAAATTTCATGTATTTGAACATCAACATATACTTATAAAGGATAACTAACAGATTTAGCAAGAGAATACATACATATAAACAACATCTTCTACAACAATTCAACCAAAACCTAATTTCCAAAGAATAGAAAATTATAAGACTACAAATTAGAATTAGAGGTAGATTATACCTTAAACCCTTGATTGAATGTTAGCAAAAGATAGTATTAGAGCTTAGAAATTCTCCTTCTTCCTCTTGACAATCTTAGAAACACTTAATTACAATGTTTTCTCTCTTGCTTCCAAGTTCTCTCTATGCTCTTCACTGATAACTAGACTTAGGGGAAAAATAATACGCATAACATAACTGGCCTCCCACTAACCCACGCACACTATAGTTATAAAAAAAAAAGTTTAATTATCGAAAAATAAACCAAAAGCCATAAGGCTACGTTTGGTTACACACTAATTCCCCACACTAGATTATTTAAATAATATTTATATTATATAGTTACACTTGTCACACATGTAACCATTTTAATAGCTTATAATTTATAATTATAATAATTATATTCTTATTATAATTATGCTTATAATAAATAATTAAATAATTATATATCTAATTTAATTAATAAATTAGAAACATCACTTTGTTTAATTTATTTATTTCCTTTAAATTAAACAATTCATTTAATTTAATTATCTTCTTAAATATTAAGCAATTGATTTAATTTAATTATTTCCTTAAATTAAATCCTTCAAATAAAATTAACATTATTCAATTTAATTTACATTAATCAATTTAGTTACTAAATTAATTCACCACAATTTTATCGACCATTTATTTATCTCAATAAATAAATAAATTTAAAATATTTATTTAATTCAATAAATATTTAAAATTAATTACTAAATTCATTTAATTCCTTCAATAGTTAACTCAACTATTAAACCTCACTTTCCCAATATATGAATATATATTTCTCTTCACACCGGATCATATATTTCAACATATATAACACGTATATATACATACTCAAACTCAAAAATATCTCATAATAAGAATTTTAATTATTAAATTCTTATTTTAATAACTTTATAAAAATTTAATTAAATTGAATAATGATAATTTTATTATTTGAAGATTTAATTTAATGAGATAATTAAATTAAATGAATTGTTTAAGAAAATAAATAAATTAAATAAAATGATGTTCTAGTCTAATTTAATAATTAAATTAGATAATAATTTATTAATCATAAGTATAATTACAATAATATTATAATTATTATAATTATAATTGTAAGTTATGTAAATTAGTTAAACGTGACAAGTAAAAACTATATAATATAAATATTATAAAAATAATCTAGAAGGGGGGAGATTTGTGTAAACCAAACAAAGCCTTGTGGCTTTTGGTTAATGTAACAGCCAAAGGCGTTTGACTTAATAAACTGATAGCCACGATTATCAGTGTTTAAGCGCTCAGTTGGGGTTATTTCACGTATTCTTCTAAGGACTAAGAACAGAGAAAGAGAAAGAGAGAGAGAGAGAGTTTGGTGAGAAAGAGAGAACACAGAGGAAATTGTTAAGAAATTGAGGGTTTTTGTTGTGGAAAGGGAAAAGAATTGAAGCCATTCTATATCATTTTCTCCAATGATCAAGGATTAAAGGTATACTTTACTCCTAATTTTCATGTTTTGAGTTTTTGGTGATTATTTTCTGTAAATTGTTAAGTCACGTTAGATTGAGATATAAACATGTATGTATGGATTTATAATCTGTTAATCATCATATATGAGTGTTATTTGTTGATCAAATACATGAAATTTGGATTGCAAGAAGAAAGTTAGAATAACAGTGTTATGTTTATGTAAATGGCTTGTGTAAGTCCAAAATGTGATGTCCAATACTTGATATAATCTTTAAATTGATGTTAGATTGTGTTAGCACATCAAGAAATGAAAACAACGTAGTTGTAATGGCTTAATTAGGTTAAGAAACGAAGTTTTGGCAATCGAATTCGCTAAAAGTTTTAAACTATAAAGAAATTGGAAAAAAAATATGATTTTTATCCTTAAAAGTTAATTATAAATGATGGTTATGTTTTTAGAATTGTGAATTGTATGCTTATGGATGTTATTGCAAGATCTTAGTTGTTAGGTTTTGTGAATTTCTATGGAATTGGGAGAAATTTGGAGTGTGTTGTTGTATAGCAGGTAAGTCAAGAATCATAGCTCATTTCTGTAACAAATAAGTAATACAATTGCTTGTCAGTACTCACAGTAAAAATCAGTCTTGACTGCTACGCATACGGCCTTCTAAGTTTTTGCAGACCAAATAAGTATGACAATTAGTTAAGGCTTGAAACAAGATAGCAATTGCCTAGTGCCCTAAGCCGAGGCAGTGAGTTCTGATTATATGTAAGCTATAATAAAAGGACCTAATCTAGATTGGCATATATGATAAAGACGTTAAATCATAACATGGCATACAATAACAGATTGTAATGTAATGTAATACTAAATGTGAAGATTTTAAGTTATCATTTGAGAAAGTTATGTAATGAATGAAAATTGATGTTTACAAGAGTTAGAAGTGAATGATAAAGCTCATATTAAGAGATAGTGAGATTTCAGATCCGTAAGAATGGTTAATCAACATGATTAGACATTAAGTTAAAGGTTATGGCTTAAATGGTGGGTTAAATCTATAAAGCTAATGTTAATGCAACTAATTGGTATTGCGATTTCAATGGTATGTGTAGGGTAATTGGCGAACATTATTATATTTGTGTAGCTTACACACGAGGCAAGTTCCCTAACTTCATTCTCTTTGTAACGAATGCAAGTTTCAAAATTCCATTATCTTATGATTGTTAAGCAAGCTTTCTAGTCCTAAATTATCATTGTGCAAATCCATATTAAAGTTGAGCAAGCCTATTGATTTTATCTTATGTATGATTGTGCAAGCTCTTGTAATCTAATTCGTTATATCGAGCGAGTTTCACTTTCCTAATTCTTGTTATTGGTATTCAAAGCATATACTATTTTAATTCATTATTTCAAATGAGGTTTTCCTAACTCTTTTGGATGTAGTACCTTGCATATATACCATGTCTATTCAGATGTCTATAGTTGTTATTCAATTTTTGATTTAAATAACCTTGTTCAATTCTATATTATTGTGTTGAACCTTCAAATAGCAAGCAAAATCTTATTGATTGGACTAATCTATAATTGAATAGTGTTCTAAAATTCTAGAACCACTGATAAGCTAGTTCTGAGTTAAACTTTCTTTAGTGCGGAAATCCTAAAGTTAAACTGAGACGAATAACCCTAATATAGGGGATTATGTACGTGTAACATTTAGATGTTTGTGCACAATACATGGTACAAAGGGCTGATCCCCCTAAGTACGTAAAGAAGGGTCTGTATAGTCTAAATGACTATTAAGGTTGAGGTAATAATACTTAATTACCGGGTACATAGTTCGTGGTCTTAAGACGCTCAGATATTTAATTTGAACTTGTTTTTCTATTTTGATTCGCAGTATAAGTTCACCATTATTCAGCAATTGTTATCCAAGCTTATGTTGTTATTGTTATTATTCTTTATATCAGTGGGCAATTGTTTACTCACTCTTGCAATTAACACTGCAGCTAAAGTCGAGAAAGTCGATGAGCCATCTTCCAGCAAAAGAAAGGGCAAGATGTCCAAGTGTTGAAGATCTATGTGAATTTATTTGAATGAATTATGTTATAAGACTTAATTTATTTTGTGATGTATTCCGCAGACTTGTGTAATAATTTAAGGTTAGATTACCTGGGATTGTTTAAAATTGATGTAACCCTTTAATGGGAAAGATTATTATTTAAAGTTATTAAAATTATGTCTTTATCCTTTATTATGGGTAGTTAGATGTAATAGTTTTGGATAATGAGAACCAAATCCCGTGGAAATGGAGTACCCGGATTTGGGGGTGTCATAGGTTGGTAATAGAGCTTTAGGTTATGAATCTTAGGTGGGGAAACCTTAGGAAGTAACCTTTAAGAAGACAGAAAACATAGTGGTGTCAAACTCTTATCGAGTTTTAAGGAATAGATTAAGGCATCCATTGAAGCTAAACAATAAAAGACATTATGTGCTATGTGTTAATAACTTATGTGCTTGCGAGTATCGAAGAATGTTAAGTAAAACTTAAAAGTATTTTGTTGTCAGGATGTCTAACGTTGGAGGATCCAGTCCAGCTAGGGAAGTGATACCTCAGATACCTAGAGATGAGGAACCCCGAGATGTCCACATTGTGCGGGAACAGTTGATTCAGAGGGAGCCTTCTCGGTTGATTGCTGAGGAAGAATAGGAGGATAAGCATGTGTCTGATCCTGAGGAGGAGAGCTCTGAGGAGATAAAGGAGGAGGACGAGGACGAAGAAGAGGATCCTGTGGATTTTCCACCAAACTCCATATCAACTGAGATGTATGATGCGCTGTATGATAGAATTATAGGATAAGGTTGAGGAGCTGAAGGAGTTGGCTGAGATAAGTCAAGCTACTATCGAGCAGAAGGATGCGGAGATTTACGAACTTGACTCACGAATTGGAAACACGGAGTGGGACCTAGTTCATAAAAAGGGTCAGCGTGAAGATCTATTAGCTGAGAACAAGAAGATGAAGACTGATGTGGAGAAGCTAAAAGATGACTTGAAAGAGAAATCGCTTAGCTGCCATGAAGGAGAGGGACGCTTGGATGAAGGCCACTCAAATGCGGTGCACTGCCGTCTTGAAGCTAATGTCCAAGTGAAGAAGGCCAAGATGAATGAAATAGAATATGCCTTTCATTCTATGATTGATAGGGCCCAGGATCGAATCTTTTATTACCCACCTCAATTTGAAGACTCACCGTGGTTCATGATGGATTGTAGGATGACGTATCGTATTATGGGAAGAGCGTAGAGAATCCTCTCGACGTCTTAATATGCCCAGATAGGAAGAATAAGAATAATAATGATATATGATTAAGTATGTGAATAAATAAGTTGTAAGTACATTATTATGAAATAAATAAAGGGGTAGTGTGAGGATGTAATCCTGAAACTTGTTTAGTTCAGGAAAATGGATGTTGATAGTAGAGATGTTATACTTATTATGTTATGAAAAGTTTTAAATGAATAAAATATCAAAGTTTATTGAAATGTTATGTGTTATAGCTTTAATCTTAGAATGTTTAAGTTAAACGTTAAATACTCAAGAAGTTGAGTAATGCACTAATAATCGTATATTTTAACAGAAAATGCCTCCTAGAAGAAGATAACCACGTCAACAACCACCTCCTGAGGGGTCTACTAACAATAATAACGAGGCCAACGCTAAACTGGTTCTGCAGTTGGTAACTTTGTTAACGGGAGGACTTGCAAATCAACCGCAAGCTTATGTCACGACCTTCAAGGACTTCAAAGCGGTTGGACTGCCGGAGTTTCAAGTGTCTATGAATCCAGTTGAATCCCAAACCTAGATCATGGAAATGGAGAAGGTGTTCGACGTTGCCAGAGTCAATGAGGATCAGAAAACCGCGTTTACAACGTTCATGTTGAAGTCTAAAGTTAGTTATTGGTGGCAGGAAAATAAGGTTTGTGGGGGACAAGGAATAATAGTGTGGGATAGGTTTAAAGAGATGTTTTTTGAGATGTACTTTCCAGCAAGTTCTCGGAATCAGTTGGAGGTTCAATTTTTGGAGTTGAAACAAGGAACCATGACTGTACCAGAATATGGTGCAAATTTTAATGAGTTCGCAAGGTTTGCCACTTATCAAGTTAATACCGATGAGCGTAAAGCAAGAAGGTTCAAACAAGGGTTGAAGCCCTGGCTTTATAGCAAGGTTTCAATGTTCTAGTTAAACACATTTGCGTCTATATTAGAAAAGGAAATTATTGCGGAGGGTGGAAACAATGCCTTAACCAAGTACAACCAAGAACAGAAGAAGAGAAATATTGAGAATAAACGTAAGGCTAGTGAAAGCAATAATGGAAGTAACAATCAGAAGAGGAAGTGGAGTGAGAATTCGACTGTGGGGGGACAACAAGGAAGTCAACAAAAGAAGAAATTTGAAGCTAGTGCTACTTATGGAAGAATCACACTTGAGTGAATTTTAGAAAATATTAAAATAAAAATTTAGTAGATAAAATTCTTAAGGCATGTGAAGGGTTCAAATAAAAATATATAAGTGTTACGAGGTATGTGGTATTGTGTTATATAGGGTAATATAAACTATGTAATAAGTGATGTTGTGTTTAATAAATATATATATCATTATTATATATTTGTTATAAATTGTAGAGATGAATTAGTAAGAAGATGGATAAAATTTATCTATCGATATTAAATAATTTATGTGAAAATTATTTTATATTAGTAAGTTGGTGACATTAAAATATCTTTTGATAATCACCAATTTCTTGAGTATATGTATGAGTGAATATCAAGTCTAAGGTAGTGCAATCTTACTCTTTAATGGTTGATGTATAGAAATTGGGCTAAACGATTCCTTTAGAGAGCGGAGGTATATATCTTAATTAGTAATCGATCTAACTCACGTGTGAAAATAGTGTAGACGCGAGACTAAAACTAATTTGTTGGTTGTTTGTGGAAACCACTCAATTTACTATATTGAATACTATTAAAGACTCGATGTGTGCTAGGTTTAGACTTGTATATATGTACGTTGTTGATGAGAGAAGAAAATTGATATACCTTTAAAGTGGTTAGAAAATTATTGAGTAAATTGATACACCGGCGAGAAGTGAAGATTAAAGGAATGTATGTATGTGTTATATTTCGAGTTTTGTGTTATTGGTGAGAAGAAATCATAAAGGAGATGTATACTTGGTTAAACTAATAAGTGAAATAGAGTTTTAAAAGTCGAAGTGTGATCCTTGAATTTTTAAAGAAAATTGTAACAGATGATGTGAAATCAAAGTGAGGATTTATGATTAGACGAGTTAACGCTTAAGGAGGGTGTGTAAAGTATTTAGAAGCATAGGTTTCATTTTTGCTGGTGCAGAACTTGTCTGCCTCTGATTTTGGTATGGCATAATTGCGCATTACAAGCCTATGACAGCAAGCAATTGCTACTTTGGTCTGATTAATCGGTTTGTGAAATTAAAATTCAAGTAATGGGTATTAAGGACTCATAAGGATAATAAAAATCTTAAATGATGATTAAGTTATCCATGAATGGATTTGAATAAGGTTTAATTAATTAACCCGGATTAATTATTGGTTAATTAAGTGATATTATATAAGTATTAATGTTACGTGTAAGTTGATTAATTCAATTGAGTTACACTAGTTTAATACGTATTGAGAAGTGTGGAATTGACAATGAGAATTATGAAATGCCTTGTGTAGCATAATGTGAAATGAGTAAATTCACTAAGTGAGTTAAAAGGAATTAGGAAGATTAATCGTGTTTGATCATGTGATTTCACATAAGTAATGAATACACTTTTAGATAGGTAATATCACTCATGTGGACATTAATTCGTGTCGTGTAAAACGAGCTTGGCGATAAAAGTTGACACTAGGCTTGAAGCTAAACCAGTCTTGACACTATCGAGTCAGGTAGTACAAGGCTCAAGGCCGTCCTAGAAGACAAATCGGCCGCAAATTGCACCGTTGTTCGATTGGAGTTGGTTAAATTCTACTGTACCACTGAGTTGGTACATTAATGTTATATATGTGACATGAATAAAACATAGGATAAGAGTACAATATGTTAATATGAGGTACCTAGTAGCACCATGGTATCATATGAAGTTGTAGTACAGAAATGATTAAATATCTGTGTATTCTAGAAACTGAAGAGGAAATTCAATGTTTAAATAAACATTAATATTAAATAAGGTTGTAATGTGGTTATGTGAGTGGTAGAGATAATTATGGAATTACCTAGACAATAATGCCTAACTGCAATATTTTATCGCGTGTAGTTAATATGTACATGGATTATATGATGTGAGTATAAAACTTATCTTTAAATTCCTAATATGGTAACAATTGTACCTTAATATTACATTATGGGATTAAAAGAACCAAACCAAGCCTTACATAACAAATTCTTTGAGATATTTGCTCTTGTCCCCAAATTAAGTGTCACAAAGTACATGAATAGTGGTCCTAAAACTCTCTTTACGTATTCTCCAAGTGGCTATGGAATAGGTGATCATGGCTAGCAAGGTGGTTGGTATTGAGTTGTTGAACAACTCCTTAATAACCTTTGTTTCTTCCCTTTACACCATGGACTCCAATCTTGTGTAATGACATTGTCTAGTCCAAGCTTCTTCTATAAATACAAGCTTAAATTCAGTTTTTGGTGTTGATAGAAGTTGTTTGATAGTCTAATTGTCTGAGTTTGAGTGCTGAACTACTATAGAAGTATACTCAGAGTGTAGGAGGTCCAATCTGAGCTCAAGAAGGTATAATTTCTAATTATGTTCTTGAAATGGGTCTTGTTTGATTCTTGGAATTTGTTGAATTTATATGTCAATTGATATGAATTAACATGTTATAGTGTGTAAGAAGTTTACTAACATGTATGAACATCTTAATGATGGTTTGAAATCATGTTTGAGGCAAGGGAAATGATGTTGGGTAACACTTTGCAAAAAGTAGTCTAGTTATCTTTTCGATTCTCGGCCTTCAGCCTGCAATTGCGCCTTTATTTATATAGGGTCAGGTGGCAATTGCAATTGCACTACACTAATTAATTAGTTGATGAGTTCATTATGTTAATTTGTTGCTAATTTGGTTTTAGGACTTTTATACACTTGCAAAAGAGGTATAACTTGTGTTATAAGGTTTCCTTATGAGTTAGGAAGTGTCCAACATAAATTAGTAGAAAATCTTTAACAAGAACTTCAAGTTTTGAAAACACATCTTGTGGAAACTTATGTTTCACAAGTTCTAAATTTAGTGGTTGATATACATGATTGATTTCAGATGTAAATGAGCATGATATAATGTTTATGGTGTCCGTATCCATGACTAAACTTGCTAAGTCTTGTGTTAAAGAAATTTTCAAGTATAGTAAGCTAATGGACATGAATGCTACAAGATATAGATTTGGAACTTGAAAAGATGTTAACATGACTGATTTCACACATAAATGAACATGATATATGATTCATAGTTCCTTTGTTCATAATCAAACTTATTAGACTTTGTGTGAAAGAAGTTTTTCAGAAAAAGCTTGATATAAAGAACTAAGGTGCATAAATGCTACTTGATTTACATTACGATCTTGCGAGCATGTTAACATGCCTTGACTACATATGAATAATAGAGCTTTAAAGTTGTCTTGTATGTGTTGAATGGCATTGTTCAAGTTTAAAGTGGTTTCAAAAGTAAACTTGAACATATTTTCAAAATCTAGTTGCATCACATGGATATCTAGATTCTAAAGGATTTATAGTCATGTCATGTTATGTCTATAATATCCCTAGATATGATTTATATGTGCTATATTGCATCATTCATGATAAAATGATTTCAAAGGCAACCTCGAGCATGTTTTCAACTTAAGTTGCATTATATATGAGTATTTAGATTTTAAAGGCTTGAGATGCCATGTTATGTTTCATTATGTCTCTAAACATAAGTCTTATATGTTAAACATAATGGAAGTAAACCAAGCATGAGGTTAAAGTATATTTTAAAGTGTTAAACGATGATAGCTATGAGTAAAAGATGTGAATATGTATGAGCATGTGTAGTACAGATTATCTGACCTCTTTATGAGAACAAAAGGCTAATTAGTACACCTAGTGATTTCATAACTCTATTTGGTTTTGATTCGTGAAAATCCTAAACTAAAGTCCCGAACATATAAGGTTGAACTTGAAGTGGTCATACAAGTATGTAAAGACCTCTAGTGTGTATGCATGTTAAGTATAAGTGTCTAAGTGTGTTAAAGTTTGGACTGAAACCAGGAGTGCAAAGCTCAACCTTGTTCAGCCAGGGGACAAAGCCAGCAATGCTACTGTCCCTAAGCCTCGACAGTATGTAGCATTTAACGCCATCCTCATGATCTTGAATAAGTTCTGTTTTTTGATCTGATGTTTGAAGCATGCTTATATGATTAATTTAACTTATATATATGATCAATATGGTATGTAATGTGTTAAGAAGCATGCTATGTGATAAAGATGAATGTTAATTATGACTTTTGAATGTTAAGTCCAAAGGAATGTTTTCAAAGATATAAAGCAATGATACATTTGTTTGAATTTTGAATTTATAATCTGATTTGTGCTATGAAAATATGGGATAGGTGATGTTGTATGAAGTTACAACTAAAGTTAGACTTATGTGTACGTTTGAACTTACCTATATGAGTTTTAAATGTGTCAAACACATATAGCAAGTCAAGTGTGTGATAGATATAAATGTTGATGTCAAGTACAAGTGGTTAAGGTATACCTATACGTACCTAGCTATTCTAAGAGTATGACGAGAAAGTGAAGTGTAAGTTTTACGAACCTAGTTAGGAAACAATGTAACATTGTTATTACATTGAGAATGCATGAAATATGTTACTAATGGATATGAATCCATGATTATATAACTGTGTAGGAATACACGAAGTGCAGATAAGCTTTAAGCAGTTAAGTCGTAGTTGATAAACTACGAATCAGGCAAGTCTTTCAGTTCCTATTTGTTATATGAATTCGATAACTGTTAGTTGAGCTATATTATGCTATGCAAATGTTGATGTATATATATGAAATGCATATGAGATATGTATGAAATGTGAAAGTTGATCTTTGATGATATGCTTGTGATATAAATCTCTATGCATTATTATGTGAAAGTAACATGTAGTAGTAAATATTAATTGATTATGAATGCATGAACTGAATATGTTATTATATGCTATATATGTGATGCATGAAAACTGTTAGAATTGCTGGGCTGTCGAGCTCACCCTTGCAAATAACCACTTTTGCGAGTTAAGGATACACGGTAAAGGTTTCGTGCTACTTGATTGATAAAGTCCAATAGTATCGAAGGAGATTGATTTATTATTTAACTAGATGCTCTTGAACCATTTTTAGGTTCTAGTAGATGTACATGATAGTAGTTTATAATGTGTAATACATGTTAAGTTATAAAGTTGTACTAGGTGATACATAGAGAAATTCGAATCGAGATGTAAATATTTATACAAGAATTCAAATAGAAGAATGAATCATAACATAATTTGATTCAGGATTTGTAATTGATTCAAGTTAAGATATCAATAAAAGATTTATTTTCAAAGGAGATTGAAAAAGTTTAAATTATTCCATATATTTATATAACATCGAATGTGATGTAAAACAGAATAATAAATGACCAAGATTTGAAACTTATAAAAGTTTGGGGTCATTATACATAGATCCTGGAAATGGAAAGAATTTATATTCTAAATTGTAATAAGCAAAGTTATATTCATTTAAGTTATGAATAAAAGATATAAATAGTTTGACGATAGTAGTATCGTGGGCGGACCAAATTCGAGGTTCAAGGGACCCGGATTTGGGGCGCATCAAAGTTGGTATCAAAGTCATAGGTTATAAACTTTAGGTAAGTGTACCTTAGGCTATAACTTGAGAGAGAGAAAGAAGATAAAGATTAAAATATATATATATATATATGAAGATTCAAAGAAGAATCTTGAAGTATTTAGAGAATGAGAATTTAGGAGTTTCCCAACTCTGGTAATAAAAATGTTAAGATAATGTCTATAAGATAAGTATGACAAAGATAATGAGAATGAACTCGAGTGGAGTTTTGTTGATAATAGGGAAAGAACCCTAAGGTAAATTGATGATCACGACATGATCGGATTGAGCTATGAAGTGATAAATAGTCTGTAATGACTAAGTGTGTATAGCTTGATGCTATAAGAGAATGTACTATGAAATGGTACGATATGAACTCATGAGGAGTTGTATGTGATGAGATACGAAGAATTCGTATCAAGTAAAGTGTAAGATAGAGTTAAGTGGGATTTCAATTGAGGACCCATGTCAGCAGCTGAGTTGTATGATTCCTTGTTATGGGCGGGGAATTGTACTTGGTGTAAAAACCACTTAGTTCTGGCACTGATAATCATTGAAATGTTTGTGTCGCGCTATTTGCTATATACTTGTTGAGAAGGTGATTCTTTTCTCATGTGTATAACAGATAGATAGGTTATAGTTAGAGAATATAAGGTTAAGTTGCGAGTTCTTAAAACTCATACTTATGGTACGTTCGTGACTCATAATTATATGAAATGTTTTTGAACCCCTCAGCGAATGGACGCCTATGGTCTGACTAGGGTAAGTTCTTAAACTCATATGATTATGGCAAGTTCCTAAATTTCCAAAGTGTGGTAAGTTTGATGAACTATATCGGGTATATATATGTTATGAAGTTAGAAATTTTGGTATAGTAAGCATTGATGGTGTTAGAGATTGATAGAATGAAGCAATGGAGTAAAGATTGAAGTTGATGGAGAAACATGCATTTTCTAAATCTTCTAGCTCTGCTAGATTTTCAAAATTTATTGACTTCGTGCTGATGTTTGCATTTCTGTTTTCTCGAAAAACTTTGGATCATGTGATTGAACCAATGATGTTTTAAAAATAATACCGTTATCCATATGTCTATGCTAATTGTTTCGGCTAAGACAAAATGATTTGAAAATTTTCAAAATGTATTTCTGACCATTTACATCATTTGGTATGGTGTAGAAATGGTAAACGATGGAGTCATCAATGCAGTTGAACCTAGTGTTGGTTGTGATCGAAAGATCGTCAGCCAATTTATGGTATGATGTAATATGACAAAGTCACATAATGGCGGAATCCTCAACGTACTACTAATCTAGTACGGTATCATGACGTCATAAAAGAATTTTTGGTTTTCTTTTAAATTATGAAGAAGGTCAATTAAGTTGGCCAAATTATTTCGATTGATGTCCGAATTGTTGATAAAAGTCTAAGCTATTTGATTCGGCTAGACGACTGTTGAAAAATATTTGTGGAATTCAAGCGTTCTTGAGTATTTATGCCAAACCAGATTGCTCGTGCGGATTCGTATGTGGAAAAAAAGTGAGGTGAACAACCCTATAAGGGGACATGTTTTCGGGGACAATGGTTCCGAGCGTAACGCATGTAGTCGTTACAAAACACTACGTTATGCCCAACGTAGTGGTACAATAGGTTGGCCACCTAGTGTATGCGTGTGGAGGGTGTTTTTCGGTCTTTGTGATTGATAAACACTTTGGTTTGCAGTGTGAAGGATTGTGATGAAGCACTAGTTCACTGGTCTAGTGTGACCCCTCAAAGATAAATTGGAATCTGAGTTATTCATACTACTTCCGATTATTGAAAAATCATGGAAGACTCTTATTCTTCTACGTGTGATGAATGTAGTGAGTAGAATGTTCCTTAGAAAGGAGAATGTGGTAGAATGCAAGTGAGCAAGTTATAATAAAACTTCCAAAAAGAGAATGGATAAAATTATTCAAAAGAATATGTAATATTCGGAATAGCACCGAGTAGAGAGAGGGTTTGGTGATTCCGAGGACGGAATCCTTATAAGGGGGAGAGGATGTAAGAACCAAATTTTTAAAAATATTAAAATAAGAATTTAGTGAATAAAATTCTTAAGGCATGTGAAGGGTTCAAATAAAAATATATAAAATGTGTTACGGTAGGTATGTGGTATTGTGTTACATAGGGTAATATGAGCTATGTAATAAGTGATGTTGTGTTTAATAAATATATATATCATTATTATATATTTTATTATAAATTGTAGAGATGAATTAGTAAGAAGATGGATAAAATTTATCTATCGATATTAAATAATTTATGTGAATTATTTTATAATAGTAAGTTGGTGACATTAAAATATCTTTGATAATCACCAATTTCTTGAGTATATGTATGAGAGTGAATATCAAGTCTAAGGTAGTGCAATCTTACTTTTAATGGTGGATGTATAGGAGTCGGGCTAACAATTCCTTCGAGAGCGGAGGTATATACTGAATTAGTAACCGATCTAACTCACTGTGAAAACAGTGTAGACGAGACGAAAACTAATTTGTTGGTTGTTTGTGGAAAACCACTCAGTGTACTATATTGAATACTATTAAAGACTCGATGTGTGCTAGGTTTGGACTTGTATATATACGTACGTTGTTGACAAGAGAAGAAAATCGATATACCTTTAAAGTGGTTAGAAAATTATTGAGTAAATTGATACACTGGCGAGAAGTGAAGATTAAAGGTATGCATGTATGTGTTATATTCGAGTGTTGTGTTATTGGTGGTAAGAAACTGTAAAAGAGATGTATAGTTGGTTAAACTAATAAGGGAAATAAAGTTTTAAAACTCGAAGTGTGATCCTTAAATTGTTAAGGAAAATAATAGTAACCGATGATGTGAAATCAAAGAGAGGATTTATGATTAGACGAGTTAACACTTAAGGAGGGATGTGTAAAGTATTTAGAAGCATAGGTTTCATTTTTCTCGCTGCGCGAACTTGTCTCGCTCTCTGATTTTGGTATGCGCAAATTGCGCCATTATTAAGCCTATGATTGCAGTAATAATTTACTGTACCATCTGTTGAATCAGTTTGTGAAATTAAAATTCAAGTAATGGGTATTAAGGAGTCATAAGGATAATAAAAATCTTAAATGATGATTAAGTTATCCATGAATGGATTTGAATAAGGTTTAATTAATTAACCCGGATTAATTATTGGTTAATTAAGTGGTAATATATAAGTATTAATGTTATGTAAGTTGATTAATTCAATTGAGTTACACTAGTTTAACACGTATTGAGAAGTGTAGAATTGACAATGAGAATTATGAAATGCCTTGTGTAGTATAATGTGAAATGAGGAAATTCACTAAGTAAGTTAAAAGGGAATTGGGAAGATTAATCGGGTATGATTATGTGATTTCATGTAAGTAATGAATACACTTTTAGATAGGTAATATCACTCATGTGGACATTAATTCATGTCGTGTAAACGAGTGTGGCGATAAAAGTTGACACTAGCTTGAAGCTAAACCAGGTCTTGATATTGTCGTACTGCAGGCACAATTCGCATACCCCAAAGAAGACAAATCGCGCAATTGTGAACCAAAGTTGTTCGTTGGAGTTGGTTAAATTCTACTGTAGCATTAAGTTGGTACATTAATGTTATATGTGTGACATGATTAAAACATAGGATAAGAGTACAATATGTTAATATGAGGTACCTAGTAGCACCATGGTATCATATGAAGTTGTAGTACAGAAATGATTAAATATCCGTGTATTCTAGAAACTGGAGAGGAAATTCAATGTTTAAATAAACATTAATATTAAATAAGGTTGTAATGTGGTTATGTGAGTGGTAGAGATAATTATGGAATTACCCAGACAATAATGCCTAACTGCAATATTTTATCGCGTGTAGTTAATGTATATGGCTTATATAATGTGAGTATAAAACTTATCTTTAAATTCCTAATATGGTAACAATTGTACATTAATATTACATTATGGGGATTAAAAGAACCAAACCAAGCTTTACATGCCCAAATCTTTGAGATATTTGCTCTTGTCCCAAATTAAGTGTCACAAAGTACATGAACAAAGGTCCTAAAATCTCTTTACGTATTCTCCAAGTGGCTATGGAATAGGTGATCATTACTAAGCAAGCAAGGTGGTTGGTATTGAGTTGTTGAACAACTCTTGATAACCTTTGTTTCCTCCCTTTACACCATGGACTCCAATCTTGTGTAATGACATTGTCTAGTCCAAACTTCTTCTATAAATGAAAGCTTAAATTCGATTTTGGTGTTGATAGAAGTTGTTTGATAGTCTAATTGTTCGAGTTTTTAGTGTTTGAACTACTATAGAAGTATACTCAGAGTGTAGGAGGTCCAATCTGAGCTCAAGAAGGTATAATTTCTAATTATGTTCTTGAAATGGGTCTTGTTTGATTCTTGGAATTTGTTGAATTTATATGTCAATTGATATGAATTAACATGTTATAGTGTGTAAGAAGTTTACTAACATGTATGAACATCTTAATGATGGTTTGAAATCATGTTTGAGGCAAGGGAAATGATGTTGGGTAACACTTTGCAAAAATGTAGTCTAGTTATCTTGCTTCACGATTCTGCCTGGCGCGCATTGCTATTCTATTATATTAGGGTCTTATTACTGCATTGCCCTGAATCGATTCTTGAATTTTGTTATGTTAATTTGTTGCTAATTTGGTTTTAGGACTTTTATACACTTGCAAAAGAGGTATAACTTGTGTTATAAGGTTTCCTTATGAGTTAGGAAGTGTCCAACATAAATTAGTAGAAAATCTTTAACAAGAACTTCAAGTTTTGAAAACACATCTTGTGGAAACTTATGTATGATTGATTTCGTATGTAAATGAGCATGATATAATGTTTATGGTGTCCGTATCCATGACTAAACTTGCTAAGTCTTGTGTTAAAGAAATTTTCAAGTATAGTAAGCTAATGGACATGAATGCTACAAGATATAGATTTGGAACTTGAAAAGATGTTAACATGACTGATTTCACACATAAATGAACATGATATATGATTCATGGTTCCTTTGTTTATGACCACCTTATTAGGCTTTGTTTTAGAGAAGTGTTTCAAGAAAAAGCTTAGTATAATAAGCTAGAATGCATGACTACTATATGATTTACACTCTGACATTGCGAGCATGTTAACATGCCTTAATTACATATGAATAGAGCCTTAAATTTGTCTTGTATGTGTTGAAAGGCATTGTTCAAGTTTAAAGTGGTTTCCAAAAGTAAACTTGAACATAATTTCAAAATCTAGTTACATCACATGGATATCTAGATTCTAAAGGATTTGTATGTCATGATATGTCTAGAATATCCCTAGATATGATTTATATGTGCTATATTGCATCATTTATGATAAAATGATTTCAAAGGCACCCTCAAGCATGTTTTCGAACTTAAGTTGTATTATATATGAATATTTAGATTTTTAAAGTCTTGAGATTCCGTGATATGTTTCATTATGTCTCTAAACATAAGTCTTATATTTTAAACATAATGGAAGTAAACCAAGCATGAGGTTAAAGTATATTTTAAAGTGTTAAACGATGATAGCTATGAGTAAAAGATGTGAATATGTCTAATTAGTACACCTAGTGATTTCATAACCCTATTTGGTTTTGATTCGTGAAAATCCTAAACTAAAGTCCCGAACATATAAGGTTGAACTTGAAGTGGTCATACAAGTATATAAAGACCTCTAGCGTGTATGCATGTTAAGTATAAGTGTACATATGTGTTAAAGTTTGGATTGAAACTAGGAGTGCAAAAGCTCAATCTTGAGTGCAGCGAGGACACAGTAAAATTGCTGGCCATTCCTAAGCTGAAGACAGGCCAATATTCTTGCCCATTCTGCAAATCTAGAATATGTTCTGTTTTTGGATCTGATATTTGTAGCATGTTTATATAATTACTATATATGATTAGTATGGTATGTAATGTGTTAAGAAGCATGCTATGTTGCAAAGATGAATGTTAATCATGACTTTCGAATGTTAAGTCTAAAGGAATGTTTACATGAGATAAAGCAATGATAAGTTGTTTGAATTTGTAATCTGATTTGTGATATATAGGTGATGTTGTATAAGTTACAACTAAGTCAGACATTTGTGTGTACGATTGAACTTACCTATATGAGTTTTAAATATGTCGAACACATAGCGAGTCATGTGTGTGGTAGATATATATGAGTGTGGATGTCAAGTACGAGTGGTTAAGGTATACCTATACATATCTAGGGTATGATGAGAAAGTGAAGTGTAGGTTTTACGAACCTAGTTAGGAAACAATGTAACATTGTTATTACATTGAGAATGCATGAAATATGTTATTGATGGATATGAATCCATGATTATATAACTGTGTAGGAATACACAAAGTGCAGATAAGCGTTAAGCAGTTAAGTTGTAGTTGATAAAATACGAATCAGGCAAGTCTTTCAGTTCCTATTTGTTATATGAATTCGATAACTGTTAGTTGAGCTATATTATGCTATGCAAATGTTGATGTATATATATGAAATGCATATGAGATATGTATGAAATTTGAAATTTGATCTTTGATGATATGCTTATGTTGGTATTAACGCTTATGTGCTATTTGATTCAGGTGCTACTTGTTCATTTATATCCATTGAATTTGCTCAGAACTTAGATTTGCCTCAAGAAGAATTAGAATTTTTCTTAAGCATAGAGATTGCGAATAGGGAGGTGATTCTGATTAGATTCATATATAAGAACTGTAGAGTGGTTATAAAGGGTTACGAGATGATGGTAGATTTGATACCAATTAAACTTGGGGAATTTGATGTTATACTGGGAATGGATTAGTTATTCAAGTATAGAGTTGTAATTAATTGCCAAAGGAAATGTGTTAACCTTATGACTCCGTTAATGGTAGTGTTTTATGGCAGTAAGTCACCTCGACAAGCAAGTTGTCTGACGTTGATGCAAGCTAAAAAGTTGTTGAGACAAGATGTGTAGGATACTTAGCCTACATAGTCGATACACAGAAGAAGAGTACGAAGTTAGAAGAGATACCGGTTATAAGATATTTTATAGACGTATTTCTTGACGATTTACCTGGACTTCTGCCGGATTGAGAAATCGAGTTCGTGATTGACTTTCAACCAGGAACGACCCTGATATCTAAAGAACCATATAGAATGTCCCCGGTAGAGATGAAAGAGTTGATGGTGTAATTGCAACAATTACTCGATAAGAAGTATATCCAGCCGAGTGTATCGCCATAGGGAGCCCCGATGTTGTTTGTTAAAAAGAAAGATGGATCGATGCGGCTCTGCATTGATTACCGAGAATTGAATAAGGTCACGATAAAAAATAAGTATCTGTTACCTAGAATCGATGATTTGTTCGATCAATTGAAGGGAGCGAGATATTTCTCAAAGATAGACTTGAGGAGTGGTTATCATCAGTTGAAGGTGAGGCCAGAGGATGTACCAAAAACATCATTCAGAACTCGGTATGGTCATTACGAGTTTCTGGTTATGTCTTTTGGTTTAACCAATGCACCTGTAACGTTCATGGATTTGATGAACAGGGTGTTTAAACCATTTTAGACAAATTTGTGGTGGTGTTTATTGATGATATATTTGTGTATTCCAAAACTAAAGAGGAACATGTTGAATACATAATAGTGATGTTGGAGACATTGAGAAAAGAGAAGTTGTATGCTAAATTCTCAAAAATGTGAGTTTTGGTTGGAACGTGTACATTTTCTCGGGCACGTTATTGATAAGGACGGAATTTTGGTAGATCCATCAAAAGTAGAAGCTGTAATAAACTGGGATCAGCCGAAGACACCGTTAGAAGTAAGGAGTTTCTTAGGATTGGCAGGATACTATAGGCGTTTTATTCAAGACTTTTCCAAGATTGCAACTCCGTTGACGAATTTAACTAGGAAGGCGGTTAAGTTTGTTTGGACGAAGAAGTGTGAGGAAATTTTTTGAGAATTAAAGAAGCGGTTGAGTTCAGCACCTGTGTTATCATTGCCTGATGATACAGGGAATTTTGTGGTGTATAGTGACACATCGCATAAAGGACTAGGCTGCGTGCTTATGCAAAACGACAAAGTTATTGCGTATGCATCACGTCAATTGAAAAATTACGAGAAGGGGTATCCGACTCATGACTTAGAGTTGGTTGCGGTGGTGTTTGCTCTAAAGATTTGGAGACATTATCTTTATGGAGAGAGGTGTGAGATATATACCGACCATAAAAGTATGAAGTATATCTTTACACAGAAAATTTGAATATGTGACAGAGAAGATGATTGGAGTTGATTAAAGACTATGGCTGCGAGATTTTCTGTCATCCCGAAAAGGAGAATGTTGTTGTTGATGCCATAATTAGAAAGGAAATAGAGAAGTTAATGATGTTGACTTCTCAGGAGAAGCTAGTATCGGAAATGGCAAAGATGGAGTTGGAAATTAAGTATCCGATAGAATCAAACAAAAAATTATTCAAGATGGGAAATAGTTCAACGTTGTTAGATAAGGTGAAGAATGCGCAATTTCGGGATGAGAACTATGAAGAGATAAGAAGAAAAGTATCTAAAGGTGACGAAAACAAATTTAATATCGATTCGAAAGGGTTACTTCAATTCGAAGGAAGAATTTGGGTTCCGCCAATACCGGAAGTTAAAGAGGAAATTCTGAGTGAAGCTCACAACTCAAGATATTTGATTCACCCTGGAAGTACAAAAATGTACCAGGATCTTAGATGTTATTTTTGGTGGCCGAATATGAAAAAGGACGTGGCTGAGTGTGTGGCGAAATGCTTAACGTGTCAAAAAGTAAAAGCTGAACATCAAAGGCCAAGCGGATTATTACAACCGTTGGAGATACTAGAATGGAAATGGGAGAATATCACAATAGATTTTGTGGTAGGTCTTCCAATGACTCAGCAAGGTTTCGACGCTATCTGGGTGATTGTCGATTGGTTGACGAAGTCGGTACACTTTTTGCCAATCTAGATTAGATTTAACCTAGATCGGTTGGCAAAACTATACATGAAGGAAATTGTTTAAAGACACAATGTTCCGGTGTCCATTGTGTTAGACAGGGATCCACGTTTCACATCAAATTTCTAGAAAATGACTACAAGAATGCTTGGGAACGCAGTTGAGTATGAGCACATCATATCATCCTCAAACCGATGGACAGAGTGAGAGAACCATCCAGACACTAGAGGGTATGCTCAGAGCATATATTATAGATTTCAAAGGAAATTGGGATAACCATCTGCCATTGGTTGAAATTACCTATAACAATAGTTATCACGTGAGTATTGGCATGCCGCCTTACAAAGCGTTATACGACAGGAAATACAAAACTCCGTTATGCTGGAATGAGGTAGGTGAACGTCAGCTATTGGGTCCAGAGTTAGTACAACAAACTGTCGAGATCATCAAAGTGATTTGGACAAGATTGTGAGCTGCACAAGATAGACAGAAGAAATATGCCGATCAACACCAACAAAATCGAGAATTTGATATCGGTAGTTTTATTTTCTTGAAAGTGTCTCCCTAGAAGGGGAAAATTCAATTTGGAAAAAAGGGGAAATTAAGCCCTAGTTTTATAGGACCTTTTGAAGTGCTTCGACGAGTTGGTGAAGTGGCGTACTAGGTAGCTTTACCTCTGAAATTAGAACATATTCATAACATTTTCCATGTCTCGGTATTAAGGCCATATAAGCCTTATTATAAGCATGTCATAGAATATGAGCCATTACAGTTTGAGAAAGACTTGTCATACGAAGAAGTCCCTGTTCAAATTATTGATAGGAAAGAGCAAGTACTAAGGAATAAAGTGATACCTTCTGTTAAGGTAATCTATTGAAACCACAATGCTGAAGAAGCTACGTGGAAACTTGAAGATGTTATGATGTGACTCTGGGGACATAATCCTTTTAAGGAATAAATTTATCGAGTTGTGATTCTGGGGACAGAATCCTTTAAGGAGGGAAGGATGTAACGATCGAGAAATTTTATAATTAATTTAAATATTTATTGAATTAAATAAATAATTTTAATAAATTTATTTATTTAGAAAAATAAATAATTGATAAAATCGTAGTGCAATAATTTAGTTAAGTGTTAATACGTTAACTAAATTGATTAAGGTTAATTAAATTGAATAATGGTAATTTTATTATTTGAAGATTTAATTTAATGAGATAATTAAATTAAATAAATTATTTATGATAATAATTAAATTAAATAAAATGATGTTCTACTCTAATTTAATAATTAAATTAAATAAATAATAATTTATTAATCATAAGTATAATTACAATAAAAATTATAATTATTATAATTATAATTGTAAGTTATGTGAATTAGTTAAATGTGACAAGTAAAAACTATATAATATAAATGTTATAAAAATAATCTAGAAGGGGGGAGATTTGTGTAAACCAAACAAAGCCTTGTGGCTTTTGGTTTATGTAACAACCAAAGACGTTTGGCTTAATAAACTGATAACCACGATTATCAGTGGTTAAGTGCTCAGTTGGGGTTATTTCACGTATTCTTCTAAGGACTACGAACAAAGAAAGAGAAAGAGAGAGAGAGAGAGTTTGGTGAGAAAGAGAGAACACAGAGGAAATTGTTAAGAAATTGAGGGTTTTTGTTGTGGAAAGGGGAAAGAATTGAAGCCATTCTATATCATTTTCTTCAGTAATCAAGGATTAAAGGTATACTTTACTCCTAATTTTCATGTTTTGAGTTTTTAGTGATTATTTTCTGTAAATTGATAAGTCACGTTAGATTGAGATATAAACATGTATGTATGGATTTACAATCTGTTAATCATCATATACGAGTGTTATTTGGTGATCTAATACATGAAATTTGGATTGCAATAAGAAAGTTAGAATAATAGTGTTATATTTATGTAAATGGCTTGTGTAAGTCCAAAACTTGATATAATCTGTAGATTGATGTTAGATTGTGTTAGTACATCAAGAAATGAAAAAAACGTAGTTGGAATGACTTAATTTGGTTAAGAAACGACGTCTTGGCAATTGAATTTGCTAAAAGTGTTAAACTATGAAGAAATTAGAAAAAATATGATTTTTATCCTTAAAAGTTAATTATAAATGATGGTTATGTTGTTAGAATTATGAATTGCATGCTTATGGATGTTATTGCAAGATTTTAGTTGTAAGGTTTTGTGAATTTATGTGGAATTGAGAGAAATTTTGAGTGTGTTGTGTAATAGGGTCAGAATTATAGTTTCGTGCAGTATATATAGCAATTGCTACTTGTAGACCACAGCGTAAAAAAATAAAACTTAACATATATATAATCGAGTTCTGTACCAAAGATAATGCGCCGCGATTACCAAAGGTTAGCTTGGGCAAATAAGAATCGCTGCGATGCCCGAGCTTAGTAGTGAGTTCTGATTATTTGTAGGCTATAATACAAGGACCTAATCTAGATTGGCATGCATGATAAAGATGTTAAATCATAACATGGCATACAATAACAGATTGTAATGTAATGTAATACTAAATGTGAAGATTTTAAGTTATCATTTGAACAAGTTATGTAATGAATGAAAATTGATGTTTACAAGAGTTAGAAGTGAATGATAAAGCTTATATTAAGCGATAACGAGATTTAGATCCGTAAGAATGGTTAACCAACATGATTAGACATTAAGTTAAAGGTTATGGCTTAAATGGTGGGTTAAATCTATAAAGCTAATGTTAATGCAACTAATTGGTATTGCAATTTCAATGGTATGTGTAAGGTAATTAGCGAACGTTATTATATTTGTGTAGCTTACACACGAGGCAAGTTCCCTAACTTCATTCTCTTTATAATGAATGTAAGTTTTATAATTCCGTTATCTTATGATTGTCAAGCAAGCTTTTTAGTCCTAAATTATCATTGTGCAAATCCATATTACAGTTGAGCAAGCCTATTGATTCTATCATATGTATGATTGTGCAAGCTCTTGTAATCTAATTCGTTACATCGAGCGAGTTTCACTTTCCTAATTCTTGTTATTGGTATTCAAAGCATATACTTTTTTAATTCATTGTTTCAAATGAGGTTTTCCTAACTCTTTTGGATGTAGTACCTTGCATATATACCATGCATATTCAGATGTCTATAGTTGTTATTCAATCTTTGATTTAAATAACCTTGTTCAATTCTATATTATTGTGTTGAACCTTCAAATAGCAAGAAAACTCTTATTGATTGGACTAATCTATAATTGAATAGTGTTCTAAAATTCTAGAACCACTGATAAGCTAGTTCCGAGTTAAACTTTCTTTAGTGCGGAAATCCTAAAGTCAAACTGAGACGAACAACCCTAATATAGGGGATTATGTATGTGTAACGTTTAGATGTTTGTGCACAATACATGGTACAAAGGGCTGATCCTCCTAAGTACGTAAAGAAGGGTCTGTATAGTCTATATGACTATTAAGGTTGAGGTAATAATACCTAATTACCAGAGACATAGTTCGTGGTCTTAATACCCTCAAATATTAAATTTGAACTTATTTTTCTATTTTGATTCGTAGAACAAGTTCACCATTATTCAATAATTGTTATCCAAGCTCATGTTGTTATTGTTATTATGCCTTATATCAGTGGGCAATTGTTTGCTCACTCTTGCAATTAACACTGCATCTAAAGTCGAGAAAGTTGATGAGCCATCTTCCAGCAAAGGATTTATTTTGTGATGTATTCCGTAGACTTGTGTAATAATTGAAGGTTAGATTACCTGGGATTGTTTAAAGGTGATGTAACCCTTTAATGGTAAAGATTATTGTTTAAAGTTATTTAAATTATGTCTTTATCCTTTATTATGGGTAGTTAGATGTAATAGTTTTGGATAGTGAGCACCAAATCCCATGGGAATGGAGTACCTGAATTTGGGGGTGTCACAGGATTGAAAACTCTCTTATCATTATATTACTTGTAGAGGGGATAGAAGAGGAAGACGTAAATTTTTTTATATTCTTCATTGTAAGCCATCACACTTTTACAAATGTCATATACATTAATAAAATTCTTTTTTTTTGATGTAGAGATACAATTTCTTACTGTATGATAAAGCAAGCTTATTATTATGTTCTTTGCATTGTAGAATTAATGTTTGATATAAAACTACTAGTTTTATTATCATCAAATAAGAGGTGATTGTTAGGAATGACTACGCTCTGCATATTTAAATTTGATGATGTGATTATAATGTATAATAATTTCAGTAGCTTTTGTAAAGTCCTTATTTAAGATATCTATGTATAAGGACTTAGAAATAGAACGATCAAACTTGTTAGGTTGATCCTTTGAGTTTATTCAATGAATATATAATAGGTTCAAATCGATCGTATAGTTCTGTTAAACGATCTTAGAGTTACTCAACCCTTTTGTATAGATTATAAGTGTTCACAGAGATAATGTAGTCATCGTAGAGCAGCAACCAAGGTGAAGTACAATTCGAAGAGACAACAAGATCGTAGAGCTGTCTTCGGCATCATAGAGCTACGAAGTGTTCAGAAGTCTACATGTCTGCCCAAGTATTGAGAAGTATTATTTCGTAGAGCAACAAGTAGAGTATCATAGATGTGACGCCCCCAAAATAGGTATACATCACCTATTCTGAGTCGCCAAATACATGGTACAGAATACAAATACAATCTTAAATATTCAACATGAGCTGTGAGTGTTAATACAAATATTGTCTTTTAGACAATATTAAAACTCAAAATAAGTCCTCAATACATTTATTAACACACTATTTCATAGAATAGTGAGGACTACTAATGCTATCGTCGTTCTGGGCCCATCACTCCGCTCCCCGACTAGTCCCTCGCTACGCTCTCATTTCTCAAGAGAACAATGAAAGTAAAAGGGTGAGCTCAACTAGCCTAGTAAGAAATATTATGACTAAGATAATGCAGAATAAATTATCATTAGCCTTCAACAATGTTAAATTGATAAAATACAATAGACATCAAGTTTAATCTGCAATGAACAACAAGCAATCCATTAAAAGAGTCAAGTAGAGAATAAAATCTACTATCTTTTATGATTTAAAAGGTTTTCATCACTTTTATCGCCGAGACTCGACAATAAATAAACCACATCATCCCTGCACTACGACCAAGGATATTCATTAGTATCACAACCATAAATTATCCATGCACTACGGCCAAGGATATTCGTGTATTCATCAATGGTCATAATCATGCCAACAACTGTCCATCAATGCACTACGGCCCAATGAGGACTTTTACCACATCATTTGTAACATTACGGTCATGATTATACCGAATAATCCTTGGTCATAATCATACCAAGTCCATCTATGCACTACAGGCCACAAATGACTTTCAACATAATATAAACATGAGGATGATGACAATGATATACGAATTCAATAAAACAAGTTCAAGAATTAATTTATCTAGGAACCAATAACGTCCAAATTATCAACATGATACTGCTTTGTGGGGTAAAACTCAAGAATGCTCAGAAGAATATTTCTATGAAAAGATACTGGATGAAGCGCAAATATCAAAGATATTCCACTAATTTTATGGAGTACAAAAGCCAAAACTTTAACCAACTGAGTATAATAAAGAATGGAATAACAAAAAAAATCACCAGGCATGCGATAGACCGTACAAACAGGTTATTCCAACAGAATAATAAATAATGGAACCCGGTCATGCAGAAAGCGCATTGATGTGATATTCCAAAAGAATAATAAATAATGGAACCAGGTCATGCGTAAACGCACAGACAAGATATTCCAACAGAATAATAAACAACGAAACCAGGTCATGCGTAAATGCACCGACAGGATGTTCTAACAGAATAATAAATAACGGAACCAAAGTCATGCATAGCATGCAGACAAGATGTTCCAACGTAATAATAAAGAATGGAATAATGAGAAGAATTTCACCATATATGCGGTACTTAGCATGACAAAGTTATTCCAACATAATAATAAAGAATGGAATAACGAAGAATTTTACCAAGTATGCGGTACTTAGCATGTATAAAAGTTATTCCAACATAATAACAAAGAATGGAATAATAGAAGTTCTCTTCATGAAGATGAAAAAAGAAATAATACCCTTTCTACAAAAAGAAGAGTATTCCGACTGGTAGGACGAGGATATTCTTGAAGAAAACTTGCACTACGCTCAAAGTTTCTTAAAATTCTAAAGAAATACGCTCAAGATTATAGAAGAATTCTCTGAACTTCTGGTATGGTTTTCAATTCTAACTAAGCATCCTATTTATAGGAAAATAGAAAGGATACTATGCAGTACTATGCAATAAAATATAATATATTTTATTTATAATCAAATAAAATAAAACTTTATAAAAAGTATTATGTTTTATATAAAAATATTTTACTATGCAAACACTATGCAGGCACTATGCAAACACTATGCATAATAAAATATAATATATTCTAATTATTGTCTAATAAAACAAATAACTTTATTAAAGTATTCTGTTTTATATAAAAATATTTTACTATGCAAAACACTATGTATAATAGAATATAATATATTCTAATTATTGTCTAATAAAACAAATAACTTTATAAAAGTATTCTGTTTTATATAAAAAACTTTTCTGTTTTATTACATTAATAATACTAATAAAATAAAATTTATCATTATTATTATAATTCACAATATTAATCGACTAGGTCGTTCCCAGGAAAGAGGGGGATTTCCAATAAGGATTTCTCCCTATTGGCGCACAATTAGGTGACCAAACCTCTCCTTGGCAGAATTTCTAAACATTGTTAATATTGCAAATAATAATATTAATAACTTTGTCATCTCAATTATTGATTTAATAATATATAAAATATCGAAAATAATTGAATCAAATAACGTGAGATACTATGCAACAATTACTGAAGCAATAATTGAACAAAACTGAGTGACTTCTCATGTAAGCATCAATAATCAATACCGTTGCTACTATATACAACCATGCGTATTCATTGTATTTTTTACTACTAAGAAGTAGTTCAACAGTTTTAATCAGAAAACTTTCGTAGATTATTTTCATAAAAATATTTTTGTCGTTTTCTTAATTCGACAATAATTCTGTTGTGGGGTCCACCAATGATTGTGCCATCGTACGAATATTTCTTGTTAAAACGAACATTCCCCGACCAATCGAATATTATATAACAACTTGCGTACTTTGCAAAATTTATAAATATTATCCACAACTATAACATTATATCAAATTCATTCCATAATATTTAAAAATGATATTTATAGAAAAATCATCTTTATTAAAAAGTTGGGGTCTTACAATAGAGCAAGTTGTAGAGCTCCACTTTACGTTTTTCATCACTCTACCATCAAACAATTTTGTAGAGCATGTCAGAACTGACTTTGAACTGACAACTTTAGAGGGTCCCCAAGCAAATATTCCAAGACACTCCTCACCATCTTCAAATTTATATTGGAAGATTCAAGAGAGGTTAGTCAAAACTGCTATATAAAAGATGTGACACCACTAACATGTGGTAGGTGAGAGTGCTGACTGTTGTGACCTGGCCAGAGCCAAAAGCAAGCCTACCAAGCCAGTCTATAAGTCAACATCAAATTAACATTCAAAACAAAGCATTAAATTCACTAATGGGAACTTTTCAACGAGAAAATTTTTAGAGATCTATAAAAGGCGTACGAGGATTCAAATCTAAGTATGAATCATATGGCACAAATCTGAAACTCTGTAAAAATATTCAAAGATCTACTCTATGATTCTGAATGACTTGTTCAAAGCTATGAAGTACTTAAAGAGATCAAGCTTTATTGCAAAGCTTAGCAACACATCAATAAATCAACATTTAGTTGTGATTCAAATTAATCTCAGTGACCATTATATCGAGACTTAGTGACTCGAAGGAATCTAAGTGACCTGGTCTGTGTAACTGAACTGCCAAGACTTAGTGACTTGAAGGAATCTAAGTGATTCAGAGCTCTAAGTGACCTGGTATGTGTGACCAAACTGTCAAGAATCAATGACTCGAAGGAACCTTAGTGATTCAGTTGTAATAGATCATAACGAGCTGGTCTTTGTGACCCATCCTTAGTGGATATCCTGCTCGTTGGAGTGGAAGAGTAGATTAAGAGTTATTCAATCTCTGAACTAATCAAGAAGATCTTGTATTCTTTACTTTCTGCTATATAACTGCCATATCTGTTATAACTATTATATTTTTGTTAAGTAATTGACAACCATAAAACTAAATTTAAAACTGGGAATTCAATCAATCTTTAATGGGAGTTTTCCAAACTTATATTTCGCTGTGCCAAAATCAATTGAACAAATTAATTATTTGGTAAACGATTCTTTAAACAAGCAAAAGTTTTAAAGATCTATTCAACCCCCTTTCAAGATCTCCATTGTGCCTTAGGGAAACAACAAATTCATTTAACTTTAGAAATTACAATTATTAAATTGAAAACTATCCAAAAAAGCTAATTAAAATTTGTTATTTCCTAGAAGCACAATAGAGATCTAGAATGGGGTTGAATAGATCTTTACAAACTTTTTTTTATTTAAAGATTAGTTACCAGATAATTAATTTGTTTAATTAATCTTAGCACAATGAAATATTAGTTTGAAATTCTCCTTAAAGATTTAAAGAAATCTCAATTCTAAATTTAGTTCTTGTGAATATTAGTCATTTCACAGATATAACAGATATATGACAAAATATAAGAACAGGAACAAAATGACACAAGAAATTTAAATGATTCGGAGTACAAATAACTCATAGTCTACTCTTCCACTTCAATAAGTAGGAAACCCACTAAGGATGGGGTCACGAAGACTAGATCAGTAAGATCTAAGATCTATTACAACTAAATCTCTTAGATTCCTTTGAGTCACTTAGACTGGATAAGGTTATTTAGATCAAGTCACTTAAATTTAGATGAGTGTCACTAAGACAGTCGAATCACTATTTGAATGATAGTGTTTTGATGTGTTGCTAAGCTTGCAATTATATTTGGCTTCTTTCTAGTCCACTACTAGAATATTGGGCATCTGAAACTAGTTTTTAGAGATGGACTAAGTTCCGTCTCTGATTTTAGCAATTTGATACGAATTTAGAAACAGAAATTTTGTTATTTCTTGACATGTTTTGTAAGTAAAAAATTGAGACAAATTTTGAAACTGCCAGAGTCATCTCAAATACTAAAGACAAAATTAGAGACGAAGTCGTCTCAAAAATTCAGTATTTTTAAAATATATTTAAACTCACTTTTGAAACAGATTTGAGACCAACCTTGCTCGTCTTAGATTAATAATAATAAAAGAATTAAATATTTTTGTTTGAAAGACTGAAATTTCCATCTTAGACTTTAATTTTCCCTCCAAATATTAGTCTACAATTCCCTCCTTATTTTAGAAACAGAATTAGAGATGGATTTAGTTGTCTCAAAAATTTATTATTATTAAAGATCTTTAAACGCATTTTAGAGACAGATATAATCCTTCTCATTTTTTTAGTTTCCCTTTAACAAATCCCTCCAACAATATCAACAAAAAAAAGGAAATAAAACTAAAATTGCCTAAACAAATAAATAAGGATCGAGTGCTTACTCCTTAGTAGGGCTGTAAATGATAATCAAAAAATTCATATTCGTTCGCATTCGTATTGAAAAGAGATGGATATTATTTGCATTTAAAAAAGATAGATATTTTCGTATTCAATTTAAAGGTATACTTTAGAATAAATGGATACGAATACGGATATAGGTGTATTCGTATTCGTTTAACATCCGACCGTAAATATATTCTCCTGATATCCGGAATCCGATATTTGGATTCAAATCCGTATTTGGAATTCGTATCCGAATAACTTATGTATATTAATAACTTATATATATATATATATATATATATGTACTTATATATAAATATATATATACTAATAACTTACATTAATTAATAACTTACATTGATATATGTACTGAAATCTCAATTTGTTAGATGTTAGGATGACTAAGTGTATCATTGATATTCTATGCCATGAGTAAAGTACACTTGAAGTGGAATCAAGTCCATAGCATGTCTAGATCACAAGTTATTCATGGTCAAACATGGTTGACCAGTCACAAAAACTGGGTTCTAGAAAACCCAAAAAACACAGAATCTGTCTGACAAGATTTTTCATGCCTTAGATCTTGCAGTTGTTAAGTTGTTAGGCCATGTAAGCGTATAACTTTTGTAGTCTGACATATGGACTACCAAACCATGACACTAGAACACCTAAATCATCAAGATGATCAAAGATATTCATGGTCAAAATTGGGTTGACCAACTGCCTGGGTTGAGTTTCTGGAAAACCTAGATTTCTCAAAAACAGTTTCTGGCTGGTACTTTGACCAAGCTAGATCTTGCCTCTATGATGTTGTTAAGCTATAAAAGTGTATTACTTTTGTATCTTGAAATACATACTACATAAGTGTGACACTTTAACACACTAACAAAACCTATAATCCAAGTTATTAAGGCTCAAAAAGGGACCCTTGACACTGTCTGAGTTTCTCAAGAACAGCTCTGGCATGATTTTTGATGACTTATAACTTCTTCATATGATATAGTTTGACCCTACAATTGGTTTGTGCATGTAGTATTACATCAATACTACATAACTAGTACACTTTCATGCCCAGAAAACATCATGAATATAGAATTAGAAGTGGTCAAACTAGGCACCTAGACACTGAACATGAATGTTCTTGAAGGCTCAAGAACACCTATAGCAACAGTTTTGTCACAATAGTCCCCTTTAGCGACAGTTTTATTAAAAATGAATTATTTAATTTAAATAATTAGAATAAAATGGAAAATAATTATGAAAAATTCATAATTATTTTATAAAAATTATTTTAAGGTATAAAAATTGACTTTTAATAATTTGAGATATATTTCATTAATATTTTAATTTATTTAAATATTAATGATATTAAATTTATTTAATAATTATATTAAATAAATTACTTAAAAATGATTTTAATATTTTAAAAGTTACTTGAAAATATATTAAAGTGTTAGAAAATATTTTAAGTTATTTTGAATGACTTTTAATATTTTGGGATGAATTTCATTAATAATTTAATATAAATGATAATAAATTTATTTAATAATTGTATTAAATAAATTATGAAAAATGGTTTTAGTTTTTTAAAAATCATATAAAAATGATTTAAAGGTTTTAAAAATGTTTTAAGTTATAATATATAACTTTTATTATTTTATCATAAAATAAATTAATATTTTAATATTAATGGCGAGTTAATTAATAACGATTTTAAATATTTTAAAATCATTTAAAAAGCGATATTAAGGTATTAAAATACTTTGACATATTATAAAAAACTTATAATATTGTGCCATGGATTTCATTAATATTTGAAATTTATTAAATATTAATGATAATGGAATTATGTGGTATTTAAATCATTTAAAAATGATATTAATGATTGAAAAATCATTATAAATGATAATAATTATTTGAAAATTATTATGAGCTACTGAAAAATGTTTTGACTAATAATTAACTAATCAAAGATAATATTAAAGTAGTTAAGTAGAGTCTTATTGAAAATAGGCTCGATATTATCCGATTAGGCAGTCGGGATGTCGAAATAGTACCAAACTCAACTCAGACTGAAATAGTTTGACTTGATACCTGGTCTTATGTGTTTTAGTCACTGTTAGGAATATGTGTTTATGTGCTTAGGTTATATTACGACTGTGTATAGCAGTAGTATATGTTATTATATTATTCTAATTGAGAGATCGATATTATCAATAATAGGTCTTTCAACTGAAGCTTAATCAGCTTTGCGTAGCAGTAGTCGACAATTCAGGCATGTTTCCTGAACTATACTCTTTTATTGAGCAAGTTCCTATACCTTTATTGTGTAAGTTCTCAAACTCAAACTTGAGTTGTTATTTCAAAGCATGTTCGTGGTTAATCATTGTTGATTATATCACATCTTTGATTATTAATTCGCATGTTGTGCATGTTGCATTCATTACCATTTGGTCCAGTTAAATTGTTCATGTTCATTGTTGGCCATTCATTATTATTAACTCGGTCATTCAATTATGAAAATTGATTCATGTCTTTCACAATTATTATATTATTGAAAGTTTGTCAGCTTATTATTCTTTTTAATCATGATATATCTTTCTTTGAACTTAAACTTGTTGGGTAAACTTGTTGCTCACCCTTGCTATATCATGATAATATTTCAGATTAAGACGATAAGTCGGATACATGCAAAGTCAAAGACAATTCCAGCATTGGATTATTGTGCAGTTAAAACTTGTAATAATATTGTAGAAAAATGACCTTATTTGTCAAGTAGGATTTTGAATTCAGGTATTAAGTTAAGGTTATCGATCTGGCCCCTCAGATGACCCATATGGCTTTGCCGGTGCAGATCCTCCATTATATAGGCTTGACATCCCCGTTGATGGAGATCCAGTTACTCAGGAGGAGTTACATCAGGTGGACGTGATTGATAATGTAGACATTGACACCATTGTCTTCTTCTAATGTATATTCTTATTATATCTTTTGATAGGCCTCTATTAGACACTGGGTGGCTATGCCCCATTCTCGCTATATCTTTTGATAGGCCTCTGTTAGTAGCTGGGTGTCTGTGCCCCATTTCCCTGTATTTTTAACTGTACAAAGATGTATTAGATGATGATGTATTTAGGAATATATATACTATTATTCCCTACATCATATTGCCATCTATTGTTCATCATGCATGTATTATGTTATGCATATGTATGTATGTCCAGAGATATTCAGCATTGACCCTTGGATAGTCTTATGACACGACCCGTATAGATGTCTTCGTCGATAGTTAGCCGTATTGATCATACCCCACCAGTATTGGTGGCATCCTATCTGAGATCGTGGTATGATAGTATGTCACCTTCAGACAAGGTGACTATAGATCAGTTATTAAAACATACTATGACTCTCTTGATGTTTCAGGTTCCCGCGGGCTTTGTAGAGGGTATGCTGGAGCATTGGATATCAGAGCGGCAGGTTTTCCAGTTTTGTATCCATGAGTTGACTCCTACCTTGGACGAGTACACACGGTTGACGGTGCTGCCACTGGACAGACCTTGCGTACGAATGACTATCGGCGATATGAGCCAACAGTTTATGACCCTCACCGGGCTGAGGCGTAGAGTTGTGCAGGATGAGATCACATCCGGTCACGTTGTATCCCAACATTTATTGATGGATAAATTTGACTCAGATGATAGTTATACACGACATTCCAGGGATTTTTCCATGCCAGAGGATCATTGGCACTTGGCCAGAGTAGATGTACTGCTACCGTGCGTATTGTCATATGTATACATACCACGGTACATGGATGAGCTAGACATTGGCGTCATTATGGCAGTGAGAGCTCTCAGGGAGGGTCACACCATTGTATCGATGATTGTAGCAGAGACGTTGAGGTTGGCCACATATTGTAGCATTTACCCTGCAGGGGTTTACCCTACAAGGGTTTTCACAGCTGCATTTTTTGTTAGCCATCCAGGTTGTTCTATAGAGTATTCCACATGGATGGAGACAGAGACTACATCAACTGCGATAGTATCAACATTATTGGGGATTGATTCTGATGATGTAGAGCCCATAGAGGACATTGATATTCCCATAGAGGAGGAGCCATTCACTGGGTTGCCAGCAGCGCTTGCAGATTTTCCTAGTACGAGTGTTACTGTGATTCAACATTCAGCACAATATTTGGAGCAGAGTCTTCATCTGATGACCTTTGAGAGAGATAAGGCTAGGGCCTTGATGTTGACAGCTCTTGATGGGAGAGACACCGCTCTATTGGAGAGAGATGAGGCCAGATCAGCCAAAGATGCATTGATTGTAGAGTTGGATGCTGCCCTATCTGCCCAGGACGTGGCCGTTATAGATAGTACTTCAGTGAGATCCCTTAAGACTGGCATCCTTGCCAATATGAGTGCATGTATTGATGAGCATCATGCCACCATGCAGTTGGCCTTAGATCTGCTAGCTTGTGTAGATACCATTAGGCAGGAGCTTGCAGCGTTACCCCCTACTTCGGAGAGAGATGCTATATTAGATCTGATAGTCCGCATATATACAGATTCGTAGATATACTTGTATTTTCCTGCACAGACTAGCTTAGCCATTTTGTCATGTATAACATATATTGTATATATCAAACAACATTATATATGGCAGGAAAATATATTTTGATTCACTTCCCTTTTAGTTGTGCCTTGATACTTGCTTGATATTTGCCTATTTCTTCAGGGCTTGTGATCTTGATGTATTCGGAACTCATCCTTGATGTGTAGACATTGAGACATCGCAGGATCTTTCAAAATGGATCATTGATATGTGTGTATCCCTACCCTCTTTGGTGTCTTGGGACTGGTTTCTGTATGGAAATGTGTAGAGGAGTGTGACTTTTCCTCTCCGAGATTCACCGCACCACAGATGGTCGCCAATACTCCTATTTAAGAGGAGCCTAGTTAGTTCCATCTCTTATGGATTGGTGTTGCTTTTTAAGGAAACAACCGCAGCTTAGATGGTCGCCAACTCTCCTATTTATGGGGAGGCCAGGTAGTTCCATCCCTTTGGTCCGAATCCAATGAAATGTGGTGGATTGAAGTTTGATCCCAGTATCGTGTGACAAGTATTTGTGTTTTGATAGGGGTTAGACCAGACCCATAATCGGTCGCCTACGCATCTCTATTGAAGAGGAGATCAGGTCTGCATAGTTCGAACCTGGTGTAAGAGGTTCAACGCTGAATGGTGTAGGGGTGTAAAAAGGTGTAGAAATGTTTTTATGATTTTTGTTTGTATAGAAGGGTGTAGAAATGTTTTTGTTGTTTTTTTTGTTTTTTTTATTGAGACCGGGCCATATATAATGGTTGCTTATGTACTCCCAGATATCGGGGAGATCAGATCGACGTAGTTCGCCCCATGTTCAGGACGATTTATAGCTAAAAAAGTTTGATCTCATGTTTAGGATAAACTATGGGGAAAAGTTTGATCCCATGTTCAGGACAAACTGCGAGTGTGAAAAAGTTTGATCCCATGTTCAGGACAAACTGCAGGGGAAGGGTTCAATCCCTGGTGGGATAACCAAAATTGTATGAAGTGTGAAATGAAAGATCTAATGATCTGAAAACCAGGCTGCTAGCTTGAAGAGTATGTAAGACCCCAATTTTTATGAATAAAGATTAATTTCTCTCGAAATATATTTTTGAATATTATGGTGTGGATATGATATAATGTTATAGTTGTGGGTAATATTTACAAATTTTGCAAAGTAAGCAAGTGGTTATATAATATTCGATTGGTCGGGGAATATTCGTTTTAACATGGAATATTCGTACGACGGCACAATCATTGGTGGACCCCACAACGGAAGTATTGTCGTAGTAAGAAAATGACAGAATTATCTTGTTATAAAAATAATGGCGGAAGTGTTACCGTTAAAATTGTTGAACTACCTGGTAGTAAAAGTACAGTAATACGCATGGTTGCATAGTAGCACACGGTATTGGTTATTGATGCTTACGTGAGAAGTCACTCAGTTATACTCAATTATTGCTACAGTAATTGTTGCATCATATCTCTCATATTATTGATTCGATTATTGTCACATTATCATCTGCATTATATGATATATTATTAAATCAATAATTAAGACGACAAAGTTATTCATATTATTAAATTGCAATATTTACAATGTCTAGAAGTTCTGCCAAGGAGAGGTTTGGTCACCTAATTGCGCGCCACTAGGGAGAAATCCTTATTGGAAAACCCCCTCTTTCTTAGGAACGACCTGGTTGTTAAATATTGTGAGTTATAATATTAATGATGAATAAGTTCGTGTTTATTAAAGATGAATTTGATAGTTCCATTGTGTTGGGATTATTAGTGTTAGTGGTAATCGACATCTATTCCGATGATAATTGATGTCTGGGGGTTATATTGATAAATCGGGGAATTTATCGGATAAATGAGCAATTAATTGCTACTAATTCACATGCTTATATAACTATTTGTTCACATGTGTGTACTATTGAATCAAATTCTTATACTATTAGGGGAGTTGGTGCAAGATTGATAATACTTGCTTGATTATATTAAAGATGGAGGTATAGATGGAGGTACTACACCGTAATTCGTATTTTCACATGATTATAACTATTGATTCACATGATTGAACTATTGATTCACATTATTTACTATTAGGGGAGGTGGTGCAAGTTTGATAAAACTTGCAGGACTAAATTAAAAAATGAAAGAAAAGTTGGAGGCATTGTACTATAATTTTTTGAGCCCCAAAACGTGCAATTATCGAAACTATATTTTTCTATAAATAGAAGCTCATTCTTCCTTCATTTCTCACCAATTCACTAAAGCTATAGAGCAATTATTATATAGAGAAATTATAGAGAGAAGCTATAGAGAAAAATCTATAGATAAAGAAGAAGAGAAGCCCTTTCTACGTCACTATTCCAAAGATTCAGGTTTCTTAAGGTAAGGGATATTATTTCTTTTATATTCATGAAGAGAGCTATTGTTATTCCATCCCTTATTATTCTCGCTTGGAATAACTTTGTTTATAATGGGCAATCTGCATACATGGTGAAATTCTTACATTATTCCATTCTTCATTATTATGTTGGAATAACTTTGTTTATCTGGCAATCTACCGCATACATGGTGAAATTCTTTTATTATTCCATTCTTTATTATTCTGTCAGATATCCTGTCTGTGTGTTTACGCCGGACCTGGTTCCATCATTTATTATTCTGTCGGAATATCCTGTCTGTGCGTTTACGCCGGATCTGGTTCCATTATTTATTATTTTGTCAGAATATCATGTCTGTGCATTTACGCCAGACTTAGTTCTATTATTTATTATTCTGTCAGAATATCCTGTCAGTAAGTTTATGGATGACTTGGTTCCATTCTTTATTATTCTGTTGGAATAACCGTCTGTGCGGTCTATCGCATGCATGGTGATTTCTTCTGTTATTCCATTCTTTATCATTTTGTTGGAATAACCTGTCTATGTGGATTATCACATGCATGGTGAATGAACCTTTGTATTCATTCCTTATTAAATTATGGAAATGATCTGTCTAAGTGGAGTACCGCGTGGCAGACGAAAATCCATTTGCAGTTTCATATATTTTCTTATACTCAGTTGGTTAAAGCTTTGACTTCTATACTCCATGAAATTAGTGGAATATCCTTGATATTTGCGCTTCATCCAGTATATTTTAATGGAAATATTCTTCTAAACATTCTTGAATTTTTACTCCACAAAGAAGTATCATGTTGACAATTTGGACATTATTGAGTTCAGGATAGATTAACTTATAAATCTTTAAAGTTTATTCTTGAACTTGTTTTATTGAATTATTATGTCATTGTCATCATCCTCATGCTTATATTGTGATAAAAGTCATCTTTGGCTTACGTGCATAGATGGACTTTGTATGATTATAACCAGGGATCATTCGGTATAATCATGACCTGTAATGTTATAAATGAGGTGGTAAAAGTCCTCAGTAGCCTGTAGTGCATTGATTGACAGTTTTTGGTATGATTATGACCAGGGATTATTCGGTATAGTCATGACCATGGATGATTTAATAAATATCATTGGCCCGTAATGCAGGGATGACTCGATGATGTGGTTTATTTGTTAAGCTGAGTCTCAACGATAAAAATTGATGAAAACTTTTTAAATGATAGAAGATAGTAGATTTTATTCTCTACTTGACTCTTCTAATGGATTGCTTGTTCCGCTGCAGTTAAACTTGATGTCTATTATATTTTATCAGTTTAACATTGTTGAAGACTAATGATAATTTATTCTGCATTATCTTTGTCACGATATTTCTTATTGGGCTAGTTGAGCTCACCCTTTTCTTTCACTGTTCTCTTCAGGAAATGAGAATATAGCTGGGACGAGTCGGGGAACGGAGTGACGGTCCAGATGATAGCATTAGTAGTCCTCACTATTCTGTTAAATAGTGTGACACTAAATGTAATGAGGACTCCATTGAGTATGGATATTGTCTAGATGACAATATTCTTATTAAAACTCTCAGTTTATGTTTTCTCGTATTTTACACGACAGTTGTATTATTAAGTTGTATTTGTATTTTTGTACCATGAATTTGGCGACTCAAGATGGGTGATGTATACCTATTTTGGGGGCGTCACAGTTGGTATCAAAGCTTAGGGATATGATCCCTGGCTGAGATGTGAAACAAGAACTAGGAGGGGAGAGACGGGGAATTCCTTCGCTAGTATGACCTACCTAAGCTTATGTGTTATTTAATTGGTTGGTCAGAGTATTGGGATAATATGTGATATGTTAATTAACCCTTATTTTGTTGCAGTATTTGAAAATGGCATCCGAAAATGTTGAGATAAGCAATGAAGCACAAGAGACCATTGAGTCACCAACGATCAATGCCCAGGGTAATGTGCAACAGGAAGACAATAATCCTCATGAAAATAATAACACCGATGAAATGGTGAACGATGGGATGTTCAAAGGTTTTATGCAATTCATGCAACATCAGGCGAAGGCAGCTCCTATCCAAAATGCAGGTGGAAACATTGACAACTCTCGGACGGTCATCGCTAAGCAGTTCAAGGAGCTGGGACCACCGGAGTTTTTTGGAGAGCCAAAACCACTTAAGGCGGAGATGTGGATAAAGCAGATCAACAAGGTATTTGATGTCTTGGGATGCTCCAAGGAGCAAAAAGTTCCCTTTGCCACCTTCATGTTGCTTGCAAAGGCAGATTACTGGTGGGAATCTATAAAGCGTACTCAACCTGCCGCACTGAAGATGTCTTGGGAGAAATTCCAAGAGCTGTTCAACGACAAGTACTTTCCTGAAAGTATTCGTCACATGAAGGAGGTAGAGTTCATCAAGCTTGAGCAAAACAATATGACCGTGGCACAGTACGAAGCTAAGTTTGTCGAGTTATCTCGGTTTACGTCCCACTTGGTTGATAATGAGGAGAGAATGACGCGGATATTTTGAAGAGGTTTAAAACCCGAGATACGTCAATACCTTATCTCTCATAAACTGTGTTTGTATTCAGATGTTGTGAATAGGGCTCAGTTATTGGAGCGTGATAATGAGTCAACCCAACCAATAGAGAGCAGTCGACAAGTTGATAATACCAGTGGTAACAGTCATCGAAGCAGTGACAACAAACACAAAGGGAATTAACCTGCCAGAAATGATAACCACTTCGGTGGTAATCATGGCCAAAACAATAAGAGTGGAAAGTTCAAGAAGAGAAGGTTCAGCAAAGATGGAAAGGTGTCAGCACTAGCACTCGCTGTTAAGGAAGGAGAACGACCGCCGGTCGTATGTTACAAATGTGGAGGGGAAGGACACATAAGTCCAAATTGCAGGATGCAGTCCAAACCATGTTATAATTGTGGAAAAGAAGGCCACCTAGCCCAATTTTGCCATGCACCAAAGTCAAGTCCAGCTGGGATGGAGGCATCAAAGGGGGTCCCAGACCAGAAAAAACCGGTAGTTCAAGGGAGAGCATTTGTCGTAACCTTCCAAAAAGCGAGAAATCCGAACGAGGTGATCACGGGTAAGCTAATCATAAACTCTAGCGAAGTTTATACTTTATTTGATACTGGTTCTACCCATTCTTTCATTTCCCCTACTTGCGCTCAACGTTTAAACTTGACTCCAGAGAAATTAGACTTTGACTTATCTGTTGAAACTCCGTTGGGAGAAACCTTCATTACATCCACTGTTTATAAGTCTTGTTTGACTCAAATCGGTGACCGCACGTTAGCTATCGATCTTATTTCTTTGAAAATACTTGCATTTGCTGTGATTTTAGGGATTGATTGGTTAACTACTCATCATACTAAAATCGATTGTTTTCGTAAGGTTGTTAGCTTTCATATTCCTAACCAACCTATTATATGAATTCAAGTAGCCAAACCACTAAAATCAATCATTGTCATATCAAGCCATAAAGCTATTCGTTTATTAAAAAATGGATGTCAAGCGTTCTTAGCCCATGTCACGGATTTAAATAAAAATACGTAAGATTTGAATGATATTTCTATTGTTAATAAATTTCCTAACGTATTCCCTGAAGAACTTCCTGGCCTACCCCTAGAGCGTGAAATTAAATTTTGTATCCTTGAAACTGGTACAAAACCCATTTCCAAAGCCCCATATCGAATGGCTCCTATTGAACTTCAGGAGTTCAAAACCCAACTACAAGAATTGTTAGACATCGGTTTCATTCATCCTAGTACGTCTCCTTGGGGTGCTCCTATTCTATTCGTGAAGAAGAAAGATGGAAGTATGCAACTTTGTATTGATTATCGGAAGTTGAATCATGTCACCATCAAAAATAGGTATCCGTTACCTCGTATTGATGATCTGTTTGACCAATTGTAAGGCGCCCAATTCTTTTCAAAGATCGATCTTCGTTTTGGATATCATCAGTTGAAGATTAAAACTGATGACATTCCAAAGACTGCTTTCAGAACTCGGTACGAGCATTATGAATTCCTAGTCATGTCTTTTGGATTAACTAATGCTCCTGCTGCCTTCATGGATATGATGAATCGAGTATTCAAGGAATATTTGGATCACTTTATGGTCATCTTTATTGATGACATCCTCATTTATTTCAAAACCTGTGAAGACCATGAGCAACACTTGAGGCTGATACTTCAAAAGCTTCGTGAAAACAAGTTATATGCCAAGTTAAAGAAATGCGAGTTCTGGCTTGAGGAAGTAGCATTTCTTGGGCACGTAATATCAAATCATGGAATATCTGTTGACCCGACAAAGATTGAAGCAATTCAAAGTTGGGAGCAACCTAAGTCAGTAACTGAAGTACGTAGCTTTCTCAGCTTAGCTGGTTATTATCGGAGATTTGTAGAAGGGTTTTCTCGAATTGCTACTCCATTAACGCAGCTGACTCAAAAAGATATAAAATTTGGTTAGAGCGAGGAATGTGAGAAGAGTTTTCAAGAACTCAAGAGGAGACTCATTTCAGCACCTGTTCTGACAATACCATATGGCACGGAGGGATTTGTCATTTACAGTGATGCTTCAAGCAAAGGGTTAGGATGTGTTCTCATGAAACATTGGAAAGTCATTGCCTATGCCTCACGACAACTCAAAGAATATGAGAGAAATTATCTTACTCATGATCTAGAGTTGGCAGATGTTGTCTTCGCACTTAAGATTTGGAGGCATTACCTGTATGGAGAGAAGGTGGAGATCTATACGGATCATAAAAGCCTCAAATATTTCTTCACTTAAAAGGAACTCAACATGCGGCAATGACGATGGCTTGAGTTATTGAAAGATTATGATCATACCATCCAATACCATCCTAGAAAAACGAATGTAGTAGCTGACGCATTGAGTAGAAGATTATATGCGGGCACGAGTGCATTATTGTCAACGTAAAGGCCCATTGTGTATGACTTGGAAAGGATGGAAATAGAGTTAAAGACTCTAGGGACCCATGTGATGATGGCGAATATACGAGTGGAACCAACTTTAATCGATAAAGTTAAAGCTGCTCAAGCTACAGACCTGGAGCTGATACGTATGAGGAAGAAAGTACAAGAAGGTGCTATTTTGAAAGCAAGAATTGATGAAGAAGGAATACTTCGAGTCAACTCCAGACTTTGTGTTTCTAACAATTCTAATTTAAAGTATAAAATCATGATGGAGGCGCACAACACACCGTTTGCAATTCATCCTGGGAGTACCAAAATGTATTGTGATCTTCGACATACATTTTGGTGGAGCAATATAAAGAGAGAGATAGCGCTGTTTATCTCAAGGTGTCTAACTTGTCAACGAGTCAAGGCGGAGCATCAAGTGCCAAAAGGTCCATTGCAACCACTTGAAATTCCAGAATGGAAGTGGGAGCACATTACCATGGATTTCGTTACTTGTCTTCCCAAGATTTCTCAAGGCATAGATGTGATTTGGGTCATTATTGATAGATTGACCAAGTCTGGTCATTTCTTACCGATACAAAAAACTTATACACTTGAACGTCTTGCTAGTATGTACATAAACGAGATTGTAAGACTGCATGGTATGCCAGTATCCATAGTCTCTGATCGAGACCCAAGATTCACTTCAAGATTTTGGGTTAGTTTGCAAAAAGCTATGAGCACAGATTTACGATTTAGTTCAGCGTATCATCCTCAAACAGACGGACAATCAGAGAGGACTATTCAAATTCTTGAGGATTTATTAAGACTCTGTGTCCTTGACTTCAAGGGAAGTTGGGACAAGTTCTTACCATTGGTGGAGTTTTCCTACAACAATAGTTATCAAGCAAGTATTGGCATGGCTCCATTTGAGGCGTTGTATGGAAGAAAGTGTCGTTCTCTAGTATGCTGGGATGAGGTGGGTGAAGCAATGTTATTGGGACCGGATTTGGTACGTATGACTACGGAAAAGATTCAAACAATCCGACGACATATAAAAACCTCACAAGTTCAACAAAAGAGTTATGCTGATCTTCATCGAAAAAACTTGGAATTCAATATTGGAGATCATGTGTTGTTACGTGTTGCTCCATGGAAAGGAGTTACAAGATTTGGAAAGAGAGGAAAACTCAATCCTCGATTCATTGGCCCATTTATAATCCTCGAACGAGTAGGAACTGTGGCCTATAGACTCGCCTTACCGCCAAGTATGTCTCGTGTTCATAACGTTTTCCACATATCTATGTTACATAAATATGTGAAAGACCCGAACCACATTATTGAATTAGAAGCAGACGAGATAGAGGAAGATTTAACATATGAAGAGTTACTTGTTAAAATCTTGGACAAGAAGGATCATATTCTACGCTCCAAGGTTATACCTCAAGTCAAAGTTTTGTGGAGAAACCACGATGTGGAAGAAATGACCTGGGAGTTAGAATCTGAGATGAAGTCAAGATATCCTCACCTCTTCGATATACCAGGTACGCACCCTAATTTTGAGGATGAAATTTCATAAGAAGGGGAGGTTGTAAGACCCCAACTTTTATGAATTAAGATTAATTTCTCTCAAAATATATTTTTGAATATTATGTGTGGATATGATATAATGTTATAATTGTGGGTAATATTTACAAATTTTGAAAAGTAAGCAAATGGTTATATAATATTCGATTGGTTGGGGAATTTCATTTTAATAGGGAATATTCGTACGACGGCACAATCATTGATGGACCCCCATAAACGAAAGTATTATGCGTAGTAAGAAAAAGCATGTAATTATCTTGTTATAAAAATAACTACGAAAAGTGTTATCGTTAAAACCGTTGAACTACCCTTAGTAAAAGTACAAGAATACTGGCGTGGTTGCATAGTAGCACACGGTATTGGTTATTGATGCTTACGTGAGAAGTCACTCAGTTATACTCAATTATTACTACAGTAATCGTTGCATCATATCTCTCATATTATTGATTCGATTATTGTCACATTATCATCTGCATTATATGATATATTATTAAATCAATAATTGAGACGACAAAGTTATTCATATTATAAATGATAATAATTATTTGAAAATTATTATGAGCTACTGAAAAATGTTTTAACTAATAATTAACTTATCGAAGATAATATTAAAGCAGTTAAGTAGAGTCTTATTGAAAATAGGCTCGATATTATCCGATTAGGCAGTCGGGATGTCGAAATAGTACTGAACTCAACTCAGACTGAAATAGTTTGACTTGATACCTAGTCTGATGTGTTTTACTGACTGTTAGGAATATGTGCTTATGTGTTTAGGTTATATTACGACTGTGTATAGCAGTAGTATATGTTATGATGTTATTCTAATTGAGAGATCGATATTATCAATAATAGGTCTTTCAACTGAAGCTTAATCAGCTTTGCATAGCAGTAGTCGACGATTCATGCAAGTTTCCTGAACTATACTCTTTTATTGAGCAAGTTCCTATACTTTTATTGTGTAAGTTCTCAAACTCAAACTTGAGTTGTTATTTCAAAGCATGTTCGTGGTTAATCATTGTTGATTATATCACATCTTTGATTATTTATTCGCACGTTATACATGTTGCATTCATTACCATTTGGTCCAGTTAAATTGTTCATGTTCGTTGTTGGTCATTCATTATTATTGACTCGGTCATTCAATTATGAAAATTGATTCATGTCTTTCACAATTATTATATTGTTGAAAGTTTGTCAGCTTATTATTCTTTTTAATCATGATATATCTTTCTTTGAACTTAAACTTATTGGGTAAACTTGTTGCTCACCCTTGCTATATCATGATAATATTTCAGATTAAGACAATAAGTCGGATACATGCAAAGTCAAAGACAATTCCAGCCTTTGTCAAGTAGGATTTTGAATTCAGGTATTAAGTTAAGGTTATCGATCTGGCCCCTCAGATGACCCATATGGCTTTGTCGGTGCAGATCCTCCATTAAATAGGCTTGGCATCCCCGTTGATGGAGATCCAGTTACTCAGGAGGAGTTACATCAGGTGGACTGGATTGATGATGTAGACATTGACACCATTGTCTTCTTCTGATGTATATTCTCATTATATCTTTTGATAGGCCTCTAGTAGACACTGGGTGGCTATGCGTCATTCTCGCTATATCTTTTGATAGGCCTCTGTTAGTAGCTGGGTGTCTGTGCCCCATTTCCCTGTATTTTTCACTGTACAAAGATGTATTAGATGATGATGTATTTAAAAATATATATATTGTTATTCCCTACATCATATTGCCATCTATTGTTCATCATGCATGTATTATGTTATGCATATGTATGTATGTCCAGAGATATTCAGCATTGACCCTTGGATAGTCTTTTGACACGGCCCGTATAGATGTCTTCGTTGACAGTTAGCCGTATTGATCATACCCCACCAGTATTGGTGGCATCCTGTCTAAGATCGTGGTATGATAGTATGTCACCTTCAGACAGGATGACTATAGATCAGTTATTACAGTATACTATGACTCTTCTGATGTTTCAGGTTCCCGCGGGCTTTGTAGAGGGTATGCTAGAGCATTGGATATCAGAGAGGCAGGTTTTCCAGTTTGGTATCCATGAGTTGACTCACCTTGGGCGAGTAGTACACACGGTTGGCAGGTCGCTTTGAATCGGATGACCTTCATGCCGAATGACTATCGGCGACATGAGTCAACAGTTTATGACCCTCACCGGGCTGAGGCGTAGAGTTGTGCAGGATGAGATCACATCCGATCACGTTGTATCCCAGTATTTTCTGATGGACAGATTTGACTCAGATGATAGTTATACACGACATTCCAGGGATTTTACCATGCCAGAGGATCTTTGACACTTGGCCAGAGTAGATATACTGCTACCGTGTGTATTGTCATATGTATACATACCACGGTACATGGATGAGCTAGACATTGGCGTCATTATGGCAGTGAGAGCTCTCAGGGAGGGTCACACCATTGTATCGATGATTGTAGCAGAGACGTTGAGTTTGGCCACATATTGTAGCATTTACCCTACAGGGGTTTTCACAAGTAGTTTGGTCATGTTGTGCGTGTGGTTCATGTCACACTTGAGATCGATTGGCATATTCCGACGGTACGGGTATTATTTTACCCATGAGATAGCCATGTCGTACTCCTTTCAGCCTGTGGAGTGTACAGATCCTGCATATTAGTCCATTTTCCTGGTAGGGATTAGAGATCCATTTGATGTATTGCCGTGTACAAGGCTTTGTTCACCCTACAGCTTCATCACTCATGCTCCGGGCATGGATTATCTCCCTCTAGCTGGTTTGAGGGGCATGACTGCTTACCACCCACTGGTCGTGATGTGTTAGTTTGACCAGTTCCAGGATTTTCATCCTTTTGAAGGGGCATTGAGTCTGCGTTTGGCTTCTCGCCACTTGTCAGCAGAGGATAGATCCAGGGTGTATGCCTGTTGGGATCAGCATAAGTTAGCTGCATTTTTTGTTAGCCATCCAGGTTGTTCTGCAGAGTATTCCACATGGATGGAGACAGAGACTACATCGACTGCGATAGTATCCACATTATTGGGGATTGATTCTGATGATGTGGAGCCCATAGAGGACATTGATATTCCCATAGAGGAGGAGCCATTCACTGGGTTGCCAGCAGCTCTTGTAGATTCTTCTAGTATGAGTGTTACTGTAATTCAGCATTCAGCACAATATTTGGAGCAGAGTCTTCATCTGATGACTTTTGAGAGAGATAAGGCTAGGGCCTTGATGTTGACAGCTCTTGATGGGAGAGACACCGCTCTATTGGAGAGAGATGAGGCTAGATCAGCTAGATATGCATTGATTGTAGAGTGGGATGCTGCCCTATCTGCCCAGGACGTGGCCATTACAGATAGTACTTCAGTGAGATCCCTTACGACTGGCATCCTTGCCAATATGAGTGCATATATTGATGAGCATCATGCCACCATGCAGTTGGCCTCGGATCTGCTAGCTTGTGTAGATACCATTAGGCAGGAGCTTGCAGCGTTACCCCCTTCTTCGGAGAGAGATGTTATATTAGATCTGATAGTCTGCATACATACATATTCGTAGATATACTTGTATTTTCCTATACAGACTAGCTTAGCCATTTTGTCATGTATAACACATTGTATATATCAAACAACATTATATATGGCAGGAAAATATATTTTAATTCACTTCCCTTTTAGTCGTGCCTTGATACTTGCTTGATATTTGCCTATTTCTTCAGGGCTTGTGATCTTGATGTATTCGGAACTCATCCTTGATGTGTGGACATTGAGACATCGCAGGATCTTTCAAAATGGATCATTGATATGTGTGTATCCCTACCCTCTTTGGTGTCTTAGGACTGGTTTCTGTATGGAAATGTGTAGAGGAGTGTGACTTTTCCTCTCTGAGATTCACCGCACCACGGATGGTTGCCAGTACTCCTATTTAAGAGGAGCCTAGTTAGTTCCATCTCTTATGGATTGGTGTTGCTTTTTAAGGAATCAACTGAAGCTTAGATGGTCGCCAACTCTCCCATTTATGGGGAGGCCAGGTAGTTCCATCCCTTTGGTCCGAAGCCAATGAAATGTGGTGGATTGAAGTTTGATCCCAGTATCGTGTGACAAGTATTTGTGTTTTGGTAGGGGGTTAGACCGAACCATAACTAGCTGCCTACGTACTCCTATTGAAGAGGAGATCAGGTCTGCATAGTTCGAACCTGGTGTAAGAGGTTCAACGCTGAATGGTGTAGGGGTGTAAAAAGGTGTAGAAATATTCATTCCTTATTAAGTTGTGGAAATGATCTGTCTAAGTGGAGTACCGCGTGGCGGACGAAAATCCATTTGCAGTTTCATATATTCTCTTATACTTAGTTGGTTAAAGCTTTGACTTCTATACTCCATGAAATTAGTGGAATATCTTTGATATTTGCGCTTCATCCAGTATCTTTTAATGGAAATATTCTTCTGAACATTCTTGAATTTTTACTCCATAAAGAAGTATCATGTTGACAATTTGGACATTATTGAGTTCAGGATAGATTAACTTATAAATCTTTAAAGTTTATTCTTGAACTTGTTTTATTGAATTATTATGTCATTGTCATCATCCTCATGCTTATATTGTGATAAAAGTCATCTTTGGCTTACGTGCATAGATGGACTTTGTATGATTATGACCAGGGATCATTCGGTATAATCATGACCTGTAATGTTATAAATGAGGTGGTAAAAGTCCTCAGTAGCCTGTAGTGCATTGATTGACAGTTTTTGGTATGATTATGACCAGGGATTATTCGGTATAGTCATGACCATGGATGATTTAATAAATATCATTGGCCCGTAGTGCAGGGATGACTCGATGATGTGGTTTATTTGTTGTTTGAGTCTCAATGATAAAATTGATGAAAACTTTTTAAATGATAGAAGATAGTAGATTTTATTCTCTACTTGACTCTTCTAATGGATTGCTTGTTCCGCTGCAGTTAAACTTGATGTCTATTATATTTTATCAGTTTAACATTGTTGAAGACTAATGATAATTTATTATGCATTATCTTAGTCACGATATTTCTTCTTCGGGCTAGTTGAGCTCACCCTTTTCTTTCACCGTTTCTCTTGAAAATTATAATATAGTCGACGACGAGTGGGAACGGAGTGACGGTCCAGATGATAGCATTAGTAGTCCTCACTATTCTGTTAAATAGTGTGACAATAAATGTAATGAGGACTCCATTGAGTGTGGATATTGTCTAGATGACAATATTCTTATTAAAACTCTTAGTTTATGTTTTGTCGTATTTTTCACGATAGTTGTATTATTAAGTTGTATTTATATTTTTGTACCATATATTTGGCGACTCAAGATGGGTGATGTATACCTATTTTGGGGGCGTCACAGAGTATGTTTCCCTGATGGGGCAAATGGGTATGAAGAAAGGGTTGTGTGTAGTAAGGGTTAGAAAACCTGAAATGACTGGTGATCTAGTGATCCAAAACCAGGATGTTTGCTTGATGGTAACTTCATACATAGTATCGTTTTACGGTGTTTGAGTTGATGAGCTGTTGAAATTCATCGCCATCCATTTCCTGTAATCTGAGAGCACCTCCTGTCAATACTTCCTTGACAATAAACGGGCCTTCCCAATTTGGAGCGAATTTTCCCTTTGACTGATCTTAGTTGTCAATGATCTTCTTCAAAACCAAGCCATGTTGATTAAACTGTCGTAGCCGGACTTTCCTGTTGTAGGACCTAGCTATCCTTTGTTGGTATAACTGACCATAGAAGATAGCATCACTTCGACTTTCGTTTATTAGAGACAATTGGTGATATCTGTCTTGTAACCATTGGTCTTCATCCAGTTGAGAGTCAATCAACACTTTGAGGGATTCCATTTCCACTTCTATGGGGAGCACTACTTCCATCCCATAGGTCAATGAGTAGGGGTTGCCCCAGTGGAAGTATGCATTAAAGTTCTGTAGGCTAATAGAGTCAGAGGCAAGAGGTCAGGCCATCCTTTGTGATTGGCGGACATCTTCTGCATGATCTTCTTGATGTTTTTATTAGCCACTTTAACAACACCATTCATCTTTGGACGGTAGCTGACGGAGTTAAGGTGTTTGATGTGGAATTTACTACACAACTCCTCCATCATTTTGTTGTTGAGGTTCTTAAAATTGTCTGACACAATTACCTCTGGTTGTCCATATCGACAAATAACATTATTTCTGGTGAAAGCAATGATGACTTCTTTAGTAACCCTGGGGAAGGAGGCTACTTTTACCCATTTGGTGAAGTAGTCGATCATGGTGAAGATAAATCGATGCCCATTACTGGCTTTGGGCTCGATGGGCCCAATCACGTCTATTCCCCACATTGAGAAGGGTCAAGGTGAACTCATATTGTGAAGTTCCTTCGGAGGGGTGTGGATAGCATTCCCATGAATTTGACATTGATAGCACCTCTTGACGTGATCATCACAGTTAGCTTTAAGCGAGAGCCAGTAATGCCCTATTCTGAGGATCTTTTTAACAAGTAGGGGGCCGCTCATGTGTGGGCCACATACTCCACCATGGATTTCATCCATGAGCCTCTGAGCTTGGTCCTTGTTCAGACATCTAAGGAGACCTATTCCTGCATCTCTTTTGTAGAGTGCATATCCACTCAGGTAGAACTTTATAGCCAGTCGATGGATCCGCCTTCTTTTAGTTGGGCTCGCTTCAGCGGGTGTAGATCCATCTTATAAGTACTCCTTGATGTGCTGATACCAAGGGTGTTAGATGGGAGGTAGCTCATCCGATACTTCTCCAACGTAATTCCCATAGGCAAGAGCCTTTTGTAGGGCAAATGGGATGCTTGGCATGTTTTCCTTGTCATGTATGGTGATCAAGGAGGCCAAGGTTGCTAGCGCATCCGCAAAATCATTCCTATTCCGAGGAATGTGGAGGAAGTTTATTTCTTCGAACTCCGAAGCCATCTGTAAAACTTGTCGATGGTAAGGCAACAAATGTAGCTCTTTGGTGTGATAGATTCTTGTGGTTTGTCTAATGATCAATTCTGAATCCCCAAAAATAGTTAACCACCTGATATTCATTGATTGGGCAAGTTTGAGTCCCATGATACAGCCTTCATACTCAACTGTGTTGTTGGTGCTGACAAACTGCAATTTGATGGCGACGGGATACTGCTCCCCCGTACCAGATACTAGAACTGCTCCAGCTCTAGAACCTTCCATATTTACACTTCCATCAAAATACATTTTCCACGTACAACATGCATTGTACTAATGGTGTTGCTGCACTGTCATTACCCCTTTATCGGGAAAGTATGTTTCTAAGGGTTTAAAATCCCCTGAAGGTGCAGCGGCCAGTTGATCCACAATTCCTTATCCTTTAATGGACTTTTGTGTCACGTAGATGATGTCAAATTATTGTAGGATCAACTGCCATCTGGACAGCCGACAATTCAATATGGGTTTACTGAACACGTACTTGAGAGGATCCATGCAGGATATAAGATGGGTTGTCTGACCATGAAGGTAATGCTGTAACCTCATGGAAGCCGATGCTAAAGCAAAACAAGTCTTCTCAATCAGAGTGTACTTGTGTTCACTGCTGGTGAATCTTTTGGCCTCTATCATCTTTTTGTCCTATTATGCAGCCCATGGCATTGTTATTAATGGACAGGTACATGAACAGGGGAACATTGTCCCTGGCTGGTACCAAAATAGGAGCGTTAACTAGCTGCTCTTTGATTGTAAGGAAGGCTTTTTGACACTCATCGTTCCATTTCATGGAGGAGATCTTCCTTAACAACTTGAAAATAGGCTCACAAGTTGCTGTGAGTTGAGAAATGAACCTGCTAATGAAGTTGATTTTTCCCAAAAATCCCCTTATTTCCTTCTCTATCTGAGGAATGGGCATTTCCTTGATGGCCTGGATTTTGGTGGGATCTAGCTCAATCCCTTTGTGGCTGACTAGGAAACCTAGCAACTTGCCTGATTTAACACCAAAGGTGCACTTGGCTGGATTCAACTTCAAATTGTACTTACGCAACCTGTTGAAAAGTTTTCTGAGATGGTCTAAGTGGTCTTCTTCCCTTTGGGATTTGACAATGATGTCATCCGTGTAGATCTCTATCTCTTTATGCATTAAATCATGAAAAAGAGCCATCATAGCTCGCTGGTAGGTTGCTCCGGCATTAATGAGGTCGAACGACAATCGTCTATAGCAAAAAGTTCCCCAAGGCGTGATGAATGCAGTTTTCTCACGGTCTTCCTTAGCAACCATGATTTGATGATACCCCGTAAAGTAATCAGTAAAGGAATACATGTCGTATTGAGCAGTATTGTCAATGAGAATGTGGATAAATGGCACGGGAAACCTATCCTTAAGGAAAGCTTTATTCGGATCCCGGTAATCCATGCAAACTTGCACCTTTCCTCCCGGTTTAGGAACGGGGACTATATTTGATAGCCATTTAGGATATGTGGACACCATGATGATGCTAGCTTGAAATTGTTTCATAATTTCTTCTTTAACCTTTAAACTCCACTTAGGTTTTAATCGCCTGAGCTTCTGCCTGACTGGCTTGAATCCCTCTTTAATGGGAAGGCGATGGATGACGATGTTCGTAGACAAACCCACCATGTCTTTGTGAGACCGTTCAAACACATCCTGGAATTGGGTTAATAGCGCAACCATGTCATTCCTTTGGTTTGGAATGAGGTCTGTACCAATCTGGATCAACCTAAGGCTTTCTAAGGTTCTGAGATTGAATGAGGTGGTTTGATCACGATTTGGTTTGGGTTTGTCTTTGACCCATTCCTTGATCTCCTGAGGTATCTCAATGTCCTCTTGTATTTCCATCAAGTCTGAGTCCAACTTTTCATCAAAGTTACAGTCCTTGTGGAGAAAAGGCACCTCATCAGCAAGTACAAGCACATCTAAATTCAGAGTCCTGAAACAAAATATGCTTTCACTTAATATATGAAACTATTTAATCATACAAAAGTGTTAGACTGTACTGATAAAACAACTGTTACTACTATACAAAAAAGTAAGCAGTTAAAGCTATTTACAGGGCAGAGGGATTCTCCCCTTTTTACCCTTGGCAACAAATGCAAAGAGTGCTGCTCCAATTGTCAAGGGTGAAGTCCTGGTGGACAACAGTAATGAAGTGATGATCATCGTCCTCCTTTTCCCGAATGATGACCATAATGTCGGGATAATCATCATTTGAAGTTTCTCTATTTGTGTGCTCATCATGAAAAAGGATGCGTAGATGAGATAATCCCCTGGCGATGTCTTATTTACGTCTCTGTTCCTCTTCTTCCACTTTGGGATTAGGAACCAGGACCTCTTTTGCTTTAATCGGTATCGGTTTGGGAAAAGTATAGCCATAATATGGGCTGGAACCTTTATCGGAGACTATATAGGCTCAGGATCGGTAGGTGGAGTTAATCGCCTTATAGTTGAAGATGAAGGAATCTGTTTGTGCTTGTGAGGATTCCTGTGACTGGAGCTAGCAGAATAGCCTAATCCAGCTGTCCCTATTTGACTGGGAACTTGAATTGGGTGTTTAATACCCTGATGATCTTTGCCCAACCCTTGTCCAGGTTGATGACCTGATGATATCATCTCTTGAGTGGCTGACATTACTTCGGCAGAAATCTTGGGTGTGAGAGGTGGCGCCCCAATCGGATGGTAATAAGTGTTGCTCACCTCCAGAGCTTGGAAACTGACCAGCTCAACTTCTGAATTGAAGCTGATGAGTGGTATGTCACCTTGTTCAGGACATTCCTGCTCAGCATTAACAATGACTAGGCTATTGTTGATAATATACTTGAGTTACTGATGAAGGGTAGAAGGGACGACTCCAACCATATGAATCCACGGTCTTCCCAACAGCACATTGTATCATGTAGCTATCCTGAGCACGTGAAATGATACACTAAATGTATGTGGACCAATCTCCACAAGTAGTTCAATATCTCCAACGGCGTTTCGTTGGGACCCATCAAAAGCTTTGATAACCGTATGGCTGCTTTTGATCCTTTTGGGGTTGATATTCATCTTCTCCAAGGTAGCATAAGGACATATATTCAGATATGAACCTCCATTTATCAAGACTCCTCCCACCATGTATCCAGAGGACAAAACTACTATGTGCAACAGCTTGCAGTGACCAGTCCCTTCAGCGAGTATGTCATCATCAGTGAAAGATATCACATTGTTGTTAAAAATGTGATCAACCAGATGTTGGAATTTTTCCACATCCACTGATTTTGGTAAATGGGCTTCTTCCAAGACCCTTAACAAGATCTTCCAATGATCTTCAGAAGAGAAAACCAAGTCTAGTATGGAAATTTGTTGTGGAGCTTCTCTCAAGCTTAAAACCACCTTGGCTTCGTTATGGCCCATGGTACATAGAAACTCTTCAATTTTCTCCATAAGAACTTTCCCATTTGATTTGATGGTAGGCTTCATCACTCGATGGGGGAGATACAGTGGATTCTCCTTTGACACTGCAGCAGTTGTATGTGATGTAGATTGTAAGACCCCAACTTTCTTGAATAAAGAATAATTTTTCTCGAAATATATTTTTGAATATTATGGTGTGGATATGATATAATGTTATAGTTGTGGGTAATATTTGGAAAATTTTGCAAAGTAAGCAAGTTGATATAAAATATTCGTCGTGTCGGTGAATATTCGATTGGCTTAATTGGGAATATTCATTTTAACAAGGAATATTCGTATGACGACAACACAATCAATGGTGGACCCCTAGCGGAAGTATTGTCGTAGTTAGAAAAGCGATAGAAATATCTTTTTATAAAAATAACGACGGAAGTTTTACCATTAAACTGTTGAACTACCCGATGCTAAAAGTACAGTATAGTAGCACACGGTATTGATTATTGATGCTTACGTGAGAAGTCACTCAGTTATACTCAATTATTTCTACAGTAATTGTTGCATAGTATCTCACGTTATTTGATTCAATTATTGTCACATTATCATCTGCATAATATTTTATATTATTAAATCAATAATTGAGACAACAAAGTTATTCATATTATTATTTGCAATATTGACAATGTCTAGAAAGTTCTGTCGAGGAGAGGTTTGGTCACCTAATTGCGCGCCAATAGAGAGAAATCCTTATTGGAAAGCCTCATCTTTCCTAGGAACGATCTGGTTGTTAAATATTGTGAGTTATAATATTAATGATGAATAATTGTTGAAGTATTAAGAATGTGTTTATTGAAGATAAGTGAATTACAAAAGTTAGAGGGGAATAATGCAAATTTGGAAAACTTTAGGGGTACTAAAGTGTAATAAGTTAAATCAATCGGACCATTGGTGGTGATTTTAATAAGAAATCAATCTGGACCATTGATGGTGGTTTTAATAATAAATCAATCTGGACCATTGATGGTGGTTTTAAAAGTAAATCAATCTGACCGTCAAGTTGGTGGTTTAAAAGTAAATCAATCTGGACCGCTTATGGGTGGTTTTAAAAGTAAATTAATCTGACCGCTTATTTGTGATTTTAATAGTAATCAATATGGACAGTCCGTTCTAATAGTGAATCAATCTGGACCGTTCATGAATTAGTTACTATTTAGTCCATTCTCCTATAAATAGAAGCTTAATTCTTCTTTCAGTCTCACCAATTCACTGAGATTCACAAGAGACACTATAGAGAGAGAAATTATAGAGAGCAAGAAGAAGAGTATTCTGCTACTTCACTTTTGCAGTATCCAGCTTTCTACTAAGGTAAGTGGTATTTTTCTTTCATATTCATATGGAATACTATTTTTCATATTCATCCTTTAGTATGTCGGAATAACATGTCTACGCGAATTACGTACCATATGACAGGTGAAAATCCATTTGTAGTTTTCGTATGTTAATTCTTTTTATATTCTTAAATCTAAACTTATTATGGTAAGTATTACTTCTATAATCCTTGACATTAGTGGAATATCCTTGAGTTTTGTGCTTCATCCAGTATCATTTTATTGGAATATTGATATGAACTTTCTTATTAAATATCAATATTTTCACCCTAAGTACTATTCACAGGTACTATTCATGGGTTACTATTCACCCGGTTACTATTCACATAAAAATTATTCACTCGGGTATTTTGGGCACTTTTCATGTTGGGGTACTATTCACGGGGTACTATTCCCGAAGTACTATTCACAGGGTACTATTCACGGGGTACTATTCACCAAAAAATTTATTTCTTTTTTGTCCAAATTATTTTTGATACATGGATATTATTCTTGAATTTTACTCCACAAAGCAGTATTATGTTGAAAATTTGGACATTATTGAATTCTGGATAAATTAAATTATAAATCTTTAAAAATTTATCCTTTACTGTCTTTTAATTGAATTCTTATATCATTGTCATCATCCTCATGCTTATATTATGATGAAAGTCATCTTTGGCTTATATGCATAGATGGACTGTTGATTGGTATGATTATGACCAGGGATAATTCGGTATGATTATGACCATTGATGATTACACGAACAATTCTTGGCCCGTAGTGCAAGAATAATTTTTGGACGTGATACTAATGAATATCCTTGGCCCGTAGTGCAGGGATGACTCAATGATGTGATCTATTTATTAAGCTGAGTCCCAACAATAAAGTTAATGATAAACTTTTTAAATCATAGACGATAGTAGATATCATGCTCTACTTGAATCTTCTAATGGATTACTTGTTTCGCTGCAGTTAAACTTGTTGTCTATTATATTCTATCAGTTTAACATTGTTGAAGGCTAATGATAACATATTCTACATTATCTTAGTCATAATATTTCTTACTGGGCTAGTTGAGCTCACCCTTTTACTTCCATTGTTCTCTTCAGGAAATAAGAACGTAGCCAAAACTAGTCGGGGAACGGAGTGATGGCCCGAGATGGTGTTATAGTAGTCCTCACTATTCTATAAAATAATGTGCAAATAAATGTAATGAGGACTCCATTTTAGTTTGGATATTGTCTAGAAGACAAAATTAGTGTAAAAACTCTCAGCTCATGTTGTATAATTAAGTTTGTATTTGTATTCTGTACCATGTATTTGGCGACCCAAGATGGGTGATGTATAACTATTTTGGGGGCGTCACAGTTGGTATTAAAGCTTAGGGATATGATCCATGGCTGAGATGTAAGACAAGAACTAGGATGGGAGAGACGGAAAATTCCTTCGCTAGTATGACCTACCTAAGTTTATTTGGTATTTAATTGGTCGGTCAGAGTATAGGGATAATATGTGGCATGTCAATTAACCCTTGTTTTGTGGCAGTGTTTGAAAATGGCATCTGAAAATGTCGAGATAAGCAATAAAGCACATGAGACCGTTGACTCACCAACGATCAATATCTAGGATAATGTGCAACAAGGAGACAATAATCCTCAGTTAAACAACAACACCGATCAAATGATGAACGATGGGATGTTCAGAGGCTTCATGCAATTCATGCAACATCAGGCGAGAGCGGCTCCTGTTCAAAATGCAGGTGGATACACTGGCAACTCACAGATGGTCACCACTAAACAATTCAAGGAGCTGGGACCATCGGAGTTTTGTGGAGAGCCAAAACCACTTAAGGTGGAGACGTGGATAAAGTAGATCACCAAGATATTTGATGTCTTGGGATGCTCCGAGGAGCAAAAGGTTCCCTTTGCCACCTTCATGTTGAGAGGAGAAGCAGATTACTGGTGGAAATCAGTAAAGCATACTCAGCCTGCCGCACTCAAAATTTCTTGGGAGGAGTTCCAAGACCTGTTCAATGACAAGTACTTTCCTGAAAGTATTCGTCACATGAAGGAGGTGGAGTTTAACAAGTTGGAGCAAAATAATATGACCGTGTCGCAGTACGAGGCTAAGTTTGCCGAGTTGTCCTGGTTCACATCCCATTTGGTTGATAATGAGAAGAGAATGACGCGAATGTTTCTACGAGGTTTGAGACCCGAAATACGTCAATACCTCATTTCTCATAAACTGTGTTTGTATTCAGATGTTGTAAATAGGGCTCAATTATTGGAGTGCGATAATGAGTCAACCCAACCAAGAGAGAGCAGCCAACAAGTCGATAATACTAGTGGTAGCAGTCATCAAAGCGGTGACAACAAACGTGGAGGGAATCAACATGCCAGAAATGGTAACCACTCTGGTGGTAATCATGGACAAGATAATAGAAGTGAAAATTTCAAGAAGAGGAGATTCAATAATGATGGAAAGACGTCAGCATCAGCACCTGTTATTAAGGAAGGAGAACGACCGCCAGTTGTATGTTACAAATGCGGAGGGGAGGGACACATCAGTCCAAACTATACACACCGGTCCAAAGCATGTTACAATTGTGGAAGAGAAGGTCACCTAGCCCCGTTTTGTCTTGCACCAAAGTCAAGTCCAGCTAGGATGGAGGCATCAAAGGCCTTCCCAGATAAGACAAAACCGGTAGTTCAAGGGAGAGCGTTTGTCGTAACCTCCTAAAAAAGCAAGGAATCCGAACGAGGTGATCACGGGTAAACTAATCATAAACTCTAGTGAAGTATATACCTTATTTGATATCAGTTCTACCCATTCTTTTATTTCTCCTACTTGCGCTCAACGTTTAAATTTGACTCCGGAGAAATTAGACTTTGATTTATCTGTTGAAACTCCGTTGGGAGAAACCTTCATTACATCCATTGTTTATAAGTCTTGTTTGATTCAAATCGATAACCGCATGTTACCTGTCGATCTTATTTCTTTAAAAATACTTGCATTCGATGTGATTTTAGGAATTGATTGGTTGACTACTCATCATGCTAAAATTGATTATTTTCGTAAGGTTGTTAGCTTTCATATTCCTAACCAACCTATTATGCGAATTCAAGCAACAAAACCATTAAATTCAATCACTGTCATCTCAAGCCATAAAGCTATTCGTTTATTGAAAAACGGATGTCAAGCTTTCTTAGCTCATGTCACAGATTTAAACAAAAATACGTCAGTCTTGAATGATATTGCTATTGTTAATAAATTTCCTGACTTATTCCCTGAAGAACTTCCTGCCCTACCCCATAGCATGAAATTAAATTTTGTATCGACCTTGAATCTGATACAAAACCCATTTCCAAAGCCTCATATCTAATGTCTCCTATTAAACTTCAGGAGTTAAAAACCCAACTACAGGAATTGTTAGACATCGGTTTCATTCATCTTAGTACGTCTCCTTGGGGTGCTCCTATTCTATTCATGAAGAAGAAAGATGGAAATATACGACTTTGTATTGATTATCGGGAGTTGAATCATGTCATCATCAAAATATAATTACCGAATTACCTCGTATTGATGACTGTTTCACCAGGATTGCAAGGCGCCAAATTCTTTTCAAAGATCGATCTTCGTTCCGGATATCATCAGTTAAAGATTAAGACCGATGACATCCCAAAGACTTCTTTCAGAACTCGGTATGGGCATTACGAATTCCTAGTCATGTCTTTTGGATTGACTAATGCTCCTGATGCCTTCATGGATATGATGAACCGAGTATTCAAGGAATATTTGGATCACTTTGTGGTCGCTTTATTGATGACATCCTTATTTACTCCAAAAGCCGTGAAGATCATGTCCAAAAGCCGGCAAAGATTGAAGTAATTCAAAGCTGGGAGCAACCTAAGTCAGTGACCAAAGTACGTAGCTTTCTAGTATTAGCTGGTTATTATCGAAGATTCGTAGAAGGGTTTTCTCGAATCGCTAATCCATTAACTCAGCTGACTCGAAAAGATACAAAATTTAGTCGGAGCGAATAATATGAGAAGAGTTTTCAAGAACTCAAGAGGAGACTCATTTCAAAGACTGCTTACGACAATGCCATCCGTTCTGTGAGGGATTTGTCATCTACAGTAATGCTTCAGGAAAAGGTTTAGGATGTGTTCTCATGCAACATGGGAAAGTCATAGCCTATGCCTCACGACAACTCAAAGAATATGAGAGAAATTATCCTACTCATGATCTAGAGTCAAGCAAATTTATCGTTTTAAGCTTAAGATTTGGAGGCATTACCTATATGGAGAGAAGATGGAGATTTATACGGATCATAAAAGCCTAAAATATTTCTTCACTCAAAAGGAACTCAACATGCGGTAAAAATGATGGCTTGAGTTGTTGAAAGATTATGATCATACCATTCAATACCATCCTAGAAAAGCGAACGTAGTAGCTGATGCATTGAGTAGAAGATCATATGCATGTACGAGTGCGATATTGTCAATGCAAAGGCCTATTTTGTATGACTTACAAAGGATGGAGATAGAGTTAAAGACTCCAGGGACCCATGTGATGATGGCGAATATATGAGTAGAACCGACTTTAATCGATAAAGTTAAAGCTGCTCAAGCTACAGACCTGGAGCTAATGCATATGACGAAGAAAGTGCAAGAAGTTGCTATTCCGGAAGAAAGAATCGATGAAGAAGGAATACTTCGAGTCAACTCCAGACTTTGTGTTCCTAACGATTCTGACTTAAAGTATAAAATTATGATGGAGGTGCACAACACACCATTTGCAATCCATCCTGGGAGTACCAAAATGTATCGTGATCTTTGAAATACATTTTGGTAGAGCAATATAAAGAGAGAGATAGCGGGGTTTATCTCAAGGTGTCAAACTTGTAAACGAGTCAAGGCGGAGCATCAAGTGCCAAAAGGTCCATTGCAACCACTTGAAATTCCAGAATGGAAGTGGGAGCACATTACCATGGATTTTGTTACTGGTCTTCCCAAGGTTTCTCAAGGTATAGATGCAATTTGGATCATTGTTGATAGATTGACCAAGTCTTCTCATTTCTTACCGATACGAGAAACTTATACACTTAAACGTATTGCTCGTATGTACATAAAAGATATTGTAAGATTGCATGGTATGCCAGTATCCATAGTTTCTGATCGAGACCCAAGATTCAGTTCAAGATTTTGGGTTAGTTTGCAAAAAGTTATGGGCACGGATTTATGATTTAGTTCGGCGTATCATCCTCAAACGGACAGACAATCAGAGAAGAGTATTCAAACTCTTGAGGATTTATTAAGACTCTGTGTCCTTAACTTCAAAGGAAGTTTGGACAAGTTCTTACCATTGGTGGAGTTTTTCTACAACAATAGTTATCAAGCAAGTATTGGCATGGCTCCATTTGAGGCGTTGTATAGAAGAAAGTGTCGTTCTCCAGTATGCTGGGATGAGGTAGGTGAAGCAACGTTGTTGGGACCAGAGTTAGTACGTATAACTACGGAAAAGATTCAGACGATCCGACAACGTATAAAAACCTCACAAGATCGACAAAAGAGTTATGCTGATCATCATCGAAAGGACGTGGAATTCAATATTGGAGATCATGTGTTGTTACGTGTTGCTCCATGGAAAGGAGTTATGAGATTTGGAAAGAGAGGAAAGCTCAATCCTTGATTCATTGGCTCATTTGTAATCCTTGATCGAGTAGAACTGTGGCCTATAGATTCGCCTTACTGCCAAGTATGTCTCGTGTTCATAACGTTTTTCACATATCTATGTTACGTAAATATGTGAAAGACCCAAACCACATTATTGAATTAGAACCGGACGAGATAGCGGAAGATTTAACGTATAAAGAGGTAGCTGTTAAAATCTTAGATAAGAAGGATCATATTCTACGCTCCAAGGTTATACCTCAAGTCAAAGTTTTGTGGAGAAACCACGATGTGGAGGAAATGACCTGGGAGTTAGAATCTGAAATGAAATCAAGGTATCCTCACCTCTTCAATATATCAGGTACGTACCCTAATTTCAAGGATGAAATTTCTTAAGAAGGAGAGGTTGTAAGATCCCAACTTTCTTGAATAAAGAATAATTTTTCTCGAAATATATTTTTGAATATTATGGTTTGGATATGATATAATATTATAGTTGTGGGTTATATTTGGAAAATTTTGCAAAGTAAGCAAGTTGATATAAAATATTCATTGTGTTAGTGAATATTTGATTGGTCGGGGAATATTCTTTTTAACAGGGAATATTCGTACGACAACACAATCATTGGTGGACCCCACAATGGAAGTATTGTCGTAGTTAGAAAATGACAGAAATATCTTTTTATAAAAATAACGGCGGAAGTTTTACCGTTAAACCGTTGAACTACCCGGTGGTAAAGAAATACGATACGCTGGCGTGGTTGCATAGTACTTTACAGTATTGATTATTGATGCTTACGTGAAGTCACTCACCGGTTATACTCAATTATTTCTACAATGAATTGTTGCATAGTATCTCACGTTATTTGATTCAATTATTGTCACATTATCATCTCGCATAATATTTTATATTATTAAATCAATAATTGAGACAACAAAGTTATTCATATTATTATTTGCAATATCGACAATGTCTAGAAAGTTACGTCGAGGAGAGGTTTGGTCACCTAATTTACCCAATAAGGAAAAATCCTTATTGAAAGCCCCTCTTTCCTCGAACGATCTGGTTGTTAAATATTATGAGTTATAATATTAATGATGAATAATTGTTAAAGTATTAAGAATGTGTTTATTGAAGATAAGTGAATTAAAAAAGTTAGAGGGGAATAATGCAAACTTGGAAAACTTTAGGGGTACTAAAGTGTAATAAGTTAAATAAATCTGGACCATTGGTGGTGGTTTTAATAGTAAATCAATCTGGACCATTGATGGTGGTTTTGATAGTAAATCAATCTGGACCATTGATGGTGGTTTTAAAAGTAAATCAATCTGGACCGTCGGTGGTGGTTTTAAAAGTAAATCAATCTGGACCATCGGTTGTGGTTTTAATAGTAATCAATATGCACCGTCCTTTCTAATAGTGAATCAATCTGGACCATTCGTGAATTAGTTAATACTTCGTCCATTTTCCTATAAATAGAAGCTTAATTCTTCTTTCATTCTCACCAATTCACTTAGATTCAAAAGAGACACTATAGAGAGAGAAACTATAGAGAGCAAGAAGAAGAGTATTCTCGCTACTTCACTTTTTTACGATCCAATTTTCTACTAAGGTAAGGGTATTAATTCTTTCAGATTCATATGGAATACTATTTTTCATATTCATCCTTTAAGATGTTTAATAACTTTTGTCTACGCCGGATTACGTCTTCGTATAATGGTAAAAAATCCATTCTGCGCTTTTCATATGTTAATTCTTTTCATATTCTTAAATCTAAACTTACTATGGTAAGTATTGCTTCTATAATCCTTGAAATTAGTGGAATATCCTTGAGTTTTGTGCTTCATCCAGTATCATTTTATTGGAATATTGATATGAACTTTCTTATTAAATATCAATATTTTCACCCAAAGTCCTATTCATAGGGTACTATTCACGGGTTACTATTCATCCAGTTACTATTTACTATAATATTATTCACTCGGGTATTCGGGGCACTTTTCATGCCGGGGTACTATTCACGAGTTACTATTCACGGGTTATTATTCACCCAATTACTATTAACTCAAAAATTATTCACTCAGGTATTTGGGGCACTTTTTATGTCGGGGTACTATTCATGGGGTACTATTCATGGGGTACTATTCACGAGGTACTATTCACCGAATTTTTTTGTCCAAATTATTTTTGATACATGGATATTATTCTTGAATTTTACTCCCCAAAGCAGTATCATGTTGAAAATTTGGACATTATTGAATTCTGGATAAATTAAATTATAAATCTTTAAAAATTTATCCTTTGCTTTCTTTTAATTGAATTCTTATATCATTGTCACCATCCTCATGCTTATATTATGATGAAAGTCATCTTTGGCTTACGTGCATAGATGGACTGTTTATTGGTATGATTATGACCAGGGATAATTTGGTATGATCATGACCATTGATGATTACACGAATAATTCTTGGCCCGTAGTGCAAGAATAATTTATGGACGTGATAATAATGAATATCCTTGGCCCGTAGTGTAGGGATGATTCGATGATGTGATCTATTTATTAAGCTGAGTCCCTGCAATAAAGTTAATGATAAACTTTTTAAATCATAGAAGATAGTAGATATCATGCTCTACTTGACTCTTCTAATGGATTGCTTGTTCTGCTGCAGTTAAACTTGTTATCTATTATATTCTATCAGTTTAACATTGTTGAAGGCTAATGATAACTTATTCTGCATTATCTTAGTCATAATATTTCTTCTTCGGGCTAGTTGAGCTCACCTTTTTACTTCCAATATTCTCTTGAGAAATGAGAACGTGGCGAAACTAGTCGTGACGGAGTGATGGCCTTGAGATGGTGTTATAGTAGTCCTCACTATTCTATAAAATTGTGTGCCAATAAATGTAATGAGGACTCCATTTGAGTTTGGATATTGTCTAGAAGACAAAATTTGTGTAAAAACTCTCAGCTCATGTTGTATAATTAAGTTTGTATTTATATTTTGTACCATGTATTTGGCGACCCATAAATCCTTCAGCTTGCCCATAATTCCATGGGACTTTTTTCAAGTTGACAACGGGATACTGTGACCTAGATGGCAAGAGAATTGGCTCTGGTGCAACCACTTTCAAAGGATCGTCAGTACCTTTGAGTTGAATTGCTTGTATTGTGAGTGGTCTGGCAGCCAAATCATCCTCAGCAGAGATAATTATTATGACGTCCTTCCATTTGGTAGGACATGTGTTTCCACTCTCGAGTAACAAAGTGTCATCATCTGCCATTTACAAGACATCGCTGTCAATTAAATTATGAATGAGGTGGCGGAGTGCCCGGCATTCTTCTGTGTTGTAACCGCGAGAGTGGGAGTGATATTGGCATACTCCATTGGAATTGAACCGTCTGGAATAGGGATTGATTGGAGGTAGAAGGGATGTATTTCTTCCTTCATTGATCAGCATCTGGAATATCTCCTCCATAGGTTGTCCAAGGTATATAAATTTTCGTTTGTTAGCAAAATTCCGACGGGCTTTGGTACTTGCTCTTTTTGTAACTTTATCCTCCAGTGTTTCGCTTTCTGAAGGTAAGGATGGAGTATTCATGACAAAAGGAAGGAGACTAGCATGCTCCTGACTGACTAATTGGCGTGTGACTTGGTGTTGATGAATCACCAGTTCTGCCAATTGGTCTACTTATTTGCAAAGAGCCTTAATCTTTCGTTCCATAATAAACTGGAACTGCGCATAATCCCATCTGTAAGCACCGTCTTTGCTGGTCTGGGAAGATTCAACAACGTAATTGGAACTTTGTCCACTGCTCCAATTAATCATATTAACCTCTTCTTCTTTGTGTTGAGAAAGAGGATTGTCTTGCACATAAGGTTGGTCGGGTTTAGTCATGACAATCTCCCCATTGTCAATTAAATCCTGGATCTTGTGTTTCAAGGCCCAGTAATCCTGAGTGTCATGTCCCGGTGCCTCGACATGATAAGCACACGTCCGTGTAGCATTGTAACCCTTCCCATTCGGGTTGGCTGGTGGAAGAAGATGTGTAATTTTCTTCTGAGTAGTCAGAAGATTGAGAACATTTTCAAGCGAATCCCCTAGGGGTGTGAATGCTTGATTACGTCGGACTTCTCCATCCTTTGGAAATGTAGGGTTAGAAGACTGTGCATGAAAAGGGGAGTAGTTTCTCCTTTGGATAGGCATGTTCTGACTGTCTTTCTGACCTTGTAGTATCAAGGAAACATCCTCCTCTTTCTTTTTATGGACCCTCCGGGGGTTATTTCCATAAGTTCTGGACTATATGTGCTCCGCAATAGCTTTCAAAGTGGCTAGGTCTTGAATTTTTCCTGACTTCATTCCCATCTCAGCCATTTCTCCATGTTTGATCATTTTAGAAAATGGTTTACCAATTCCAGCTAAGACTCTCTCATAGAAGGGAGCTTCTTGTATGTCTATAAAAGTCATAACCATTTCTGACTTCGTTGAAGGAATAACTTGAGCAGCAAGGCGCCTCCACCTTTGAGCATACTCTCTAAATGACTCATTAGACTGTTTCTTGACCTTGGTAATTTGATACCGGTCAGGAGCCATCTGAAACTGGAAGCTGTACTGAGTAAGAAAGGCATGAGCTAACTCATCCCAGCTATGGATTTTAGAATTGTCTAATTTGGTATACCATGATCGGGCTTCTCCAATTAGACTCTTTTAGAATAGCTGCATTCTGAGCTTCTCATCCTCGGCATAAGATCCGAGTTCTCCTATAAATACCTTCAAGTGTGTGTAAGGATTCCCAACCCATCATACATTTCAAAGTCAGGAGTCTTGAGCTTCTCTGGATAATGAACACCAGGAAATATACAAAGATCAGCATAGGAAACACTCCCGTGTGCGCCAATCCCTTTTATAGACCGAATGGTCTCTTCCATTTGAATGACCTTTTTTCCTATATCGCCGGTGTTAAGATCTCCTTTGAGATGGGTGTTTTCAGGAATTTTTTTGGTCGTATCCAACTAAAGTTCTGAAATTATTTTATCCGAACCATGTGTTTCTCCCTGTGCAGAGGATTCTGTGTGTACGGGTATTCGCGAACCCTGAGTAGACTGGTGTAGTTCTTTAAGCAGAACAGCCAAATCTGTAATTTGTTTGCTTAATCCATCAAATTCTTCTCGAGAGACAGGAGCAAGATTACACTGATCAGATGAAGACATAATTGGATGTAAGCTCGTGGCCTTTTCGGACTTTGAACGGGTAACAGGCCCAATTGTTTCCCTACAAAAAACTTATGTAGTTTAGTCTTAGGGAATGTATAATATGTTTACATGCTATCATAATGTGTCCATTTTAGGAATATTATCTTGTAAAACGGGTGTCATTTGATAGCATGTCAAGCCTTAATATGCATGTACACATATTCTTCATATTTTCCATTACATAGAGTTTAACATGGAATGAAATTACAAGTAATTGTCTTTACAAGTGATTGAAAATGGAAAGCATGAAGAGACTTTCATCCCCGTTTGTTTTATCAGAAACTGACCTATCTTAGGTTACTCTCGCGGATTTTTGGCATGAAGGTTCCCAGATCATCGTAATTTACTTGACGGGAAGTTAATCCGGTCTTTCAACTGGAGTGAATCTGGGTGGTGACTTTCCTGAGCCTCGTTAGAATTAATCTCCCTACGAGTTCAATAATCAAACATCGACAGGATAGCTTCCTGGTGGAGGAACCACACAACATACATTCACATGCAACGTGTCTCACCGTTATGAGAATGATGACATGTACGAAGCACTAATATCACAGATATATTGCAGTGCAGTAAATAAAATGCATTCGTACACATTCATCAAAAAATGTAAATGAAACATTCACACACAAGCATATAACAGTTTTGAAAAGCTTGTAGTAGCGGCTTAAGTCCTCTTACTGGAGTCCCTAGCGGAGTCGCCACCTGTCGACGTCGGGATTTTTATTGCTCCCTTTTCTGTTCTTGTCTTTTGGTGTTCTCATGTTAAGTGAGATTTGTTTAAAAAAACAAGTTGTGAAAAGGTCCGACATTTATATGTCGAATTTATTTGATTGTAAGAGTCGCCGGGTTGGTTTTTAAATGGTTGTACCAACACAACCGAGAAAAGGTTTGCACATTGACCCAGTGATGTGACACTGCTAAACGAGTCTGTGAAACCGAGATTCATTAGGGTCCGGGGACTTGCTTATGCGGAGGGAAGGTATTAGGCACCCCCCGACATCCGTATTACCACGGTTACTGCCACTTTTCAATTAAACTGTTATATGAATGTGTGTGGGGGGGGGTCAATGTGCAATTATTTGGAAGTAGTGCTACGCCTCGTTCGTACCTATATACACAGGGTTTGAATTTGTATAAAAATTCAGTTTTAAACAAGATATAGTAATGAGGTTTTATAAAAGAGGTTTTTCAAACCCTGTGCTCAATAGTAATTGAGGCCTTTGATACTTCCATTTTAGTAAATGTTCAGCTTGATTGCTTTTATTTTCGAGATGTGAAGCATCTTCGAGAAAATAATATATATAGCAGTGTTGAACTCCTCATGGGTATGAAAGCCATCTAAGGAAATTTAAACACTGTGAATAATTTACAAGCTGCTTACAGCTGAAAATGTCCATCACGGGAACCGAATCTAGGTTCAGTAAACTGAATCTGTGATCACATGATGCCGCAATTTATATGAAAGCGGTAAGCAGTTATATATATATATATATATAAAAGCTGTAAATATATATATATATATATATATATATAGACAATGATCAACCACCACGAAGCACCTTCATGGGGGATCGAAAATGTAAATATATAAAAGTGGTAAATATATATATAGAGACATGATCAACCACCACGAAGCACCTCTATGGGGGATCAAAAATGTAAATAAAGCAATAAAGATGATCAACCGCCACGAAGTAAACTCCAGGCGGGATGGAATGTAAATAAAGCAGTAAAAACGATCAACCGCCACGAAGTAAACTCCAGGCGGGACGGAATGTAAATAAAGCAATAAAAGGCCACGAAGTAAACTCCAGGCCTGATAGAAATGTAAATATACATATATATATACAAAAGAAAATAAAAGCCACGGACCGAAGTCCGGCCATACACACGCAACACGACTCTCAATGTGAAGAATGGTGTGTGCAAAGATGAAGAGAAAGGCTTTAAAGTGTGTAAGAAGGCTTACAGTGGAATGTCAAAGAAGACTTCTATAGCTTCAAATGCATGAACACTCTGCTCTTGTCGGTAAAAATATGACTGAATATAAGCTCACAAGTGTTTAAAATGAGAAAGCACTCAGTTTAGGGTGTGTACAGAGCAAATTGGACAGGGCTTCCTCGCCGTTTAATCTTGAAATATGGCCACCCCAAGCCCTCTATTTATAGAGGCAGGGAGCCGCAAGTACACCTGCGGCTGCCCGGGCTGCCCTGGGCTCTGCGGATCCCACCGTCTCGAAGTACGTGTACGCATACAACATGATGTCCGCTTGAACTTGCAGAACTTTAATCTGAGCCTCCGATTGAGGTTTATAAGACCTTTTATGAAGTGCTTTTGTCGAGAGTTATGCCATGACATGGGATTAGAGATTGTCAGAAGTCTGGAAGATGGGACCATGCCCTTGGTCTTCAAGCTTCAAATTCTATCTGGTCTGCTGCCTTGCGTAGTACTCACTCGAGATTGGAACTCCTTAGCTCTTATGGGACATTGCAGTGTAGAATGTATGTTGAGATGTGTTGAGATAGCGTAATATAGGATCAAGTTCGGGCAAATAAAGTAGTCGTTTCTCAGGGTTATCTCTAAGATTAGGCTGCTGCAAGTACTGGACGTCCTCAGGGTTATCTCTGAGGTGTGCCTAACCTCCCGGGGTTATCTCCAGGTTTGGAGCTAAGTACCTCGGTGTGAGTCCCAAGGTTGAAGCTGGCTGCATAGGTTGAAACGAGCATTTTCGGGGTTATCTTCAGAACTGCAACTGAACTCCTTAGGGTTATCTCCAAGGTTGACATTGTCTTTCTAAGTGTTATTTTCAAGACTGAGACTGAGTATCTCGGGGTTATCTCCGAGATGAAATGGCCTTCTCCAGTGTGATTTTCGGTATTGGAACTGCATGCCTCGGGGTTATCTCCAAGGTGAAACTGACACTTCCGATGTTATTTCCGGGAATGAGCTGAGCTGTCCTCCAGGGTTATCTCTGAAAGACGATTTTGCCCTCCTACAATGTTAGTAACAGGTATGCAGAAAATTTTAAGTGTCTACAATTATCTTCGTTTAATATTTGTAAGGGATATTATTTATTGTATTCGTAAGGGGTATTATGTGACGCCCCCAAAATAGGTATACATCACCTATTACAGTCGCCAAATACATAAATATGAATACAAATACAATCTTTAATATACAACAAGAGAGTCATGAGTTTTAATACAAATATTATCTTCTGCACAATATCCACTCTCGAATAAGTCCTCATTACATTTATTGTCACACTATTTAATGTAATAGTGAGAACTACTAATACTATCATCTGGACCGTCACTTCGTTCCCCGAGGCTAGTCCCTATTCGTTCTCATTTCCTTAAGAGAACGATTGAAAAGAAAGGGTGAGCTCAACTAGCCCAAGAAGAAATATTATGACTAAGATAATGCGAATAAATTATCATTAGTCTTCAACAATGTTAAACCGATAAAATATAATAGACATCAAGTTTAATCTGCGGTAAAACAAGCAATCCATTAAAAAGAGTCAAGTAGAATAAAATCTACTATCTTTTATGATTTAAAAGGTTTTTTATCACTTTTATCGACTGGGACTCGACAATAAATAAACCACATCATCCCCGCTCTCTACGAGAGGATATTCATTAGTATCCTGCGACAACTTATCCATGCACTACGGGCCAAGGATATTCGTGTATTCATCAATGGTCATGATCATGCCAACAACCTGTCCATCAATGCACTACACAGCCAATGAGGACTTTTACCACATCATTTGTAACATTACGGTCATGATTATACCGAATAATCCTGTCATAATCATACCAAGTCCATCTATGCACTACAGAACACGGATGACTTTCAACATAATATAAACATGAGGATGATGACAATGATATAAGAATTCAATAAAACAAGTTCAAGAATTAATTTATCCAGGAACCAATAACGTCCAAATTGTCAACATGATATTTCTTTGTGGGGTAAAACTCAAGAATGCTCAGAAGAAAATTTCCATGAAAAGATACTGGATGAAGCGCAAATATCAAGGATATTCCACTAATTTTCATGGAGTATAAAAGTCAAAACTTTAACCAACTGTGTATAATAAAGAATGGAATAACAAAAGAAATCACCATGCATGCGGTACTTCGCATAGACAAGTTATTCCAACAGAATAATAAATAACGGAACCAGTTCAGGCGTAATACGCACCGACAGGATATTCCAATAGAATAATAAAGAATGGAATAACAACAGAAATCACAATGCATCCCAGTTGCTTAGATAGACATGTTATTCCAATGTAATAATAAATAATCTAACCAGTCCCAAGAAAACGCATGACAAAGATTTTCCAATGTAATAATAAAGAATGGAATAACAACAGAATTTCACCATGTATGCAGTGCTTAGCATGATAGGTTATTCCAATGAGAATAATAAATAATGGAATAACGAAAGAATTTCACCAAGTATAGGGTAGCTTGGCATTATCAAAGTTATTCAATATAATAATAAAGACCGGAATAATGAAGTTCTCTTCATGAATATGAAAAAAAATACCCTTACCTTATAAAGAAGAGTACTCATGGTAGTAGAAGGGATATACTTGAAGAAACTTGCACTACGCTCAAAGCTTTCTTAAACGCTAAAGAAAAATGCTCAAGATTATAGAAGAAGAATTCTCTTTACAGTTTCTCTCTCTAAAGTTTCAGTGAATTCGTAAGAAATAATGAAGGAATGAGCTTCTATTTATAGAAGAATGGACTAAATAGTAACCAATCCATGAACGGTCCAGATTGGTTTACAATAAAATATAATATATTCTATTTATAATCTAATAAAAGGAATAACTTTATAAAAGTATTCTATTTTATTTAAAAAGATCTTACTATGCAAACACTATGCATAATAAAATATAATATATTCTAATTATTGTCTAATAAAACAGATAACTTTATAAAAGTATTATGTTTTATATAAAAAGATTTTACTATTAGCCTAATAAAACGAATAACTTTATAAAAGTATTCTATTTTATATAAAAATCTTTTCTATTTTATTACATTAATAATACTAATAAAACAAAACTTTATCATCATTATCATAATTCACACTATTAATCGACCGTGTCGTTTCCGAGAACGAGGGGCTTTCTAATAAGGATTTTTCCTATTATTAGGCAAGAATTAGGTGACCAAACCTCTCCTTGGCAGAACTTCTAGACATCGTTAATAATGCAAATAATAATATTAACAACTTTGTTATCTCAATTATTGATTTAATAATATATAAAATATTGACAATAATTGAATCAAATAACGTGAGATACTATGAAACAATAATTGAACAAAACTGAGTGATTTCTCACGTAAGCATCAATAATCAATAGCGTTTGTTACTATGCAACCATGCGTATTCCTGTACTTTTAACACTGGGTGTTTCAACAGTTAACGATAAAACTTCCGCCGTTATTTTTATAAAATATTTTTTTGTCGTTTTCTCAATCCGTCAATAATTTCGTTGTGGGGTCCACCAATGATTGTGCCGTCGTACGAATATTCGTTGTTAAAACGAATATTCCCCGACCAATCAAATATTATAAACAACTTGCGTACTTTATAAAATTTCTAAATATTACCCACAACTATAACATTATATCAAATTCATTCAAAAATGATAATTATAGAAAATTCATCTTTATTCATAAAAGTTGGGGTCTTACAATCTCCCCTTATGAAATTTCACCCTCGAAATTAGAGTACGTACCTGGTATATCGAAGAGGTAAGGATACCTTGATTTCATTTCAGATTCTAACTCCCATGTCATTGCCTCAACATCGTGGTTCCTCCATAAAACTTTGACTTGAGGTATAACCTTGGAACGTAGAATATGTTCCTTCTTATCCAAGATTTGAACAGGAACCTCTTCATACGTTAAATCTTCCACTATTTCATCCGGTTCTAACTCAATAATTTGGTTCGGGTCTTTCACATATTTACGTAACATGGATATATGAAAAACGTTATGAACACGAGACATACTTGGCGATAAAGCGAGTCTATAGGCTACAGTCCCTACTCGATCGAGGATTAAAAATAGGCCAATGAATCAAGGATTGAGCTTTCCTCTCTTTCTAAATCTCGTAACTCCTTTCCATGGAGCAACACATAACAACACATGATCTCCAATATCGAATTCCACGTCCTTTCGATGAAGATCAGCATAACTCTTTTATCGGTCCTGTGAGGTTTTTATACGTTGTCGGATCGTTTGAATCTTTTTCGTAGTCATACATACCAAATTCGGTCCCAACAACGTTGCTTCACCCACCTCATCCCAGCATACTGGAGAACGACACTTTCTTCCATAGAACGCTTCGAATGGAGCCATGCCAATACTTGCTTGATAGCTATTGTCGTAGGAAAACTCCACCAATGGTAAGAACTTATCCCAACTTTCCTTGAAGTCAAGGACACAGAGTCTTAATAAATCTTCAAGAGTTGGAATAGTCCTCTCTGATTATCCGTCCGTCTGAGGATGATATGCTGAACTAAATCGTAAATCCGTGCCCATAGCTTTTTGCAAACTAACCCAAAATCATGAAGTAAATCTTGGGTCTCGATCAGAAACTATGGATACTGGCATACCATGCAATCTTACCACCTCGTTTATGTACATACGAGCAAGATGTTCAAGTGTATAAGTTTCTCGTATAGGTAAGAAATGAGCAAACTTGGTCAATCTATCAACAATGACCCAAATTGCATCTATGCCTTGAGAAACCTTGGGAAGACCAGTAACGAAATCCATGGTAATGTGCTCCCACTTCCATTCTGGAATTTCAAGTGGTTGCAATGGACCTTTTGGTACTTGATGCTCTGCCTTGACTCGTTGACAAGTTAAACACCTTGAGATAAATAGCGTTATCTCTCTCTTCATATTGCTCCACCAAAATGTATGTCGAAGATCATGATACATTTTGGTACTCCCAGGATGGATTGCAAACGGTGTATTGTGCGCCTCAATCATGATTTTATACTTTAACTCAGGGTCGTTAGGAACACAAAGTCTGGAGTTGACTCGAAGTATTCCTTCTTCATCGATTCTTGCTTCCGGCATAGCACCTTCTTGTACTTTCTTCCTCATATGCATCAGCTCCAGGTCTGTAGCTTGAGCAACTTTAACATTATTGATTAAAGTCGGTTCTACTCGTATATTCGCCATCATCATGTGGGCCCCTGGAGTCTTTATCTCTATCTCCATCGTTTTCAAGTCATATAAAATGGGTCTTTGCGTTGACAATATCGCACGCGTACCCACATATGATCTTCTACTCAATACGTCAGCTACCACATTTTCTTTTCCAGGATGGTATTGGATGGTATGATCATAATCTTTCAACAGTTCAAGCCAACGTCGATGTCGCATGTTGAGTTCCTTTTGAGTGAAGAAATATTTAAGGCTTTTATGATCCGTAAAGATCTTCACTTTCTCCCCATACAAGTAATGCCTCCAAATCTTTAGTGCAAAAACAACTGCTACCAACTCTAGATCATGAGTAGGATAATTCCTCTCATATTCTTTGAGTTGTCGAGAGGCATAGGCTATGACTTTCCCATGATGCATGAGAACACATCCTAACCCTTTGCCCGAAGCATCACTGTATATGACAAATCCCTCCGAGCCAGATGGTATTGTCAAAATAGGTGCTGAAATGAGTCTCCTCTTGAGTTCTTGAAAACTCTTCTCGTATTCCTCACTCTAACCGAATTTTGTATTTTTCCGAGTCAGCTGAGTTAAGGGAGTAGCGATTCGAGAAAACCCTTCTACGAATCTCTGATAATAACCAGCTAAGCCGAGAAAGCTACGTGCTTGATCCATTTGATTTAGGTTGCTCCCAGCTTTGAATAGCTTCAATCTTTGCTGGGTCAACAGATATTCCATGACTTGATACCACGTTACCAAGGAATTCTACTTCCTCAAGCCAGAACTCTCATTTCTTTAACTTGGCATAAAGCTTATATTCACGAAGCTTTTGGAGTATCAGCCTCAAGTCTTGCTCATAATCTTCATGGCTTTTGGAATAAATAAGGATGTTATCAATAAAGATGACCACAAAGTGATCCAAATATTCCTTGAATACTCGGTTCATTATATCCATGAAGGTAGAAGGAGCATTAGTCGATCCAAAAGACATGACTAGGAATTCATAATGCCCGTCTGAGTTAAAGCGAAAGTCTTTTTGAATGTCATCGGTTCTAATCTTCAATTGGTGATATCCAGAATGAAGATCAATCTTTGAAAAGAATTTGGCGCCTTGCAACTAGTCAAACAGGTCATCAATACGTGGCAATGGGTACCTATTTTTGATGGTGACATGATTCAACTCCGATAATCAATACAAAGTCGCATACTCCCATCTTTCTTCTTCACGAATAGAAACAGGAGCACCCCAAGGAGAAGTACTAGGACGAATAAAGCCAATGTCTAACAATTCTGCGGTTGGGTCTTTAACTCCCGAGTTCAATAGAGCCATTCGATATGGGGCTTTAGAAATGGGTTTTGTCTTGGGTTCAAGGTCAATACAAAATTTAATTTCACGCTCTGGGGTAGGCGGGGAAGTTCTTCGTGGAATACGTCGGAAATTCATTAACAATAGAAATATCATTCAAAACTGACGTATTTTTGTTTAGATCTGTGACATGTGCTAAGAAAGCTTGACATCCATTTTTCCATAAACGAATAGCTTTATGTCTTGAGATGACAGTGATTGATTTTAATGGTTTGGTTGCTTGAATTCGCATAATAGGTTGGTTAGGAATATGAAAGCTAACAACCTTACGAAAACAATCAATTTTTGCATGATGAGTGGTTAACCAATCAATCCCTAGAATTACGCCAAATGCAAGTATTTTCAATGAAATAAGATCGACAGGTAATGTGAGGTTACCAATTTGAACCAAACAAGTCTTATAAACAGTGGATATAATGAAGGTTTCTCCCAACGGAGTTTCAACAGATAAGTCAAAGTCTAATTTCTTCAGAGTCAAATTTAAACGTTGAGCGCAAGTAGGAGAAATAAAAGAATGGGTAGACCCGGTATCAAATAAGGTATATACTTCGCTAGAGTTTATGATAAGCTTACCCGTGATGACCTCGTTCGGGTTCCTTACTTTCTGGGAGGTCACGACAAACGCTCTCTCCCTTGCACTACTGGCTTTGACTTTTTTGGGATGTCCTTTGGTGCCTCCATCCTAGCTAAACTTGTCTTCGATGAAAGACAAAATCGGGCTAAGTGACCTTCTCTTCCACAATTATAACATGCTTTGACTGACATCATGCAGTTTGGTGATGTGTCCTTCCCTCCGCATTTAGAAGCATATGATGGGTGGTCGTTCTCCTTCCTTAACCACGGGTGATGGTGCTGACGTCTTTCCATCATTGTTGAATCTCCTCTTCTTGAAATGTCCATTCTTATTGTTTTGGCCATGATTACCACAGAAGTGGTTACCATTTCTGGCATGTTGATTCCCTCCACGCTTATTGTCACCACTTCGATGGTATTATCACCGGTATTATCATTTTTGTTGGTCTTTCTCTTTTTGGTTGGGTTGACTCATTATCGCGCTCCAATAATCGAGCCCTATTAACAACATCCTAATACAAACCACGGTTTATGAGAGATAAGATATTGGCGTATCTCCCGTTTTAAACCTCTTAGAAATATTCGCGTCATTCTCTCCTCATTATCAACCAAATGGGATGCAAACCGGACAACTCGGCAAACTTGGCTTCGTGACTTACGACACGGTCATGTTGTTTTGCTCCACTACCAATGAACTCTACCTCTTTCATGTGATGAATACTTTTGGGAAAGTACATCGTTGAATAATTCTTGGAACTTCTCCCAAGTCATCTTGATCTGGGCCGGTTGAGTCGTTTCTTGATTCCCACCAATGTCGCCTCTCTGCATAACATGAAGGTGAAAAAGGGAACCTTTTGCTCCTCGGAGAATCACAAGACATCAAATATCTTGCAAATCTTTTTTATCCATGTCTCCGCCTTAAGTGGTTTTGGCTCTCCAAAAAACTCCGGTGGTCCCAATTCCTTGAACTGCTTAGCGGTGACCGTCCAAGAGTTGCCAGTGTTTCCACCTGCATTTTGGACAGGAGTCGCTCTTGCCTGATGTTGCATGAATTGCATAAAGCCTCTGAACATTCCATCGTTCATCATCTGGTCAGTGTTGTTGTTTTCCTGAGGATTGTCGCCTTCCTAATGCACATTATCCTGATTATTGATCTGTGGAGACTCAACCGTCTCCTGTGCTACATTGATGTTCTCAACATTCTCGGATGCCATTTTTAAACACTTCCACAAAACAAGGGTTAATTAACATATCACATATTATCCCTATACTCTGACCGACCAATTAAATATCAAATAAACTTTAGTAGGTCATACTAGCGAAGAAATTCTCCATCTCTCCCCTCCTAGTTCTTGTCTCACATCTCAGCCAGGGATCATATCCCTAAGCTTTGATACCAACTGTGACGCCCCCAAAATAGGTATACATCACGTATTCTGAGTCGCCAAATACATGGTATAGAATACAAATACAATCTTTAATATACAATAAGAGAGTCATGAGTTTTAATACAAATATTGTCTTCTAGACAATATCCACTCTCAGAATAAGTCCTCATTACATTTATTATCACACTATTTAACAGAATAGTGAGGACTACTAATACTATCATCTGGACCATTACTCCATTCCCCGACTAGTCCCGGCTACGTTCTCATTTCCTGAAGAGAATAGTAAAAGAAAGGGTGAGCTCAACTAGCCCAGTAAGAAATATTATAACTAAGATAATGCAGAATAAATTATCATTAGTCTTCAACAATGTTAAACTTATAAAATATAATAGACATCAAATTTAACTGCAGTGGAACAAACAATCCATTAAAAGAGCCAAGTAGAGAATAAAATCTACTATCTTTTATGATTTAAAAGGTTTTTCATCACTTTTATCGCTAGGACTCGGCTTAATAAATAAACCACATCATCCCTGATCTACAACCAAGGATATTCATTAGTATTTCAACCACAAATTATCCATACATTACGGGCCAAGGATATTCGTGTATTCATCAATGGTCATGATCATGCCAACAACTGTCCATCAATGCACTACAGGCCAATGAAGACTTTTACCACATCATTTATAACATTACGGTCATGATTATACCGAATAATCCCTGGTCATAATCATACCAAGTCATCTATGCACCAACGAGGCCCACGATGACTTTCAACATAATATAAACATGAGGATGATGACAATGATATAAGAATTCAATAAAACAAGTTCAAGAATTAATTTATTCAGGAACCAATAACGTCCAAATTGTCAACATGATATTGCTTTGTGGGGTAAAACTCAAGAATGCTCAGAAGAATATTTCCATGAAAAGATACTGGATGAAGCGCAAATATCAAGCATATTCCACTAATTTCATGGAGTATAAAAGTCAAAACTTTAACCAAGTATAATAAAGAATGGAATAACAAAAGAAATCACCATGCATGCGGTATTGCATGTAGGCGAGTTATTCAAACGAGAATAATAAATAACGGAACGAGTCGAACGTAATACGCATCGACGGGATATTCCAATGAATAATACGAGAATGGAATAACAACGAAATCACCATGCATGCGACACAGTCGCATGTAGGCAGTTATTCCAACGAAATAATAAATAATGGAACCAGTCCCACGTAAAATGCATGAGCATGTGATATTCCAATGTAATAATAAAGAATGGAATAACAAATGAAATTTCACCATGTATGTGGTACTTAGCGTGAAGAAAGTTATTCCAATGAGAATAATAAATAATGGAATAACGGACGGTCCAGATTGGTTTACAATAAAATATTATATATTCTATTTATAATATAATAAAATGAATAACTTTATAAAAGTATTATGTTTTATTTAAAAAGATCTTACTATGCAAATACTATGCAGGCACTATGCTAACACTATGCATAATAAAATATAATATATTCTAATTATTGTCTAATAAAACAGATAACTTTATAAAAGTATTATGTTTTATATAAAAAGATTTTACTATTAGCCTAATAAAAGAATAACTTTATAAAAGTATTACATTTTTATATAAAAAGCTTTTCTATTTCATTACATTAATAATACTAATAAAACAAAACTTCATCATCATTATCATAATTCACACTATTAATCGATCAGGTCGTTTTCAGGAAAGAGGGGGCTTTCCAATAAGGATTTCTCCCTATTAGCGCGCAATTAGGTGACCAAACCTCTCCTTGGCAGAACTTCTAGGCATCATTAATAATGTAAATAATAATATTAACAACTTTGTTATCTCAATTATTGTTTTAATAATATATAAAATATTGACAATAATTGAATCAAATAACGTGAGATACTATGCAGCAATAATTGAACAAAACTGAGTGACTTCTCACGTAAGCATCAATAATCAATACCGTGTGTTACTATGAAACCACGCATATTCCTGTACTTTTAACACTAGGTGTTTCAACAGTTAACGGTAAAACTTCCGCCGTTATTTTCATAAAATATTTTTTTTGTCATTTTCTCAATCCGACAATAATTCCGTTGTGGGGTCCACCAATGATTGTGACGTCGTACGAATATTCCCTGTTAAAATGAATATTCCCTGACCAATCAAATATTATAAACAACTTGCGTACTTTGTAAACTTTCTAAATATTACCCACAACTATAACATTATATCAAATTCATTCAAAAATGATAATTATAGAAAATTCATCTTTATTCATAAAAGTTGGGGTCTTATATATTATTTCTTTCGTATTCATGAAGAAAGTTATATTCTTTCAATACTCATAAGGGTTTTTATTCCATTATTTATTATTCTGTTGGAACAACCTGTCTACGCGGACTATCGCATGCATGATGAAATCCTTTTGTTATTTCATTCTTTATTATTCTGTTGGAATAACCTGTCTACGCGGACTACCGCATGCATGGTGAAATCCTTTTGCTATTCCATTCTTTATTATTCTATTGGAATAACCTGTCTACGCGGACTACGACATGCATGGTGAAATCCTTTTGTTATTCCATTCCTTATTATTCTGTAGGAATAACCTGTCTACGCGGACTACCACATGCCTGGTGAATAACCAATTGTATTCAATGGTTATTAAATTGTGGAAATAATCTGTCTACGCAGACTACCGCATGATAGTTGAAAATCCAATTGCAGTTTCATAAATTGTTCATTTCAGATTTCTAACTCTAAACTTACTACGGTAAGTATTGCTTCTATACTTCCTGAAATGATCAGAAATTCCTTGAGTTTTCTTTTCTGTATCCAAGTTGTCTATTATGGTTCCTATCTTTGATTGGATCTATGTTTTGAATTTTTCTCCACAATTGATTATTATGGAGTATTCTTGAACTTGGATAAACAAAATTATGAATCCCTAATCGTGTCCTTTATCTCACTTGATTAATTCTTTAAAATATTTTTCATCATCTTCAGTCTTAAATGGTGATAATTGATGAATATATTTGGCCTGTAGTGCAAAGATGAATGATTACTTGATGAATATCTTTGGCCCGTAGTGCAAAGATAGACAGGTGTTGAGATGAACATGGCCAACTGGTGATACAAATGAATATCTTTGGCTCGTCGTGCAAAGATGAATATTTGATTCAAGATGTATATTGATTGATGTTACACGGATAAAATATTGATGATGGACTTTTAAATCATAGAAGATAGTATACTACATTCTCTACTTAACTCTTCTAATGAATTGTTGTTTCTACTGCAGTTGTTGATCTAAAACTTGTTGTCTATTGTATTCTATCATATTTTTCCCTGTTGAGGACAAAGGATAATTTTTTCTACATTATCTTTGTCATAATATTCTTTACTGGGCTAGTTGAGCTCACCCTTTTTCTTTTCGTTCCATTTTTCTTCTCAGGAGGCGAGAATATAGCGGGAACTAGTCGGGGTGTGGAGTGATGTTTCAATGTAGTTGTTTTAGTAGTCCTCACTATTTTGTAAAATAGAGTATCAATAATTGTAATGAGGACTTATTTGAGTGTGGATATTGTCTAAAAGACAATATTTGTATTTAAACTCACAGCATATGTGTTGTCGTATTTTGCACGACAATTGTAATAATGAAGTCGTAGTTGTTTTCTGTACCATGTATTTAGCGACTCGGAATGGGTTGTGTGGACCTATTTTGGGGCGTCACAGTTGGTATCAGAGCTCAGGGATATGATCTCTGATGGATATCTAGGGTTAGAACTAGGAAGGGAGTGACCAGTAAATCCTTCGCTAGTGTGTCCTACCTAAGTTTATTTGTGTTTATTTAGCCGGTCAGAGTATAGGGGTATTATGTGGTATGTTAATTTCTTTAATTAACCCTTGTTTTGTGGCAGTATTTGAGAATGGCAGCTAAAAATGTTAACAATGGTGTGAATGAGACTGTTGAGACACCTTTAATCACCAACCAGGTTAATGTAATGTCAGGCGAAGAAGAAATTAGAGATATTTACATGGTGAGTGAAGAACGAATAGTTTCACCAGAGCTAGTCGCAGAGGTAGCATCTCAGAGTGAGAAAGAAGAGGAACCTGAGGAGGATTTATTAGGAGAACTTTATGATCGAAATGTAGAATTGCAAAATCGTATTCATGAGTTAGAAGAGCAGGCTGAAGAACGGCAGGCGGTCATGGAGCAAAGGGATGCAACAATTCAAAATTGTGTTACCCGATGTGCGATGCTTGAACAGAAGCACTCTTTAGCAGAGTATAAGATGTTAGAGCTGGAATCTAAGAATGCTATGATCAAAGTTCTAATGAAAAAAGAAACAACTGAACGAATGAGAATGGAGGATGCATGGGTGTTCATCGATTTCGCAATAAATGAATATGTGCAAGTATACACGGTCAACAAGTAATAAAGTGAAAGTAGAGTATCGTTCCTATGAGAAATTATTTAATAAAAATTACCAATTACTAACTCTTAACCAAATCAATTTTATTTAAACAATCGCAAATTGTGATTTTTCTAATTAAGAAAACTAAATTAACTAATTAAACTGAATTGCTTTATAAATAAATTCAAATAAATAAAGGTTAAGACTCCAATATCTCCAATTATGAACTATAAACCATATATCCAATTATCCCAATTATTATGCCTACTGAATTGTTAACAGTAATTCTCAAATGCCAAAAGTCCTTTTCCAAGTGATCAAATGACTTCTATTTAATCCAGATTAATCTTGCTATATTCCTATACAAAAAAATTGAATTAAACTCCTTCAATTCCAATTCCTTATGTGTTACATGCGGTGAACAGATATTTCCATTCAATTCACAAACCTAATTATTCGCTATGCAAATAACTAAGTCACGTGTTATCATGCCCAATTCTAACTCTAGATTTCCTCTTTTAATTCCTTCTAGAGTAACAAGGTAATTACTGATCAGATAATTAATTAATAGGCTCAAGACAAGATAAACAATTCAATTTGACACAAATAATTGGAATACATTGAATAACTAATTTATAGACATAAAAGGTTCAATTGAAATCTTAATAAAAGAGTTAGTTCATAATTAATGAATTAAAACCAAGAATCCACAATTGAATAGACATTAAAAGATAAAAGTATGATAAGAGAAGAGAATAGAATCTGTTTTCAGCAAATCGGATGTTCCCCTCTTGCTCTTGCTCTTGATCTCCAGTGTTCTTCAATTTGATTCAATCTCCAATGGCTAATTAAGAACTAGGGTTTATATTCTAATCTAATGGAGTATTTTATCTAAGCTAATCTATCTAATCTCCCCTTATTTTATGTCTTACATCATGTATTTATAGGTTACAAGTCTAATTTTTAGCTTAGGAACAAATCCAATCCAATTTGGAGTCAAAAAAGTGTCAAAATTCGCCCCAAAACATGTCCAAGCTGACAGGTCTCTTCCCAGTACCTCAGTAGGCACTCACAACAAGAAGATCGCTCCCCGAGCCTCTTGCTACAATGGCATAGGTTCTGAAATGAGCCGGCATGCCGCCCCATTTTTTTTTTGAAATTTTCCTTCTCTGACGTCCTTTGGGAAAATGGCCATAACTTCTTCGTCCAAACTCCGATTTTGATGATTTAAGATGTTCTGAAAATAGGAGACATAGATCTACAACTTTTATTCTTTAAGGTTTTCGAAATAAGGTCCGAAGCAATACGCAAATTAGCTCTGAAGTGACTGTTGTGTAAATGGCAAGCCGAAAACGCAAATCTAGCCACTTCGAACGTCGATCCAAGTAACTTTTGTCCCAAATCCTACAAAACAACGTAAAACGTGCATGAATATACATAAACACTTAAAAACATCCAAAAGATTAAGCTCAAACGCATTCAACGCGCACGACGCTATTGATATTGTTGAAAAAGACGTCCGATCTAATAAGGCCAAAATAGATGAAATGGATTTTGCTTTTTGGAAAGCAATTGGGAGAATCCAACATCGAGTTCAGAATTACCCTGTGCAGAGCGGTCAACCCCAATTTGATATTGATTGGAGAGTAATGATTCAGATCATGGATTAGGAATGCGACGAAGCAATTAAAGGTGGAATTTACTCTATAGCAAAGTCAAGTTTAGCTGGGATGGTGACACCAAAGGATGTCCCAAAAAAGTTAAAGTCGGTAGTTTAAGTTAGAGCGTTTGTCGAGGAACCCGAACGAAGTTATCACAGGTAAGTTAATCATAAATGCTTACAAAGTCTATACCTTATTCGATACGGTTCTACCCACCCTTTTATTTCTCCTACTTGTGCTCAACGTTTAAATTTGACTCCAGAGAAATTAGACTTTGACTTATCTGTTGAGACTCCGTTAGGAGAAACTTTCATTACATCCACTGTTTATAAATCTTGCTTGATCCATGTTGGCACCATCACATTACCTGTTGATCTTATCTCTTTAAATATACTTGCATTTGATATGATTTTAGGGATTGATTAGCTAACTACTCATCATGCCAAAATTGATTGTTTTTGTAAGGTTGTTGGTTTTCATATTCCTAACCAACCTGTTATGCGAATTCAAGCAACCAAACCACTAAAGTCAAACACTTTCATATCAAGCCATAAAGTCATTCGTTTATTGAAAAACGGATGTCAAGCTTTCTTAGCCCATGTCATGGAATTGAACAAAAATACGTCAGATTTGAATAATGTTTCTATTATTAATGAATTTCCTGACGTATTTCCTGAAAAACTTCCTGGCCTACCCCCAGAGCGTGATATTAAATTTTTTATCGACTTTGAACCCGGTACAAAACCCATTTCCAAAACCCCATATCGAATGGCTCCTATTGAACTTCAGGAGTTAAAAACTCAACTACAGGAGTTAGTACCCGAACCTCTATCTGATGACTTTCTTTGTGGAATGCACCAAAGATAGACTCTCCGTAGGGGATGCCATATTCGTGCGGTGGTAAACTGATAGGTGTCATTATGACGTGCTATCCAAGATTGGGATATGAGTCACAGTTGAGAGCAACCTAAGTCAGTAATCAAAATACGTAGCTTTCTAGGCTTAGCTGGTTACTATCGGAGATTCGTGGAAGGATTTTCTTGAATCACTACTCTATTAACTCAGCTAACTCGAAAAGATACAAAATTTATATGGAGCGAGGAATGTGAGAAGAGTTTCCAAGAACTAAAGAGGAGACTCATTTCGGCACCTGTTCTGACAATACCATCTGGTTCGGATGGATTTGTTATCTATAGCGATGCTTCGAGCAAAGGGTTAGGATGTGTTCTCATGCAACATGGGAAAGTCATAGCCTATTCCTCACGACAACTCAAAGAATATGAGAGGAATTATCCTACTCATGATCTAGATTTGGCAGCATTCATTTTCGCGTTAAGGATTTGGAGGCACTACCTGTATGGGGAGAAAGTGGAGATCTATACAAATCATAAAAGCCTCAAATATTTCTTCACTCAAAAGGAACTCAACATGCGGCAACGACGTTGGCTTGAGCGGTTGAAAGATTACGACCATACCATTCAATACCATCCTGGAAAAGTAAATGTGGCAGCTGACGTGTTAAGTAAAAGATCGTATGCAGTTACGAGTGTGATGTTTTTAACACGAAGACCCATTTCGTATAACTTGCAAATGATAGAGATAGAGTTAAGGACTCTAGGGACCCACGTGATGATGTCAAATATACGCGTAGAATTGACTTTAATCGAGAAAGTTAAAGCTGCTCAAGCTACAGACCTGGAGCTGAGGAATATGAAGAAGAAGATGTAAGAAGTCATTATTCCAAAAGCGAGAATCGAAGATGTGAGGAAATCTCAAACCTTTGATTTATTAGTCTATTTAAAATCCTCGATCGAGTAAGAATTGTGGCCTATAGACTCGCTTTACCGCCAAGTATGTCTCATATTTATAACGTGCTTCACATATCCATGCTACGTAAATATATGAAAGACCCGAATCATATTATCGAATTAGAACTAGATGAGGTAGCCAAAGATTTAACGTACGAGGAGGTACTAGTCGAGATTTTAGATAGGAAGGAGCATGTCCTACGCACAAAGGTTATACGACAAGTCAAAGTTTTGTGGAGAAACTATGCTATTAAGGAAATGACCTGGGAGTTAGAATCAGAAATGAAAGCGAAGTACCCTCACCTTTTCGAAACACCAGCTACGCACGTCAATTTCGAGGATGAAATTTCATAAGGAGGGGAGGTTGTAAGACCCTGAAATTTTTAAATAAAATGGAATTTCCTCTAATTATTATTTTGGAATATTATGGTGTGGATTTGATATAATGTTATAGTTATGAGTAATGTTTACAAATTTTGCAAAGTAAGAAAGTTGATATAAAATATTCGTTGTGTCGGGGAATATTCGTTTGGTCGGGGAATATTCTTTTTGTCGGGGAATATCCGTACGACGGCACAATCATTGGTGGACCCCATAATGGAAGTATTGTCGTAGTTAGAAAACGACAGAAATAATATTGGCCTAAACTTTCTTATGAAATTTTTACCTTTTCATGGGTTACTATTTACTTACTATTCACGAGTTACTATTCATGAGTTACTATTCACAAGTTACTATTCACGGGTACTATTCACGACAAAATTGGTTTCTTTTTTAACCAAATTTTTACCGTTAAACCGTTGAAATACCCTTGGTAAAAGAACAAAGAATACGCTGTGGTTGCATAGAGCACACTCAGATTGATTATTGATGCTTACGTGAGAAGTCACTCGCTTATACTCAATTATTGCTACAAAGAATTGTTGCATAAGATATCTCATGTTATTTGATTCAATTATTGTCACAAGATCATCTCGTGATAATATTTTATATTATTAAATCAATAATTGAGACGACAATGTTATTCATATTATTATTATTTATATTATTGAAGATTTCTAGAAAGTTCTGTCGAGGAAAGGGGTTTGGTCACCTAATTGCGTGCCAATATGGAGAAATCCTTATCGGAAAGCCCCCTCTTTCCTGGGAATGATCTGGTTGTTAAATATTGTGAGTTATAATATTAATGATGAATAATTACTGAAAGATTAAAAATGTGTTGATAAGTGATTTGTGGTAAATATTTATTTAATTTTTTATATAAATAGAGGGGTTTGTTATGAGGTATTTGTTATAAGTTTGGCTTATTATTCCATGAGGAGATGTGCTAATTTTTCAGACTGGTCATTGAAGTTATAATAGTAAATCAATATGGATCGTTGGTTGAAGATATAATAGTAAATCAATATGGATCGCTGGTGGAAAGTTATAATAGTTAATCAATATGGATTGTTGGCTTAAAGTAAATCAGTATGGACCATTGCTTTAAGTTTTAATAGTAAATTAATATGGACCATCCGTTTAAAAGTAAATTAGTCTGGGCGGTTCATGAATTAGTTACTATTCAGTCCTTTTTCCTATAACTAGAAGCTCATTCCTACATTATTTCTTACGAATTCACTGAAACTCTAGAGAGAGAAACTATAGAGAGAAAGAAGAGGAGTATTCTGCTACTACCCTACTTCAGTATTCAATCTTCTACTAAGGTAAGGGGTATTATTTATTTCATATTCACTTACGATATTATTTTTCGTATTCATAAGAAATATTATCTTCGTTTAATATTCGTAAGGGATATTATTTGTTGTATTCGTAAGGGGTATTATTTATTTCATATTCGCTTACGATATTATTTTTTGTATTCGTAAGAAATATTATCTTCGTTTAATATTCGTAAGGGATATTATTTTTTGTTTTTGTAAGGGGTATTATTTCTTTCGTATTCATGAAGAGAGTTATTTTCTTTCAATACTCATAAGGGTTGTTATTCCATTCTTTATTATTCTGTTGAATAACTTTGCTCACGCTGACTACCGTGATGCATGGTGAAATCCTTTTGTTATTTCATTCTTTATTATTTTGTTAGAATAACCTGTCTATGTCGACTACCGCATGCATGGTGAAATCCTTCTGTTATTTCATTCTTTATTATTCAGTTGGAATAACCTATCTACGCGGACTACTGCATGCATGGTGAAATCCTTTTGTTATTCCATTCCTTATTATTTTGTGGAATAACTCCGCTCTACGCTGGACTACCAGATGCCCGTGAATAACCCTTCGTATTCAATGGTTATTAAATTATGGAAATGATCTGTCTATGCGAACTACCGCATGACAATTAAAAATCCAATTGCAATTTCGTATTTTGTTCATTTCAGATTCCTAACTCTAAACTTACTACGGTAAGTATTGCTTCTATAATTCCTGAAATGATCAAAAAAAATCTTTGAGTTTTCTTTTCTGTATCCAAGTTGTCTATTATGGTTCTTATCTTTGATTGGATCTATGTTTTAAACTTTATTCTTGAATTTTGCTCCGCAATTGATTATTATGGAGTATTCTTAAACTTGGATAAACTAAATTATGAATCCCTAATCGTGTCCTTTATCTCACTTGATTTGTTTTTTAAAATATTTTTCATCATCCTCAGTCTTAAATGATGATACTTCATTAATATCTTTGGCATGTAGTGCAAAGATAATGATTACCTAATGAATATCTTTGGCTCGTAGTGCAAAGATAAACAGGTGTTGAGATGAACATGACCAACTGGTGATACAAATGAATATCTTTGGCCCGTGGTGCAAAGATGAATATTTGATTCAAGATGTATATTGATTGATGTTACAGGGACAAAATATTGATGATGGACTTTTAAATCATAGAAGATAGTAGACTACATTCTCTACTTAACTCTTCTAATGACTTGTTGTTTCCGCTGCAGTTGTTGATCTAAAACTTGTTGTCTATTGTATTCTATCGATTTTTTTCCTCGTTGAGGACTAAGGATAATTTGTTCTACATTATCTTAGTCATAATATTCTTTATTCGGGCTAGTTGAGCTCACCCTTTTCCTTTTTGTTCCCTTTTTCTTCTCTAGAGGCGAGAATATAGCGGGAACTAGTCGGGGTGTGGAGTGATGTTTCAAGGCAGTTGTTTTAGTAGTCCTCACTATTTTGTAAAATAGTATATCAATAATTGTAATGAGGACTTATTTGAGTGTGGATATTGTCTATAAGATAATATTTATATTTAAACTCACAGCATATGTGTTGTCGTATTTTGCACGATAATTGTAGTAATGAAGTTGTAGTTGTTTTCTCTACCATGTATTTGGCGACTCAGAATGGGTTGTGTGGACCTATTTTGGGGCAGTTTTTAGTTATTAAAAATTCATATTAAATTCCTAAAAATTATTTTAAAGCCTAAAAATGGGTTTTTAATAATTTTGAATATATTTCATTAATATTTAATATTTTTGGAATATTAATGGTATTTAATTTATTTAATTATAATATTACATAAATTATTTAAAAATGATTTTAATACTTGAAAAATCATTTAAAATATATATTATGCTATAAGAAAATATTTGAAGTTATTTTAATGACTTTAAATATTTTGTGATAAATTTCATTAATAAATTAATATTAATGGTAATTAATTTATTTAATAAATATATTAAATAAATTATGGAAAAATATAATTAAGGATTTAAAATTATATAAAAATAATTTAATGGTTATAAAAATATTTTAAGTTATAAAATATAACTTTTGATATTTGGTCATGAAAAAAATTAATATTTAATATTAATGATAGTTAATTAAATATGGTTTTAATTATTTTAAAATTATTTAAACGCAATAATAAAGTATTAAAAATACTTTAAGATATTATAAATAATTTATAATATTATGTTATAATTTTTATTAATATTTGGTATTAAATAAATATTAATGATAATTGAATTAAGTGGTAATTAAATCATATAAATATGTTATTAATGATTGAAAAATCATGATAAATGGTAATATTTACTTGAAAATTATTATGAGCCTTTAAAAATTATTTTGACTGATTAATAAATTATCTAAGATAATTGTGTTGCGTTTAGACAGAGTCTTATGGATATTAGGCTCGATAATTATCCGACTAGGCTGTCGGGATGTAAAAATTGTACTGGACTCAATTCAGAATAAAATAGTTTGACTTGATACCGAGTATTTGGTAGTTTGTGGACTGGTAGGGTTATATGTTATGTATTTAGGTTATTTTATAATTATATATAACAGTATTAAACTATGATGATATTATTCTAACCTGTGAGACCCATATTATTAATATTAGGTCTTCGGATAAAGCTATATAGATTGTGTAACGGTAATCAACGGTACAGACAAGTTCTCTAACTCAACCTCGAGATGTTCTTTCAATTGTGCTTGTGGTTAATTGATAAGTGGATTTTATATACACGAATCGGTGTCCATTTCATGCTTATTTGTTGCTATTTCGTGTGTTCATATTTGTTTTTACTTGTGTTGTGTTCTTATTTGTGTAGGATGGTTGTTGCGGCGTTTAACAAAGATTTTGAGTCATTTGAAATCATTCAGAGTCAACTGGAGCGGTTTTGGAAGAATTCATGAAGCTATAAAGAAGTCATTCTCAGAATGATACCCCGTAAAGCGGACCTTTTTTGTTTGTATACCCGGCAAAGTGGGGGTCTTCTTAAGAACTAACGAATGGTAGCCTGTCGTCGTATGACCTTGTTAACATACACCCTCGGCCGGCTGGGGTGTCAAATTCTGAACTGCATTAAGCTTGAAACTCTTCTTGGGCATGGATTCTAGCATATTGCATGGCAATAGAACTCTAGAGAGAGGGAATTTTGGCTGGGACTTGTGTGTTGGACATCTATTACTCTATCAACAACGAATTCAACAAGAAAAGCAATCCAGACATCATTTGGGCTTTCATATTTATTTCATGTTCTTGGTTTGGAACTTGGCTTACATGGTAGAGCTTCTTCTTAGCTTTCCAGAACAACTTGAATCATTCCAATCGGAGTTTGAATGCAAGAGTTATGATCTTTGTACCAACGAACGTCGAACGTCACTGTTTTGGGTGACCATTTGCATAGCAGTCACTTCCAGACCAATTTGTACTTTCATTTGTTCGTTATTTCTCAATTCTCAAAGAATTAAAGTCGTAGAGCTCGTCGATATCTTCGATTTGATAGGTGGCAGTCCCCGTAACTCCTCCCGAATCAAAGGTTATGGTCATTTTACCAAAGAACGTTGTGACAAAAAATGTACCCCCGTCGGGGCGGGCTTTCCCTTAATAAAATGCCCGCCGGGGCGGGCATACCAGCTACAAAACAGTAGCATAGCCCATCGGGGTGGGCCCTTTACAAGTATAAACCCCCGCCGGGGCGGGGGTATGCATAGAAAACTCGATTTTTGTCCAAATTTGAGTTCGGGAAGGATTGTTTCGATCCAATTGACTCAAGGACTTCCAAGAGGACTTAAAGACATGTAAAAAGGCTTATAAAAGGAGGAGAATAAGAAGGATTAGAGAGGGAGATTGGAGGAGAAATATGATTCTATTAGATTAGATTAGAGTAAATTAGATCAAAACACTAGTTCTAATGAGTTTTGGAGATTGAAGCAACTTGGAGACCATTGAAGATTCAAAGTAGGAGCAAGGAGGGAGCTTCAAATCTACAGACAATAGATTATATCTTCTTATCTTCTTCTATCTTTTTCTTTTATTGTTTATTCAATTGTGGATTCTTAGTTTTAATTCAATGAACTAATTCTTTGTTTGAGATTACTATGGATCTTATTGTGTAGTTTACTTTGATATGCTTCTTTGTTAGTCTTATTAGCTATATTTGGATTGTCTATTATGATTTGAAGTTAATTGCTTAATTGCCTAGTTAAACAATTACCGTGATAATCTATATGAACTCGAGAGATGAAGTATAGATTTAGATCTGATCATGATAGCATGTGTTTGTGATTTTTGGATAGATGGAATTCATGATTCATGTTTAGGATAGAGATATGCCTTTACGTCATATGTAGTCTAATAAGAACTTGTGCTTAAACCCTTTTTAATGGTAATTCACATAGAGATATAGTGGGTTAGTTAATTAGGGTGTTCAATTTAATTCTATCATCTGTGGATTTGATTTGATATGAATATGGTGCATTAAGAGATGGCCATATTTTACTTTCGTGTTCTTGATTAATAATCCAGTATAGATAACTTGGCTTAATAGGAAGTGTGTTGACTTAAATGAAACAATAAGTGAAATTGTAATCTCAAGTTTTCAATATCTTGTTTCATTCTAGGGATAGTTAGTAATAGTTTATTTAATTATTTTAAATTAAATTATTAAATCATTCGTTTAAATAAGATTAAATTGGTTATATGTTAGTACTTGCATGTTGTGCATAATTAGATTTTACCCAACAAGTTTTTGGCGCCGTTGTCGGGGAGTTAGTTTAATATTTTTTACCAATATTAATTTCAATCAAATTAGTCTTAATTTAAACATTTTTATTTTTATTTTTAATTCTCTTCCTATATTTCTCTCTTTCCAGGTACCATGGATGACTTTGCATATCAATGGCCATACAAGAACATGACTCAACCAAGGGAAGCGGGGATTGATGGTCTCAATGCATTTTCTGCATTATCAGCGCAGCTTGAGACATTTTCGAGGAGGTTGGACGTTGTTGCAGCCCAACGTAATCGAAGGATAGCAGCTACTTGCAATTATTATGCTGGTAATCATCTGAGTCATCAATGCACCGTTAGTTTTGGGATGGGACAACATGGTGGTGAATACCTCAACGATTATACATATGCTAATTATCATCAAGTTTGTGGGTATCACCCGGATTTGTCATGGAGCTATACTTATGAAGACCAATACTGCATTCCAAGTCCAATATATCCATCAAATTTCTCAAATCCACCTCCAATGCAACAAGAAGATAATTCAGAGTTGAAGGAATTCATGTTAAGGATTATAGCAGAAAAAGAAGAGATGATAATGAGTCAGGAGTTATCAACCCAAAATCTTAATAGACAGATGGAACAACTCATTAACTCCTCAATGAATGGTCCTTAATACATGGATTTCGAAACTGAACAAGATAACTCAAGATTAAAGGATTTATGATTCAAGTTTGTAGCATCAACTGAGGAGAAGATAATTGAGCAAGAGAGGTTAATTCGAAATCTGTTGAATCAGATGGATCAAATGTTTGAAGCCTCGAACAATCGCCCTCCAAATAATTGGTACTATGACATGGATGATGAAACTGATGGAGAGCCAGAAGTGTACCTGCCACTGGATGAACTGAAAGGAGTGGACATTGAGGAGACAACTGGGGTTTGGAAAATGAAGAATATCATACCACCTATATTATACCCCAAGTACCTTCTCAACCAGAATTGAAAAATCAAGTGAGTTTTGCACACTCATGTCCCCTAGGTAGTCACATCTAAGGCAATGATCATTATGATAAAGAGACCTCGTATACACCATGGTGGGCTGTGGAAGAGAAAATAAAAGAGGAAAAGTCTGTTGTACTTTCCATGCCTCAATGCAATAATTTATTCCCAAATACAATGGACGAGACACCTAGCTATGCAATGGATCTAGAGACATCATGTACAAGAATTATGCTAGGTTGTTTTAATTCACAGATTAGTAAGATGGGAACCTACCTACACACAGTGCAATTCTAATAGATGGAGGGTTCCTCAATTATCGATGAGGAATTGGATAACGTTGACCAGACAAAGTCAGGCTGAAAAACTGTAAATCAAGCGCTGACTGGGAGGCAACCCAGAAATTTTTTTATATATATATTTATATGTTTTCCTAGTTTATTTAGTAGATAAGAATCACGTTATATTCCAAAGTTCTATTCTAATCCATGTTGTCTCTCTTCATTGCAGGTATTGGAGGTTCAATGAATAGGAAAATGATCGTCGCCGCCATCGCCACCATCACCTCACGCTTAGCTGATTATAGGGAAGTTCTCTTCTACTTACTGTTATATTCTTACAATGAGGACATTGTAATTGCTAAGTTTGGGGGAGTTTAGTTTAGTTCTTTATTACATGTTTAGTTTCATGTTTATGTTTTGTTATGTTGCATATGTTGTTAATTTAGTTTAGGATCATTATGTTTGCATTCATATAGTACAACTGCATAAGTAGTTACATAGTAGTATAGTTTGAATAGCATTATATTCAGTTTCTTGTTTTAAAAAAATAAATAAAAAATAAAAAATTCAAAAATAATAGTTAGTTACTATGTTCATCTTGCATGATTCCAGTTGTTAGATGGTTCAATTTATTTTGGCCAATGATGAGAATGGAATTGAGTAGGCAAGTATAGTACTGACTTTTAGAGCTTTGATGTGATTTCTTGTTATGAACTAAATCTTTTTCTGTTTGAAACTGGTATAATCAAGGTTAGCACGATAGGAACAACTATGTTAACTGTTTAAGTTTAAATTGGCACATAATGGACTTCTTAAGGATAATATTAGTTTGAATGAATGAGAGACATGAAAAGGCGGAGATGACTGAATTTAGACAAAAACTTAAGTTTGGGGGGAAAATTTGGGATATATAAGCTTCAAAAAATAATGAATAAATATCGTGGCTAGTCTTGTTTTGGGGCCTTTATTACTTGAACAAGTACGCCCGAGGGGATTGTCTTTACACCTAGTGCCCTAAGGTCTTTATGGTCTGGGAGTCGCTGGTCGAAAGCTCGCTAAGGGGTAGCACTGTTAGCCTAATGGAATGAGACAGTGCACAGTCATGGTAAAAAAAAATAAAAAAACAAACAAACAAAAAAATAAAAACAATAAAACGGGAAATGAGTAAAAGAGTAAAAATCCCCCGTAATGCAAAGTAAAGCATAAGTATCCCGGATTGGACTCTTGAACCTGGTGGATGTTTGAATTTTGTTGGATTTAGATTGTTCGTGAATTTTGTGAGTTTGCATTATATGATGCCTTTAAAGAGATCTATTATGTGTTGTATTTAGCATTATATCAGTTAGCATGGATGTTGAGCACACACGCACTATACTAGTAATAACATTTTAAGACTTGATGATTGACTAGGAAATTGTTGATTGGTTTTGATATGAAGTATTGTCGTGTTTGCTTGATTGCTCTAAGGCTGAGTGAATAGATTTGATTCTATCAATAGTGCTGGATTTGTAGGCATATAGATTAGTTGCATTCCATTGCATTGCATACCATCTAGTTGTTTTGTGCTCGAAGACTAGCACGGTTTATGTTTGGGGAATTTGATAAGTGGATTTTATATACACGAATCGGTGTCCATTTCATGCTTATTTGTTGCTATTTTTGTGTGTCCATATTCGTTTTTACTTGTGTTCTGTTCTTATATGTTTAGGATGGTTGTTGCGGCATTTAACGAAGATTTGGAGTCATTTGGAATCATTCGGAGTCAACTGGAGCGGTTTTGGAAGAATTCATGAAGCTATAGCAAGTCATTCTCATAGACATTCCCCGTATGGGACTTTTTTTTTATACTACCGTAGTGGGGTCTTCATAAGGAACTAACAGAATGGTACCCATCGGGGTAGGCCTTGTTAACACATACACCCCCGCCGGGGCGGGGGGTGTCAAATTCTGCAGACTTCTGTTAAGCTTGAAACTCTTCTTGGGCATGGATTCTAGCATATTGCATGGCAATGGAACTCTAGAGAGAGGGAATTTCGGCTGGGACTTGTGTGTTGGACATCTATTACTCTATCAACAACGAATTCAACAAGAAAAGCAATCCATACATCATTTGGGCTTTCATGTTTATTTCATGTTCTTGGTTTGGAACTTGGATTACATGGTAGAGCTTCTTCTTAGCTTTCCAGAACAACTTGAATCATTCTAATCGGAGTTCAGATGCAAGAGTTATGATCTTTGTACCAACGGACGTCGAACGTCACTGTTTTGGGTGACCATTTGCATAGCAGTCACTTACAGCCAAATTTCAGCCTTCATCCGTTCGTTATTTCTCAATTCGCAAAGAATGAAAGTTGTAGATCTCGTCGATATCTTCTATTTGATAGGTGGCAGGCCCCATAACTCCTCTCGTATCAAAAGTTATGGCCATTTTACCAGACGACACTGTGACAAAAAATGTACCCTCGCCGAGGCGGGCTTTCCCTTAACAAAATGCCCATTGGGGTGGGCATACCAACTGCAAAATAGTAGCATAGCCCGCCGGGGTGGGCCCTTTACAATCATAAACCCCCGTCGGGGCGGGGATATGCATAGAAAACTCAATTTTTGTCCAAATTTGAGTTCGGGAAGGATTGTTTCGATCCAATTGACTCAAGGACTTCCAAGAGGACTTAAAGATATGTAAAAAGGCTTATAAAAGGAGGAGAATAAAAAGGATTAGAGAGGGAGATTGGAGGAGAAATATGATTCTATTAGATTAGATTAGAGTAAATTAAATCAAAACACTAGTTCTAATGAGTTTTGGAGATTGAAGCAACTTGGAGACCATTGAAGATTCAAAGTAGGAGCAAGGAGGGAGCTTCAAATCTACAGACAATAGATTATATCTTCTTATCTTCTTATATCTTTGTCTTTTATTGTTTATTCAATTGTGGATTCTTAATTTTAATTCAATGAACTAATTCTTTGTTTGAGATTACTATGGATCTTATTGTGTAGTTTACTTTAATATGCTTCTTTGTTAGTCTTATTAGCTATATTTGGATTTTCTATTATGATTTGGACTTAATTTCTTAATTGCCTAGCTAAACAATTACCGTGATAATCTATATGAACTCGAGAGATGAAGTATAGATTTAGATCTGATCATGATAGCATGTGTTTGTGATTTCTGCATAGATGGAATTCATGATTCGTGTTTAGGATAGAGATATGCCTTTACGCCATATGTAGTCTAATAAGAACTTGTGCTTAAACCCTTTTTAATGGTAATTCACATAGAGATATAGTGGGTTAGTTAATTAGGGTGTTCAATTTGATTCTATCATCTGTGGATTTGATTTGATATGAATATGGTGCATTGAGAGATGGCCATATTTTACTTTCGTGTTCTTGATTAACAATCCAGTATAGATAACTTGGCTTAACAGGAAGTATGTTGACTTAAATGAAACAATAAGTGAAATTGTAATCTCAAGTCTTCAATATCTTGTTTCATTCTAGGGATAGTTAGTAATAGTTTATTTAACTATTTTAAATTAAATTATTAAATCATTAGTACTTGGTATTTCTTGTTAACTAATTCTTTGTGGGAACGATACTCAGCTTATCACTTTATTACTTGTTGACCACGTATACTTGCGTGTTGTGCGTAATTAGATTTTACCCAACATTAATCATTGCTAATAATCACGTCTATGAATTATTGATTCGCACTATGTTCATATTGCATGTGTTCATCAGGTATGAAAGGCTGATCACCTTCATTACCATCTGGTCTAGTTATTGTTGTTCATGTTCATTATTGATATTTATTCATATCGTCCTTATCGTTCAGTTATGAAATTTGATTCCTGCTAGTTAACAATTTTTATATTGTTGAGCGTAGCCAGCCTTTTATTCAAATTCTTTCAATCATGATATATCCTCAATTAAACTTATACTGGTTGGGCAAACTTGTTGCTCACCCTTGCTATATCATGATAAACATTGCAGATTAGTAGGGATTATATGTGCAGCTAAAATTGTAACAGTAATGTATGCTAATAACATTGTATGTCAAATAGGATATTGATTCAGGTATTAAGTGAAGGTTCTCGACCTTGGGGATAGTGTGTAAAGTTTAATGTATAAACAATTTATGTTTATATCTTCCGCAATAGTTATAGAATTAATATATCAGATCTGTGGTGATTTGGGACCCGGATTTGGGGTTATTACAGTTGGTATCAAAGCCGTATAATTTCGGGGTATTACACTTGGTATCAGAGCTGTAGGTTATAAACCTTAGCTAATAATTGCAGTGGGATTAGGATAAGGATTAATTTAAATAGTGTTAATAAGTCGGTAAGATTCAAAGATGAATCTCGGCAAGTTATAAAGATACAGAGTTACCTACCTCTGATATTAAAGGTGAACAGTAGTGGTGACTAGATAGAGTCTAAAGGACTAAAAGTACAGGGATAGGAGATCATAAAACAAAGCGATCATAGTATAGAAATGAATCATAATATATACGATGAGATCACCCCGTGATCTGATAAGGACATAGCAGGGAGAAGGATCAATCTAGTAATTGAAAAGTTTACAGCAAAGATTGTTGTGTGTCAGTTGTACTATGAATTGGTATTATGCCAACTCAGAAAAAGGGTTGGGAGTAATGCAATACGGATTGAATAAAAATTTGTATGGAGAAAGTGTGGGGCTAGGATTAAGTGGGGATTTCAATTGAGGACTAATGTGATAAATGAGTTGTACAAGCCTTTGTATGGGAAGAGGTTTTGTGTTTGGTTTAACGACCACTTAGTCTATCACTTTGATAATCATTGAAATGTTTGTGTCGTGCTATTTGCTATATACATGTTGAGAAGGTGATTCTTTTCACATGTGTATAATAGATAGATAGGGTATAGTTAGAGAATATAAGGTTAGGTGCGAGTTCTTAAAACTCATACTTATAGTAAGTTCGTGACTCATAATTGTATGGTATGTTTTTGAACCCCCTCAGCTAATGGACGCCTATGGTCTGACTAGGATAAGTTCTTAAACTCATATGATTATGGAAAGTTCCTGAACTCATAAGTATGGTAAGTTTGACGAACTGAGTATAGTTATGTGAATAGATAGACTGATTAAGCAATGGATTATTAGTGGAGACATAGGTTTTCCAAATCTGCTAGTTATGCTAGACTCAAAATTTTTGACATCAAGCTAAATACGCACTATGTGCCTTTTGAAAAAAATATTATTTTTTATTCTCAACTCCTGGTGACCATTATGTATGTGTGGACTTCAGGACACTGACACATCGTTACCTGTTGAGATTATAAAACTGATTTACAATGATTTTTGAACTATTTAAAGAATAATCTATGCTAATTATTTCAGCTAGACAACAATAATTTAAAAATATCAAAATGTGTTTTATTTATCATTAATGTATCATGTAACCTGGTGCAAGAATGATAAAAAATGATGGAGTTATCAATGCAGAATTACTTAGTGTTGGATGTGATCGAAAGATCGTCAACCCACTATAGAATGATGTAGTATGACAAAGTCACACAATGACGGAATCCTCAAATGGACTGTTAAATGTAGTACGGTATCATGACGTCATTTTTAAGTTATTTTTATAATAATAATTTGCCAGTGGGGTTGGGCTATACATAAATATTTCATTTGAAATTGAATTCTTAATTTGAGTCTATGCTATTTGATTTGGCTAGACCAACTTTTATGAAAATTCTAAGCGTTCTTTGAAAATTTTCTAGGACCAAATTATTTTGGTGCGGATTCCGATAAAGACTGAGGTAAGAAAAATTTTATGTGCCCAAGGCGGATAAGTGGAACAGGAAAATTGTTCCGACCAGAAGTACTTAATAAGTACAGGGCATAACAGGCTAATTACACAATGTGTCCATAAGACATGACGGTTTACGAATAAATTTCTGTATAACCTTTTCGAAAATGAAAGATATTAGTCTATATGAGTCCCCAGCATGATTTGAAAATATTAATTCTGGTGAGTGATGTTGTGGGTAGCATGTGGTGATAAGTATGCAAGGTATAAGGTGTAAATTGAATTTCGGGGACGAAATTCTTAGAAGAAGGGGTGAATGTGACAACCCGAGAATTTGGACAATTTATGAAATCTTAAAAAATTGATTAAAGGTTAAATAATATACCTAGACAGGAAATAAGTATATGGATTTGACATTTTTTGGAAGGAATTTTGTGAATTTAAAATTTTTTTGTGAAGGCTTACAGTGTTAAGTGTATAAGTATATATGTTCTGTGTGTATGGTCATATATGTGTACAGTACGTGGTTAAGGGTCAAGGATTGACCAGATAAAGTATATCAGTAACAAACCCTAATCATATAAAAACATCGACGTTCAGTTAGAAAATCCTAACGATTGATAAGAAACCCTAATACCAGCTCTGGAAACCCTAATTTCAGTTCTGAGAATCCGAAACCCTAATTTAGAATTTGAAAGCCCTAATTTGGGAGCTCAAAGGCTTAAGTGTAATTAATTACAGACTTAATTAGGGGAAAACCTAAGAAATTAGTTAGAAAACCCTAATTGCTAAATTAGAAAACCCTAATTGCTAAATTAGAAAACCCTAATTTCTAAATTAGAAACCCTAATGTACAATAGGGAAAACCTAATTGTTAATTTAATAATTTTAATGTTAATTAGAAAACCTTGATCCTAATTAGCAAGCTTGAAAGTGATTAGGAAACCTTAATTTAATTAAGAAATCCTAATTATAATTTAGAAATCTTAATTTTCTAATTTAAAACCTAATTAGAAAATGCTAAGAATTTAAATTTATAAAACCTTAGGGTCAAACCCTAAGGGTTGGATCAAATGACATCTATGTCATTAAAATTGGAAGCAAAATGTCCAAAATGACCTTTTTGCATTCTTTATTATCTAACTTGTAAATCTTACCATATTTGTAGTTGGTAAACTACTCTAGATCAGCCATGTGACTAAAATCTTCACAAATCAGCCATATATCTCAGCCAATTCATTTACATTCATCATATATATAGATTAAAGAGAGAGAAAAAGACTTACTTTATTTCTCATATGAACTTAGACCATTCTCTCTCTAAAATTCGAAATTGCAGAGTGAGAGAGAGTGAGGATCAAAGCCAATATCATGTCTTAGCAAGCCTTGATCAACAACCAAAGATCAAATTTAAGATCAAAGCTTAGAAAAGGTATAAACCCTAAACTTGAAAATCTTTATGATTCATGTTATTTGTTGTTAGTTGTTGTTTAAAGTTGTGAATAAGGATGTTATATAGTGATCCATGATGTAATATCAAGGATCTGTAACATCTAGATGCTAGAAATCAAGTTTTTAAAGACTGATCATGAACCCTAAAATATGGGCTGACAGCCATATGTCAAGGATCATAGATCTCTCTATGTTAATGATTTGTTGTGTTTTGAGTTATAGATCTATAGTATGTCATGTGGACTATAATCTAGAACTGGAATCATGGTCATACCATGTCCAGATTACAAGTTATTGATGGTCAAAGTCAGTTGACCGACCATGACCAACTGGTTTCTGGGTAGCCCAGAAACCCAGAAATGGTCTAACAAGCTTTTCTAGGCTTCTGATCTTGCATGTGTTAGATAATTTGGCCAAGTTTTTGTTTTGATGTTGTAGTTTGACATGTAGACAACACATACATGTCATTATATCACTTAGATCTTATATAGAATCAAAGTTATGAAGGGTCAAAGTAGGGTTGACCATCTGTTTTGATGGATTTTTGGAAAACCCAAAAAATTGAAGAACAAGGTTTCTGATATGGTTTGACCATGCCAGATCTTGTTCATGTGATGTTATTAGGATGACCTAATGTGTTATATATGTTCCCTGACATCTCTACTACATGTATGAACAATTAGATCTCACAAACTAGACCCAGACTGCAAGATATAAGGATTCAAAGTAGCCAACTCGAACTGTTCTTCATTTCTGGTTAACCCAAAAATGAAGAACAGCTTCTGACAAGATCTTTGAGGGCTAATAACTCTCTGATATGTTGTTGAATGGCCATGAAATCGGTTTGTAGTTGTAGTATTACACTTATACTACAACATTAACACTTTAGCAGCCTAGAAAACTTAAGGATAATGAATCTAACATTGGTCAAACATAGTACCTACTTATACTAATTATGAAGATCTCAAGCGAACTCAAGAACACCTATAGTGACAGATTACTAACATTATAGGTACCCTTTAATGTGATTTCCTTATAAATTAATTATTTTATTTAATAAATAGAGAAAATAGCTTTTAATTATTAAAATTCATATTAAATTCTAAAAATTATTTTAAAGCCTAAAATGGGTTTTTAAATAATTTTGAATATATTCGATTAATATTTAATATTTTGGAATAATAATGGTATTTAATTTATTTAATTATAATATTAAATAAATTATTTAAAAATTATTTTAATACTTGAAAAACATTTAAAATTATATTATTGTATAAAAAAATATTTTAAGTTATTTTTAATATTTTGTGATGAATTTCATTAAGAAATTAATATTAATGGTAATTAATTTATTTAATAAATGTATTAAATAAATTATAAAAAAAATAGAATTAATGATTTAAAATTATATAAAAATAATTTAATGATTAAAAAATATTTTAAGTTATAAAATATAACTTTTGATATTTGGTCATGAAAACATTAATATTTAATATTAATGATAGTTAATTAAATATGGTTTTAATTATTTTAAAAATCATTTAAAAAGCAATAATAAAGTATTAAAAATACTTTAAGATATTATAAATAATTTATAATATTATGTTATGATTTTCATTAATATTTGGTATTAAATAAATATTTATGATAATAGAATTAAGTGGGAATTAAATCATATAAATATGTTATTAATGATTGAAAAATCATGATAAATGGTAATAATTACTTAAAAATTATTATAAGCCTTTAAAAATTATTCTGACTGATTAATAAAATATCTAAGATACTTGTGTTGCGTTTAGACAGTCTTATGGATATTAGGCTCGATTATTATCCGACTAAGCCATCGGGATGTAGAAATTGTACCGGACTCAACTCAGACTGAAATAGTTTGACTTGATACCGAGTCTTAGGTAGTTTGCGGACTGGTAGGGTTATGTATTATGTGTTTAGGTTATTTCATTATTATATTGTGATGATATTATTCTAACTTGTGAGACCCATATTATTATTATTAGGTCTTCGAATAAAGCTATGTAGGTTGCGTAACGGTAATCAACGGTACAGGCAAGTTCTTTAATTCAACCTCGAGTTATTCTTTCAATTATGCTTGTGGTTAATCATTGCTGATAATCATGTTTATGATTTATTGATTCGCACTCTGTGCATATTGCATGTGTTCATCAGGTATGAAAGGTTGATCACCTTCATTACCATCTAGTCCAGTTATTTTTGTTCATGTTCATTATTAATATTTATTCATATCATCCTTATCGTTCAGTTATGAAATTTGATTTCTGCTAGTTCAAAATTTTTATATTGTTGAACGTAGCCAACCTTTTATTCAAATTCTTTCAATTATGATATATCCTCAATTAAACTTATACTTGATGGACAAACTTGTTTCTCACCCTTGCTATATCATGATAAACATTGCAAATTAGGATGAACACGTCGGATACAGGAAAAGTCAAAGACAAGTACGGCTTGGGATTATATGTGCAGCTAAAATTGTAACAGTAATGTATGCTAATAACATTGTATGTCAGATAGGATATTGATTCAGGTATTAAGTGAAGGTTCTTGACCTTAGGGATAGTGTGTAAAGTTTAATTTATAAACAATTTATGTTTATATCTTCCGCAATAGTTATAGAATTAATATACCATATCCATGGTGATTTGGGACCCAGATTTGGGGTTATTACAGTAGCATACTGTAGCCTTATGACAATATTTATCATATACAAACCATTTAGCATGATACATGCTTGTGTGTGTATGTGTGTGTGGATTCTTTCTCCATTTGGACTTGTGTTGATTCTTGGTGGTCTTTCCTTTATACCGATTCTTCTTTTTCCATGCATCCTTGTGATTCATGATTTGTGATGAGTAAAACTCAACTCTATTATTCCTACCTAGTTGGTTCGTGGAGTTGATTTTACTTGAATCAACGATCCTTCGAGGTTGGAGAGTAGTGACTGAGTTACTCTTCTCTTTTTTGAACCCTAGGCCAGCATGGGATCCATTATGTCTTGGGACATGACTTGGATCAAACGAGTAGGGATGCACTTGTTCTTCCTTTTGTGAGGATTTTACAAATGTAATGCTTCTATTGAAATTTGAGTCACTACTAATATTAGTTTCCTTTAACTTTTCCACATATGATTCTAAGGTAGATTCCTTAAAACCTAAACCTGTTCTATCAGATGCACTTCTCTGATTGGAGATCAAGGAGTCCATGGATGAAGAGGATCTATTCCACATTAAGATTGTCTGTTCTAGTTCCTCAATCTTAGAGGTTAGATTTAACTCTCTTTATGTGTTGAGTTCATTGGTTTGTCTTAAGATTTTATTCTCAGCCTCAAATTTAGAGAGATAAGCGGTACTTAGTAGAGTTGTCTCCAGTTCTACTTGAACTTTCTCTTTCTCTTTTTAAAGAAGAGAATAATCTTTAGACAGAACTTTGAACCACTTCATGTAGTAATGCAGATCAGATGATATGCCATGTAGTGCAGTTCTTAAATCATTAATGTCTACATTAGGAGAGTTAAAGTCGAATACCTCATCGATACTTACTTCATGATGGTCAGTGTTCTTCTTGTCCTTTACATCTTTGGCCATTAGAAATAGATTGGCTACTTGAGGCTTTTCATCATCTCCAGACTCAGGATTTGTGTCATTATCTGAGGCACTCCACGATCCTCCGACCACAAGACCTTTGTCGTTCTTCTGGAGCTTTTTGTAGCCTTTGAACTCCTTCTTTGGATTTGCTTTCTTCTTCAGCTCTTCTCTAAAAGGTTTGTTACAGTTTACAATGAAATGGCCAGGCTTCTTGCAGTTATAGCATAAGTCGTTAATCTGCTCCTGGCTACTATTTTTTTTAAATCTCTTAGGTCTGCTGCTTCTGCCTTTGCGCATGAACCTTTTGAGTCTTCTGACCAACATTGCAATTTCCTTATCATCATTTTCCTCAGATTCAGATTAAGATTCATGTTCAGCATGAGCTTTAGAGGTGGTCTTTGTTGCCTTGAGAGCAACTCCTTTGTCCTTCTTCCTTCCTTCAGATAGAGTCTCTGCTCGTTGGATCAGCTCTAGTTCGTAGTTAAGAAGGTTGTCATAGAGTTGGAGATTCTTTGATTCTCTAATGGCAGTGGTTTTGGCATCCCACTTGCTCGACAAATTTGTCTTTGTTGCACATTGGTGGCTTGCTGCCTCCATCGGTCTTGGACTCGCTTATCAGTTGTGCCATTGGATCTACTCAAACTTTACAGGCTGGTTGAGAAAACCTTCTCTAATACCAATTATTAGTTCCTAGAGGCACAATAGTTATCTAGAAAGGGGGGTTGAATAGATATTGTAAAAACTTTTCCCTTTTCAAAATACTTATTAGATTTGTTAATAAATGAACCACAGCGAAATATATGATTTATTTGTTCCCCTTTAAGATAAACTGAGGTTATAGATAATAAGCAGGTATGACAGATATAGCAGATATATCAAACAAAGTGATTTTAAGTGGTTCAGGGCACTAAAGGCTCCTAGTCTGCTCTTCTACTCCACGGGTAGGAAATCCACTAAGGATATCTTTACAATCTTTGAATCACTTAGATTCCTTCAAAACCAGCAGTCTTGGAACTTCTTAGTTCACTTAGAACTCTTCAAGTCCAGCAGACTTGGAATACACTTGATGAGAGTTGAGTTCTTGGGTTGTGATACTCAGTTGCAGTTAAGCTTAAGTTCGAAAGAACTGAGTAGTTGTGCAAGCTTTTATTTCTTGATCGTGGAGTTTGGACTTTGAGTGTTCTTAAGCTTTTTCGTTCTTGCTTGCTTTTTGGTTGAATCTCTGTCTGATTTTCTTATGAAGGAGCTTTTGAAATGTTTTCGTTGTAGCATTTAATGCTTCAAACATTTTTGAGCACTGATGTTGACTTCCTGGATGTAAGACCCTGAATTTTATAAAATAAAAGTATTCAATTTTTCTATTTAGTAAATAGTTAAATTGATAAAAATTTAAAGTTAAGGGTGATATATGTAAATTTTTTAAAATAAGCAAGTGGTTATAAAATATTTGTTTTGTCGTGAAATATTCTTGTTGTCAGGGAATATTCATACAATACGCAAGCGACCATTTATTAGGCCCATAACGAAAAAAAACTGCCGGATGAAAAAAAAAATGACACGAATGAGTTTTTTAATAATAACTTGGTAATAATGGTTACCAATTAAAACTGCTGGAATACCCATTAGGTATAGGAAAATGTCTGGCGTTGTTGCACGATAGAATTACGATATTGCACAATAATTCTAATTATAGATTCTTACATAAAAGTCACTTACTCAATAATTGTTACGATAATTCTTTGTTCAATATTTTATTTTATTGATTCAATAATTGCTACGTTGATATTTTATATTATTGATTCATAATTGTCATCGCAAACATATTTCCATTATCGGATCAATAATTCATATTATTTGAATAATATTATTAGATAGCATTATTGGCAATGTCTAAGGAAGTTCTGTCTAGGAAAGGAGTTTGGTCACCTAATTGCACGCCAGTAAGGAGAAATCCTTATCGGAAAGCCCCCTCTTTTATGGGAACGACCTGGTTGTCAATATTGTGGTTCTGTAATATTATTTATGAATAATTAATTATTGATAAAAATGATAAGGAAATATTTATTTTATGTGGATATGTGAAGGAATTAATACTGAGGTGGTTTATCAGTATTTTGTCAGAATGGAAGTGTTAAAAATCATCCGTAGAATTTGGTTTATCAGTATTTTGTCAGTATTTTGTCATTTTCCATTTAGAATTTGGAAAAACTTTCTTCTACAAAGTTGTAGAGAATTAAATTTCCTATGAAATGGACATAAAATTCAAATTTTTTTGATAAAAGGCTATTTATTATGAATTATTGAAGTTCTGGAATAATTAATTTTTGGAGTTATAAATATTTTTTAAAAGAAAAACATTTTTTATGTTGGTGGGCCCCACTGGTGTGCTGAAATCTAATTTTCAAAGTGGGCGTGAAATTTTTTAATAAATAATAATATTTTATTAAATTTTCTATTTTGGTGTTCTAAGTATTTTTTTTATAAATAGGGTGCTTAGGTTAGAATTGAAAATCACACCAGAATCAGAAGTTTCTCTCTCTATAATATCCAACGTATTTTTGTGAGTATTTAGATATCTTGGGTGTTACTATACAGTGCAAGTCCTTCAGCATTATATCCGATAGTCCAGTCAGAAGTACTATTCTTTTGAGGTAAGGGATAGTAAGGGATGTTATTTTTCAAGTAAATGATGTTGTTTCTTTCAATATCATTTCACCGAAATATTGGTATGAATTTTATTATGAAATTTTTACCTTTTTATATCGAGGTTACTATTCATGTATACAGTACTATTCACGTATACGGTATTATTCACGTATACAACACTATTCACGTATACGAAACTATTCATGTATATGGTACTATTTACGTATACGGTACTATTTACGAATACGGGGTACTATGCACGAGTCACTATTCACAGGTTACTATTCACGGGGTACTATTCACGACAAAATTGGTTTCTTTTTCTGACCAAATTATCATTGATTTATGAATCTTACTCTTAAAATTTAATCCATGTTTTGATTATATTATTTTTATTATCATATATAACATTTTATAATCCTAGTGAGGAAATTTCTCTTTCACTTGAGTGTAAAAATGGGTAGATTATTGGTATGATCGTGACTATGGGTTCTCTTTGGCTAGTAGTGCAAAGTGAATTGTTGACTGGTATGATCATGACCATTGAATTTACAATTGAATATCTTTAGCTTAAGTGCAAAGGTGAATTGATCAACATGGTTATAATTATTGTTTAAATAAATTCTAAAATGATTATATATTTCTTTGAGATATTAATATCTTTGGCCTGTAGTGCAAAGATGACTTGTTGTTGAATATCTTTGGCTTGTAGTGCAAAGACGAAGTGTTGATGAATATCTTTGGCCAGTAGTGCAAAGATGAATTTATTGGTATGATTATGAACAGGAACTGTGATTTGGTATAACCATGATCTTTGATGTTTCAAGTAAAAACAGGTGATGAAAATTATCTTCGTCCTGGGTGTGAAGAGGAATTTAGAACCGCAATTATGATTATGAGTTATTCACATGATTGTGGATAGGAACTGTTGATTGATGTTACAGGGATAAAATATTGTAGGTGTAGTTTTGGTCTATTTGACTCTTCTAATGGATTGCTCGTTCCGCTGCAACTATGGTTAAAAAGTTGTATCATCTACCATATGTTCTAAATCTTTGATTTATTACTGACGAAGGCTATTGATAATTTAATTATCTTTAGTCATGATATTTTTTACTGGGCTAATTGTGCTCACCATTTTGCTTCACAATTCCTTTCCCAGTAATAAAAGTGTAGTTTGGTCGTTGGCCAGGGGAACAGGGGAATAGAATTCATGGTCTATAAATGCATTGAGGTTTCCCCTAAAACAGTATGGAAATAATTTTTTCGAGAATTTTAAGTAAGTGTGTCGTATTTTATACGTCATTTTAACCGTTAATTTTGGTGAACCAAATAGGGTGAGGTGAACCCAACTTTGGAAGGGTGTTTTGCCACTATCATACAAGATGTCTAATGACATACGACTTCGTGTTATCATAAGACAGGATTGTGCACATCCACTTGCTGATTATATTTATGAGCACTACCTATATAATATTGGAGTTTGTTTGAAATATAATTCTCAATTGGAGACAATGAAGATAATTATATGACAAGAAAAGACTCACCATTAGAAAGAACATGATAGTAATCTTCTCATTTTTGGGGGGGGTATAGGTCAACCAAGGATAATTCTCGAGTCATTGTAGGGTTTTCGGCATATAAACGCAGCGGAATTAAAACAAATTTTCAAAGAAATTTCGAAAACCCTAAAACAGGATCCATGCGAAAACTATATTAATTCAGTAGTTAAAAATTTATACCGATTATTGATGCTAGAATTGATGTGATCGAATCTCCAACACAATCCAAACAAACTGCGCCTCTACGGTATCCACACGAATGCTCCGCGAATCGTCGAACGATTTGCAGTAAAAGGAACCGCAATACTAGCCACCAAGGATGAGGATTTTCGAAACTGTTTCTCTCTAGTTTCTCTCTAAGAGCGGCTAGGGTTTTGGTTAATGATAAGAATTCCTAAATGGCTGATATATCTTATATATAGCAGTTAGAAGGAATTAATCAAAACCTAATCTAATTAAAATCCAAATATATATATATATATATATATATATATATCTTAATTAAGTCTTACTTAATTAATATACATATATATATACACACAAATAATCCTTTTAATTTAAATTCATGATTTAAATACTATCAATCATATTGATATATTTAAATCCTTACAATTTAAATTAATTCCTTTTTAAATTATGTTCTATATATGTGACCCTATAGGTTATTATTACGTTGGCAATAATTTTAAATCATATTATAAAATTATAAACAGTGAGTGGCATCTAGTAATGCATCACTGCTACCCAAGTAATAATAAGATCGATGATTCAATGCAACCTTTTCGTGACCAATGTTTCAATGTAATTTAATCCTTTTAACCTTGACATCCTAGATTAAACACGAGTCATGGAATGTGTCATACTCTTCATAATTTAATCTGAGTTTTCTTGATCAATGAGTAGACTATATGAAACAAATCACTATTTGAGTATGGCCATGCATTTTATATTCCTACTCAATCAAGAGGCATATGGATATCGCCCCTAATATATAGGAGGGTTAAATTCCATCTAGATCACTCATATTCCTCACACGATTCATGATGTACCCAATAATCACTTTTATAGTCCACCCTATTAAAGGTGACCTTTTATGATATCAAAGTACATAAATTCCCGTGTAGTAATATAGTGATTTCAGGTTGGAGGATCATTACATCATTGTCACTATGAGAATCGCTAATGACACTTCACATAATGCTCCACATAGAATTCTCATGGTGGGTCTGTCCAGTACATCGTTCTCTAACACATACATATGCATTGACTTAATATCTCATATATTTATGACCAATGAGATTTGGTCATCAGTCAATCCACATACTAGTCTCAATGCATCATTGTTGTCCCATCAACAATGATACTCGACTAGGGACATTTAAGAGCAATGATACTAATTGTAATTATATAATCTCATGTTCGAGTCACATACTTGAAACTATATAATTTGTATCACTATTCTAAGGAATTTAATTATGTTAACATTTATATAACGCAGTAAATAAAACCATAATAAAATCATTCATTTATTTAATCAAATATAATATCAAAATGTTAAGCAATTATATCAAATAATTGGCCTCTAGGGCACAAACTCTAACAGTCATATGATATTTATTATAACTTATATGCATGGCCTCCCATGTACGAAGGTTTCCTTAAGCATTTTCCAAAGATTTTAATTCCCAAAACAGTTATTGATTGTACCTCTATGTAAAGTACCATTGTAAGGTGTTGTGGTCGAGGCACCATGAGAGTTATATATATTTGTATTAAAACTCACAGTTTAACTATGGTCGTATTCTGTACGATAGTTTAAAAGTTAGAATTTGAAGATTTGTATTTGAAAATTGTGTTGAGTGTATTTCGTGGCGACCCAGAATGGGTTCGGTGGATTGGACCTATTTTGGGGGCGTTACACTGGAAATCTACTGTTCTTCCGTTTGGCCCACTGACTTAGCAGACTGTTATCTCACCTAACACCCGAAAAGGTGTTTTTAGCAGGTATGCAGTCCTTTCCTTAGCTTCTTCTATATGCTTCTTTGATACATACTAAGGATGAGTGTTGGATAATTGGGATTCCCAAAATGTTAACGTCTATAAGACATTCTTTATTTGTTATACTTCCTCTTTCATCCAATAGACGAGACTTGGTGCTTCTAATGTTGACAAGAAAGACACTACGATTATTGTCTTTGTACCATGATCGTTGTGTCTTGTCATGTTCGTGCTTGATTCAGCCTTGATCGAAAAGAATACTACGATTTCTCTTAAGCTCTGATAGACTACAATCTCTACTTGTTCATTTTGCAAACTCCACATTTCCGAGAGCTGACTACGATTCTTGACTTGGCTCGGCAGGCGCTCGAACCATCTCCACGATTCTGAGTGTGGCTTCTAAGACAGACTATGATTCTGATGTAACTTTTTCGACACTCCATAATTCTGCCTTGGCTTTTGCAATCTCTCAGCTGGCTCGTCAGACTATGATTCTATTGAGGCCTATCTATTACATCTTCAAAATAGATCAACCTAACAGCTTTGATCTTTCTTGTATACATTCATTTACATATTGATAAACATTAAGCACAATTCAACCTAACAATTTTGATCTACTATCAAAGTCCTTGTACATATGTTCTATGAAGGACTTTACACACAATCATATATATTTACTTTCAACATCAAATTTGAAAATGCAATTCCCAAAAATTTTATTTTGTTCAATTGTTGTATTATTAGCCGATTTAACACTAAAAATATTTTATGATTGGTTTTGGATATTCCACCTATGATCAGGTCTTGTTGTAGTTTATAGTACAAGTAGTAAGTTAAGGAAATAAAAGCTTTATGCGGACATGATAACTATATATGAAAATTGGACATGAGTGCTTTATAATTTCACCTATTTTTATTTTTACCCCCATTGGTACAAATCAATAAGTCTAAGCGGACAGGTAACTTAGACATTATAATTGGACCATGGGTCCCAACTCAAATCTAGGCACACTTTAATTAATTAAGGAAGGTTTCTTTATACCTTATTTTTTCTCCCAAAACACTTTAATCAATATTAGGCATTCTCTCCTCCTTCTCCATACCAGCGATCTCCATACCGGCAATTGAAGAGGCATTCCCCCCATCCCTCCCAAGTCAGACATTCTCTCTTCCCTCTCCATACAAGCGATCTTCATACCAGCGATTAAAGAGGCATTAACATTTTTTCTCTTTTCAGATTTAGGTTTAAACAAAAAAAAAGAAAGAGGAATCTAGGTTTAAACCTAAATTAGTGAATAAAATTTGCAATTCATATATAGAACTTAATTTCTCTAAAAGTTACAAAGAAAAAAGTCCTAATTTTTGATTAATTTGTGACACCCCCAAAACAGGTATACATCACCCATCTTGAGTCTCCAAATACATAGTACATAAATCAAATGCACACTTAATTATACAATAACCTGCTTGCAATATACGATAAAACATAAATGCCGAGTTTAAACAAGAATATTGTCTTCTAGACAATATCCACTCTCAATGGAGTCCTCATTACAATTATTATCACACTATTTCACGTAATAGTGAGGACTACTAAAACAACCATCCGGATAGTCAATCCGTCCCCAGAAGCAGGTCCCAATTTATATTCTCATTTCTTGAAGAACACAATGAAAGAAAAGGGTGAGCTCAACTAGCCATGAAATAATATGACTAAGATAATGCGAAATAAATTATCCTTAGCCTTCAACGATATAACAACCGATAGAAAGTACAATAGATAACAAGTTTTAGATTAACAACAAAGATAATAAGCAATCCATTAGAAGAGTCGGGTGAGAGCATGATATCTACTATCTTTTATGATTTAAAAAGTTTTTCATCAACTTTATCATTTGAGACTCGACTTTATAAATAAACCACATCATCGAATCATCCACGCACTATGGGCCAAGGATATTCATGTAATCATCAATGGTCATGATTATAATCGAATAATCCACGGTCATAATCATACCAACAACTCATCCCATCAATGCACTACGGGCCAATGAGGACTTTTACCACATCATTTGTAACATTATGGGTCGTGATTATACTGAATGATCCCTGGTCATAATCATACCAATCAACAGTCCATCTATGCACGTAAGCCAAAGATGACTTTCATCACAATATAAGCATGAGGATGATGACAATGATATAAGCATTAATCAAACGAAATCAAGGATAAATATTAAAAACTTTAAATTTATTCAGAGTTTAAAAATATCCAAATTGTCAACATGATATTCCTTTGTGGAGTAAAATTCAACAATGATATTGTATCAAAAATGATTTGGACCGAAAAGAAATCAAATTTTATCATGAATAGTACTCCAGGTGAATAGTACCTGGGTGAATAGTACCCCGTGAATAGTACTTCAAGAATAGTACCCCATGAATAGTACTTTATGAATAGTACTTATGAATAGTACTTTGTGAATAGTACTTCGTGAATAGTACTCATAAAATGATAATACAAAAGAAAACGATATTCCATGATGAGTACAAAATAAAGGATATCTCATACGAGTATAATAAAATTTACGAAACTGCAAATGGATTTTCATCCGCAATGCGGTAATCCATGTAGACAGATCATTTCCACAATTTAATAAAGAATGAATATGAAGGGTCATTCACCATGCATGCGGTAGTCCGTGTAGACAGGTTATTCCAATGGAATAATAAAGAATGGAATAACAGAAGAATTTCACCATGCATACGGTGAAATCCCGCGTGAAGCGAGTTATTAAAGCGAGAATAATAAAAAATGAAATAACAGAAGAATTTCACCATGCATGCGGTAGTTCGCGTAGACAAGTTATTCCCACAAAATAATAAAGAATGGAATAACAGAAGAATTTCACCATGCACGCGGTAGTCCGTGTAGATAGGTTATTCCAACAAAATAATAAAGAATGGAGTAACAACTCTTACGAGTATTGAAAGAAAATAATCTTTTCATGAATACGAAAGAAATAATACCCCTTATGACTGTTCAACGAAAATAATATTCCTACGAATATTGAACGAAGATGATATTCCTTACGAATATTGAACGAAAATAATATTCATACGAATACGAAAAATAATATCTCTTCAGAACATGAAATAAATAATACCCCTTACGACTGTTGAACGAAAATAATATTCCTATGAATATTGAACGAAGATGATATTCCTTACGAATATTGAAAGAAAATAATATTCATACGAATACAAAAAAAATAATATCTCTTCAGAATATGAAATAAATAATACCCCTTACCTCAGAAGAAGACTGGATACTAGAATAGTGAAGTAGCAGACTACTCTTCTTCTTTCTCTCTATAGCTTCTCTCTCTATAATTGCTCTTGTGAGTCTTAGTGAATTGGTGAGAATGAAGGAAGAATGAGCTTCTATTTATAGAAAAATATAGCTTCGATAATTGCACATTTTGGGGCTCAAAATATTACAGTATAATACCTTCATCTTTTCCTTCATTTTTAATTTAGTCCTGCAAGTATTATCAAACTTGCACCACCTCCCCTAATAGTACATCATGTGAATCAATAGTTCTATACATGTGAAAAAATAATTACAGTATAGTACCTTCATCTATACCTCTATTTTTAATTTAGTCATGCAAGTATTATCAATCTTGCACCACCTCCCCTAATAGTACATACATGTGAATCAATAGTATGTTAGAGTTTGTGCCCTAGAGGCCAATTATTTGATATAATTGCTTAACATTTTGATATTATATTTGATTGAATAAATAAATGATTTTATTATGGTTTTATTTGCTGCGTAATATACTTGTTAACATAATAAAATTCCTTAGAATAGTGATACAAATTATATAGTTTCAAGTATGTGACTTGAACATGAAATTATATAATTACAATTAGTATCATTGTTCTTAAATGTCCCTAGTCAAGTATCGTTGTTGATGGGACAACAATGATGCATTGAGACTAGTATGTGGATTGACTGATGACCAAATCTCATTGGTCATAAATATATGAGATATTAAGTCAATGCATAGGTACATGTTGAAAACGATGTCTTTGGATGGACCCACCATGAGAATTCTATGTGGAGCATTATGCGAAGTGTCATTAGCAATTCTCATAGTGACAATGATGTAATGGTCCTCTGACCTGAAATCACTATATTACTACACGGGAATTTATGTACTTTGATATCATTAAATGTCACCTTTAATAGGGTGGACTATAAAGGTGATTATTGGGTACATCATGAATCGTGTGAGGAATATGAGTGATCTACATGGAATTTAACCCTCCTATATATTAGGAATGATATCCATAGGCCTCTTGATTGAGTAGGACTATGAAATGCATGGCCATGCTCAAATAGTGATTTGTTTCATATAGTCTACTCATTGATCAAAAAACTCAGATTAAATTATGAAGAGTATGACACATTCCATGACTCGAGTTTAATCTAGGATATTAAGGTTAAAATGATTAAATTACATTGAAACATTGGTCACGAAAAGGTTGCATCGAATCATCGATCTTATTATTACTTGGGTAGCAGTGATGCATTACTAGATGCCGCTCACTGTTAATAATTTTATAATATGATTTTAAAACTATTGCCAACGTAATAATAACCTATAGGGTCACACACATAGAATGTTATTAAAAGGGAATTAATTTAAATTATAAGGATTTAAATATATCAATATGATTGATAGTATTTAAATCATGAATTTAAATTAAAAGGATGATTTGTATATGTATAGATATTGATTAAGTAAGACTTAATTAAGATATAATATATATATATATATATATATATATATATTCGGATTTTATTTTAATTAGATTAGGGTTTTGATTAATTCCGATTTATTGCTATATATATGATATATCAGCGTCTTTGGAAAGTTAATCAAAAAAAAACCCTAGCCGCTCTTAGAGAGAGACTAGAGAAAAACAGAAAATCCATTCCTTTTGGTGGCTAGTACCGCAGCTCCCTTTATCAGAGAATCGTGCAATGATTCACGGGCATTCGTGTGGATACCGTAGAGGCATAGTTCTTTCGAATTACGTTGGAGATTAGAAGCGATTTCGGAGTTTTCTATTATCGGTATAAATTCTAAACCACTGAATTAAATTTGTTTCACATGGATCCTGTGTTGGGTTTCGGATATTGCTTTATAAAGTTTTATATTCATTTGTGCATTTCATCTTTGAATCCTACGGTTATTATCGAGCTACTTGCGAAACGATTAATTCAGATTGCGTGTTTTATTACTTTCGATATATTTGATTTATGATGTTACAATTTTACCGATCTGAAATTGATTATATTGTTTTCGATATATATATGATATATGATGATACAATTTTATTGATCTGAAATTGAGTATATGATATTCTGTATGTAAGCGTATTCTAGTATTATAAATATCAGTGATAGATATGCAGTATATGATGTTCTGTTAATTGTATCTTATATGGCATAATAACAGTATATAACTTATGTTCTAATTGGATTAGAAGTATGCAGATTCGGTTTAATATGATTAATTGAAACTGGACATATATGATATGTACCGAGTGTATTGTTATTATGACTGTTTTGGTGGATTAAATATATAATTCTAAAACTGTTTCAGAGATTCGTATGAAAAAAAATTTGTAATTCAGATTGTAGTTCGAAAAAAATTTTCTGCGGGGCGCCGCTTCCAAACCACCGCTGAGGGGACCCCCCTTAGACCCCCCGTCAGTAGTACTGCGATGGTCGTGACCCCAATATTTGATATATAGTTTTCCTTGATTATATATATTCTATTATGTGCTTATTTTGATATGCATAGTGCACAGTTATAGCCTTTTGACCCATAGGTTAGTGGTTTTTGGTTTTGAAATACGGCTTGCATGTCGTGCCTTTCTATAAATTCTAATGTAATATTCTCTTCTCATCTAAATCCCCTCGAATGTAACTCGAGGTTTCTTTATGTCATGTAATAATCTGTAATCAATGAAGATGTCAAGATGGAGAACACGGTGGAAAGATGATGAGGGAGAGGAGGCACATGCTTGAGGAAGATCCAAGGAAACTATTTATTTTAAGATCTTTTACCACCTTAGATTGACCTTCAATCTTTCATTAGCTTGAAAAGATTGACGATGGATTGGGCCATAAGCATGACACATTTATTTTTTGCACTTTATTTATGCTTATATGCGATATGATATGATAAATAATGTGCATGCTTAATAAGATTAAAAATTAGTGAGATCTAAATTTATTTATAAAATCCCTCATTAAATTATTAAGTCTAAATCAGATGCCTTCCAATGAATAACACTCATCAAGACCTTGATCAATAGATGTAGGTTTGCCAAAGTAAAGTACCCTATTTATCTTGGTAAGATGTGATAGGATAATTGTGATATCTAAACTGTTAAAATCATTGGGCCCGACTTAACTAAGTTATCTCAATAGGATTGTGGATTTAGAGGCATAGAGTTTGGTAGGTACCATAAGATGGACTAGAAACAAATGTTGTTTACCAAACTATCCAAGAGTTATATATGATATAATTGACAAAAGGGTTGTCTACCTAAATAATTGTGTTTTAAGAGATTAGCCAAAGCTAACTTAGGGCATAATGAAGTATGGATCTTGGCTCGCTAGAAAGATTTAATTGAAAAATGCTTTCGAATTAATGGTGAGGGCTATTAATTTGAATAAAATATTGGGAGGTATATTTTGAATGTACTATTATCAATTACATAATATCAACTCTGTAAATTTGACTTATTATTTTTTTGCACTTATAAATTGTAGATATCAATGGCAAACAACAACAATACAAGTAGTCTTTCACTACGATCAGTCCTTGAGAAGGACAAGCTGAGTGGAATTAATTTCTTTGACTGGTATGTTTTTCTCCAGCTTGATGAACTCTACCTCCTTCACGTGATGAATACTTTCAGGAAAGTACTTGTCGTTGAACAGTTCTTGGAACTTCTCCCAAGATATCTTGATCATGCAAACCGAGTACGTTTCTTGATTCCTACCATGTCTGCCTCCTCCTCGCAATATGAAGGTGGCAAAGGGAACCTTTTGCTCCTCGGAGCATCCTAAGACATCAAATATCTTGGTGATCTGTTTTATCCACGTCTCCGCCTTAAGTGGTTTTGGCTCTCCCAAAAACTTTGGAGGTCCCATCTCCTTGAACTGCTTAGCGGTGACCATCCGAGAGTTGTCAGTGTTTCCACCTATATTTTGAACAGGAGTCTCTCTCGCCTGATGTTGCATAAATTGCATAAAGCCTCTGAACATCCCATCATTCATCATCTAATCGGTGTTGTTGTTTACCTGAAGATTATTGTCTTCCTGATGCACATTATCCTGGGTATTGATCGTTGGTGACTCAACGGTCTCATATGCTTCATTGCTTATCTCGACATTTTCAAATGCCATTTTCAAACACTGCCACAAAACAAGGGTTAATTGACATATCACATATTATCCCTATAATCTGACCGACCAATTAAATACCAAATAAAATTAGGTAGGTCATACTAATGAAGGAATTCCCCGTCTCTCTCCTCCTAGTTCTTGTCTCACATCTCAGCCAGGGATCATATCCCTAAACTTTGATACCAACTGTGACGCCCCCAAAACAGGTATACATCACCCATCTTGAGTCGCCAAATACATGGTACATAAATCAAAAACACACTTAATTATACAGCTGTCGAGTAATATACGATAAAACATAGCTGAGAGTTTAAACAAGAATATTTCCTTCTAGACAATATCCACTCTCAATGGAGTCCTCATTACAATTATTATCACACTATTTCACAGAATAGTGAGGAATACTAAAACAACCATCTGGATCGTCAATCCGTTCCCCGACCAGTCCCAGCTATATTCTCATTTCTTGAAGAGAATAGTGAAAGAAAAGGGTGAGCTCAACTAGACCAGTAAGAAATATTATGACTAAGATAATGCAGAATAAATTATCCTTAGCCTTCAATAGTATAACAACTAATAAAATATAATAGACAACAAGTTTTAGATCAACAACTGCAGCGGAATAAACAATCCATTAGAAGAGTCAAGTAGAGCATGATATCTACTATCTTCTATGATTTAAAAAGTTTTTCATCAACTTTATTGCTTTCGGACTCAAACAATAAATAAACCACATCATCGAATCATCCCTGCACTACGGGCCAAGGATATTCATGTAATCATCAATGGTCATGATTATACCAAATAATCCCTGGTCATAATCATACCAACAACTGTCAATCAATGCACTACGGGCTAATGAGGACTTTTACCACATCATTTGTAACATTGTGGGTCATGATTATATCGAATGTTCGCTAGTCATAATCATACCAATCAACAGTCCATCTATGCATGTAAGCAAAAGATGACTTTCATCACAATATAAGTATGAGGATGATGACAATGATATAGGCACTAATCAAACGAAATCAAGGATAAATATTAAAGACTTTAAATTTATCCAGAGTTTAAAAATATCCAAATTGTCAACATGATACTGCTTTGTGGAGTAAAATTCAAGAATGATATTGTATCAAAAATGATTTGGACCGAAAAAAAATCAATTTTTGTCATGAATAATACTCTGGGTGAATAGTACCCGGGTAAATAGTGTAATACCCAAGAATTTCCATGTATTATTAAATGAATATATTAATGGAAATAAAAATTTTTGTGAATAAAAGTGTTATTATTTTGTGAGTTGGTTAATTCAATTAATTCGTATTAGATCAACACGTATTAAGATGTGTGAAGTGACAATGAGGATTGTGAAATGCCTTGTGTGGCATAATGTGAAAAGAGGAAATCCGTTAAGCAAATTAAACGAGAGTTAAGAAGATTAATCTTGTTGATCAGGTGATTTCATATAGGTAATCAATACACTCGTAGACTCGTAGTAACACTCGTGTGGACAGTAATTCATGTCATGTAAAACGAGTATGGCATTAGGGGTTGACACTAGCTTAAGCTAAACCAGTCTTGGCACTGTCAGGGGACGGCGCAGCTGCGCCATCATAGGTTGGTATCAAAGCTATAATTATGAACCTTAGGAGCGAGTGTCCTTAGATTTTAACTTAGGAGAACCTAGAAGTTAGGAAGGAGATAAAACTCATGTAGAGTTTTCCTTAAGAGACTTAGTGTGTTATGAAATGTAACTTCATTCTATACAATGAACTTATGTTTATTTAACATTCTAATGGAGTTGTTGGTTATGTTGTCTTATGTTGGTGATTGTAGGATGACTGACATGGGAGGACCTAGCCGAGTAGTAGAGGAGGAGCCGCGTGATATCCAAGTAGTCTATGAGACACCCTTGATAGCGGAGCCTATTTTAGTAGTAGCCCCTTTTAACGATGATGATGAGGAAGAGGTGGAGTATGATCCGGAGGAGGAGCCCGGGCCTATGATGGACTCCGACGAGGCTACTTTTGAGGATCGGATGTTAGGAGAGTATGAGGAGCAGATATTGGAGTTGGGATGTAGAGTGGAGGAGCTAGAGGCTGAGGCTAGGGAGAGGGAGTCTGCGTTCCAAAAGTTGAGGGACGAGGACCATCAGAGGCATTTAATGATGCAAGAGATGGAGGTAGAGACTGCTCACCATAAGGAAGAAGGGATCCAGATGGGAGCTTTGCTTCACCAAGCGGTGGCGAGGAATGTTGAGGTGGCAGGAAAGCTGGAGGAATTAGAGCAGTAGGTTTTGAGTGAGAGGGCGGAGAAGGAGGCTCTCCGAACTCAATTAGAAATGGATATGATGGAAAGGATTCACTTCGAGGAGAAGTGGGAGGAAGCCAATGATAGGGCAAATGATCTACAGGATGAGGTGCGGTGCAAGAGGAGGAAGATGAACAAGATGGGTTATGTTCTACGCACTACCATGGAGAGATTGATCAATGGGGTACATCATTACCCAGCTAAGCAAGGACAGACCCGGCATACCATAAGCCGAGACATGGTGGTGCACATCACCCAAAAGGAATATAAGAGCGCCGTTGAGCGTGGGATGTTAGATTGAGTCTAGAGGGAAAAGCTCAGTAGTGTAGTATTTTTATTTATGTATTATTAAGATGTTGTTGTAATCTCAGTCTTTTGTGTAAGATGTGAGATAGTGGTAAACCCCCAAACTTTTGAAAAGTGATAGAAAGGTAGTAAGTTAGTATGTCCCCATCTTTTGTGATATTAGGGGATATGTGTTATCATTTATAGCAGTATGCTAGAAAAGAACATGTAATGTAACCCTTTGGCATATGAATATAAATGATCTTATTCTAGAGACGTGTTATAAACCTGTAGTTCTTTTCTATTGAGAAATGTCTAAATATGATAATTAGATAATAAAATGAAATTTTTGTTATCTTGAGAAAATGCCGCCAGACGTAGAATAATCGCCCAGTAAGAGTTGAGTTAATGATGAGAGAGGTCATGTAGATCCGTCTGTAGACCGGTAGATTTATTGGGAGAAGCACCGAGGGAAGAAAGCGAACCCGTACCACCCGCTCCCAAAGTCAGTCCCAATAACAACCTTCAAAGATTTTAAGAGTGTAGGACCCAGAGTTTCATGCGGGAACCACTAACTTGATAGTTAGCAAGAACTGGATTAAGGAGATCGAGAAGGCCTTCACTATAGCTAGCGTGGGTGAAGACCAGAAGACATTATTTGCCAAATACATGATGAGGGGCGAAGCGAACTATTGGTGGGAAACTAATCAGCAGAGAGCAGGAGAAGGAACGATAACGTGGGAGAGGTTCACTACGTTGTTCTTCGAGAACTACTTCCCGAAGAGTATGAAGAGTAGGATGGAAGTGAAGTTCCTAGAGTTAAAACAAGGTGATATGATGGTGGTGCAATACGCAGCTAAGTTCAATGAACGAGAGCGATTTGCAGAGCACCAAGTTGTGGATGAGGAAAGGAAGGCGAGAAGTTTTGAGCAAGGGTTGAAGCCGTGGTTGTATAATAAGGTATCAATCTTCCAGATTGATTCCTTTACAAAGTTGTTAGGAGAAGGCAATCATTGCGGAAGGTGGCAGTGAGGCCTTAAGTCTATATCATAAGGAGAAGAAGAACAAGAACGCTGGTAGTGAGCATCGTGGAGGGAGCAGCAGCGAAGGAAGTAACTCCAGAAAAAGGAAATGGGAAAACAACAATAACAATAGAAACAATAACCAAGGTGGGAGTCACCCGGGAAACTTCAAGAAGAGGACCGAAGCTTGCGACAAATGTGGAAGAAGTCATCAGGCAGAATGCTGGAAGAGGAAAAGCACCTGCTATAATTGCGGCCAAGAGGGGCACATATCGCCAAATTGCCCGAAGCCGAAGAAGATCAGAGGATGTTTTTCTTGTGGATCAACAGAGCACCAGATAAAGGATTGCCTGAAGAAAGGAAGCGGTGGAGCTGGTAGAAGCCAGGGAGGAGGAAGTAAGTTAATGATTGGTGGACCTGCGCAACCCAACCGATTGACCGCTCGAACCTTTAATATGACCGTCCAAGACGTTGTAGCTGCAAAGGACGTGGTGTCATGTATAATCCCAATCAATAATATAAAGGCTTATGTATTATTCGATTCGGGTGCCACCTATTCGTTTGTATCTGAAGAATTTGCTAATAAACTTAGTACACCCCAAGAACGTTTAGAAGATCCTTTGAACATAGAAGTTGCGAATAAGGAAATAATCCCTATAGAATACATCTATCGAAATTATCGTGCAAACATTAAAGAACATGAACTGAGCGTAGACTTGATTCCTATTAGATTAGGAGAATTCAACGTAATACTGGGGATGGATTGGTTATATGACCATGCGCAGATAAATGGTATCGAACAAATGTGAACCTTCGGACTCCGAGTAAGTCTAAGGTAGTGTTTTATGGTAGCTCATCGCTTAAGCAATCGTGTTGCGTTACGATGATGCAGGCCAAGAAATTGTTAAAGAAAGGATGTGTAGGTTATTTATCTTACGTCGTGGATACTCGAAAAAAGGGAGTAGAGATTAAAGATATACCCGTAGTGAGTGAATTTCAGGATGTGTTTCCGGACGATCTACCTGGCCTTCCGCCAAACAGAGAAATCAAATTCGTAATAGATTTAGCACCGTGAATGACACCGATTTTAAAAGCTCCATATCGTATGGCGCCAGTAGAAATGAAGGAATTGATGATATAACTTCAAGAGTTATTGGATAAAGGTTACATTCGACCGAGTGTGTCTCCTTGGGGAGCACCAGTGTTATTCGTGAAGAAAAAGGACGGATCGATGAGGCTCTGTATCGATTATCGAGAATTGAATAGAGTAACGATCAAGAATAGATATCCGCTACCAAGGATAGATGACTTATTTGATCAACTGAAGGGAGCGACGTGTTTCTCAAAGATTGACCTACGGACAGGATATCATCAACTGAAGGTGCGGGGTGAAGATATACAAAAGACTGCGTTTAGAACCTGTTATGGACATTACGAGTTTTTGGTAATGTCATTCGATTTAAATAATGCTCCGGCAACCTTCATGGAGTTGATGAATTGAGTTTTCAAGCCATATTTGGATAAATTCGTAGTAGTTTCATCGACGATATTTTGATCTACTTGAAGACGGAAGAAGAACACGCCGAACATCTGAGGATTATTTTGGAGGCACTACGAAAGGAGAAGATGTATGAGAAGTTTTCTAAGTGCGAATTTTGGCTGAAGAAGGTTCAATTCTTAGGCCACATGGTGGATGAGAATGGAATCTCAGTAGACCCCGAAAAGGTCAAAGCGGTAAGTAATTGGGAACAACCGAGAACTCTGACGGAGGTGAGAAGTTTCTTAGGGTTAACTGGGTACTATCGAAGATTTATCCAGGATTTTTCTAAGATAGCGACCCCGTTAACTAATTTGACGAGGAAGATGATGAAATTTTTATGGACCGACAAATGCGAAGAGAGTTTTCAAGAGTTAAAAAAGAGATTAAGCGAGGCGCCTGTATTATCATTACCAGATGATACGGGAGGATTTGTTGCATAGAGGACTGGGTTGTGTGCTTATGCAACATGGCAAAGTCATTACGTATGCATCATGACAGCTGAAGGATTATGAAACACGATACCCTACTCATGAATTAGAGTTAGCGGCAGTAGTTTTTGCGTTAAAGATATGGAGACATTATTTGTACGGAGAGAAATGTGAGATATACACGGACCACAAAAGTCTGAAATATATCTTCACACAGAAGGAGTTGAATATGTGGCAGAGGAGGTGGTTAGAATTAATCAAAGATTATGACTGTGAGATTCTTTATCACCCGAGGAAGGCAAACGTAGTTGTCGACGCTCTGAGCAGGAAAGGAAGGGAGAAATTATTTCGACTGACAACTCAGGAGGGGTTAATAAGAGATATGGAGAAATTGGAAATAGAAGTGAAGGGACCCGAAAGGTCTGAAGAAAAGTTGTTTTTAATGAAAGCTTGTCCGACATTGTTGCATAGAGTAAAGGAAGCATAGGAGAAAGATGGAGAATGTGAGAAAATCAGGAGAAGGGTCACAGAAAAAGAGGAAGAAAAATTTTGAATAGATAAAGATGGTATCTTAAGATTCGAAGGGAGAGTGTGGGTGCCAATATTGGCCGAGTTAAGAGAGGAGATTTTGCACGAGGCACATAATACGACCTATTCCGTTCATCCGGGAGGCACAAAGATGTACCGGGACTTGAAGCAACATTTTTGGTGGCCAAATCTGAAACGAGAAATTGCGGAGTATGTTAGTAGCTGTCTTACGTGTCAGCGAGTCAAAGCAGAGCATCAGCGACCGAGTGGTTTATTACAACCGTTAGAAATACCAGAGTGGAAATGGGAGTATATCACGATGGATTTCGTGGTAGGACTTCCAGTCACGCAGAAAGGTTTGGAAGTCATTTGGGTTATCGTAGACCGACTTACGAAGACCGCACATTTTCTACCTATCAAGATCCGCTACAGTTTAAATCAATTAGCGAGTTTGTACGTAAAGGAAATTGTTTCACGACATGGAGTGCCGGTATCGATTGTTTTTGACCGAGACCCGCGTTTCACGTAAAAATTCTGGAAAAGCTTGCAAGAAAGGATGGGAACACGGTTACGGTTAAGTACTGCTTATCATCCTCAAATAGACGAACAAAGTGAGCGAACAATACAAATGCTAGAAAACATGCTTAGGACTTGTGTGATGGATTTCAAGGGAAATTGGGACGACCACCTACCCTTAGTCGAATTTGCGTATAATAATAGTTACCATACGAGTATCGGCATGCCACCATATGAAGCTCTTTACGAAAGAAAGTGCAGAACGCCATTATGTTTGGACGAAGTTGGAGAATGACGAATACTTGGACCAGAGTTAGTACAACAAACCGCAGACGTGGTTGCAGTTGTAGCAGCTCAAGATCGCCAGAAGAAGTACGCAGACTTGCATCGGCAGGACCGAGATTTTAAAGTCGGTAGTTTCGTATTCTTAAAAGTATCTCCATGGAAGGGAAAGATCCGTTTCGGCAAGAAAGGAAAACTGAGTCCAAGATTCATAGGACTGTTCGAGATACTAAAGCGAGTGGGCGAAGTAGCATATAAAGTTGCACTACCACCTGAGTTGGAGCACATCCATAACGTGTTTCACATATCTGTGTTGCGTCCGTACAAGTCCGACTACAAACACGTGATTTCTTATGAACCTATTCAAGTGGAGAAGAATTTAGCGTACGAAGAAATTCCTGTCCAAATTCTCGATAGGAAAGAGCAAACCATAAGGAATAAAGTTATTTCTTCTGTAAAAGTGCTTTGGCGTAACCACGATGTCGAGGAGGCAATGTGGGAGTTAGAAGATAGGATGATGAGGGATTATCCCCATCTATTTGTGTAACCTTGTAACAATTCCGGGACAGAATTTTTATAAGGGGGGAGGATGTAATACCCAAGAATTTCCACGTATTATTAAATGAATATATTAATGGAAATAAAAATTTCTGTGAATAAAAGTGTTATTATTTTGTGAGTTGGATAATTTAATTAATTTATATTAGATCAACACGTATTAAGATGTGTGAAGTGACAATGAGGATTGTGAAATGCCTTGTGTGGCATAATGTGAAAAGAGGAAATCCGTTAACCAAATTAAACGAGAGTTAAGAAGATTAATCGTGTTGATCAGGTGATTTCATATAGGTAATCAATACACTCGTAGACTCGTAGTAACACTCGTGTGGACAGTAATTCATTTCGTGTAAAACGAGTATGGAATTAGGGGTTGACACTAGCTTAAGCTAAACCAGTCTTGAGCCTTTGTCGAAGGCACCGGTATACATTCTGTAGTCAAAGAAGATAAATCAAGGCAGCAATGCTACCATGGTCGATTAGAGAAAAATTAATTTTTTCTACTTTGAAAATTAAATGGAACAATTCTATGATGTGTGTGACATTAATAAACTGTGGAATAAAGTGTGCAAATAACCAATATTAATTGTTAATGGTCATATTAATTAATTGATGATGGTTGTTGTAACACCCCAGTCCCACATCGAAAGATAGGGGAAAAATTTGTCTGAACATAAGGAAATAAATTACTACCAATAGTACCTTCAAGTCATGACCTTTTGGGAGCCTGTGGTGGGCTAGATGACCCAAGAAAATACTATTGGGCTAGTAGTTGAACCTTATTTTGATGGATTTGATTCGATTCGGACTTGGGATTTGACCCGAGATTTGTTCCGAACTCGGGATTTGACCCGGGTTGTTTCATATGGTATCAAAGTCGACTCTCGGCTCCTGCCTGGGTCATCCGATCGGGTTCTTGGAGGTGGGGACACGAAGGCTGGTGGTATTATCCCACAATGGAGAGATGAAGGTCCGGAGGTGGAGACACGAAGCCAGCCGATATTATCCCACAATGGCTAGAGAGGCAAAGATCTTTGGGCCGTGTGTGTGATCGGTTCTGACGGGGACGTCAAAAATTTAAGTGGGGGAGTTTGTAACACCCCAGTCCCACATCGAAAGATAGGGGAAAAATTTGTCTGCATATAAGGAAATAAGTTACTACCAATAGTACCTTCAAGTCATGACCTTTTGGGAGCCTGTGGTGGGCTAGATGACCCAAGAAAATACTATTGGGCTAGTAGTTGAAGCCTTATTTTGATGGATTTGATTCGATTCGGACTTGGGATTTGACCCGAGATTTGTTCCGAACTCGGGATTTGACCCGGGTTGTTTCAGTTGTGGTAGAGAATTGATTACTTGGTAATTAAATCATAATATGTGATTATTATTGTTTAAAATATAATAATAATAATAATTATAAAGATAAATAATGAAAATCCATAAATACATTAATCAATGATTGGATTAATTAATATTTGTGTTAATTAATTAAGGAAGTGCATGATTTAATTATTTAACATGAATGAGTAAGCTAGTAATATAATAATATTATATTGACGGTTATGTGCATATGAGTAATAATACAACTATACTATATAATGTAGTGTGGCATTGTGTGACTATATATTAAGTCTTATAAAACTATATTGTATGGGCATTGTGACTAAATATATTAGAACTATATGTTATAAATACATTATCTATGTGACAATATGTATGTGGGTATGTATGAAAATAATATACCATGAGCATATTGTGAACTATTAAAGTGTACCAGTGTGATAAAATGTACATGGATTCTATGTATATTACATTTCCATATTTCATCTACTACCTTAAAACATTAATTATTAAAGTGTGACATATAGTTATAGTTAATGTATGGTTGATATAACATAAGAATAAGGGTTGTGCATAAGTATAGTCTAAGTGTTGCTAGAATGCTAAGCATTTAAATTATCCCAAAATGAGTGTCCAATTGCCTCAAACCTCAGTCACGTGTAATAACAAAAGGCTAAGGCCTATGTTCTTCATTTTCCTTCCAAGCTTGTTAGGCAATGATCATGGTAGGGAGTGGTGGTTATGATGAGTTTCAACCACCATCCAACCACTCCTTGTTAACCTTCATGCAATCCTTTAACACATGAGTTTGATTCAATGGAAAACTTCAAAATTTGTATATTGATTCTTCTATAAATAAGAGCTCTCCTTCCATTTTTCCAAGTGCTGAGAATTGTCAAAGGTGAGGTTGAGAGCATACAAACATTCTGAGAGTTTGAGAGTTCATTGGAGCAAGTTCCTATCACATTACAGAGGTATAACTCCTTTTCCTTGTTGCCATTTTTAGTTTCTGTAAAAATGGAGTCTTGAGTCTTGAAATTCAAATTCTTGAATTCATGGAATTGTATGTTAATGAGGTTGGGTAATGTCCATATAGTTGTTGTTTGACCATATGAGCATGATGCAACTGATATATGATTGTTTAAAATCGAAATTATGAGTAATTTTTGAGGTTGGGCTAGAGCAATTCTGCGCAGCATATTCTTGGCTCGAACCAGAACCTTCTTGAATCACGTCATATTTGTACTTGGTAGCAGCGATTTAAGTCGATCCCTTTTTTTCAGTTGAATGTTCTATTTACAAGTCTGATCAATATGAGCTAGTTGTTATGACTCAAACTAGCATGTAAACATGTGTATATATGGGTATATTAACTCAATAAGAACATGTTTTAATAGACTTGTATGATTAACGATTGTATATGGTTTAAATGGAGATTTGGACTTTAAGTTTTGAAAACAAACTATGTAAAAGATAATGTTCTACAAATTGTGAACCTAGTAAGCTATACATGACTGATTTGCACATAGATGAGCATGTTGTAGTGTACATAGTTCCTTTGAGCATGATCAAACTTATTAAGCCTTGTGTTAGAAATGTTTTAGCCTAGTGAGCTAACATGCATGATTTCTACATGATGTATATTCTGACTTTGCAAGCATGTTAGTATGACTTAGAAATGCATGAATAAACCTTTAGCTTATGTTTATGTGATTAGCAAAGAGACATGAACAAGTCGGACTTACTAGTAAGTTTAGAATATGAATATTGTCATGATACATTGAAGACTAAAATCTGACATTTGTGATCATGTTTGATGACACTCTTAGACTCGCTCATGTAGCATAAACATATATATACCATGCTTGTGTAGCACGTTTCAAGAAGAGCATGAACGAAGTCTATTTTTTTAAAGCGGTGTTAGTTTCACGTATATGTTATGAATACTCACAAGCATGCCTAATATGAGTATTATAACTATCTTGTATGTTTAGAGAGCAATCATGATAGACTTTGTGGTTTCATAACCTCGAATGGCCTTAAATTGTTGAAATGATCAATTTAAAAATATATTATAAAAGGGAACCTAGATTGACTTGAGAAGCATGAAAAGACCCTTAATATTACAAATATATCATGTATGATCATTTTGAGCAAGCCCAGAATGAGAAACCACAAGGCAAAGAATTTAGTCTTGGCATGGTTGAGGATTCAAGGCAATTGTTACTTGGGTCCTAAACTTAGCCATAAGCATGTACACATGCTTGATCGGAACTGAGGTAGTAAGTTTTGATCTTTTGGATAGTAACTATGTAATGCTTAAATTGCTAAAAGTAACTTAAAACCTACTGATAAATGTCTATAGGTGATGCTTAAATAATGTATTGGTGGTTTCCTCGTAATAGGAAGGTACATGAGTAAAAAAGGATCTAACTTTGAGTATTCTTAAATTACTTATAGAAATGACTAGGAGTTTAAGTTATGATCTGATTTTGTACCATATGTGTATACTTGAATCGTGTCAAGCTTGTTTAAAGACTGTGTTAGTTAATGAATATCTTGATCATATAATACGCTATAAATAAGATTTGAAAGTGTTGAGTTATTAACGTGGATAAACTACGCATAAGGCAAGTATCCGAACCCTACTCTTATTGTGCAAGTATAATTGCATTCTTTATTCGACGAATACCGTAAGCTTATCTCCTTGAATACAAGTTATATTATTTTCTCGTTCAAATGAGCTAATATGCTTAAACTCTTGTGAAAGTTATTATTCATGTTGAACTTAATATCGTTCTTGAATATTGTGAAAGAGTCGATGCCATTTGATCCGGCTAGACTATATGCATGTTTCTAAAAGTCATCCAAACCAATTAATTGGTGCGAAAATCTTGAAAGTCGAGTTGACAACCCTTTTGGTAAGGGGAGTGTATGTTGTTGGAAACCCCAACACATGAATAAATATTATTGTGGTGTTATGCATAACGTAAAGTATTGTAGACTGATCATCTATAATACTTGATATTTTAGGGTTATCAGTTTAATATTGGTAACTCTAGTGGAAGTTCAATGGTCCTTAGTGATCGTCAAGATAAATTGCTTATCCATTGGATACATTGTTAGTCGTTGAATTCATATATATATGTTGATTTATATAAAATTGTTGTTCTTATTCCAAGAATTGTTGATATTCCTTATCCATGATGTTATTCTGACACTTTGAACTATCCTAGAAATGACACTTCGATATTTCAAACCTTGTGATATTATATCCTACACCCTTGTTGTATATTACTTGTTTGGGTAATTTGTGCTCATCCTTGCTTATTTAAAAACTTTCGCTTAAGGAGGAATAGGGAGGTGTCTCCTCGAATGCATAAGGGAAAGGGTAAGGTCATGAATTAGCTTGTTCCTTTATGTTTAAAAAACTATTATGTTATGTTAAGACTATTTGCAGACTATGTTTAAACTTAAGTAGGATTATGTAATAGGTCTTTATTCGATACTATTATGTAATCTATTAAGTACTGTATGTAGCGAGACTTGGGGGAATAATTATAATAAATTATTTTACATTATTCTAATTTAGATTTTCTGTTGTGAATGTATGATTTTAGTTATTATGGTAATACTTTGGGCACCTGATGAACCGAATTCGAGTGACCAAGTGGAGGTCCGAATTTGGGGGCGTCACAAATAGTACCCCATGAATAGTACTTTGGGGATAGTACCCCGTGAATAGTACTTTATAAATAGTACTCGTGAATAGTACTTCGTGAATAGTACTTTATGAATAGTACTTTGTGAATAGTACCCGTGAATAGTACTTCGTGAATAGTACTCATAAAAGGAAAATACAAAAGAAAACGATATTCCATGATGAGTACAAAAGAAAGGATATCTCATACGAGTATAATAGAATATACGAAACTGCAAATGGATTTTCATCCGCAATGCGGTAATCTATGTACACAGATCATTTCCATAATTTAATAAAGAATGAATACGAATGGTCATTCACCATGCATGTGGTAGTCTGCGTAGACAGGTTATTCCAACAAAATAATAAAGAATGGAATAACAGAAGAATTTCACCATGCATGCGGTAGTCCGCGTAGACAGGTTATTCCAACAGAATAATAAAGAATGGAGTAGCAACCCTTACGAGTATTGAAAGAAAACAATCTCTTCATGAATACGAAAGAAATAATACCCCTTACGACTGTTGAACGAAAATAATATTCCTATGAATATTGAACGAAGATGAGATTCCTTACGAATATTGAACGAAAATAATATTCATACGAATACGAAAAATAATATCTCTTCAGAATATGAAATAAATAATACCCCTTACGACTGTTGAACGAAAATAATATTCCTACGAATATTGAATGAAGATGATATTCCTTACGAATATTGAACGAAAATAATATTCATACGAATACGAAAAAATAATATCTCTTCAGAATATGAAATAAATAATACCCCTTATCTCAGAAGAAGACTGGATACTGGAATAGTGAAGTAGCACACTACTCTTCTTCTTTCTCTCTATAGTTTCTCTCTCTATAGCTTCTCTCTCTATAACTGCTCTTGTGAGTCTTAGTGAATTGGTGAGAATGAAGGAAGAATGAGCTTCTATTTTTAGGAAAATATAGTTTCGATAATTGCACATTTTGGGGCTCGAAATATTACAGTATAATACCTTCATCTTTTCCTTTATTTTTAATTTAGTCCTGCAAGTATTATCAAACTTGCACCACCTCCCCTAATAGTACATCATGTGAATCAATAGTATATCATGTGAATGAATAGTTCTATACATGTGAAAAAAATAATTACAGTATAGTACCTTCATCTATACCTCCATTTTTAATTTAGTCATGCAAGTATTATCAATCTTGAACCACCTCCCCTAATAGTACATGCATGTGAATCAATAGTACACACATGTGAACAAATAGTTATAAGTATGTGAATTAATAGCAATTAATTGCTCATTTATCCGATTAATTACCCGATTGGTCAATATCACCATCAGACATCAATTATTATCAGAATAGATGTCGATTTCCACTAACACTAATAATTCCAACACAATGGAAATATCAATTTCATCTTTAATCAATATGAACTTATTCATCATTAATATTATAACTCACAATATTTAACAACCAAATCATTCCCAAGAAAGAGGGGGCTTTCCGATAAGGATTTCTCCCTATTGGCGCGCAATTAGGTGACTAAACCCCTTTCTCGACAAAACTTTCTAGACATCGTCAATATTACAAATAATAATATAAATAACTTTGTCGTCTCAATTATTGATTTAATAATATAAAATATTGATACTGTGACAATAATTGAATCAATAATATGAGAGATATTATGCGGCAATTTACATGTAATAATTGAGTATAACGAGAGTGACTTCTCACGTAAGCATCAATAATCAATCTTAGTATGCTACTATGAAATCACGCCGATTATCGTTTACTTTTACTACTCGGGTAATTCAACAGTTTAACGGTAAAACTTTTGCCGTTAATTTTATAAAAAGATATTTCTGTCGTTTTCTAACTACGACAATACTTCAGTTGTGGAGTCTACCAATGATTATGTCATCGTACAAATATTCCTTGTTAAAACGAATATTCCCCGACACAACGAATATTTTATATCAACTTGCTTACTTTGCAAAATTTTCACATATCACCCTTAATTTTAACCCTTTCTCAATTTAACCATTTACTAAATAAAATAATAATTATAAGAAAATTGAATACTTTCATTTCATAAAATTCGGGATCTCACATAATTGTTCTGTTTTTTTCTTTTTTACAAAATAGAACAATTAATGTGACAGTATTATTGCAATAGTTAGTATACTTTAACTAAATTAGTGTATAAAATTTACAATTAATATAGAGAACTTAATTTCTCTAAAAGTTAGAAAGAAATAAGCCTTATTTTTAGATTAATTGTTCTATTTTTTTTTTCTTCTTAAAAATAGGTACATATTTTTTTGGGTAAAAACTGATGTTGTTTTGTTGTTAATCTTATGCACAAATGGAAACAGAATCATTAAATGCATCTTTAAGTACATAAATGAATGAACACATTGAGGAACATGATATGAATGATAATTCAGAATTTGATGAGTGTATGGAGAGTGCAATAGTTGTAGATGAGATCAGAATTCTGAAAATAGGAATGGAATTTGATAACGTTGATGCTTATATAGAATAATAACAGGAAGCAATTCAAAGAATATCTTAAAAAAGCATCCAAACAATAAACCAGGATGTAAAACTAAGATTATGATTGTATTATGTCCTTATGGTATGTGGCAGGTCTCACAAATAACCCTTGATCACAATCATGCTTTTAGCCTAGAAAAATCTAGATTTTATAAGAAGAATAAGGTTATGAGAACGTATGTTAAAAGGAGACTTGAAGTTAATGATACGACAGGTATCAGACCAAATAAAAATTTTAGTTCATTTTTGGTTGAAGCTAGTGGCCATGAGAATGTTCCATTTTAGAAAGGTTGTTATAATCATATTGAGAAAATGAGACAATTATGCTGGGTGATTGTTGGTCGTTTTACCGATCAATATATGTGTGCAAGTATACACGGTCAACAAGTAATAAAGAGTAAGTAAAGTATCGTTCCCACGGAGAATTAACTAATAAAGTTTACCAAGCACTAACCCATAACCATTTCAGTCTTATTTAAACGAATGATATTATATTTTATATTTAAACTATGAAATTAAATAAACCTAACTATTCCTAGAGTGAGATTAGATAATGAAGACCTGAGATTACAATTTCATCTATTGAATAATTTAAATCAACACACTCCCTGTTAAGCCAAATTACTTGCACTGGATTGCTAGTCGAGAACACGAAAGTAAAGTGCAGCCATATCTCAATGTACCATACCCATATCAAATATAATCCCCAGTTGAAAGAATACACATGAACACCCAAATTACCTAAACCACTATATGTCTATGTGATTTACAAATAATTAGGGTTTAAGCCCAAGTTCTCAATTGACTACGAGTGGTGCTTCGGTATATGTCTATCCTAAGCACAAATCATACATCCCATCACAATGTAGAACATACAATCATAAGCTATCAAGATCAAATCTAAACTCATACTTCGTCTTTCAAGTTCATATGGGTTATCACAGTAATTGATGGCCAATCAACTAAGCAAATAAGCAAGAATCTTAATAGACAATCTCATAGCAATCAATAAGGTTAACAATGAAGTATATCAGATTAAACTAAGCAATAGAATCCATTGCAATCCTAAAATAGAGTTTAGATCATAGTTGAATCAAACCCACAATCCACATATTGAATAAACATCATAAAATTACAAATAGGAATCAAAGAGAGGTTCAGTGTAGAGAATTGAAATGCAAATCTATTCTCCTGCTCCAAAATGGAATCTCTGATGCTTTCCAATTGCTTCAAGTCTTCAATCTAATCAACTCTAGAAATCACTACTCTAATCTACTCTAATCTAATATAGAAGAGAAGAAAGCAATATTAGCTACGTGATCCCCCAAGGGGTGGAATCTACTTTACATAATGAAAATACGTCTAATATATAATTCCTAATTGAACCCCCCCCCCCTCTAAGTTACGCTTCAATCGCACTATCTAGTGAAAAAGTCATCTCTAATCAACTTCGAAGTGGCAATGGCCGGAATTGAATTGGCTCGGTTGGGTCGCGCCAGCTCAAGTGTTAAATCGCATTTTTTTGCTCTAGGGACTCACGCGGCCGCGCCTAAAATACACTATAAAACTGTGTGCCCGCGCTGTCCATTTTCTGCTGCAGTGTCCTCTGGTAAAATGGCCATAACTTTTGATCCGAGAAGAGTTATGAGGCCTGCCACCTATCAAATCGAAGCTCTCGACGAGATCTACAACTTTCATTCTTTGAGTATTGAGAAATAATGCACGTATGAAGGCTGAAATTGGATTGTAAGTGACAAATATGCAAATGGCCATCCAAAACAGTGACGTTCAACGTTCGTTGGTATAAAGGTCATAACTCTTGCATCCGAACTCCGATTGGAATGATTCAAGATATTCCGGAAAGCTTAGAAGAAGCTCTACAACATAGTCCAAGTTCTAAGTCAAGAACATGAAATGAACATGATAGCCCAAATGATATCTGGATTGTTTTTCCTTGCGTTTTCATATCAATAGTCACTCACATCGTTCCCAAGCATAAGATCTACAAAATAAACACAAAATGCATGAAAAGTAACTAAGAAACATGAGTATAAGCAACTAATTCAAGTAACAGATACCGAATAAGTAGGTATAAAACCAACTTATCAAATACCACCAAACTTAAACTGTTGTTTGTCCCCAAGCAACATAATATAATGCATTCTACATGCTATGCAAGCTACGCTACAATGACAATGAATCCCAAGATTTCCAGCCATGTTGAGAATTCTAATAAGATATGCCTCGGAGAAATATCAAGATCCAAGAACAAAGCATCAAACTAAGCTAAAGGCATAATGACATACAAATAGATAATCCTAACCTGCTATAAAGATGCTGTGTGTGTGTGTGATGTGTTCACAGATAAACTTGACAAAGGCAAAGATTTCACATTAGCATACTGCTTAAGAAAGAAAACTGAGGTTTAAATTAAGAATTATGCATACAAATGAAGCAACAACTACTCTAACACATCAGTACAAGGTAAGGTTCAGCAAAGGGTTTATTTTGCTTATTTTTACTCACGAGGACGATGTTCGCACTTTCCCACGGTGTTTATTAATTTTTTTTCCCCATGACTGTGCAATGTCTCATTCCATTAGGCTGACAGTGCTACCCTTTAGCGAGCTTTCAATCAACGACTCCTAGACCATTAAGACCTTAGAGTATTTGGGTGTAGAGACAATCCCCTAAAGCGTTACTCAAGTAACAAAGGCCCCAAACAAGACTAGCCAACTTATATTTTATTTTTTTTCTTTTTTTTTCTATTCTTATCTTTTTCTTTTTCTCTTTTTTTTATATATATATAGCAAGCATACCCATGCGTTCCCAAAACTTGAGTTTCAGTGTCTTCATAGTCATTACTCACTTCCTACACAATTCTATCATTAAAAATAACATTTTCCTCTCGTGAGACAAGCATCTAATCTTAACAACAAGCAAATAGGAACATTGTCGTCTTTACCGGTAACATCAAAAGCAAAGAAGCATGAATTATATCATGTATAAAATTATAACTAAGCTCAAGATATCAACCAAGTTCAAAAATCTATCAAATTTCTATGTCATCATTGGCCAAATTAGAATTCAACTAACTAAAAGCCTGGGATTATGCAATGTTATGCAACTAAACAGATATTAAGTAAACAAAAAGAAAAAAATTTACTGCAAAATTAAACTAATAACTACTAACATGCAATTAACTATATGTAACATGAAATTACTCTATATGATGCAATTACACTACATGCTCTAAACTACTAACTAAACCCAATACCCCTAAACTTAAAACGAACAATGCCCTCATTGTAATTAAAAGTGAAAGAATACTCCCCGAAGTGGCAATGTCACCTCCATTCGCCTCCTCAAGATCCAATGGTATATCAGGCGATGGCTAAGTTTGAGATATTCTATACTTTGAAACTGAGTGTGGGCTTCTAACTGTCCGAATGCTTATGTCAGAAATTCTAAAAATTTAGCATTTTTTTTCTATGACTGAGCTATAGCGTGGCCGCGCGGTTTTTCAATGGAGACATGCGGCGGCATGAATTTTTTTTCTCTTACACAAACATGCAGCAGTACGCCGCAGTTTTCAAGGTATACATCACAAGTATACGACCTGCGTCCTGCAATTCCAATCTGCATTTTCCAATACATAACACAGTGGTGACTTCTTTTCAATTCTCCAGCATAAACACCAATTAACCATGTCAAAGTATGAACTATTGAACACGCAAAAATGACCATCTAACCATCATACTCTCTATACTATGCTCAAACACAGTCCAATGCAAATTCAGCTACCAACGCACTTATGCAGAACAAATCAAACTATCATAATTAAAAATGAAAATGAACTAACAAAAACAATCTAAACAGAATAATTAAAAGGTAGAGATAGAAACAATGGGTTGCCTCCCATCACGCGCTAAGTTATAGTCAATTAGCTTGACTCTTTTCCTGACACCGCTATCCAATTCATCTACGATAAGCTAGGAACCCTCCATCCATTAGAACTTCAATGTGTGTAGGTAGGTTCCCCATCATGAGAGTCTGTGAATTGAAATAACCTAGCATATTTCCTGTACACGATGTCTCCATTTCTATTGCATCGCCAGGTGCTTCTCCCGTTACATCTGTGAATAGATTTTTGCATTAAGGCATGAAAGATTCAACGGGCTTTTCTTCTTCTATTATCTCTTTCTCTGCCCACCATGGTTTGTAAGAGGCCTCATAATTGCAGAAATTCTTACTTTGGATGTGACTACCAGGGGGACATGGGTGTGAAAAGTTCACTGAATTTTTTAATTCTAACTGAGAAGGCACTTGGGGTATAATACAAGTCAGCTCATGTTCTTCATTTTCCACACCCCCAGTTGTCTCCTCAATGTCCACTCTGTAACGCCCCAAAATCCGGTCTATTTTCACATCCGGATTTCGTACGTCACGATCCCATCTTCATCCTAACATACATCATTATATAGCTAAATATAACAACATACATCCTCAAATTCCAGGTTCTAAAACCTTAAAACCTCTTTCATTATAAATAATGATAATTACATTATTCTTTACATCTTGCACAAGTGACTTTTATCCGCCACCAAGGATACATAATCATTCATTAAACTATTCTATAGTTTAATTCTATCATCATTCTATATTACAAGTCTTCGCTTGATCTTCACGCTCATTCATCTAATGAATGGCACTTCTTCTGGATACCGATCAGCTTGATCTTAACGGGATCCTTAAGTTCTTTCTAACATCGTTCGCTGAAAATATTTTTATTTAAAGCAAGTGTGAGCATTCAATTGCTTAGCAAGTCAAAGCAGTTGAACAAACAACTTCAAGAATTTAAACATTTTTTTAAGACTTCAATAACCGAACAAAGGTAATGAAGCAGCTTGAATAATAGGAATAATCTCGATTCCTATCATTTTAAAACAGTAATCACATTCACTTTGAAATACTTTTATTCTCTACTTTCTTTCATACACATTACATGCATTTAGAATCAATAAGCACGCAGACTTATGATAACGCTTCATGTATAAACAGAACATTCTCATATTGAACAGTTCAATCACAGAATAGTTCATATCATAGAAACAACGAAGTGTTCAAATTGTGGCACAAGGCCTCATACGATCTACCAACTTGTACAAATATCACACATTCACACATAGACAGAACTTCTCAAGTTCAACATCTGAGAAGTTTTAGAAACTAACATTCTTTTAAAATATGAATGAAGTTAGGAAAACTTGCCTTACGCACAGCTACAACTTATAGTTTACGCTGAACTACTCATTTCAATTCCTATGTAGCACATAAGGAAATAACACATACACCAATTAGTTATATACTTGACTTACGCATTGGTTTACTTAACTTTACTTCTTAAGGTTCACGTTCTTATAAACTAAGTTTACGCGACCAACTTCCTTTACCGGTTTACGGCTTCATGACATACGGAGATGTCTTACTCAATACATTCATCATCTTTGATGATTTTGTTAGGTTTGTAATATTCATGAACGCAATCAAATTGCACAAATTAAGCGGAAACGTGTAAAAATTAGAATTTAAAATTTTACAAACCATATACCCGGATCATCCTTTATGCACAATTATTAATTAAACAAAAAGATATGAAGAACAAGAATCATACCCTTGAAGATTCGAGCTTCCTAAAGTACAAGTTCACCTTCAATCCTTTTCGCGTTCAACTTGAATCCACCGGGTTTGGTTCCTTCCTTTGATCAACGTTAGCCACCCAAGTGTTTGGCCTCTAGAGGTGATCCACCAAGAAAGAATAAAGATTCAAGAAGATGTGTGTTTGGCAAAACCCTAGTTTTTCTACCTTTCATAGAAAAGGAGCGTACTCTCCAACCATTGGAATCACGTCTGTTGTGAAAAAGTCAACAACAACTCTCCACCCATAATAAGACTCCTCTTATTTATAGATGTGGGCAACCCTCCTTAACAATTAAGGAATTGAGTTTTATTTTAATTAATTAAACTCCTTTAATTAATTAGGCTCCTAATCTTATTAGGAATAATTAATTAAACTTTTAATTAATTAGCCTCCTAATCTTATTAGGAATAAATGAGAGTACTTTTATTAATTAATTCTCAAACTCCTTTAGGAATTAAATAATAATAATAGTAATAATAATAATAATAAGACTCCTCTTATTAATTTATATTTAATATTTATAAAATATTAAATAATAAATATTAAGCTATTTAATTTATTCTATCACCATAGATTAAATTAAATATACTTAACTTCTTATTACGATTATGCCATTAACTTCTTAAATAATTATTCTTCCTTTTATGGTGTGACCCTTTAGGTTCTCCGTATTAAACCGGTTGTGAATAAATCAATTAGAATCATTCTAATCTTATTTAAATAAATAAATTAAACTATTAATTTATTTAAATAAATAATATTTATTCTACAATAGGGGATAAGACTCCCCTAGCGATCAATGACTTTCCGAGATAATATAGATTTCAACATTAATCATAAAAGAACCTTTGAGTAAATAGTTCTGCGTGATTCAATCCTTCCACCATACAATGTCCCAATTAAATATAAGATATGGAATTCTTGTCAAGTCTTATTTTATTTAATTATATGTATTTCGACTCTTAAATGCACAACTCAAATAATGCAAATTAGAAACTCCTTTCTAATTTCATTCTCGCCTTACCAACGAGACTATTGGGTTGTCATTTATCGAATCACATAGGACATTTCTCTTCTTTACTAGAAGTGGTAGATTCTTTATTGATCATACATTATCTCCATGTACAACTTATTATACCCAAGCATACCCTTTGATATACCCTAAGGGTCTTAAGAAATAAGTCAAAGTATAACTCATCATACACAAGATACTATGATGATCTCAAGTCCAAGGATCACTTGTACTACTATCACTTCTGAGAATTCCTATTGACAGAATAAGTAAAACTCCATTAGGTATTCCTTAGCAAGCCACGCGTTCGATGAACTTATTCTCTAATAAGTACCTACATACTTGCTTTAGTGTCTCCACACAAATGATCATGAGATCAATCATTCTCATTCAATGAGTAAGCAACGTATGTACCAATCTATCTGGATTCACTAATCTCCAATTTAGTAATCCAACGATTGGGAACTATTTTAGTTTTAAGCTTTCTAAGAATTTAGATCTCATTAGAATGATCATCATCATTATTCTAAAAGCATTGCTTAAAACTATGGGTTTATCACATATTATAAAACAGCATCATATAGATAATTAAAAGCCTTTAATAAATTAATACTTTTTATTAATAAATGAATAAGATTGTTACAAAATATATGCTTTATCATCAAACATGATTGGCTTGTGTGCATACTACTTTCAATCTCCCACTTACACTAAAGCCAATCGTCATGGTATCTCATACCCTTCTTCTCTAAGTGACGATTATCCTGATGTTGGATAAGCTTTAGTTAATGTATAGGTAATGTTATTCTTGAGAGTTCACTATCTCTATAGTGATTTCCCATCTTTCAACGATTCCTATAATCAAATGAAAGTGCCACAACACATGTTTAGATCCAAGATGAGACTTAGGAACTATTCCTAGTTCTGTAATGAACTTTTCATCCAAATAATCAACTTGCAGCTTCATTTACAACTATATACTTTATCTTTATCACTAAACCAGCAACTCTTTGCTGTTTGGAACCTTTCTAATTCACTACACCACTGTTCAAGATAAAGCTTTACCTTAAAGTGGATTTTCTGTCGTCTTGGTCTGTCTGACAAACTTGAGTTTGTTAAGCCCTCTAGTTTTAATTTAGACCTACCATAAATTTTGAATCACATCCTTAGTGCCGATTAAGTACTTTAAGATGTTTTTCACTGTCTGACAGTGATCTTCTCCAGAATATGACCGATCATCATCAGGTCTCGTATATTTCATTGCATACATGATTGTCACTCATGCGATTTCTCTTTTCGAGAGTCTATGGGACTATTATTAAGAGATATACTCCATGTCTCATCAACATGAGACAACTCTTGGAGTTTGCCATGCTAAACGACTTTAGCATCAAATGATTATACGTTCCTTGGGTTAAGTTGAGCATCCTTTTAAATCTATCTATATAGATTTTTATCCCCAATTACGATACTCTTCCCAAATCATTCATGGAGGAATGTTTACACAACTTTATCTTTACTGATTATAGCATTAATATGTCATTCCTTATCCCTAATATATCAACATATAATACTAGGAATGTCACGACGCTCCCACTGACCCTTTTGTACACACTAGGTTCATTCTCGTTTTTGATAAAATCAAACTCTTTTGATTATCTCATCAAAACGAATGTTCTATTTTTGAGAAACTTGTTTCAATCCATTTCTCTGAGTGTCTACAACTCTTACCTCATCGTATGTAACTAGATCATCATTTTCTATAATGCGTACCTCATCATCATCATCTATGATGAATCCATACCTCCCAGGTATCTTCGGTACTATTCCAGATTTATGTTTCGGTTGTGGTACAATAGGTCCATCTACAGGTTCCTCTTATTTGACTTATAGAGTTTTGTGGATCTTGAACTCTTCGAGATCTATAATCCTCCCACTATCCCCTTCAATGATAAACATCTTTATCGTAGAAGGCAGCATGTTTCGCAATCACTGGTAAGGTGGCATCTTTTCCCAAATAAGCATACTGCAGATGAGATTGTAGTGGATTTAATTCCAACACCGGTGGCTCTTCTATCGAGGGTTTGAACTTTTTACCTTCCGTTTTGGGCCTATCAAGGGTGTCGAATGATTGATTGCTTTTACGGAAGACAGATGTTGTATCTAACCATTTGGAATACTCAATGTCCTCTTCAATGTCGCAATCGTCTGTCCCGAGAAAAATGGATTCAAGCGGGTCCTCCGAATAATTTCCACTGAACTTATGATTAACCAATTCCTCCAAGATATCCACCCGCATACACTCACCTTTTTCTTTCAGATAAGACATTGACTTGAATACATTAAAGGTGACATGTTGATCTTCAACTCACATTGTCAATTCGCCTTTTTGCACATCAATCAAAGTTCTTCCTGCTAAGAATGGTCGCCAAGAATAATTGGGATTTCATTGCTCTACTTCACGATCCAAGATAAAGAAATCCATGAAAGATGAATTTATCCAATTTGACTAAAACATCCTCAACAATACCTCGTGGATATATAGCAATCGATCCGCCAATATGGCAAACCGATATTTGTCGATCGTGGAGCCTGAAGTCCAAATTGGCTGTAGACGAATAATGGCATCAAATTTATACTGGCCCCCAAATCACACAATACTCGTCCCAAAAACTGATTTCCAATTTCACATGGTATATTAAAGCTACCTGGATCCTTAAGCTTTGGTGGTAATGCCATTGTTTCGAACTCACCCAATTTCCTCTTTCTTGACAAAACCTCCTTCATAAACTTAGCATAACTCGGCATTTGTTCCAAGGCTTCGGCAAAGGGGATGTTGATATGCAGTTTTTTAAAAATATCCAAGAATCTTGAAAACTGTTTATCCAACTTGGATTTCTGAAACCTCTACGGATACGGTATGGGGGCATTGTGATGGTTGGTTTCGGTTCTTTCTGCTCTAAGGTCTCCTCTTGATGTTTTTCGGTGTCCACAACTTCCTCTGTTTCACTTGTTGCGTTGTCCCTCTTTTCCCTATCCTTGACTATCTCTTGCAAATCCTTTCCACTTCGTAGAGTTACAGCCTTACAATGCTCATCTCTGCCCAGATTTTTCTCTGTGTCACTCGGAAGTGTTCCAAGTGGTCGGTTATTCAGTGCATGTGCTATCTGTCCCACTTGATTTTCCAGAATCTTTATCGACGCACCTTGGCTTTTCATATTCAGCTCTAGTTGATTCAATACTTTGTCTTGTTCCTCGTTCTTTTTTTCAGAAGCTCTAATAAATTTTTCCAAGGTTTCTTCCAAACTTGATTTCCTCTCTGGTTGTTGTTGAGTCTGATTTTGAAATTCAGTTGTGTTTTGTTATCTAGGTGTTTGAGCTTGAGCTTGATTGTTACTCCATGAAAACCCCGGATGATTTCTCCAACCCGGATTATATGCGTTTTGATTCAGATAAGGTTGGGTAGATCGGTTATAACTCCCTACAAACTGTGCTGATTTAGAATTTATGGCACATTGATCCGTAGCATGACCCCCAGCACATAATTCACATACCATTGCTACCTGCTGTATGGATGGTGGACTCCATGTTTCCATTTTCTTAGCTATTGCGACCACTTGTGCTGCTAATGTTGTCATATGATCCACTTCAAATTTTCCCGGTGTTTTAGGAGGGTTAGACCTAGTCATGGGCCACTGATAGTTGTTGGTAGCCATTGTCTCTAACAACTGATATGCCTCATCAAAATTCTTAGACATGATCGCTCCCCCCGCTGCTGCATCAATACTGGCCCTCGTGGACGCGTGCAAACCATCGCAAAATATCCCCAACTGCATCCACTGTGGAATTCCGTGATGTGGGCACTTACGGAGCATATCCTTAAATCTTTCCCACGCCTCATATAACGATTCTAAGTCAAACTGTGCAAAGGTGTGAATATCTTTCCGTAGTTTTGCCGACTTCGCTGGTGGGAAAAACTTGGCTAGAAATTTTTGAGCTAAGTCGTCCCAAGTTGTGATTGAGCCAGGGGGCAACGAATGTAACCAACTTCGCGCTTTATCTTTCAAGGTAAACGGGAACATCCTCAACCTTGTAGCATCTTCCGATACATTGTTGAATTTGAAGGTGTCGCAAACTTCCAAGAAACTTAAGATATGCTCATTAGGATCATCTATCGAACTACCCCCAAACTGGCATATATTCTGTAGCATCTGAATTGTTCCCGGTTTGATCTCGAAATTGTTCGCATTGATTGCAGGCCTCCTAATACTCGACTGTATATCTGTGACATTTGGCATGGCATAATCCCTAAGCAATTTCTGTTCATCCCTTGCCATGTTCACTGGAATTTCTTGTTCTGCCAGATTTTCTTCCACAGGTGATCCCGCACTATTCAACTGCAATTTCCGGAACTTCCTTTTGATATCGTCTGTATAAGGAAAAAGTTCCTTTTTCGCCCTTGATCTAGTGTGCATACACTTGCTAAGAATTCCTGCAAATATAAAAAGAAAAATAAGTAACGTTTAAATTAAGACCGAATTGATTATAACTAATATGGAATTAATATTAAAAAAAGAAGTTCCCGGCAACGGCGCCAAAAACTTGTTGGTTGATTTCACAATCAAAGCAAACGTGCAAGTATACACGGTCAACAAGTAATAAAGTGATAAGATAGAGTGTCGATCCCACAGAGAATTCTAATTAATAAATTCCAACTACTAGTATTGTATCAATCCAATTTTATTTAAACAACCATAAAATGTGATTTTTATAATTAAGAAAATTAAGTTAAACAATTAAAAGAGATTATTCTAAAATAAAGCAAATAAACAGAACTAAGATTTGAATGAATTCAAATAAATAAGGATTAAGACTCCAATATTCCCAATTATGAACTATAAATCAATTATCCAATTATCCCAATTATTATGCCTACTGAATTGTTAACAGGAATTCTCAAATGCCAAAAGTCCTTTTCCAAGTGATCAATTGCCTTTTATTTAATCCAGATTAATCTTGTTATATTCATATGCAAAACAATTGAATTAAACTCCTTTCAATCCCTATTCCTTAAGTGTTACATGCGGTGAACAGATATTTCCATTCAATTCACAAACCTAATTATTCACTTTGCAAATAACTAAGTCACACGTTATCAAGCCCAGTTCTAACCCTATAATTCCTCTTTCAATTCCTTCTAGAGTAATAAGGTAATTACTGGCCAAATAATTAATCAATCAGCACAAGGCAAGATAAACAATTCACTTCAACACAAATAATTGGAATAAATCAAACAATTAATTCATAGCCATAAAAGGTTCAATTGAAATCTTAATTAAAGAAATTAGTTCATGACAGAAATTAAAACCAACAATCTTTTGTAAATCATCCTTAAAGAATTACACAAATTAAAAAGAATGAAGAAGAAGAAAAACTCCAAGTGAAAATCTTCAAATTCTCCTCTTGACTCCTTGATCAACCTCCAATTGTGTAGATTAAATCCCTACTTAAATGGAAATAACCCTTATATACTTCGCAATTCGTACTGCACTCCTTTTCCAAATCAATCTCTCTATTAGCCTCTTCTTTTGCAAGTCAAAGTCGATTGACAACGTTCTAGTCAACCGAGATCACGCCCCGCCTGGCCATTGAAGAAAGAACTAGACACAAATACCACGTTGTGGTGCAGAAAATTGCCACAATGCCATTTTATAGCTTAAAATCCCCCAAATGCTCCTATAGCTCCCGACTCTGCAAAACAACACATAAACACAGTAAAGATATTCCTAAATGACTCGAGAATACAACCATTTAAGCCCAAGCATATTCAATTTATGGGTAAATTACCCAATTATCAACAAGAACAACGTCAGGCTGATCTGAATGGTGGAGATAGAGTTGATGATTGGGGTTTTCCCATTTGGTACCTGAAGCTGCGCCCTTTGATTTGTCGTCACCCATGGTGGTCGGCTAAGGTTTGGTGTTTTGTTTGATGCCCAGGTCAATACTGGAGCTCTGATACCATGAAATTAAACAGAGAGTAAATTTATTTTCTTGTATATCTAATAGTCACATATAGAGGGGAGATGCATTAATTACCCTTATGCCCTTGGAGTGTGGAGAAGGTCAATGTCGCCCTCTTGTGAATGCTCATAATGCCCTTAAGATTATGACATGTGTCCTCTTCAGGTTGATTGTATTTTTACATTTTCAAAACAGGTACTTTATTCTGAATTTTTATTTTTAAGAATAGGGAGAGTAATATTGTATTCCCAAGTCGAAACATGTAAAATAATTTAATATGTATATAAAAATTCAAATTATTAAAATACTTTCAATTATAACCTTTTAACTGAGCTTGTGATGATTCTAAATTTTTTTTATTGGACAGTGGGTTATACATTAGAGGAAGTAAAAGGATGATACCAACAAACAAATGAATTCGACCATAATTTTTGTCAATTTTGGGAATGCTATTTTTACAATTAAAGCCCACTTATTATTATTATTTTTTTAATGGGAAAATCTTGTGAAAACCTTAATTATACTGTTGAAAAATCAATTCAATCTTATAAATCATCCAAAAAGAAGGAATAATTTGGCCTTAACTTTTCTTGATCTCTATTATTTTGTAGAGTTCTATTTCCACTAGTAATAATATTGATATTTATAAAAGTGTTTGTGTGAGATTTATTTATTATTAGATACAAACCCACGTGAGATTAATAAATTAAAATATAATAAGAATATGGTAGATTGTTAGGCGATGATCAAATTTTACACAGAAAAATAAATAAATATATATTGTAGGGGGTAGTGTTGAGATAAAGTAGTGATTTTATTAAATAATAATTAAATTAATATCAAAACAGTTGATATTAGCAAAATAGTTTCGATTTGTAGTGATTTAGAGGATTATAAATCTAAAAAATTAAGAGAATGACATTATGCTATTAACTGTTTAGATTTGTAGTGATTTAGAATATTATAAATCTAAAAAATTAATTAATAGCATAAAGTAGTGATTTTATTAAATAATAATTAAATTACAAAGGATAATATCAAAACAGTTGATATTATCAAATCAGTTTAAATTTGAAGTGATTTAGGAGATTATAAATCTAAAATTTAGGGGAATGAATTATGGTTTATTTTCATCTTCATTTTGTTAAGGGTGGTAAGGAACATTAATTAGGCAGGACACGTGTTGAATTGTGAAAATGACAGATGTCAAGCTATTGTGTCATGTACTGCATTTTAGTATAATTAATAGATAAATTTATGTAAGGTAAAAAGTGACGCCCCCAAAATAGGTATACATCACCCATCTCGAGTCGCCAATACATGGTACAAAATTCAAATACAACTTAATTATACAACAGTCGTGTAAAGTACGACAAAATACATGCTGTGAGTTTTAATACAAATATTGCCTACTAGACAATATCCACTCTCAGAATAAGTTCTCAATACATTTATTGTCACACTATTTAACAGAATAGTGAGGACTACTAGCTAACACTATCATCCAGAATATTACTCCGTTCCCCGACTCGTCCCAGCTACGTTCTCATTTCCTGAAGAGAACAGTGAAAGAAAGGGTGAGCTCAACTAACCCAGTAAGAAATATTATGACTAAGATAATGCAAAATAAATTATCATTAGCCTCCAACAATGTTAAATTGATAAAATATAATAGACATCAAGTTTAACTGCAGCGGATCAAGCAATCCATTAAAAAAGTCAAGTAGAGAATAGAATCTACTATCTTTTATGATTTAAAAAGTTTTTCATCACTTTTATCACCGAGACTCAAACAATAAATAATCTACATCATCCCTGCACTATGGCCAAGGATATTCTTTAGGGTCACGACCACAAATTCCATGCACTACGGGTCAAGGATATTTGTGTATTCATCAATGGTCATGATCATGCCAACAACTGTCCATCAATGCACTACGGGCCAATGAGGACTTTTACCACATCACTTGTTACATTACTACCATGATTACAATCGAATAATCCTCGGTCATAATCATACCAAGTCCATCCATGCTCTACAGGCCATAGATGACTTTAAAAAAATATATAAACATGAGGATGATGACAATGATATAAGAATTCAATAAAACAAGTTCAAGAATTAAGTTATTCAGAAACTAATAACGTCCAAATTGTCAACATGATACTGCTTTGTAGAGTAAAATTCAAGAATGCTCGTAAGAATATTTTCATGAAAATAATTTGGATGAAGCGCTTGAATATCAAGGATATTCCACTAATTTCATGGAATATAGAAGTCAAAATTTTAACCAATTTGAGTATAATAACGAATGGAATAACAAAAGAAATCACCATGCATGCGGTACTTGGCATAGATAGGTTATTCCAATGAGAATAATAATAACGGAACCTGTGTCGTGAAAATCACACCGAGCGTGATGTTCCAACAGTAATAATAAAGAATGGAATAACAATGTAAATCACCATGCATGCGGTATTGGCATGTAGACGAGTTATTCCAATAGAATAATAAATCTGAGAATAATAAAGACGGAACGGGGTGGGTGTAAAACACACGACATGTGATATTCCAATGTAATAATAAAGATTTTTAACCAGTCCTGTAAAGCATGCATGTGATGTTCCAACGGAATAATAAAGACGTAATAATAACAGTCCCAGAGAAAGCATGAGATAGGATGTTCCAACGTAATAATAAAGACAGAATAATAGAAGAATGTAACCAAGTATAGGGTAGCCCACGTATACAGGTTATTCCAACAGAACAATAAGAAATGGAATAACAACAGTTCTCTTCATGAATACAAAAGAATAATATTCATTACCGTAAAAGAACTGGATATAAGAGTAGAAAAGTAGCAGAATACTTTTCTATAGTTTCTCTATAATTTCTCTCTGGAGTTTCAGTGAATTCGTAAGAAAATAATGAAGGAATGAGCTTTTATTTATAGAAAAATGGAATGCATAGTAACTAATTCATAAACGGTCCCGATTGATTTACTTTTAATCGAACGGTCCATATTTAAAGCAAAATCTTTTAAATAAAATATAATATATTATATATATATATATATATTATATTTATATAACATAATTCAACTTAATTCAAACCACTAACAATATAATATAATATATATATATACACATGCCAAATATATATATATATATATATATAATATATATATCAACCACTTATTTTTTTCTCCCCCATAACCAACATCAATCCCCCACACACCCAATAATCAAATTCACTACACTCTTACCCATCACTATCACACTATCACTTTCACTCTTTCCTTTCCCCCACCATTTTCCACACACACATATAATATATATATATATATATATATATATATATATACATCATATATATATAATTCCTCCCTATATATCGTAACCCCCCATTTCAAAAATCAATTCTTCAACACATATGGGCCCCACATATGTGGGCCCCACCTTTAAATAATTTTCTACCGATTATTTTGAAAAATGGGTAAATAGGGGTCCATAAAATAAGCAAAACTTCATAAAAATCACCTTAATAATTTTAACAACATTTATCATCTTTATTATAATTCACAATATTAATCGACCAGGTCGTTCCCAGGAAAGAGGGGGCTTTCCAATAAGGATTTCTCCCTATTGGCGCGCAATTAGGTGACCAAACCTCTCCTTGGCAGAACTTCTAGACATCGTTAATATTGCAATTTATAATATTAATAACTCTGTCATTTCAATTATTGATTTAATAATATATAAAATATCGACAATAATTGAATCAAATAACGTGAGATACTATGCAACAATTACTATAGCAATAATTGAACAAAACTGAGCGACTTCTCACGTAAGCATTAATAATCAATACCGTGTGCTACTTATGCAACCACGCCAGACATCGCTTTTTTACTACCGAGTAGTTCAACAAAGATAATCGTAAAACTTCCGCCGTTATTTTCAATAAAATATTTTTGTCGTTTCTCAATCCAACAATAATTACATTGTGGGGTCCACTAATGATTGTCTTGGTCGTATTTAATATTCCCCGACACAAAGAATATTCCCTGACCAATCGAATATAATACAACAACTTGCATACTTTGCAAAATTTATAAATACTACCCACAACTATAACATTATATCAAATCCACACCATAATATTCAAAATATATTTCAAAAAATTTAAATCTTTATTTATAAAATCTAGGGTCTCACAATCTCCCCTCCTTATGGAATTTCGCCCTCGAAATTAGGGTACGTACCTGGCATGTCGAAGAGGTAAGGATACCATGATTTCATTTCAGATTCTAACTCCCAGGTCATTTCCTCAACATCGTGATTCCTCCATAACACTTTGACTTGAGGTATAACCTTGGAGCGTAAAATATGTTTCTTCTTTTCCAAGATTTGAACAGGTACCTCTTCATACGTTAAGTCTTCCGCTATTTCGTCCGGTTCTAACTCAATAATGTGATTTGGATCTTTCACATATTTACGTAACATAGATACGTGAAAAATGTTATGAACACGAGACATACTTGGCGGTAAAGCGAGTCTATAGGCCACAGTTCCTACTCGATCGAGGATTAAAAATGGGCCAATGAATCGAGGATTGAGCTTTCCTCTCTTTCCAAATCTTGTAACTCCTTTCCATGGAGCAACACGTAACAACACATGATCTCCTATATCGAATTCCACGTCCTTTCGATGAAGATCAGCATAACTCTTTTGTCGATCTTGTGAGGTTTTTATACGTTGTCGGATCGTTTGAATCTTATCCATAGTCATACGTACTAACTCTGGTCCCAACAACGTTGCTTCACCCACCTCATCCCAGCATACTGGAGAACGACACTTTCTTCCATACAACGCCTCGAATGGAGCCATGCCAATACTTGTTTGACAACTGTTGTTGTAGGAAAACTCCACCAATGGTAAGAACTTATCCCAACTTCCCTTGAAGTCAAGGACACAGAGTCTTAATAAATCTTCAAGAGTTTGAATAGTCCTCTCTCGATTGTCCGTCTGTCTGAGGATGATATCTTAGAACTAAATCGTAAGTCCGTGCCCATAGCTTTTTGCAAACTAACCCAAAATCGTGAAGTGAATCTTGGGTCTCAATCAGAAACTATGGATACTGGCATACCATGCAGTCTTACAATCTCGTTTATGTACATTCGAGCAAGACGTTCAAGTGTATAAGTTTCTCGTATTGGTAAGAAGTGAGCAGACTTGGTCAATCTATCAACAATGACTCAAATTGCATCTATGCCTTGAGAAACCTTGGGAAGACCAGTAACGAAATCAATGGTAATGTGCTCCCACTTCCATTCTGGAATTTCAAGTGGTTGCAATGGACCTTTTGGTAGTTGATGCTCCGCCTTGACTCATTGACAAGTTAAACACCTTGAGATAAACAGCGCTATCTCTCTCTTCATATTGCTCCACCAAAATGTATGACGAAGATCACGGTACATTTTAGTACTCCCAGGATGGATTGCAAACGGTGTGTTGTGCGCGCCCATCATGATTTTATACTTTAAATCGTGGTCGTTAGAACACAAAGTCCGGAGTTGACTCAAGTATTCCTTCATCATCGATTCTTGCTTCCTAAGATAGCACCTTCTTGCACTTTCTTCCTCATACGCATCGTCACTCCGTCGATGGTTTGAGCGAACTTTTAACTTTATCAATTAAAGTCGGTTCTACTCGTATATTCGCCATCATCACGTGAGTCCGTGGAGTCTTTATCTCTATCTCCATTCTTTGCAAGTCACATAAAATGGGCCTTTGCGTTGACAATATTGCACTCGTACCCGCATATGATCTTCTACTCAATGCGTCCGCTACCACGTTCGCTTTTCCAGGATGGTATTGGATGGTATAATCATAATCTTTCAATAGTTCAAGCCAACGTCGTTGTCGCATGTTGAGTTCCTTTTGAGTGAAGAAATATTTGAGGCTTTTATGATCCGTAAAGATCTCCACTTTCTCCCCATACAAGTAATGCCTCCAAATCTTTAGTGCGAAGACAACAACTGCCAACTCTAGATCATGAGTAGGATAATTCCTCTCACATTCTTTGAGTTGTCGAGAGGCATAGGCTATGACTTTCCCATGTTGCATAAGACACATCCTAACCCTTTACCTGAAGCATAATTGTATATGACAAATCCCTCCGAGCCAGATGGTATTGTCAGAACAGGTGCTGAAACGAGTCTCCTCTTGAGTTCTTGAAAACTCTTCTCACATTCCTCGTTCCAACCGAACTTTGTATCTTTCCGAGTCAGCTGAGTTAATGGAGTAGCGATTCGAGAAAACCCTTCTACGAATCTCCGATAATAACCAGCTAAACCAAGAAAGCTACGTACTTCGGTCACTGATTTAGGTTGCTCCCAGCTTTGAATAGCTTCAATCTTTCTTTGGGTCAATAATGATATTCCATGACTTGATACCAAGTGCCCAAGGAATGCTACTTCCTCAAGCCAGAACACGCATTTCTTCAACTTGGCATAAAGCTTATATTCACGAAGCTTTTGGAGTATCAACCTCAAGTGTTGCTCGTGATCTTCACGGGTTTTGGAATATATGAGGATGCCATCAATAAAGACGACCACAAAGTGATCCAAATATTCCTTGAATACTCGGTTCATCATATCCATAAAGGCAGCAGGAGCATTAGTCAATCCAAAAGACATGACTAGAAATTCATAATGCCGTCATCGAGTTCCGAAAGCCGACTTTGGAATGTCTTGGTTCTAATCTTCAACTCGGTGATATCCTAACGAAGATCAATCTTTGAAAAGAATTTGGCTCCTTGTAACTGGTCAAACAGGTCATCAATACATGGCAATGGGTACCTATTTTTGATGGTGACATGATTCAACTCCCGATAATCAAAACAAAGTCGCATACTCCCATCTTTCTTCTTCACGAATAGAACAGGAGCACCCCAAGGAGAAGTACTAGGACGAATGAAGCCAATGTCTAACAATTCCTGCGAGTTGGGTCTTTAACTCCACGAAGTTCAATAGGAGCCATTCGATATGGGGCCTTGGAAATGGGTTTTGTACCGGGTTCAAGGTCGATACAAAATTCAATTTCACGCTCTGGGGGTAGGCCAGGAAGTTCTTCAGGGAATATGTCAGAAAATTCATTAACAATAGAAATATCATTCAAAACTGACGTATTTTTGTTTAGATGTGTGACATGAGCTAAGAAAGCTTGACATTCGTTTTTCAATAAAAGAATAGCTTTATGGCTTGAGATGACAGTGATTGATTTTAACGGTTTGGTTGCTTGAATTCGCATAATAGGTTGGTTAGGAATATGAAAGCTAACAACCCTACGAAAACAATCAATTTTTGCATGATGTGTAGTTAACCATTCAATCCCTAGAATTACATCAAATGCAAGTATTTTCAATGAAATAAGATCGACAGGTAACGTGCGTGTGCCGATTTGAACTAAACAAGACTTATAAACCGTGGAGTCAACAGATAAATCAAAGTCCAATTATTGATTTAATAATATATAAAATAATATATAATATTAATAATATTAATAACTCTGTCATTTCAACTATTGATTTAATAATATATAAAATATCGACAATAATTGAATCAAATAATGTGAGATACTATGCAATAATTACTATAGCAACAATTGAACAAAATTGAGTGACTTCTCACGTAAGTATTAATAATCAATATCGTGTGCTACTATGCAACCACGCGTATTACTGTACTTTTACTATCGAGTAGTTCAACAGTATTAATGGTAAAACTTCCACCGTTATTTTCAATAAAATATTTTTGTCGTTTTCTCAATCCGACAATAATTCCGTTGTGGGGTCCACCAATGATTGTGTCGTCGTACGAATATTCCCCGACACAAAGAATATTCCCTGACCAATCGAATATAATATAACAACTTGCATACTTTGCAAAATTTATAAATACTATCCACAACTATAACATTATATCAAATCCACACCATAATATTCAAAAAATATTTCGAAAAATTTAAATCTTTATTTATAAAATCTGGGGTCTCACATAAAATTTATCTTATTAAAATATCATTTTCACTTATAGAAATATACTTCCGCCTTATAATCATCCAAAAATTATAGCCAAACTAAGGGGATGTTTGTTTAGAACTGAATGGAGCTGAATCTGAATGACTGAATCGGTCAGTGCGTTTGTTTTGGTCTGAATGACTGAATCGGTAAGATGGACGAGCTGAATGACTAAGGGCCTGTTTGATATGGTCTGAATAAGGCTGAATGGCTCTGAATCTGAACGATTCAGTCATTCAGCTTGTTTGTTTATAACTTTTAAAATCTGATTTGGGCTGAATTGGTCTGACCGAATCAGTTAAAAAAATCTAGCTGAATGGGTTGAATAATCATTTTTTACCCAAATAGCCTTCCATCTCTCGTTGCTCTCTTCCCCATCTCCATCGGCACTCTCTTCCGTGATCTCCACTCAAGATCTACATCTGTTCTCTCTGCTTGAAGGTATATTTTGTTCTTTTGCCTTTCAAAATTTTGTTTCTTCACCTTGAATGTTTCAATCTGAAGGTATATAATTGTACGATCTTCTATTCGCAAGTTATTTACTTCTAATCTCTTCTATTCGCAAGCTATTTTCTTCTAATCTCTTCTATTCGCAAGCTATTTACATTAAAACACTCCCAAATTCTATTGATTGTGAAATGGGTTGGGTAATGCTATTATATGAGTTCCGAAGTGGTAAGGAAGGATTTTCATGGAAAAATATTTGGCTGCATCATGTCTAAATGCTTGTGAATTTTGGGTTATCAAATTCCAACGCTAATTATCGCTAATAATTATGCATCTGCTCGTATGAAAATGGCGACCATGATTTTTGCTTCATGTCTAAATTACTTTATTTTTGATTTTTTGTGCTCTCGATGATAACATTTTAATTAAGAATTTTTTTCGCATGACTAGATAATAATCTGGGTTATGTTCAATCTGCAAAACTAAATAACTATTTAAGTCACCTATGGAACCCCAATTTGAGAAAAAAAGTTTGGATTAGCCAAACTCCCGTAAATTTAAGAAAACATATAGAAATGAAAAGAGAAAAGGAATGCTCATTTTTTCTAAGTGACATTGTATTATACTTATTTCAAGTCTCAATTAAACTTAATCCCAAAGACTTTGGGGAGAATGTAGTATTGAAAATGGAAGATCAAGTTTAAAGTCTTCAATTAGATTATTTGGACTCTTGTGAGATACTCTCAACACGGAAAAAGAGTCATTAAAGTGAACATGATGTATATGTCGTAAGGGGTTGTGCTTGTGCTTAGAAAGATATGTTAACTGGGATAATTATTGTTGTGAGTTTTCCTAATTTAGGACCATATGGTTGTGAGTTTGTAAGTGAATTTTGCATGAAAAATATTCTGCATCAGCTTTTTTTAAGTATATTTGTTTTAAGTAAAAGCACATATATTAGGACTTGATTCATATTCAATAAACATACCTTTCCTGTGTCCACTTTCGGTGATGGGTTTTCACTTTTTAAGTTATCTATTCCTATGTGCTTCAGTAAATCTGGATTTTTAGCTTAAGGTGGGATAGTTTTAGAGCCCAACCATTCCCACATATATTGTCCTGCTTGATCTTTGACTGGAACACTTTGATTAAGCGATTATGAATTTGGGTTATTTTAATGCTTACCAGAGCATGTTGCACTTATAATTAAAAGCAGTCTATGTTATTTCTGCTTCTTTATTGTTTTTGTGCATATTACTTGCTTGATTTGGCTCAGAATAATTATTACTTGCTTGTTTTTGGCCTGAATAGTTCCCAAGCATTGTCCATAACTCATCCATGACACTACATGTTTATGCTTTTAAAAACAATGACCGTGATTGTGTTGAATCGGGAGATTCCATGACATGAAGGCATTTTTTTGTTCTGATGTTACTCTAGGTCTGAAAATTGTTATTTAGATTACTTGTAAGTGCAGTGTGATAATGAATGTATATGTGGCAAGATTTCAAAACTTAAGTTCTAATAATTGTTTTCATCTTTTGGATGAAATTGCATATTTTATTAGTTGCAGTCAAGCAAAAATTGTCTCGTCATCCCTTGTTGTATATTTCTGTTTGAATTTAGGATTAGAATATCTAAATTCATCCTTTTATTTGTGTTAGGCATGGAACAATCGGGTGAAACTCAAAATCAAAGAAAATCAAGAGTGAGTTGGAGAAATGAAAATTTTTCTTGAAGCATGTATTGGCGAGGTTACGGAAAATGGTAGGCTGGGCGGTAGTCTTAAGCCATATTCATGGTCAACAGTGGGAGAAATACTGAAGAACACCCACAACTTTATTGTAGATCATAAGCAAATGAAAAATCGTTATGATTATATAAAGGGAAAATATACTGCATGGTGTCAGCTAAAAAGAAAGACCGGAAATCATTATGATCCCACAACTAACACGTTCAACTTCACGGATGAGGAATGGGAGCTAGAGTCAAAGGTTAGTAACTACATTTTTAAGTTAACCATATAAGCTTGTTAAATTATTAAACATGTGAATAACATGTTGGGTGTTTATTTTTGGATACAGGCAAACAAGCATGTTGACTCCTTGAGGACTTCACCTTTAAGTTTTCCTGAGCTTTGCACTCAACTCTATGATGGAGCTGCTGCTACGGGGATTGATGGTTGGGGACCTACCTCTAAAAGGGATAGAACCGTTGAACCAAATAAGGATTTGGAAATTGTTAGTATCGAGGATATCCCTTTTAGTACTCAAGCTCAAGAGTCCCCAAACCCACCTCTAAATTCATCAACTCCGGGTACTCAATCACATGCTTCCCCTCTCAACTTTGAAGAACAAAGGCCAACGAAAAAAGCAAAGAAATCAACAAAAAGATCTAATAACTCCGAAATAGAGGAAGAGATGTGCAAAGCCTTAAAGCTCATTGTGAATAACAATAGTGGACCTTCCTTGAAGGAGTGCAAAGATAAATTAAATCGTCTTGGGTGGGGATCACAAAATCCATTGCACAAAATGGCACTTGGGATATTTTGTGAGAGTGCAAGTTATAGGGAACAATGGATGCTACTAGAAGATGATGAGAATGAAGGTTGGGTTGAAATGGTTTCACGCAAGTTAGGATTTCTAGTCTAGTTAAATATTTACTGAATGGAATGCTTTTAGTTAAAACTTTAATATGTTGTATGGATCGATGGCCAAAACTTATTATTTTGGGTGCAAAGGGTTAAATTTTTGATTTTTGGCCATAACTTTTGTATGAACTTGTTACTTTTGGTATATATTTATTTAGTAACTTATTATATTTGCTTATTGTTTTGATTTTGATCATGATTTATGGATATGCTTATACATTGAGTTATTACATGGATCAAGTATGCAATGTCAAGAATTATCTATTTTTATTTGTTATACAATGAATATTGTATTCAAAATTTTTTAAATACATCTAGACAATTATATACTTGTTCAGCATAGTTTAGAGGGGTAAAATAGTAAAATCCTGTTATTCAGATATTTCGGATATATCAATTATCAAACACCTTTTTTCATTCGATTCGATTCATTTCAGATTCAGATTCAGATTCATTGATTGATTCTTTGATTGATTGATTCATTCGGTTTTTATCAAATGCGACCCTAAGTCGATTTTTTTTGAAATCGAATGGTGAATGAGCAGCTGAATGAAATAAAAAAAAATTAAAAAATTAAAAAAAATATTAACTATTATATTAAGTAATATTAAATAAATTTACAACAATTTTGAATTTTTTTAGAAGGGTAAAATAATAAAGTTTGTCATTCAGATATTTCAGACATGTCAATTATCAAACAATTTTTTCCATTCAGATTCAGATTCAACTCATTAAAATTCAGATTCAACTCATTTAGATTCAGATTCAGATTAATTCAATTTTTATCAAACACCCACTAGCCTTTCTCCGAGCCCAACCCATTTCTCATCTGTGCTGGAGTACTAAAAAAACTGAAGGCCTAGAGAAAATAAAGTTCTGAAGGAAAAATAAAATAAAAATACAGATAAATACTTATACCGCAGATCCTGCTAAAGAAACGCGATGACGCTTTTGTCCTCTGGAGACTCCTTTTGCCCGGGTCCACATAATCGAATTCAATAAACAGAGAGAAAAGAGGAGAGAGAAAGAGGAAGAAGATCGATAGAGGAGCAAAACCAATTCGAAAGATACTTAAACGCCTCGTTCGATCAAATTCAGATCAAATCATTATTTAGCGGGGTGTTTAGGTTTTATTTATTTGTCTGAATTTTGGTTTATTTATTTATAATAAGAATAATCTGCGTAGGTGGTGTTGTTATGGATAATTTAGTCAACAGGATTCGGAATTTGGATGCGTACCCTAAGATCAATGAAGATTTTTACAGCCGAACGATTTCCGGTGGAGTTATCACTTTGGCCTCTTCCATTGTGATGATTTTGCTCTTCATCTCCGAGCTCAGTTTGTCCTCTCTCTATCTGAATTTTTATGCGTTTATGATTGTGTTTTTGATAATTGTTTGTGCTAAGGTTGTGATTTTCTTAGTGTTACGAACTACTTGGATCTGTGATAAAGTAGTTGTTTATATGCATAATTGGCTTTTGTTTCTGTAGATAGGTGTTTAAAGTTTTAATTTTTTTTTTCTTAAAAAAATTAAGAAGATTATTTTTGATGTCGATTATAGAAAATTCAACTCATAGAGGTTTGGAGGGTAATTAGTCCTTCATAAATAAAATTACAAGATTGTAAAGAAAATGAATGAAAAAAAAAACATCTTGGCGTGCCAATCTTTAATTTGACAAAGTAACTCCTCGAATGAAAAAAATGAATTAGCCTAAAGAGAAGCAAATATAGACACTATTCCATAATAAAATCGACATTCGTTGTCCGACTAACATAAATACTAGCATTCATCCCTATTTAAATTAATTTTCTTAAAATGGCAAAAAAGCACTCTCCATAGCCAAAACTCTTGAGCCTTACCTAAGCAGCACGTTTCCCATAGTCAGAACTCTTGAACCTTGCATAGAGAAGATTTGAAGAGGGACAAATGATGTAGGACAAGGGAGGGGGTGAGGAAAATGAAGGACATACAAGGCTCTCAAGACACAACACACGCACAATTCTGAAATCAATAATCTAAAAATAAATACAGATTACAACTCTTTACATAGAAACTCTACGACTTAGGGACCAAGTAAAAAATCCTAACATAAAAAAGGAAATAATCTTTAAAAAAAGGAAATAATCTCCTAATTAAAACCTACCATTAAAATTAAATCTTCTAGAATATGCTACTTAATACAAGTATTAACTAATTACATTAATAATCAAATATTTATCTCTAATTACAAAATTAATAATAAATTTCTTGATTTTTCTCCTCTTCTGTATTATTCTCCCTGCACGTCCTCCAGTTGTGAAATATCAAAGAATAATATACCTATACCTTTGTCAGAGAGATGTGTTCTAACAAAACATGTGCATCCCATTGTCCAATCCCATAAGCACAATATTTGGGACTAGCAACAGTGTGATGTAAAACTTTGAAGCAGCTTGGGATTATCATTTGGAATTAGAAAATCAACATGTATGATCTCCACTTTTTCTTCCTCTTTATGTTCAACCTCTTCATCAACCTGAAGTACCTCTAGAATGTCATCATTGCAAACCACTTTTGAATTTTCAGCTGTTATAATATCCTCAACTTCCGGTTCTTTAAGATTCTTGCAAGTCTCAACATGTAAAAATTCTGGCTCTTCCATGTTCTTGGATTTTATTTGAATGAGACGATAACATAGCTTTAACATTTGTGTTAGCAAATATGTCCAATTTTTTCGGCTTGATCATGCACAAACTCAGAAGTTTCATCCATGTTTAATCATCTGATCCCAAAGAAAATTTGGGGATTTACTATAAAAGACCTTCATACTGACCTTTTTGGTTGGGTGTGTGTAGTGGGATTGGGTGTGTATAGTGGGATAGATGGATACTAAATGGGTAAAATGCAAATGTGGCCACTGAACTTTATGTGTTTTTGGGTATTGGGCCCCTTTCTTTTGGTCCACGCAAATCGAGCCCCCTTTCTTCTCAAAAATTTGGATATTGAGCCCCCAGGTGGCACATGTGTTGTTTCCTACGTGGCACACGTGACACTGCTGACGTGTATTTTTGGCAAATTAATTACCAAAAACACGGGTCTTCCCATGATTCGAACCCAAAACCTCAAGTTTGAAATTTTGGTCATGAGACCACTCCAACACTACAAGCTAGTTGTTAAATTATCCAAAGAATTAAAATTTGTATTAAATCAATTCATTTCCCTAATAGAATATTAAAAGACAAATGGACCCATGTTAATTTAAAACATCTCCATGTATTTCAACATTTGTTTTTCAGATCGTTAAAATCTAGGGTTTGATAAATTCAGAGTAAAAATCACAAATTGAGACTACACAATCACGACAAAACAAATCTGCAAATCATCGGAAGGCACCTTTTATTGCCGATCAAACAACAATCACGGCCAAATCGAGTCTGGCCCTGCCAACACCTTTAAACAATGAAGAAGCAACATGATGAAATGAACACAGGAAACACAACATATAGAATCCAGATTCCGATGAGAGCGGCTTCTGCTGCACTCACGCGACTCAAAACGAGCGGCTTCCGCTGCGAGCGGTGGTTCAGGTTCTTCCGCCATTAAAGGTGTTTTGTTTTCGTATCCAGTCCATATTAAAGGTGTTTTGTATTTTCTGAGTTATTTTTTTTTTCCTTTTAATTTAATTGATGTTTTGTATTTTTAATGATAGTATATGTTATTTTATTTTTTTATGTATTTATTATAAATATGAAATTTTATTTATTTTGCAAAAATATTAATTATTTTCTAAATTTTAATTTTTCTAAAAATAATTTTTTTTTCAAACATTAGTTATTATTTGTTTGCAAATTATAAATGAGTTTTCAATTATTAAAGTGACTCACCTAAGTGTAATTTTTAATTTGTGTAAATAATTTTATTAGTTTTTCTAATGGTAACTTTGTAATTTGTTTAAGTATATCATTATTTTCTTGGGTAAAATGCAAATGTGCCCACTGAACTTTAGGTGTTTTTTGGTATTGAGCCCTTTTTTTTGTCAACGCAAATCGAGCCCCTTTCTGTTCGAAAATTTGGATATTGAGCCCAATGCGCTACATGTGCGTTGATCTGCCTACGTAGCACACGTGGCACTAATGACGTGAACATTTTTGTCATGTGGAACCGCTTACATGTGCATTTTCCAATTAATTGTTAAAAAACTCGGTTTCCCTAAGAATCGAACTCAAAACCTCAAATTTGAGATTTTGGTCATTAAACCACCTGAGCTACATAAAACTTGCAGTTACTTTAACAAAAGAATCAATTCATTTCCCCTAATAGAATATTAAAAGGATTAAGTTTTATACCAAATCAATTCATTAGAAAAAGGGTAAAAAGGTGATAATAAATTAATAACTTACACAATCAACGTCAATTAAAAAAATTAAACAATTAACATTAAAAAATTTATAGATTAAAATTTAAAAATTGAAATTAAAAAAATTAAAACTAATTTACAAATTTTAAAAGGAATATATTTAAAAATAAGCTTAAAATTAAAACTTAAAAATATCCCATATTCAAAATATCACTTGAAAAGACATTTCCATAAATTATAAAAGCTTACAAACTCTAATATACTATAATTTTTAACAAAAAACACTAACCCTAGAAAGGGAAAAAAGGAAAAAGAGAAATGAAAGAATACCCATATCAAATCAAATAGCTCAAATTCTATCAGTATCAGATAACTAAGGTAGGAACCACTGAACCAGAGTAGCGAATTTCTCTTTCTCCTCCCTAAGCAAACACTTTCGCCAGTGAAATCTAGCTTTGTACCAGATCCAGATTCAGATCGTCGTACTTCAAGTTAGTTGGCTTCACGACTTTGACATTGTAGTCCTTTTAAAGCTTTTTGGCACAAAGAGTAAGTCATTGCTGGCAAGCACCTGAGGGTCGGCGAGTGGTCGTATAAAGATTTGGGGGTGGATTATGTTGATGTGGTAGGATGGCAGTGTGGCGAGGCAGCGATGAGGATTTGTTGATTTGGAACTTCTAGGTTTGTGATAATGGGGTTTTGATTTTTGAGAATTTGTTATTGTTATTGATTTAGGCTTTTGTTTTATGGGTTCGATCTGTGGTGAAATTATGATTGATCTCTTGATGTTGATGGTAGAATCTGATGAAGGGTTGTATTCCGACGAGATTTTTAATCGGGATTGGAGAGGAAGATGAAGGGGGTGGATTCTGATGAAGGCATTTGTTTCTTATTAATGTTGTTGGATAATAAAAAAAGTTTTTATTAAAAATTTTTAATAATACTTTTTATGTTTTAATTTTTATCTTGAGAATTTTGGTTATCTGAACCAGATAAACGAGATGGATTGCATTGTAGCAGGTGATTAGTTAATTACAAGCCTTGAATATATATATATATATATATATATATATATATATGTATATATATATATATACATGTATTATGTGGTTTCTTTTTTACCTTATGGTTTTTCTTTTTTACAAGCCTTGAATTGTTTTACATAAAACACAAATATTTTTTTATTGAGAAAATGAAACATTATTGTCCCTCCCTTACTTATCTACAGGGAAAACGATGAATACTAATAATAGATCAGCGAGCGAAAAGTTTTTATTTAAAAGTTTTAATAAAACTTTTTATGTTTTAATGTGTTGGGGGAAATGAATTGATTTGGTATAAATATTAATTCTTTTGTTAAAGTAACTGTAAGTTTTATGTAGCTTTGGTGGTTTGATTGCCAAAACATCAAATTGAGGTTTTGGGTTCGATTCTTAGGGAAACCGAGTTTTTTAACAATTAATTAGAAAATGCACATGTAAGCAGTTCCACATGGCAAAAATGTCAACGTCATCAATGCCACGTGTGCCACGTAGGCAGATCAACACACATGTGGAGCCTGTGGGCTCAATATCTAAATTTTCGAACAAAAAGAGACTCGATTTGCGTTAACCAAAAGAAAGAGACTCAATACCCAAAAATACCTGAAGTTTAGTGGCCACATTTGCATTTTACCTGATACTAACCGGAATCAGCCCATCTCCGATGGATCAATATTTAAAAAAAGAGAGAAAGAGAAGCAGTGGAAAGGAGCCACCACCGCATAACCACCATCACTGCCGCTGCGTCATGCCACTGTATCCCGTCGTCATCCTCATTTCATAGCCTTTTCATCCCCAAGTTGTTGCTCCTCGCCTTATCTGACGTGAAGAATAAAAATAGAAGAGAGAAGAATAACGATAGAAGAGATCAGATAAGGAACTAAATATCTTTTGGAAAATTACAGTTAGGTACCACACAATTTTTATATTTTTTAGTTTTGTCCCCCAAGTTTTCTTAAATTTTAAAATACCCCCTAAAAATTTTACATATCAGTCTCTGTACTTTCATCTTTCAATTTCAGCCCCTGAAGTTTCATTAGTTTCATTTCAACCTCTGTTTCTTTATACTTTTACACAGTGTTCTAAAAATCCCCGCCTAGGCCCCCCCTTGGCGTCCCGCCTAGGTGCTAGGCCCCCTTGACCCAAAACGGCAAAAAAATCCCTCTAGGAAATTAGGCGGGGTCTAGGCGGAGAGTTTTTTTATTTTATTTTAATAATTACCCAAACCAGATCTTGATATATATATTTCTAATGATTTATCATATTCATAATACATATTGTAGCATATCAAATGACAACAAGAAGTGAACAATATCAAGTCAAAATGGATAATTTTATTATAGTTGTAATTTTTTAAACTTGTACCAACTTTAAATTATATAAATGATGATACATTTGTAATATTTAGTTTAATTCAATATAATTCTTAAATTTATGTTTCGTTTGTTTTAATATTGAATTAAATTCTTGAAATTTTAAATTTTATTATTTAATAGCTATTTTGTTTATGAATAAAACTAATACGTTAAAAATATGTTTGAACTTTGAACAATTGCAATTTTATTATTTAATAGCTATCTTGTTTATGAATAAAACTAATACGTTAAAAATATGTTTGAACTTTGAACAATTGCATGTTTATGTTTGAACTTTGACATTAACAATATGGATATGTGTTTGAACTTTAAGCAAAAGCCTTTATTATCTTTATTATAAGTTGTTTTGCTTTATATTATTGTTTTGTTTGGATAAATGTAAGATAAAATATTAAAATTGGCTTAAAATAAAAAAATCCCGCCCAGGCCCCACCTAGGTCTCCTAGGCGCTAGGTCTCTTCCGGCCGCCCGCCTCCCGCCTAGCGCCTTTTAGAACATTGCTTTTACACTTAAGCCCCTAGAGCAAGTTCCAAAAAAAGAAAAAAGAAAGAAAAAAATGGCATATTTTTATTTGCAGGAACCATAGTAAATGTCTGGGAAATCAACGCCAAGCTTGATAATTATATGTTACAACAAGATGAGCGTTTCAAAAGGATTGGAAATTCAATCACAACACTTACTGCAAATGTTCAGGCTTCTATTATAGCACTTACAACAAAAGTTAATGTACTCACAGAACGTATAGATAAGGGACAAGAAGATGCTCATAAGAATTTTGAAGTCCCCATCCTGGATCTTAATCATCTGAGACTACAACATGACCTTAATCCACGAGTTAATTCTTGAGTTAATCCTTATGTTCCAGATCCTAGGATGAATGTAGTGGATAGAGGAGCAAAATTAGATGTTGAAGATTTTAATACCGATAATGGTCCCGAAACATTCTTCGATTGGATTCATAGTTTGGAGAGCTTCTTTCGTTGGTATGAATTATCCGATGAAAGGAAATTTTTCTTTGTTGAAGCGAAGTTGAAAGGAACAACTTGTATTTGGTGGGATCAACATCAACGAAATTTATACAGCTGGGAGAAGATGTGAAGATATAAAAGTTGCATTGAAATGACGTTTTGTACCTTCGGATTATAAGCAGCGAGCATATTTGCAGTTAACTGAGTTGGTACAAGGAAGTAAATCGGTAGCCGAGTATACTTCAATGTTCTATAGTTTGGTTACACGGTCTGAATTTCTTTGGGTTGAAGAAGTTTTAATCTCTATGTACCGTCGAGGATTGAATCTGAAAATTGCAGGTGGTGTAGCTACAGGTAAACTCTTGCTCTTGGATGATGCTGTTCAAGTTGCCACCCAAGTAGAGGATAATTTGAAAAGGAATTTTGTTAGGCTTCCAATACAAGTCCAAATTCGGAGGGAGCGTACTTTTGTGGAGTTTGTTTTAAATAGGCCAATGGAAAGATCGTTAATAAGCCTTTCAACTACTAGCAGGCATAATCGTACCCCAGGTTCGTTCAATGCTAGCAACAACCATATGTCTAGGTGCTATAACTGTCGTGGTTTTGGTCACATGTCTTTTGAGTGTCTTTCCCCAAAGATGAATGTTACTCTTCTCCCTCTAGGTAACTTGCTATTGTTGACAAAACGTGCGGGAAAGCCGACTTAAACGAGAGGTTTGCAAGCCAATAGACGATGAATATGAGCCCAATGAATAAGATTTAGAAGTTGATGCTCATTTGGAAGGATGTTTAGGTATTCTTCGACCTTTACTTGTTGCCCAGAAACATAAGGATGATCCTAAAATGACGAATTTTTCAGATGAGAGTAATATATGCGGGACATGTGTGCTGTCTTGTGATTGATACTGGGAGTTGTACGGATGTTGCATGGTTACCAATACAAAGTTGCGGGTTATCCAAAGGTGTTTGGTTACATTTTCCGTTGGCAAGCTTAAGGATACCATTATGTGTGATGTTTTACTCCTTAAAGTATGTCACATTATCTTAAGGCGTAAATGGCTATGGGATTGTCATGCGCAACATGATGTTCGTGCTAATATCTATTCGATTATCAAAGGCAATACCAAATTCACTCTTGTGCTCTCGACATGCCAAATTTGAAGCTCGCAAAGACTTCCTTGGTGATCCGACGTGATTGTGTTATGTTCATAACTCGACGGAGTTGAGTTTTTTTCAGCGGAGGAGAAATGATGCAAGGTTGAGCCCGTGAAAGTTGGTTAGAACAATATAAGAGGCTTTAGAAACACATGAAGTAGAAGTTGTTTAGTTTCTTTAATTTGCAGTTATCTTATTTAATTTGTAGTTATCTTATTAGAGTTTAAGAAAGTTGTCTAAGAGTATTATAAATAGTGATGTATTTAATTATTTTAATACATTGAATAATTAGAATTGTTTTGAGTTTGCGTGGATATTCTTTGTGTGAGACATAACCTTGTCCCAAAATCCCCGTCCCCCAAATTAAAAGATATTAGAATTTTAGTATCTTGATACTATTATGATGTAGGTCAAGATGGAAAGAAAGAATAAGGATACCTGTCCTCGCACACACACAAAGAGCGCAAAGCTTTTATATGAAGTCAATATATTCAATAATCTAAAAATAAATACAACTCTTTATATAGAAACTATACAACTTAACGACCAATTAAAGAATACTAACATAAAAAAGAAATAATCTTTTAATTAGAATCTACTACTATAATAAAAACTTCTAGAATATCCTCCTTAATAATTAATTAATAAGTAATAAATAGCTATATTAATAATCAAATATTTCTCTAAATAACAATAATATAAAATTAATAATAGATTTCTTGATTTTCCTCTTTCTTTCAGCATCAACAAATCTAGCATAACACACTAAACAAAAAATATCCCTACTGCCAAACCATTTGAAAGTGAACCAACAAATGAGAATTATATTCACTTTCTTGCATACACATAATATACACATCTAGAGACCTTTGGTTCATTTCATTAGTGTTAAGCTGATACAAAGCCGTATATTTAGAGAGCTTGTGCCATTCAAGTAAGAAGTCCTCCAAAATACATGAAGTAGAACAGAAATACAGATTCCTTAATAAAGGACAACCCACTCATCACTTGTCAAAAAAGAAAAAGAAGAAGAAGAAGAAACTAAGGGATTTTCCATCTATTCCTATTGAACATTCAAAACATCTCCTTTTTGCTCCCCGGTTATCCTTTTTTGGGCCATAAATGGATGCATTACCGGTCCTCAAAACAATGTGAGATGGGATAAAATACATTATTTTTGAAGTAAGTGAAGAGGGAAACAGCTGTCACAGGAAATATGGCCTATCGTCCAAATACCCTGCAGAGTGATGCACGACACTTTGTATCATCTTTTCCTGTGCCAAGCCTCGACTTCTGACTAACATAAAGCTAGGCGGCTAGTTATCAATTCATTCAATTAGAATGAATTTGATTAGACTGCTGTGGTGCTTTAAAATTCATTTCGTGAACAGTAGAATAATAAATGGGTGAAAAGAAAACTTAATGCATGCTTTGAGAGGGATGTTCAAGGTGAATGTCAGCAATGAGGAAGGAGAGGGATTGGAAAACTGAGCAATACAGCCGGTCACGTCTGAACCTTATTAGTGAAAAAAATTGAACTTCTTGGTGGAATTTTGTGTCCGCGATTCTATGCAAGCAGACAAGGATATTTCATGGTTGCTTGGGATATGAAAGGCTTATGCTATACCATGGATAGGTCACTTATCACTGTTTAATAGTTACATCTTATCCACATGTCAGAAAAAAAAATAGTTGCAACTTACAATACTTTTGGGAACGGCTGAATAGTGTTTGTTCTTTTTAAATTTGACCATGTAAAAAAAATAATGGAAAAAGAAGAATTTTTTTTTTGAGTGAAGAAAAAGTATAAAAATGAGGAGGTAGAGAAATCCAACAAATCAATGCATTACCTGAGAAGAAATGAACTAAGTTATCCAATACAAGACTCCTTCCAATATCTTTACAATTAGGTAATAGGAATCCATTAAATGCACCCATTGACTGATGCCCATAAAGACTTTAGAAAGTTGACTCTATCCCACTACAAATGAAATGGTATGGATTAACCATAAAAGATATTACCATTCCTCTTGGTCCAAATGTTTGAAAGCACCACAAAACATCCTCATGTACATCAGATTTTGCCATCCCTTGGGCCTTCCAAACCATGAAACACGCTAGAATAAGATTCTCCTCTGAAATAGGACACTTGCAATTCGTCCAACACTCCAAACAAAGAACTCTGGAGCTGCCAACGATGCAGAGCAATATTTTAAAAGATGAAAAATAATGGAAAAGATAGATTTGCCTATCCTCGTGCAGAAATTGGCCAGTGATCCGTAGAGATCATTTATTTCCACAGACTACTTCATTCCTCATTGTACACCCTTTTTTTTTGTTGAGAAATTTGGTCCTCGAATTTTAAAATGTGGAAGAGTGAGAGAAATCTCTGATGTGTTAAAATTATGTACTGCAAGTGCACAGCGTCTATTGTAGATTTGGCAAGTGCAGGTCGAACCACAAAGACTAGATCAATTCTTTAATATATCCTTAATTAATATTTTAGGCAAATTAGAAACAAAAATGGTGGAGAAGATTTATTAACTAAATTATGCAAACTATTAATTAATAACGGAAACTATTAATGAGAAAAGATACCTAGGAATCAGAATCCACCAAATATTAACATAATAAATAAATTCTTATTTCTTAAATTAATTCCCAAATTATTTTCCCTTCCCTTTAAAAATAATGATTCATATAATTAATATGGGTAAGCATATGTTATGAAAAATTCACAGCTTAACTATAACTTATCAAAACCTCGCAATCAGTATAAAAATCATATGCAATTTATGCGGAGGAGAATATGAAGGCGAAAATAATTAGGCATTAATTTTGGAACGGAAAGAAAATATTATTATGAAATACTTAGTTTCATCATCATCCTAGGTATTAGAAATTTAGCTAGCCATGGAATTAAAAACAAAAATAAATAATATTAGTACTACTATTCGCATGAAATAAGAACAATAATTAAAAAGAGAATTTCTATTATATAATAAAAGAAAGTTACAAATACTCCCTGACAGTAGTACCACACGATTGGAATAAGAGAAACGACAAACTCTAAATATCTTATTCCCTTCTACACTAGTGAAAAACTAAGAAAAAGAAAATAACAAGTGGTGTTTTTCTCTCTAAAACAAGAGGCCTATTTATAGGGAAAATAACTTTGAACCCTAATTTAGATTCATTGAACTTGGACACTTTTGTTCCCAATCAACTTCTCAAAGAGATCTTCTAGATATACTTTCCTTTCTCTTGTTGGATTTGACTTGCACAACAAGATTGTTCAACCTCTTTCCTTCTCCTTGCAGGATTCTCATTTGCAGGATTCGTCTTGGATATTCCTTATATGAATAAGAGCATTAAATATCGCTTGATCACTAAGATTTTGACATTATTGCAACAAATATTAAATCCTACAAAATAAAATAAAACATATTAATTTAATAAACTAACATAATTAAAAGGACAAAATTAGGGATAATAAAATGTATGAATTACGTGTCTATCAATCTCCTTGTCTTCAAACACGTATGCTTCAGAGGCATGAAAAATTTGTTTGGGAAGAGCTTTGACAAAATTATCACTTTTGTATTTGTATGCACTACTTTTGTATCTGTATGCACTTCAAGTATACAATCTGGAATGATGAACTCAACATGATCAACTAGGATTGGAACGACTTCCTGAAATTCTGTCTCTGTCTATTGTGATTGTATCTTCATTGAACACTATTTGAATTTTTTTTTGATTTGAAGCTTTCAAGGCAGAATTAAACTCATCAATCTCCATTTTAAGATCTTTGCTCTCCTTTTCTAAAGCTTTGCTACTGCTATTTCTAAACTCTCAACTAAATAATCTATTTCAGAATCTACTTTAAGTCGAATCCTCTTTATTTTCGTTGACCTCCCGTTTTCTACTATCAATAGTTTCACAATCGGGCTCACTATACACAGTTTTTTGCTTCGCTTCCTCAATCTTATCTTCCACTACGATTCCTGTATGTTCTTCCTTTTCAATTCTTGGATTGATGCGGTAGTAGCCAAGGATTCAGAAGGTTATTTTTTTTGACATGGTATCGGTTTTGGTATGAGGCGATAAACATAGTTACACTAGTTAGGAGTTTGATTTTATTTTTAATTAAAAAAAATGAAAAAAATCTAAAAAATAAGATCAAAAAGGAGGATAATCAGATAAACACGACAAACCATCTAGCACTAGGCCTAGCAATTTTACCCGACCACAATGGGACCCAATTTTTAAAAAACCCTATAGGGTTAGGGGCGGGTGTAGGATATACCCCATAGTTGTCATGGTGTCGACATGGAGACGACTAGGCGTTCTGGCTTTGGAGAAGGGCAAGACAACTTCTTGGACGTCAAGCAACCAAGGCTCACACATTGGTAGCAGGCCCAAATTAAGTGATCAAGTCATTTTTTACCATGACTCATCATAATCCATGGACTTTTTTAATTACCCAAGTAACTCAACCCATGACCCTAACCTTACCTAACCCATGACCCTACTCCTTTGAATGAGAGTGATGCTCGTGAGGGAGACATAAATAACTTCATAGTTGATGACTTTGCTTGAGCTATGACTAGAGACAGTAAACTTTTTTATAGTGTTAGTTATTATGTTTTGGGTTTTAGTGTATATAAAATTTTATTGTGTAATATATTTTTGAAATAAAATAAACAATATGCACATTATTTACGACTTGTCGCCATACGGACGCATGACGGGCGCCTTATCGACTAGGCGTCCTGGCGGTCAACTACCGTCGCATCCCGCCTTGGTGCCGTGACAACTATGATATACCCTCTCAATCCCCGACTCAATTATGTGTGTGTATATATATATATATATATATATATATAGATATATATATAATTTTTTAATTAGCTTTTTTATATATGTTTATATACCCATTTTGGTTCTTTCATTAATTCCTAGTGTTAAGGTGTTGCTATTATGGATGAAGCAAAATAAGGATGCCACAGACAATCTGTATGGATTACATTCTAAAGATGGTGCATCTCTTGATAAGTGGATTGCAATCAGGGAATGGGTTTCAATGCCCACTTTTGGAGCTGTGATAATTAACTCAGTGTGAGGGGGTGATGAAGATTGATTTATGATTTGTTACAAATTCATAGGTTGTTTTGATTCTGTTAATTACTTGTGGAGGTGATTGTTGTTATTATACTGGAGGCATGTTTGTTTGGTTTAGGTTGGTGCCTTAGGGAGATAAGAATTGTATAGCTGGTAACTTTAATTCCCATTTTGTTGCATTAATTGGTTAACTGTTACTTGGTGTTGTGGACTTTTGTATTGTTAGCTGCTGTAGGGCAGGAAGAATAGTTTGTTAAATGTAATATTTGATTTGATTTTCATGCTGGGGTAAGGTTAGGAGATTATGTGGTCTGGAGCTTGGACTGTATGAGGTGTGGAGTTTGTTAATGTTTTAGCCAAGTGTTTTTTGCAACTAATGAAAATGTTGAATATTGCTTGACTTTGAATATTAAGATGTTGTACAAAAGTAACGTAAAAGAATTCGGAGGAATTTAATTGAGGAAGGGGGAAGAATTTGAGGTTCAAGGCGGGGGTAGGTATGGATACTAATTTCGGGTGCAGGGGAAGTGTTGGGTATGGGAAGGTATGGCATATTAGCAGCACAAGTATGAGGAAGGGTCCCCGGACCATACCTACCTCATTGCATAATACTATATTGCATAATAATTGAATAATAAGTTTTTAAGACACTCAAAAAGTACATAAACATAATAAACGAAGTTAAATAGTTATAAATCAATCTTTTATTCCCGCTCTAGTCATCTTTTCTTGTGCCTCAATAATGGTTATTATTATTTTTTGATTAGTATGTTCGTATCATTCCTTCTCGACATCCAAAACTACAAGTGTTGTCAACGTCACAATAATCTCCCTTTAACCAATACAAGACTTCCTAAGAAATACGTGGGCAAGATTTATGGGCACAACGTAGCAGTTAGCATAATATGTGTAGCACCCAAAGATGATTGGGACTATACAATACTATTTAATAATAATGGAAGTGTTTACCCAAGGACTCAGAAGTGTAAGGAAATGGTTGAGGGTCGCAGGTTTGATCCTTTCAAAAGGATAGTTGAAATAAATCAATCTCACGCCCTATATTGATGGCAATTTTAATTGTTTTGGCTCGCAACGAGCATAGGGGTTAAAAATAGGAGATTTTGGATAATTTTCCAAAAAAGTTGAGGAAATATATCTTCGACCACTATGTTTCTAGAAGACAAGGAAAAAGAACATCACTCAGTTCCTTCTCCCTCCCCTCCCCCAATTCCCCCCAACAAAAAAACTCAGGCCTAACTGAAAAGGTATAACAAACAGCGTCCAAAACTGTAAAACCTGAAAGTTTAGGGGATTAACCTGTCGCTTCTTCGTCAGTATTCCTATTACCGTGCTTCTCAATTAAGAGCATGCTGTTTTTTTCTCATTACTTATATATATTCCTATCCACTGCCTTACTTATTTTTTGCCTGTTCACAGGTTTATATCTACATGCTGTAACAGAGACAAAGCTAGTTGTAGACACTTCAAGGGGGGAAACGCTAAAAATCAATGTAGTATACTCTTTTCTAGAGCCCAGCTTATTTTTCAATTGCAGGACTTCAGATTTTAAATCTATGCCCCCCCCTTCTAGGTGTTTCCTTGTTTGCCTCTAGTCAAATAATTTGATGATGCAAAATTTCAGACTTCTCGTGGGCCTACATCTATTGAATTTTAAATTACTTTTAGAATTTTGAAACGATTTTAATTATGTATCTTTGGCTATATTTATATTTACAAATTTAAGGTCAACAATATATGTGGCACAGATTCACCAATTGAACTGTGGATTTACTTTTCTTTGACAAGTATGGAGTCGTGTGGTTCAATTCCAGTATATTGGTTAAACTAACCACTATGGCCTCAATTGTATAAATTGCAGTTTGACGTGACTTTTCCGGCACTGCCATGTTCCATACTGAGTCTCGATGCCATGGATATAAGCGGAGAGCAACATCTTGATGTTGTATGTACTACAGTTGGATTATGTTCGCTGTGTTGATTTTGCTATTAGATTTTCTCTACATTCTCTCCTCCACTAGATGCATGTGCTTATAAATATGTTGTTATGACCTGGTTCTCTTCTAAATTCACTCTATCCTTGCCATGAAAATCTTTTGTCTGTGCAACACTATATGGTTTGTTATTCGAGTTATAGTGAATATTGGCTTCATAATTCTAGAGACGTAACAGTTCCCTGTGTGGCACATCCTTTCAACTTACCAATTTATGAATAATAAGAGATATCCGGAGAGTCATGGCAAGAATAAAGAGTCATGGCAAGAATAAAATGAATTTAGAAAATTGTACCAGTTGTAATCTTTCAACATTTTATCTGCAATTTGCTGCTCAAGGGTGAAACATAATTTCAATTTATATTTGCAGAGACATGACATTATTAAGAAAAGGATTGATGCCCATGGTAATGTGATAGAATCAAGGCAGGAAGGTATTGGTGCTCCCAAGGTTAGTGACAAGATAGTTCATGCTAGTTACTCGTACAATGTCCAGATATATTATATTTCTGCACTAAAAAGATTGAACATATGGGAACCATTTATATATATGGTTGATCACTGAACTTATAAGAGGTGTGCGGAGTATAGAAATAGGAAGACAAGTAAGATCCAAGTAGTCTAATTTGTATTGAAGAACACTTTTTCTTGGTCTGGTCACTCACAGTTATTCCTAGATTTGATGGCTACTACTTAAAATTTCTCTCTTTCTAGTTGCAACTGTTGTGTAAAAATTAAGTTGACAATTTGATCTACGGATCTCTCTCTCTAACCTTTGACCTTGATGTCTTCTTTACTGGGCGCAGATTGAGAAGCCTTTACAAAGACATGGTGGCAGGCTTGAACACAACGAGACATATTGCGGTTCATGTTATGGTGCAGAAACAGTATGCTTCTGTCTTGCAGTTCTTTGAACTTCCATTAATCATTTAGTGTTGAAGATTGTGTAGACAGTATGTAGTTTTAAACAATGTGGATAATGACAAGATTATAGTAGAGATCTGTGTGATAGACTTTGGTTAGTTGTGTCCATTAAGATTGAAACCAAAAGCTAAAGTTAGCTCTTTTTCGAGACATAAGGAGTACCATACTGACTTACTGTTCAAAAAGAAACTAGGTGACTGGTACACAGGAATTTTCACTCATTCTATGCCCTAATTTGAGTTTGTCTTTTCAAATTTCTCATGTATTTCTGGGTAATTTCATTTTTGAAGCCAAGGCTTTCAAGTATCTATCTTCATTGCTCTTTTTAAAGCTCCTGTCACCTTTCAATTAGATTATGGTGTTTTCTGATAAGACCCAGCAACATAAAATCTCTTTTTTATTAAAAAGAAGAAGAAGAATAAAAATGGCCCTGTTTTGCAGTCAGATGAGGATTGTTGCAACTCCTGTGAAGATGTTCGTGAAGCATACAGGAAAAAAGGTTGGGGAGTGTCGAATCCAGATATGATTGACCAGGTCCGTTGCTCTCTCTTTCTCTCCCCCCTTATATTATTTCATTCCTACAGTTTACTCATTAATCCCATAGAAGCTTCAACAAGATATTGACTATACCTTGTTCTTCTGCTCTCGTTCACTTCAATGTACCATGTGATGGGGGATTATTGTTTGATCCATCCTTGACACTAGAACTTTTTTCTTCTATTATTTGATTAGTAAGATTTATTGAAAGAAGATTGTCATAGGAACCCTAACAAGCCAGCCAAGAACCCAGATCAAAGAACAAAAAAGCTATATACACTCCTCAACCAAAACCCCTGCAAGAGGGGAAACAAACGGACAAAAGACACCCCACCTACGAGGGGCTGCTCAAGCAAAATCTATACATACCAAGGTACTTCAGAAACAAAATTTTCCAGGTGCCAACTTTTCTAAAAATTTACAGAAGGAAACACACTCCTCCTGGATATGCCTTCTTAACCCAAACTTTTAGTAGACCCAACATTAATGTCCTCCCTTTACATGCCTCAAACTAAACCCTTCAAATCATCTTCTGTTTGGCTATCCCCAAATTGACCACATGACACAGTGAGGGCCATTTCCCATTTCTTCCTCACAAGCACCCCATCCCAACAAGCCTGAAGCTCCTTTTACCGACTTGGGCATAACCCAGTTCATTCAAAACAAGCAAACAATGTATTTCACAAGTCTCTAGCCCAAGCATAGTGAATGAGAAGGTGGTGCACTGTCTCTCCATCCTTTTTACACATGTTGCACCAGTTAATCAACACTTTATTAATGTTATACAATATCTGTTAAGTTTAAGTTTTAAAAGATTAATTTAGTAGAAAGACAACTTATTTCTATAAACATGTTTTGTTGGCCTTTAATATATACAATCCCATTACCCGAACGAAACCCTATGTCTTGTTGTAGAATTCTTATATGTTGATGCTTTTTACTGTAAATTTACAAGTTTTATTAGATAGAGTAATTAATTTTTATTTTTGGATTTGATAAATGAATCATATGATTGTTAATTGTATTATATTTAGTAATTATACTTTAATTATAAAAATAGATTAATATCGGGTTAGATGATCTTCATAAGGAAATTGGTTCCTCCTAAAATACTCCCTCCATTTCTAGAATATAAAATCATATTTGACTTTTCAAGTTCAATATGAGATATTTTCGAATTCAAAATTGTTGTGATTCATTTAATTTTTAAAAACAATAGATTTTGTAATCAGTAGTACTTTTTAGATAGTTTACACGTTTCATAGTTGTATTGTTTAAAATTAAAGGAATTTATATCAATTTTAAATTTGAAAATATTCCAATTGACTTTAATAGTCAATATGATCTTATATTTTGGAATGGAGGGAATATTATCTAACTAATAATAAAGTTATTATATATAATGACATTAATAAAAAATTAAATAAATTTGATAATTCTTCAATGTTAGTTCATTAAAATTAAAAAAATGGCTTGTTATAAATCTTTGTTACTTGCTATTATTAACAGATATAGACTAAAAAATATATTAAAGTCTGTATTATAAAATATACTTTTATTTTAATTAATATTAGGTTAGGTAAGATGACATGCATAAGAAAATTGTTTTCTGAATAAAATTATATTATTTATGTAATAATAGAATCCTACTTAAACTCAAATAATTATACTTATATATTATGATAATAGTAAAACAATTTATATGATTAAATATTATTGGTAGTAAGAGTATGAATTGTAACAAGACACTTGTTAAATAAAAAATTGTATGAAAATATGAGGTCATATATGGTAAGGAGACAAGTATGTTAGTAAGAATATGGACAGAAAGAGTCGAGTGAAGGATGTGCTCCACTAAAAAAAAATCTAATCTCATTTTTTTAGGTTATGAAAGTTGTAAATACTCAATTTTTTTAAGCGGTAATTTTAAACACCGTAAAAATAAAACTGGTTGAGGAGTTGAAATCTTGGCTAGTCGGTTTGGTTTTCAGTGTCACTGATCCGGTAATGAGTGACATTATAATTTCAAGCATTATCGATGTAAATGCTATGCATAAGTGAAATTTCTCCATAACTGAGAAAATAACAGTGTAACAGAGAAATCAAGGAGATAAAATAGTGTAACGTAAAATCTACAAATGGGACTCTTTTTGTGGAAGAGGGAGTAATAATAAATAAAATGTGTATTTACATATTAACTTGTCAAAAAATAATAATAAATAAATATTTATGTGTATGAATACTATTATGGATCGATGGATTCCTTTTGGTTTCGATCCTGGGAGTCTTTCCTTTAAAGCTGATGCTCACTCCTTTTCCTTATTACTGGAATTAAATTAGAATGACTGAAATTGATATCTTGGTATTGGTTGAATTTAAGGATCAATGTGTAACAACATATCTTTAACTTAATATGTTTTGAGTTTTCCTGGTTTTGTACGTCTTATCAGTGTAAAAGAGAAGGATTTCTACAAAGGATCAAAGATGAAGACGGTGAAGGATGTAATATGTATGGATTTTTGGAGGTTAATAAGGTAGCTGGAAATTTTCATTTTGCACCTGGGAAAAGTTTTCAACAATCAAATGTTCACGTGCATGATCTGCTAATGTTTCAGAAGGATAGTTTTAATGTAAGTTGTGTCTGATGCCTTGGTTCTTGCTTGTAGCTGTAAAATATTTACTAATAAGATCTTATAATCATTTTTTTAACTTTCTTTTCCCTTTCATATCTATAGGAAATCTTTAATCATACACATGTAATTTGTCATGCAGATAAGTCACAAGATAAATAGATTAGCTTTCGGAGACTACTTCCCTGGTGTTGTGAATCCTCTTGATGGGTATTTTTCTTTTTCTTTTTTATTTTCTTTTATTTTTGTTTGTCAACTCCTAGTCTCCTACTTATTAGGATAATTTATTTCATACTTTTTTGGCTAAATATTTATAATTTATTTCATACTTTTTGCTTCAATTTGTAGAGTGCAATGGACACAAGAACCACCAAGTGGGATGTACCAATATTTTATTAAGGTTAGTGCTCTGGATGAATGCCTCTGGAATAATTGGTTTTCTCTTTCCCTTTACATGCACTACTCTGGAATCTCTAGTGTACTTATGTGGTGTACATTGTGGATAAAATAGGAACTTATTTATATTTTTTCCTCTACTTCCGTTCTTAATTTGTGTGGAAAATGTACTTAAGACATCTTTTATGGGACCACGGGATTATATATCAACATAAGGCTTTTGTTTGGTCAGCAGTTCTCAATTGCCTGAATACTAATGATTTGTTGTAAGGGCTAAGGGCATACAAATGCTTGTGCCAAGATTTCTGTAATGTGAAGACAAAGTTCAGAATGTCATGAAGATCTTTGTTTTGCATTGTGCTACAATGAAAACTCTATGGAATTTTCTTTTTGGGATTTTTGAGGAAGCTTAGGTGTCCCCTTACTCCTTGGGGAGTTTGATCCAGGTAAAGATTTTGGGGTTTTGGGAGGCATAAAGATCCCAAAATTCTTTGAAGGTTTTCTTGTTTTGCTATTTTATGGGGTATGTCCGTATATGGATTGAAGAATGATATAGAATTTTCAATAATATCCTTTTCTTTTCTTTTTTCTAAATAAAAATATAAAAAAAGTATCCTTTTCTCTCTTCCTCTACACGGGGATATGGCTTCATTTTTAGCATAGCTATGGGCTTTTTTGACTATCAGATTTTTTTGAGGAGTTGCTATTTCAGATGTCGATAGAGAGATTGGCGAGATAATTTATTATCTTATATTTTTATTTTTATTTGTATTTCATTGGAGGACTCTTTTCCTCCCTTTCACTTTATCTTCCATCTGGTAAAGCTTCTTGTTTTAAAAAAAAAAAAATAATTATTTAATTTTGGATTTTAGGTTTATCTATGATCGAACATATCCAAACAGTACATTTCAATGTTAGTTATCAATTTATATATTTTTCAGTTTCTACCATCTAGGATAGTTGAGTAAGTATTGGAGCATTGAAATTAGAATATTCAATATTAATAAAACATTATATGTCATCATAAAACCTTCAAATAAACATTTAAATACAGTTAACTTGTGCTGATTTGTGTGAATTTAAAATTTTGGAGAACTAGTTAAAATAAAATTCAGTCCTTAAAATTGTACAACATTATGCAACGACTGATTACCCTATTTATTGTCACACCATCATCAAAAGTTCTGATTTCATTTGAGTTCCACTTCTAATTATATATAAACAAACCACATGCTCATTGTTTGATTTTGAGATAAGCATAGCCGGACATAAGGCTTACCTGAGTTCTTGTTGTTTGGTATGTTTTATATTTAGCAGCAAGTGAATCTGAAAATTGGTTCTTGACAATGGATTGGAATATAAGTTAAAATGAATTCACTAGTTATTTCTTTTTTGTTTGATTGCTGAGTTGGAGTGTTTGGGCTAAGGTATGCCTTACCCATAGTTAGGTGTTTTTTTTGATATAGAGGAGTTTCCGGCCTTGCAACTCCCTCCCCGAACAAGACTTTCAATAACAGGTTTTCGCTTGCGGTCCGTGGCCTATGCTTGATGTCAGTGGGAGTTGAACTCAAGACCTCCGGGTTTACGGCTGGTCCCAAGTTCTCCCTTAAACTGCTGAGTCAAGCGGCGGGGTTATAGTTAGGTGTTGTTTGTTGGTTTCCTGGTTATAATGGTGTGTATAGGAGAAGAGGGAGGCAGAGTGGGTGGTCGACCCCTCTTGAATAGTAGTATATTATTTTTTCTTTTATATGCTTTTACAGTTGGTTACCAAAAAAAGGTGAATCACCTTAGTTTCAAATCCAGAAGGCCATATAAAGAAGTACAAATAGGAACAGTTCTAGTATTTTTGAGTTGTTGAAATAGCTGTGCTTTATTGTTTGCAAGTATATACATTTTTTTGTTCTTGTTTATAGGGTTCAGACAATAATCTTTCTCATTTTAGGAGTGGAACCTATTACTCGGCAACAATCTCTAACGGGCATTACCTATTAAATTTTTTCCCCTTTGAATTCCAGTTCTGGTAATATTTATACACGGCCACATTCTCATTGCTTCAATTTGAGCTACTTATAGCCATGAATAAGGCCCAACTGAGTTCCCGGTTGCCATATTTGTTTTTTTTTAACTCTTTTATCAGCAAGTGCTTCATACAAGTTCAAATAAAGAAGTGCAAATTGGAATTGTTCTAGTATTTCGAGTTGTTGAATAACTGTTCCTTTATTGTTTGGAAATATATGCATTTCTTTTTGGCCTGTATAATTTTAATGGGTTAGGATAATAATCATGCTCATTTTAGGAGTAGAACCTATTACGCTGGGACAATTTCTAACAGGCATTATCTATTTATATTGTAATAATTTATTATGGGCATTAATTGCATTGAAAATTATGCAATTGATACTCTTTTTCATGGCACATGTTTATAAAAATATGCCATCTACTCTGCAGGTGGTACCTACTGTCTACACAGATACCAGTGGAAGCACTATTCAATCAAATCAGGTTCCATTTTTACGTCAACTGTTGCTCTCTTGTTTTCATATTATTTTACAGGAGTTGACACCAGCTTTATTGGCCTCGTTTGGTGAAGTTCTCAGTTACCGAACATTTTAGGACTGCAGAAGTAGGTCGCCTTCAGGCACTTCCTGGAGTTTTCTTCTTCTATGACCTCTCGCCGATTAAGGTACAGCTTGCTGTTGTCCTAAACTAGTTATAGACTCTTTCGAGTTACGGACAATATTAGTGTTTCTGGTTGACTAATTTAAGTGTTTTGTGATGCATTCGGCATGTTTTTCAGTCACCAATTTAGCTAATACTTTTTATTACGAGTATTTTTTAATTCATGACATTCAATCCATGCTAGCTTCCAACCTTTTGATTGTGCCAAAGAGCTACCAGAAAACAACTTGCATCTTTTATAATTTCTGAAATCTTGGTGCAGGTGACTTTCACAGTGCAACATGTTTCATTCTTGCACTTCCTGACTAATGTTTGTGCTATAGTTGGAGGTAATCTCTCTCTCTCTCTCACACACACAACACACACTCTCCCTCTTTTCTACACACACGTACTCACTCACTCATTCTCTCTCTCTCTCTCTCTCTCACACACACACACACAACACACACTCTCCCTCTCACACACACACACTCTCACTCACTCATTCTTTCTCTCTCTCTCACACACAACACACACACTCTCCCTCTCTCTCACACACACTCGCTCATTCTTTCTCTCTCGCACACATTATGTAGGAGTATTGGAATTAGAAAGCCACCCATATGGTCTTATGATTTAGTCATCAAATTCTCAGCATATTCTGGCATTATCCTAGCTGAATGCTGTGTTTCAGATCTCCTTGTCGTCTGAATGTTCAGACTTCAGTGTATGTCTATAACCCCAGTTCCCCGAGAAAGAGGACCTTTCCTTTTAGGATCTTTGTCATCTCTGCTAATTCTAATTGAAGTTCTCTATTTCTTTTTTCTTATTTTTTTTATTTGTGGAAATGTTCAATTTTTTATTCGCTTACAAGTGTACGACAATGTGATCACCTAGCTGTTAAAAACATTTGCGCGGAGATTGCGAAGAGACATCACCATTCAAATTGTGCTCAACATAGTTGTCAGAATTGTACAATACATATCGTACAATACAATACGGAGACAATTCAATACGATTCTTACGATATGATACAATACACGATAGTTGTTAAAAGTTAACAACCGACTTGAAAAAGTTTTTTATGTAGATCCAAAATAGTAAAAATAAAACTTTTAGGCTTTCTACCATTTCAATTGAAGAGGTTTTTTAGCACAAACATATTCTATATAGCTTGATGAGCCTTTAATAATTTTTTTAGAGTTTTATATATTATTCAGATTGTCGCTCTATTTTACTCACGTCACTTTCCCTAAGTAGATCCATAAATCTCCACTTGTTAATTTGAATTATTCTCTTTTGTTTTATAGATTAAAGGTAAATTTGAATTTGCGTTTTCTATTGTTACTATATAAAGATTACTAAAATAATATCTAATAAAGTATTTTGGCTGCTATTTAACTTTAAAATTTATTTTTAGTCTATAATAATATTTACTTGACTACTTTTATAAATTGTCAAAGCTAATATGTTTGATTGTCCAATAAATTTTATGCTTTATATGTTTAAATATATATTATTATATTTTTTATTTTGTTTCCGTATTGTACGATACGATTCACGATACTACGATACATGAAACACTATATAAGAGTTTTCGATACACGATACGATTCACAACTATGGTGCTCATTGATATCGCACAAATGATTTGTAGGTTTTTTTTTTGGGGCTAGTGTGCCAAACACGAAGGGTGATGATGCAGAAATGATTTGTGGAGCTTTTTTTGGGCTAATGATTCACACATGAAGGGATATTTATATATGACTCCACATTTAGGCATTTGCACTCTACTACAACTTTAAAATATTTAAAGTGGAGTGTGAATGGCTGAATTTAGAGTGCATTTATTAGCATTTACAACCCTTTTTCTATTTTGGAACATTGACATGCTAACCTCCAAATTATGCATTAGCGTCATTTGGAATTAGCTTTGCCAGTTGGATGTAAAAACATTCAGTTAGAGATGATATAAGTAATTTATTGCCTAATGATGTCTAACTGGCTCTAAAAGGTATATGTTAAACTCACTCTTGGCTAATATTGTTAACAGGCGTTTTCACTGTTTCGGGGATATTAGATTCATTCATATACCATGGTCAAAAGGCAATCAAGAAAAAGATGGAAATTGGTAAATTTAGTTGATTGTTGCGCTTAGCATATGTTGATCCGGATTGAAATTGGTTCTTTGGAGGAAATTGGCTTCATGCAAGGGAAACTATGGGTGGGCTGGACTCTAAATGAATGCACGCCTGCCATCTTTTGGTCACATCTCAGATTTTGTACTTATATGTTTACTTTGATTAATTAGATTAATTTCATAGTTCATTTAGACAGTTTATAGTTGTCATTGTCAAGCATCCCCGTGTATTTACAATACTGATGTTTCCTGTTTTATGACATAAGACTCTTTTGATAAGAGGGGCATTTTCTTTTTAACATCTGAGAATTTGTAAAGATTTTTTTGATAATACCACAAACCTGTTTAAATGGATTGCGGAACGGAGCAAATTTCCTCAGAGTTTGGTAAGGAAACTTTTTTTGGTGGTTGGGTTTAGCGTACTGTTGCATTTTATGTTTATTGCTAATGTTTCTTTCAACTTACCAATTCTAAATGCGCTCGGAATTCTCCTGTCTCTGGCATTCTCCTCCTTTGTGTTGGTAATCCTTGTGTCTCAGGCCGTTTGGAACTTGGAAGTATGCTTAAGTTCTTGTAAATATTGCGATCTGGAGGATAAATGACCTAACTAGTATTTTAAACACAGGTGTGGGTTGTTTTATTATTATTATTATTATTATTATTCTTTTTTTGATTTTGGCCAGAGGTTGCAAGGCTAGTTTAGAGTGCCATTTAAATGGTGACTTAATTTTCTTTCATTCATTCATTTTTTTTGGACATAAGAAAAAAGCCAAAAAGAAACAAGCTAACCAAATTAAAGGATTGCTTAGTTCGTCTGGAAGTTAGAAAGTAAAGTTAATTTCAGTTTGTGCAATCTAATTCGCTACTTTGTTGAGTTGTCTTGTAACGAAAGTGCAAGACGATCTTTTGTTATCTGATTCCAGTATGATATTTTGCATCCCCCATGATTTGGCAAGTTCGAGACCAATACGGCAAGAAGTTGTTTCTACTTCTAGAGCAGATTTTGGCTATAATATCACAGGCCCTCCCATCAATAAAAACACCATTGCTAATTATTCCAATTGTGGCGTTGTTCGATTATCCTTTTGAAGCATCTGTATTTACTCATCTTAAAACTTCCAAGAGCTGTCTTCTCCCATGGATTAGCTGAGAATGAGGTGCCAGCTGGTGAAGGAGGCAGGTTAACATGACTTAATGAAGCAGGAATTTGGGTATCGTTGAATTGCTTCAACTAATATTCTGATTTGTTAACGACTCTAATTGGGTTAGCTGCGGATTCCTCAAAAATGTGAGTTCCTTTCTCTTCAAATAAACCAAAGCAGGGTTACGAATTTAGTCTTGAAGCTCTCCCTACTCTTTGAATTTTGATATCGCTTGTTCTTCAAACATACCAAAAAGACAAGAATCAAATATAGTGTATGTATAGGGCTTAGGATATCATACATAAACCTTTAACCCATTCACAATGATAAAAAAGATGCTCAATTGTTTCTGGTTCTGGTTCCTTGTGACAAATTTTGCAGAGGGGTGAAATCGCACATTTGATTTTGAACAGGTTTTGATTTGTTTTTTTTTTAAAACAAGGAGCCACTTATATTAACAGGATGTCAGAGTACATAAAACCAAAATCAAACACCGACTGAATCAAACAAACACGCCAACTGAAAAAGGAAATAAGCCCGGCGAAACAAACCAACCCAAGGCAAAAGGAACACAACATCCAATAAACACTGTTAACGCTAGGATCTTTCTCCACGTTCCAATCACGTTAAGATCGGACACCTGACCGACCACTTCTCTGAACCTCTTTACATACTGGCCTAAAGATTCGCTGGTAAACTGCCGGATCTGTGCCAGAGAACCCGTAGGCTTTCCTCTTCTTCGGTTACTCCCGAAACGGGCATGGAATTTATCACAAAGTTCAGTCCACGAGGATATTGAATCCGAAGGCAAAGTTCCTAACCACTGTCTCGCATCCTTTCTCAGCGTCGTAACAAAGGTATGGCACTTGGCAGCATCAGTGAAGTCGTAATAGTCCATTAGCCGGTCGAACGCCTGGCTATGATCATAAGGATCCCCGGTTCCATCGTAACTTTCCATGCAAGGCAATTTTTTAGTGATATCCGCCTTTTCCTTGAGAATATCCGAGGAAAAAGGGGATGCTTTCTTTCCCGGAGCGTCCTTCACCTGCTGGACCTCAGCCAGTTGCTTTCTGAGCTCTCTCAGCTCCTTTACCAGAAAATCAACGCCTTCAGGTTGTGGGGAAACCTCTCTCATGAACAACATTATGTCTCTGAGAGGATCGACCTCCTCTTGCCGATCCTATTGCCCTGGAGGGACTTCTTGATCTGCTTCGGTACACAACTCTTTCCTTATGGTGAGAATGATCACGTTGATAGTCCATTTCCCTGACTTCGGGTATGACCTCCCTCGACCTGCTCCTTTGTCGATAATCATCTCGATGCCGAGAGGTAATGACCATTATTGCCTTCTTCGAGGCCACGGGAGTTCTGCTCCTCGATCTCCTCCTACTTCGAGAATGATCCCTAGAAACACGCATGGAACGCTTCGGCTCCTTACCCTTTCGTCGCGACTCCTCCTTATGCCCACTCCGTCCTTCGGACTGGTCATGGATAGATGCTTCGTCCCGTAATTCCGCCACCCGAAGCATCTGTTCGGCTATATCTTCTCTTTGCTTTAACAGGACTTCCATGGCTCTATCTGCTTCATCCGCCATCTTCGCCAACTTGGCAGCTCTATCCTCCTGACTACTTCTATGATAAATCTTGGTCGGTGAGCCTTCCACCTGTCCTCGACCATGATCTCGCTCCTCATCCACACCGAAAACCAATCTTCGTCTGGCCCCGCCAGGAATCTTCGGACGGAGATCTCCTGAATTATGCTTAGAGGCTGTGCTCTTGTGAGCACTTTTGGAAGGACCCAAACGATCCTTCACCGAAACACGAGGCGTTGATTTAGCTAATGACCATTGCACGCCCTCTTCAGCGTCTCATTCCCTACTCCTCATCATCTTCCAAAGTAGGTTAAACGATTGTGATTGAAAATTTTAATGACACTAGAACTCAAAAGCCCTCCTTCTAGCGCCAATGTTAACGCCAGGATCTTTCTCCACGTCCCAATCACGTAAGACGTCCTGATCCTGCACGGTAAACACAGTCAACACCGAAAGCTTGACGGCGGTTCCGTCGGGGGATAGCTCAGGTGTGAGAATTAGTAGGTGTTCAAAAAGTTAACAATGGAGGAATGTAATGTCTAGTGTCTGGAGAGAGATAATAATTCTCAATCGTGTGTATATGGGAGAATCTGAAAAATCAATATGTGTGAGAACGTACCTCTAGACGATGGCTTCCTTGCTAGGTTATACTATCTTTGCTTGGAATACTGTGCCACCCACTACTACCTGACACCCCCTCTGATCTGATGGGTTCTGCCGACTGCATGGAACTTATCCCCCTTTTTTAATCTTGTTTTCTCTGGCCCGTAGGCTATAATCCCATCCACATTAATGCATGGCAGATATCTCGGTCAACTGTCATGCTATATCATCATTACAAGTCAAAGTAATAGATATTAAGTGACCCAATGGGTTAATCCAGCAAACCGACCCGGTCCTATAGGATTTAAATAAAGCTAACACAATGACTGGGCCCAACAAGCCCCACGACTTAATTATAAAAGCCCAATGGAATAAATTAATAAATGAGCCCAATCTACCCGGCCCAAATAGGAGAAATATCATGACCCAACATTACCCCCTAGTTTTTTGTTAAACAGGATGTTTAATGGAAAACTATAAACGGTCCATGATATCAGAATTTATTAGAGGTCTAAAATAGGAAATAATTGAGGCATACCCACTTTAATGCAAAAAATGGGACGAGGGATGGCTGGATGCCCATAGCAACAAGCCCAATTGGATAAAGGATTTGAATTTGAACAAGATGGACCATTAGTTAAAAACTCAACAGTTAGGCCCAATCTGATAAGATATCCAAAGGTCGTCCCAAACATGTCCCATTCGAATTCTCATCATTACTGACATTTTTAATGCGCCGGCCTCGTTCCCTGTGTAACCGTCAGTATAAAAGGTAAACTTTACCAATTTTGACGGTTTTACCTGCTAATTTGAAATTCGAACCTTTGAGCTTTCTTCTCCTTCTCAGAAATTCTCCTTCTAGCTTTCGGGACCTCAACAATGGTGAATCCAAGCCAGATTCCTTCAAGTTCCTCTCATTCAAACCCTAACCAAGAGGGTTCGAGTGCAAACCCACCATCTCCTGCCGATTTTTTCAAGGATGGGGAACAATTTCCTCATGCCAACATCCCGTCCACCATTACGAAATCCGAGATTCGTGCCTTCCGGATTCGATACCAAATTCCAGACAATTACGCCATAAGGGCTCCTGGTCCGGAGGAGCGAATGTACCAACGACCAGACGGATGGGTCGCCATGCCTGCTACTCTTCTGGAAAAGGGGATTCGCCTACCCCTTCACGTCTTTGTCGTCACCCTCCTAGGATTCATAGGAGTGGGCTTTGCTCAGTTGGTGCCCAACTCTTACATCCACATATCTTGGCGTTCACGCTTACGCCACTTAACCGGGGTTACTCCTCTCGTCGACCTTTTCTTCACCCTTTTCTCGTGGGGTAGATCCTTAGAACGAGGGTTCGAGATCTTGAGCAAACAATCTCCACGCCCAAACGCTAAGTTCGAGAAGAGACCATCGATGAGCACTCCTTGAGCAACAAAGGTTGGCACGAGAAATGGTTCTTCATCACCGGACTAGAAATCTCTTCTCTTCGGATGGACCACCTAGATCAGAATCTCTGCGACTTTGGTGACATTCCGAAAAAAGCGTGTGTGAGGAAATGGGAGATTTTCCGACAAAGATCCTCCACAAGAATGGAGCTTTACCTTAACGACCAAACAAGCTGGGCTACAGATGATCATAAATGTAAGTTTTGAATAACTTTGCAATATAATTTCGAGGTATTTATGTGGCAAGGATCTTAATATGTGATTATTTGCGGTATCCTCGATCAAACCAACTTCTTGGAAGTGAAAGATTTGGGAGATTTTCTGGCGGGGAGGATTTCGGAGGCGAATGAAGAGCTTCCTACTGAAGAGACTTCCCGAACCGACCCCCCTACCTTTGAACCAGCACCTACTCCCCTTCGGAATGATGAACCTGAAGCCGACGAGCCTCTCATTCCTGAAGAAGTCCTCCGACCTCCCCAGGAAGAAGAAGGTTGCTAAAAAAGGGCCCAGAACTACCCCTCGCGAGATAGATCCTGAAAGCGACGAGGAGGTTCTTCCCCGAAGCAAACCAAAATCAACTCCTCCAACTGCTCTGTCCCCACACCTTCCGAATCGGCTCCAATAAAGAGGAGTCTACTTGACATACCTCTACACGATCGAGGCGAAAGTCCTTCGTGCCAAAAATTAAGATAAAAATAATTCCCTCACCATTTGAAGAACTCTGTGTCCCTCCAACTTCAACAATTGACCCCCAACCAAAACTCAAACACTGATCTTTGAGTTGGTTGGGCCAAACCTCTCATTGTCCCGAAAAGAAAACATCCTTCTGACAAACCGGCACCAGTTCAACCTCTCGCCTTTCGTCCACTCCCCGAGCCTACACCGCCGATCTCCTTCCCTAGAGCGGTACATGCAGGTCCTTCACCGGTTCATGATCGACCAGGCCTTCTCCTCCGAGACATACGACTAACGAATTCCAGCAGGATGCCATGGGTTCTCCAACTATGTGGCCCCGATTCAACGCCAACTTTCCTTTTCAACTGTTCGAGGCCTTCGTTCACGAGACCGATGACCACCGATTCGGGAACAGTACGAATGGGGACTTCTTGCATGCAAGGCATGAGCTACTTGGCGAAGGTAAATGGCTCTCTCCTTCCTCTGCTTTCCATTCTTATCTTCGTACTAAAATATCTGAAAACTGATCAAATCATACTGAACATGTACAGGCAAATGCTGTATTCGGGCGCTTGCGTCCAAGATCTATCGAGGCTGAATCCGGAGAGGAGGCGCTGAGGAAGGAGAACTCCATCCTGAAGTCTGCCTTGGCTCGGGAAAGGACCCAACGTGAAGGCATCCTTCATACCAATGAAGGACTTCAGAAAGAGTTGGCCCAAGCCAAGGAAGATGTGAAGGCCTCCAAGGAAGAACTGAAGTCGACTAAAGCACAGCATGCTGAAATCGTTAATATGAACGTTGACCTGGTTCAGAGGAGTGAAATAAGGATGAACAAGATCAAGGAGCTGAAGGCTGACGCTAAGATCTTGACCAAGACGATCCATAAGCTGGAGCGGGAAGAAACCCGTCAGAAGAATATACGGCTGCAGCTCGAACAAGAAATCCGAGAACTCAAGGCTCTTCGGGACCTTGGGCCTCCTTTGACTGATGCTCTTCGCAAAGAGATATGTGAAGAGTATCGGAACTCGGATGAAATAAATGGAGAAATAATGAGGATTCATACGGAAAGCTACGAGCTCTCTACCAAGTCGTAGTAAGGAAAAAAGTGATCAAAGCCAACTTAGATCCATACTTTGCTCGACTCTTGGATGATGAGGATCTTTGTCTGAAAGCAACGACTTATGTTTTTCTTAGGTTTTTAAAAAATACTTATAAAAACTCTATTTATTTTACCTTTTTGTAAATAAATTAGTATTAATGAGAAGTGATCCTCTTCCTTATGACTTCAGTATATTTTTACTTTCTGTCAATACTTCAATATGAATTTATATGGACAAATATACAAAAACCCCTTCGAGTATTTAACTCAAATTGTTAATTAACAATTAAGCATGTCATATAACAGATAAAGTGATGTTAAAAAACGAGGCATTCCGAACTCAACACTTAAATAAAATAAAGTAACACATACTCATCGGTCCCGAAGTGTGAGATCGGTCATTTGTTTACCACTCGGGGGGAAACAATTATATAAAAACCAAGATATAAGGATCAAGATATAAGGACCAAGATATAAGGATCAAGATATAAGGACCAAGATATAAGGACCAATTGTGACCATTGATTTACCACCCTGGTAAAATTAATATAGGATCCTTCGTCTACCACTCGGGGTAAAACGACAAATGGGCTGCCATCGAATGGCCAGCAAGTCCTACCATACCTCCTTACACCGTAGTGACCATAGGACAAATAAGACCAGGACCAATAGTGACCATTGATTTACCACCCTGGTACAATCAATATAGGATCCTTCGTCTACCACTCGGGGTAGAACAACAAATGGGCTGCCATCGAATGGCCAGCAAGTCCTACCATACCTCCTTACACCCCGAGTGACCATAGGACAAATAGGACCAGGACCAATAGTGACCATTGATTTACCACCTGGTAAAATCAATATAGGATCCTTCGCCACCACTCGGGGTAGAAAGCGACAAATGGGTTTGCCATCGAATGGCCAGCAAGTCCTACCATACCTCCTTACACTGTAGTGACCATAGGACAAATAGGACCAGGACCAATAGTGACCATTGATTTACCACCTGGTAAAATCAATATAGGATCCTTCGTCTACCACTCGGGGTAAAACGACAAATGGGTTGCCATCGAATGGCCAACAAGTCCTACCATACCTCCTTACACCGTAGTGACCATAGGACAAATAGGACCAGGACCAATAATGAAAAAGTGTCTTTTTATTGATAATGAACAATAATATACAAACTTCCGATGAATTAATTTGATCTTTATTGAAAGTATTTTCAAGCACCTTGACATGCTAAGTGTTTTTGATTTGGAACCATCTAATGCCCTTAACCGATAAGTGCGGTTTGATACTTGATCACTTCATATGGCCCTTCCCAGTTTGGCATTAACTTTCCCGTGTTTTGAGGTGTAGAAGCTTCAGCTTCTCTGAGGACGAAGTCTCCTACTTCAAATCTGCGAAGCTTGACTCCTTTATTATAATGCTTAGCTACTCTTCGTTGATAAACAACCAATTTAAGTAGAGCAACCTCTCTGACTTCTTCTAGCAGATCCAAATTGGCCTTCATCCTTCGTCATTGTATATTTCTTTGTATTGACCGACCCAAGGCTTGGAGATCCGATTTCGACGAGGACTAAGGCATCGATTACCATAGGCCGGTCGAAAAGGTGAATCCCCAAATGGTAGTCCCGGTGTAGTCCCAGTAAGCCCACAACACACGAAAGCAGCCTCCGCCATCTTCCTTTAGCTTCATCCGATCGCACTTGATCCCGATTCGGCCATCCTCACATGGTCACCTCAACTTGGCCATTTGACCGTGGATGAGCCATTTGAAGTCTTCTTATCTTTGAATCCCCAATGCTTTAAAATGCTTCAAATTTTGATCCTACTGATGGCGTCCCGTTGTCCGATATTAATACTCTAGGGATCCCAAGAGAAATACTACGGACTCTTTTATGAACTTCAAACATTCTTGCTCTCAGTAATTAACAAGTGGCTTCCGCCTCTACCCACTTAGTCATGTAATCAATAGCAACTATGACAAAGCTAACTTTGACCTTTAGCTTTAGGCAATGGACCCAGATATATCTACCCCCAGACGGTGAAGGGTATAGGAGATAAAATCGAGTATAGCTCTTCCGGTGGGTGATAATGAGATCGACCATTGAGTTGGCACTTTTCACATTTCTTGACATCTGTTGTAGCCTCTTTGAAAATTGTAGGCCAATAGTATCCTTCAAAGTATTTTGTAAGCCAAAGACTTAATACCATATGGTCACCACAAATTCCTCGTGAACCTCCCCAAGAAGAGCATACTCGCTTCGGATGGGACAAGGCACTTTAATAATGGTGAAGAGAAGGCTAATCGATAAAGGTCCCCATCAATAAGAACAAAGTTGGCGCTCTTGTATTTGATCTTTTTGCCAACATCTCGATCCAAGAAGGAAGGACGCCATCTGCTAAATACTCGATGTAGGGGTCATCCAAAGAGGTTAGATCGCTCGATACACATCAACGCTTCATGTTGAACACTTTCCGTGTTGTAGAACTTCCAAGTAAATGTATCCATTAAAACATCTCGCATCCGTAGTAGCCAACTTCGACAATGCATCGGCGATAAAATTGTCATTACGCTCTATGCCCCAAATTAATACGACGAAATCTTCAAGTCGGTCCTTCAACTCACTTGAGATACTTGATCATCCGATTTCCACGAGCTTCATAATCCCCCAATAGCTGCTTGACAACCAACTGAGAGTCACTGTAGATGATAAGGTTCTGGACCTCTAAACTCTTTGCCAATCGAACACCCTCTAGCACTGCTTCATACTCGGCTTCATTGTTTGTCGCTTTAAATCCGAATCTGATGGCCTGTTGAACTTTGAACCCGTCCGGACTTGTCAAGATAATTCACCTTACCACTAACAGTTAGGGTAGAGGAACCATCTACATATAGAGTCCAAACATTCTGATTTTGTTGAAGAACTGCAACTGCTCGATCTGTCGATTCAGCTTCCGAGAACTCGGCATCTGCTTCGGTGAACGAACATTCTACCATGAAATCGGCCAAAGCTTGACCTTTGATAGCGGTTCGGGGATGGTATTCGATGAAAAACTGGGACAATTCCATAGTCCATGCCGCTAGTCTACCTGAAACTTCTGGCTTGCCCATCACTTTCTTCAATGGCTGATCCGTGTAGACAACCAGGAGCCGACCTTGAAAATATTGCCGAAGCTTTCTACTAGCAATTATTAAAGCAAAGGCAAATTTCTCAATATTCGGATACCTGGTTTCAGCATCTCGCAGGACGTGACTAACATAATAGACCGGATCTTCCTTCCATTTGAACTCCCGACCAAAGACCGCTCAATCGCTAACGAACTTCTTTGCGGAATCACGGATATAAGGTCTCTGTTGGAATGGGCTTTACCAATAAAGGAGCCGAAGAAAGATACGCCTTTATGCCTTGGAAGGCGTCTTCACACTCTGAAGTCCACTGGAACGTCTTCGCATTCTTTGGCCCTTTCAATGTATCAAAGAAAGGAAGGCACCTCTCTGCAGATCTGGCGACGAACCTCCTCAAAGCTGCAATCCTGCCAGTCAGACGTTGGACATCTTTGAATGACCGAGAGTCTTCATATCAATAATGGCTCAATCTTCTCCGGATTGGCCTCGATACCCCTTTGACTGACAAGATAACCCAAAAACTTCCCTGCACCGAGGCCAAAAGTGCACTTGGCCGGATTAAGTCTCAGTTGACGATGACGGACAGTCTGAAAGCACTCCTCTAGATCGTCCAAATGACTCTGAACCTGCATGCTTTTCACGATCATGTCATCGACGTATACCTCCATGTTCCTTCCCAGCTGCCTATCGAAGATGAAGTTCATCATTCTCTGGTAAGTGGCTCCAACATTTATAAGGCCAAAAGTCATCTTCTTATAGGCGACAATCGAATCTGTGTGTAATAAACGCCATCTTTGGGATACCCTCTTTACGCATGGATATCCGGTGATAACTTCGAAAAGCATCCATAAAGCTTAGTAATGCATACCCAAAGTGGCATCGATAAAATTTGATCAATATGGGGCGGAGGATAAAAGTCCTTCTGACAAGCTTTATTGAGGTCGGTGTAGTCGATGCAAACCCGCCATTTTTCATTCTCGCTACGCACCAACACCACATTTGTCATCCACTCGGGATAATCAATTTCATAGATGAAGTCGGCGACCAATGACTTTTGCTATTTCCTCATCAATGATTTTACATCGTTCGAAGCGCAAAGATCCGTCTTTTCACCGAACCGCTTCTTCGAGGATCTACATTCGGTTATGCTCGGCTACCTTCCGACTAACTCTGGGCATGTCCTTGGTTCCCATGCAAAAATATCCGCATAGCAGCGTAATAGTTCTATAAGGTTTGTCCGAAAAGGTTCTGGTAGACCTGAACCGATCTTCACGGTCTTGTCTGGCTTTCCAAGGATCAACTCGACCTCCTCCGTCCCTCCGGCAGGAACCACCATCGGTTCAGAACTACTTTCGGTAAATGGCTCAATCTCAATTGTCATCGCTTTGCTTTTGTTTCGACCCCCCCACTCGGAGAAATGACAAGATTCCTAGAGCATCGTCGGGCTAGATCCAAGTCCCCGCCACCTCTCCTACTCCATGAGCCGTGGGGAACTTGACCTTGAAATGAGGGATGGAGGTCACGACTTGGAGAGCAGTTAAAGTAGGTCTTCCCAGTATAGCATTGTAAGCTGAATCAACGTGCACAACATAAAATTTACATACTATTTCGACCTGCTGGGGTGCTGTGCCGAAGATAACCGGGAGTTCAATAGTGCCTGCAACTTTGTCCGGATCATTGCTGAAGTTGTATAAAGGAGCTTCCTGCCCGACCTCCATTTTCTGCCCATCAAGGTGCATCCTCTGATAGGCATGGGCGTATAGAATATCCACTGAAGATCCATTATCTATCATCATGCGCTTCATGTCCACCGTGCCCACTTGCGCTGTGATCACCAAGGCCCCCTCATGTGGCTCGATGGGTTCTGAAGGATAGTCAGCGTCGGTAAATGATATGACAGTCCCGGGGAATGGTCTATCCGCCTTGAGGGAGCATCATCACGATCATGACCGAATCCAGGTAAGCCCTTCTCTTCCTCCCTATCAACTTCCCTGCAGATCCACCGGTTATCACATCGATGACATGCCTTGGCGGCGGTACTGGAGCCCTTTGAACCGTCTGAACAGTACGGTTAATGTTCTGCTGATCATTTACGGCCACATACTGCACCAACAAGCCATCCTTAATCTTCCTCTCCACAAAGTCTTTCAAATTGCAACACTCGTTAGTGTCGTGGCGGTGACTTTGATGATATAGCCACAATACTTACGAGAGTTACCCCGCTGGTTCGGTAGGTATCACGGGGTGGCTCGAAGAAAGGTTGATTTCTGATTTGATCCAGAATTATCGATCTATCAGTGTTTAGTTTGGTGTAGACCTTATTCACCTTCGGGGCCAGAACGGAGGGATGACTGCTTCCTTGCCGCCAGGAATTATTGTATTTTTTCGAACTGCCCTCTGTCCGATCATTATGCCCCCCCGTTCTCCTCTGTTCAACTTCGGCCTTAGGAGCTACTGACTCTTTCACCTGACCCAAAGGAGGATGCTTCAGGCTGTTCATAGCTTCTTCCACGACGATATAGCCTTCCGCCTTGTCAAAGGCTTCGGCCAAGCTCTTCGGATGGTTGAACATCAACTTCTTCACCAACTTTTCGGACTTTACTGCATCCAATCCATTCGAACAAACCTACGACTGAGATCATTAAGATCGGACACCGACCGACCACTTCTGAACCTCTTTACATCTTGGCCTAAAGATTCATTTGTAATCTACGGATCGTGCTGGAAGAACCCAGAGGCTTTCCTCTTCTTCTATTTACTCCTTAAACGGGCATGGAATTTATCACAAAGTTCACCCACGAGGATATTGAATCCAAGGCAAAGTTCCTAACCACCGCCTCGCATCCTTTCTCGGTATTCGTAACAAAGGTATGGCACTTGGCGAAAGATCGGTGAAGTCGTAATAGTCCATTAGCCATTTGACGCGGCTATGATCATAAGGATCCCGGTTCCCATCGTAACTTTCCATGCAAGGCAATTTTTAGTGATATCCGCCTTTTCCTTGAGAATATCCGAGGAAAAAGGGATGCTTTCTTTTCGGGCGTCCTTCACTGCTTGGGACCTCGGCCATTTTGCTTTCGAGCTCTCTCGGCTCCTTTACCGGAAAATCAACGCCTTCAGTTGTTGTGGAAACCTCTCTCATGAACAACATTATGTCTCGAGAGGATCGACCTCCTCTCTCTTGCCGATCCTATTGCCTGGAGGGACTTCTTGATCCGCTTGGGTACACACTCTTTCCTTATGGTGAGAATGATCACGTTGATAGTCCATTTCCACGACTTGGTATGACCTCCTCGACCGCTCCTTTGTCGATAATCATCTCGATCTTGAGAGGTAATGACCATTATTGCCTTCTTCGAGGCCACGGGAGTTCTGCTCCTCGATCTCCTCCTACTTGAGAATGATCCTAGAAACACGCATGGAACGCTTCGGCTCCTTACCCTTTCGTCATGACTCCTCCTTATGCCCACTCCGAGTCCTTCGATTTGGTCATGGATAGATGCTTCGTCAGACTAATTCCATACCAAGAAGCATCTCTTGGCTATATCTTCTCTTTGCTTTAACAGACTTCCATGGCTCTATCTCGCTTCATCCGCCATCTTCGCCAACTTGGCGACTCTATCCTCCCGACTACTTCTATGATAAATCTTGGTGGTGAGCCTTCCACTGTCCTCGACCATGATCTCGCTCCTCATCCACAAAAAACCAATCTTCGTCAGCCCCCCAGAATCTTGACGGAGATCTCTGAATTATGCTTAGAGGTCAGGTTTCTTGTGAGCACTTTTGGAAGGACCCAAACGATCCTTCATCAAACACGAGGCGATGACGAGCTAACTATGATACCATTGCACCCTTTCCATGCGTCTCATCCCTACTCCTCATCATCTTCCAAAGTAGGTTAAACGATTGTGATTGAAAATTTTAATGACACTAGAACTCAAAAGCCCTCCTTCTAGCATTGATGTTAACGCCAGATCTTTCTCCACGTCCCCAATCACGTAAGACGTCCCGATCCTGCCGCGGTAAACACAAATAACACCGAAAAGCTTCTTGGCCCGGTTCCGTCGGGGGGATAGCTTGTGTGAGAATTAGTAGGTGTTCAAAAAGTTAACAATGGAGGAATGTAATGTCTAGTGTGCGGAGAGATAATAATTCTCAATCGTGTGTATATGGGAGAATCAAAAATCAATATGTATGAGAACGTGCCTCTAGACGATGGCTTCCTTGCTAGGTTATACTATCTTTGCTTGGAATCTTCGTGCCACCCACTACTACCGACACACCCTACGATCTCGATGGGTTCTGCCAATCGCATAGAACTTATCCTCGCTTTTGGCCACTTTACCTACGCACGGCCTATAATCCCATCCATATTAATACATGGCAGATATCTCGGTCAACTGTCATGCTATATCATCATTACAAGTCAAAGTAATAGATATTAAGTGACCCAATGGGTTAATCCAGTAAACCGACCCGGTCCTATAGGATTTAAATAAATCTCAAAAAGACTGGGCCCAACAAGCCCCACGACTTAATTATAAATGCCCAATGGAATAAATTAATAAATGAGCCCAATCTACCCGGCCCAAATAGGAGAAATATCATGACCCAACATTAGACGCTACTAACAGAAAACCCATAATTAAACGATGGGGAGTAGTTCTACGCAGAGCATCAAAAGCCAACAGATAACCAACATCAACTGGAGCTTCCAGGAAAACTTTGAAAGAGCAGTCCTGATTTCTAGCCGAATGAAAGAGACAATCCGCAAGTTTGTTCGCCTCTCGGTAGATGTTTAGAAGACGAACTTTCCACTTCCAAGTTAAGAGGCTCCTGCACGTATGACAGCCGAAGGAGGAATCCAACCCACAAAGGAAAGTAAATTAGGAGCGAAGTTTCGAAATAAGGACCAAAAACATAAAATTTGGAGCCTGCATAAAAGTATCTTTAACCATCAAATTAATAATCCTGTTGAGATTGAAAACCCAGCTTATTCCTATTTAACCATAGAATCCAGACAGCATAAGCAAAAATAACCAAAAAAAAGTGAAAATGTCCCATTTTCCTGTTCCATTTTCCGGTCCATGTAGAAGCACTCAAAATAACCGACCAAGGTAAGTTATTAGACACCATAAGTTTGGTAATTTGCAGATTCCATTTAATCCAGTCTTTAAGATCCATTTGGAAGAATTTTGGAACAGAGGATTGTGCATGCAACCTAAACCAAAAATCTCTAGAAATATCTCGTCTCTGGCCATATATATGAGCAGGGGCTTCCCGAAATTTTTTACAGAGGGCATATTTGATCAGTCAACCAAATGAAATTCAATTTTGTTGGGATCTTAAGATGAAGAAGCTTCCAGAAGAAAATTTCAGATTTGGGGGAATATGAATCTTCTATTTGTTCCCCTCTGCTCCCACCAAAAGCGAGACTACTGCATTAATATACTTACAGATGGACTTAGGATTTTTGAAACACATCATGTAGCAGGATGGTATAGCAAGGGCCACTGACTTGGTTAAAACTTCCCTCCCATCTTCTCAGAGATATTTTTTCTTCCATCCCTCCAATTTCGCAACAACTTTTTCTTTGATACTAGTTAAGGCTTCTTACTTTGATCTCCCCCATTCTGTTGGAATTCAGAACTTCTGGTCTTAGCTTGTTAGAATATTTTATTTCTTTAAGTGGCCTCTACTATTTATGTAATTATTGAGTTTATATTTTGTATTAATTTAATCATTTTATTTATGAGTTTGATAATTAATTATGTGGCCTATAAATAATATTCTTAATAGTATTTGGCATAATGGACTCTAGGGTTTCATAATTTTGATGGACGATTTTGACCCTTAGCTATTCTCTAAATAAAACAGTTAGGGGCAATTGAAGACCTTCACCTTTAAGCGCAACGGAAGCGTAATATATACAAGATGACTTCTCTCAATTCATGTAAGTACTTATTATTATGATTATTAATTTTATTTTATTTTATGCAACGTTCCTGTATAATTTATTCAATATTTGATATCAGAGCATAGTTACGTTATTGTATAGAATAAATTAATTACGTAATTATGCTAGATTTTTTTTTTTAATTCTGCATAATCTCTTTAAGGAATTGCCAAGCCAAACCTATATGTGAAAAGTGACTTGTTCAATATATGTTGAAAAATAATTCTTATTCTTTAATACTTACTTTTCATTATCAAAGTATCTATGGTATCATGTTGGCAATATTAAGCATTCTGTTTAGATTACAGTATTATGCTATCATGTATTTAAGTTAAAAATAAAAATAATAATTAGGTGAATATTTATAGTTAATTCATGTCCTGCTACGTTTATTGTTATGGTATGAACATCCTTTTCTGAATGTTCAAAACATAATTGCATCATGCTACGTTCATTCAGTATGTTCATATGCTGCTATGCTCATTCAATTTATTCAAATGTTGGATATCAAGTATTATGTTGAAGTATCATGTATTGTAATTCAATTACTTAATTTTCGGTTTAAAGCATTATTGCATCATGCTTAGTATTTTTTTAAATACCTAAAATTCATGTCTTACTGTACATGAGACTAAAATAATATTTAATGGTTATTTATGTATTTCTAATTATATTCATATAATATTATTTTATATTATGTCCTTATGTACTTAGTTATAAAAAATTAATGTTAATATTTTATAATCAATTCATGTTCATAATTATATATCATAATTTAGATTTTGGAACATGATATATTATTAGGGCTTTAAAATTGTTACATTTAAATTATTATAAATAATGTTAATTTTCAAACTTGATTAATATATTGTTTAAAGAAAATTGAGTTTGATCATAATAATTTACATGTATGTGTGACTCTTTTATTGTTAAAATTAATAATCAACCCAACGGAGGGTTATTAATTGAAACAATTAAAGATTAAGAAAAGTCATATAATGTTACATTTAATAAATGAATATTTTAATTTTACCCAACGGAAAATTAGAATTAGAATTTATTAAATGAAATTTTATTGCTTAAGTAACATGTTTATTTCGTTTCTGCCCAATGGGTGTTGCGTGGATAAATGTGTTGTGCATTATTTTATGGGGATGTTATTAACATATTATTAATTGGACCAACGAAAGATTGATAATTATGCACCAACGACTCATTAAAATCTTTTTTTTTTTGGGTGTTGTAAATAGATTTTATCTAACTAACTGCTTGCCCTACAGTTGGTTTTTATTATGATTAATTATTAATTATTGTTGTACATTGTGGATTTCTTTTAGTTTTTTTGTAAGCATGTTTATGAGCTTGATTATGTTTCGACATTGACTCTAACTAGTATTTCTGGGTATCTGTCTAGAATTGAAACCTTGAATGAAACTAATTTTACTGCTTGAAAAGTGTAAGTGAAATTTGTTCTCAGCACTATGATTTTGGACTATGCACTACGAGTGGATCATCCTGCTCCACTTACAACTACTAGCTCAATTAAGCAAAAGGATATTTATGAAAGTGGGAGCGATCCAACTGCATGTCCCTTATAATTATGAAAAACTCTACTACGACAGCTATTCGAGGAGCCATTCCTGACTCTGAGAATGCTAAAAGAGTACTTAACTTTAGTCGAGGAACAATTTAAGGGTTCTTCTAAAACTCATGCAAGTACTCTTATTTTAAAAATGCTCACTAGTAGGTATGATGGGGTTAGTGGAGTGCGCGAGCACATTATGATGATGAACGACATGACCTTTAAATTAAAGGGTATGAACATGGCGATTTCTGAGGGTTTTCTTGTTCACTTCATTATGATTCCTCTTCATGCACAATTTGATCTATTTAAGATCAATTATAACATGCAGAAAGAAAAATGGAAGATGAGCGAGTTAATTGCCATGTGCGTCCAAGAAGAAGAAAGGCTTAAGATTAAAAAACCTAATGTTGCTCATTTAACTACCACTAGATCTCATAAGAAGAAGGCTCATAAAAAATGGCAAAGGTTTTAAGAAAAAGGATAAGCAAATTAATTTCTACCAAAACAAATAAGGCAAATTATTCAGGTAACAACTCTGAGGTAGGTCCTAAATGTCACTTATGTAAGAAGCAAGGACATATTCAGAAAGAATGCCCTAAATTCAAAGAATGACTTGAAAAGAAAGGTATATCGTCCTTCAATTATGTAACTTATGAATTCTTTCTAATTGATGTTCCTTCTAATATATGGTGGCTTGACACTGATGCTATGGTTCACATTACTAATTTATTGCATGGATTCCTTTCAAAGAAGACACTCCAAAAGGGGGAAAGAACCATTAAAGTTGGCAATGAAGAGTCTATACAAGTTGAAGCTGTATGAACTCTTCTTTTAGTTTTGGAGAGTGGTTTCATCTTGTATTTATATGATACACTTTATGTTCCCAGTATGACACATAATTTAATTTCTGTATCTAAACTTGACGTTGATGGATTTTCGTTTAAGTTTGGGAATAATAAAATAATTATTTATCATTACTCTCATGTTATTAGTTACGGCTCTTTGAGGAAACCTCTATGAGATAAATTTGGATAATGTCTTTTCTGAATCCTTGTTAACAATGAATGTGACAGAAAGTACCTCTAAAAGTGGAAATAAGAGAAAACTAGATAATGAGAATTCTTCAAAATTGTGGCATCAACGCTTAGGTCATATTTCAAAAGACGGAATGCAACGTCTTGTAAAGTATGAAATTCTTCATTCACTAGATTTTTCTGATCTTGACCATTGTATTGAATGTATAAAAGGAAAATTTGTGAAAGGTAATAAGAAAGGACCAATAAGAAGTAGTGCACTTCTTGAGGTGATTCACACTGATATATGTGAACCATTTTCTCCAAGAATTGGTGGACACAAATCTTTCATTACGTTCATTGATGACTATTCTTGTTATACTTATGTCTACCTGATTAATGAAAAATCTAAATCATTAAATATGTTTAAAGTTTTCAAGGCTGGAGTTCAAAATCAACTTGACCGAAAAATTAAAGTAGTGAGATCAGATAGAGGCGGAGAGTATTATGGTAAACACTCCGATACAGGTCATAGTCCTGGCCCATTTGCCTTATTTTGTCAAGAAAATGGAATCGTCACTCAGTATACAATGTCTGGTACACCGCAATAGAATGGTGTAGCTGAGAGGCGAAATCGTACCCTTATGGATATGATATGTAGTATGTTATGCAATTCTAGCTTACCTGTGTTTTGTGGACTGAGGCATTAAAGACAGCTGTTCATATTTTAAACCGGGTTCTTAGAAAATCTGTCCCTAGCACTCCTTATGAAATTTGGACAGGTAGGAAACCTAGTTTAAAATACTTATGGGTGTGGGGGTGTGGGGCTGTCCAGCCGAGGCTAAGATTTTGAATCCACAAATAAAGAAACTTGATTCTAAAACCATTAGTTGTCATTTCATTGGATATCCTGAGAGATCTAAGGGTTTTCGATTTCACTGTCCTACGCATACCACTAGAATTGTTGAGACTAGGCATGCATAGTTTTTATAGAATGGTGATTTAAGTGGGAGTGGTGAGCTTAGAAAAATTGATCTTGAAGAAAACAGGTTTTATGTTTCTAATCCTGTAATTCAAGAGGGTGAGGCACAATAACCTCCCATTGTGGCGAATGATGCCCCTGAGATAGCTGAGCCACCACCTAATGTTGAACCTCACATTATTGAAAATCAAATTCCTGAAATTGTGCAGCCTTTACGTAGGTCTGAAAGACCTAGAAAGCCTATTAATTTTGATGATTTTATAACCTATCTTAATGAGTTTGACTATGATTCATGTAATATTAATTATCCTATCTCCTATAAAGAGGCCATTACGAGTGCTCAATCAACTCAATGGCTTAAAGCCATGAATGATGAGTTGAAATCAATGGAGCTTAATAACGTTTGGGATCTTGAAGAATTACCAAAAGGTTTTAAACCTGTTGGTTGCAAGTGGGTCTATAAGACCAAATTAGATCCTAAAGGGAACGTTGAAAGGAATAAAGCTCGATTGGTTGCTAAGGGTTTCACTCAAAAGGAAGGTGTGGATTATAATGAAACTTTCTCTCCAATATCCAAGAAAGATTCATTCAGAATAGTCATGGCTTTAGTAGCTCATTATGATTTAGAGTTACATCAGGTGGATGTTAAAACTGCATTCCTTAATGGTAACTTGCATGAGAATGTCTATATGGCACAACCAGAAGGTTTTTTTTGGTTAAAGGCAAGGAACATATGGTATGTAGACTTAAGAAGTCCATATATGGGTTAAAACATGCTTCTCGACAATGGTATCTTAAGTTTCATGAGGTGATAAGTAATTTTGATTTTTTAAGAAAAAAATATAGTGGATCAATGCATATACTTGAAGGTCAATGGGAGTAAATTTGCTATTCTTGTTTTGTATGTTGATGATATACTACTTGCAAGTAATAACTTAGACATGTTGCATGAGACCAAATGTTTTCTTTCTGGAAATTTTGATATGAAGGATATCGGTGAAGCCTCTTCTGTTATAGGTACTGAAATTCATCGAGATAGGTCTCGCGGGACATTAAGATTGTCCCAAAGAGCTTATATTGACAAAGTTCTTAACAAATACAACATGCAAAATTGCTCCCCTACTGTCGCTCCTATTGTTAAGGGTGACAAATTTGGCTCATATCAATGTCTTAAGAATCAACTTGAACATGATCAAATGAATCTTATTCCCTATGCTTCTGTGGTTGGGAGTCTTATGTATGCTCAAGTTCGTACACGTCCAGATATAGCGTATGTAACTGGCATGCTTGGACGTTACCAGTCAAATCTAAGTTTGGATCATTGGAAAACAACCAAAAAGGTTTTACGTTATTTACAGGGTACTAAGGATATTATGCTTACATTTAGAAAAACAGATAACCTTGAAGTTGTTGGTTATTATGATTCTGATTTTGTTAAGTGTAAAGACGAAAAGAAATCTACATCAGGGTACATCTTTATTCTTTTAGGAGGCCCTATTTCGTGGAGAACTCATAAGCAGGAGTTAACTATCACTTCCACGATGATGGTAGAATATGTGGCTTGTTATCATGCTACTTGTCACGCCATATTATTAAGGAATCTTATTTCAGGACTTAAGGTTGTAGATTCCATTTCAAGGCCATTGAAAGTATTTTGTGATAATAATTATGCTGTTAGTTTTTTCCAACAACACCATTTCGAGTGGTGCTGGATCATACCTCGACACTAAGTACTTATTTGTCCGGGAAAGAGTTGAAGATCAAAACGTTGTCATTAAGTATATTAGTACGCATGATATGTTAGCGGATCCACTTACGAAAGGCTTACCACCCAAGCTCTTTTTAGAGCATGTTGCTGGCATGGGTTTAACTGGTAATCTTAATTAGTAAGTTATTTTGATGTAAGACAACAATTTAGAGCTCGTTGTTTTGAACTTCACATTATGTTTATGGTTTTCTATTCTCTTTATTGTGCACACTTGAGAACTTATGAGCAAACGGTACGGTAATGTTTTGGACCATATGAATGAGTTTAATCTATTACCACTTATGTAAACTCTATTCATACCTGTTATGCTTAATGTTAATCTTTGTTCTAATAAAAGTACTAATTGTGTAACTAATGGGGATCTTGTGTTAATAATGACACAAAGATTGTATTAATTCGTATTGGTATTTTTATTTGAACAGGATGTAGACATTAAATTAATACTTGGCCAAATTAATGATTGTAAGCGTTATGTTTTGTATATAAATAGTATTTCGGCCAAGTGGAAAAATGTTAGAATATTTTATTTCCTTATGTGGCCTCTACTATTTATGTAATTATTTAGTTTACATTTTGTATTAATTTAATCACTTTATTTATGGGTTTGGTAATTAATTATGTGGCATATAAATAATATTCCTAATAGTATTTGGCATAATGGGCCCTAGGGTTTCAAATCTTGATGGACAATTTTGACCCTTAGCTATTCTATAAATAAAACAGTTAGGGTTTGGTCCCAATTGTCGTCTCAAGAACTTTATACACACCTATACATTCATCCTAAGATTGAGAGAGGCAATTGAAGACCTTCACCCTTAAGCGCAGCGAAAGCGTGATACATACAAGATGGCTTCTCTCAATTCATGTTAAGTACTTATTATTATGATTATTAATTTTATTTTATTCTATGAAATAACACATTCCTGTATAATTTATTCAACAACTCTTTCTTCACTTGAATCAAAATTCCAATCCAAACTCAAAAGCAGGTTGAGGTACTTTTTGGAATTGTAAGTAACACTTGTGTTGAGAGCTCGACAGCCTCGACTGAACTCTTCTACGGTATTCTCCTTGGCCTCAGAGCTAAAAATAAGGCATGATTTGTTAAGGTTTATTTTTTGACCAGAAGCTGCACAACATTTTTGAACGGTGGAGTTTAGGGACAAATAATCAACCACATTGGTGTTTGAGTAAAAAGTGTATCATTAATGACGTGAGGAGGATAACCTTGAGCTTAATACCAGAAATTCTCACACCCTGAGCTTCAACACCAACAAGTCTTGATAATGCATCAACCATAATGATGAAAATATAAGGTCAGGTAAGGGGTCACCCTGTCTGAGGCCACAACTAGGAAGTAGTTTAGCAATCCTCGAGCCATTTACCTTAATGTTATATGGGACTGTTCTCATGGTGTTGGAACTTTTGACTCATAACTTTGAAGCTACTGGAAAAGGCTAGTGCGATGTGTAGTAGAGTGGACCGGAGTGAGGGGGCGAAGCTCCCTAGCCAGTACAAGGCTAGGAGTGGCGCGGGGTGCGCCAGGATCGGTGCAGGTTCTGCATGTGTGGCGTGGGGCGTGCTAGAGGTGGTTTGGAAACGGCATGGGGCGCGCTGGTCGGCGGACAGAGTTTTACTGGTTCGTTTGTTGGAAGGACATTATGAGTATTTGAGCCATAATGTGAAGTAGGGTTGGAATATAATTAGTAGCTATAAATACTATCTATTGTAAATCTCTATGTAACTGAAATCATCAATAAAACAAAAAGCCACTTGTGGAGTACCCAAATTGGGGAACCAAAAAATCTCTGTGTTAATTCTCTATTATAGTGTGCGTGTGTGTGATCCTAATTCTAATAAATTGGTATCAAAGCTAGGTTTGATTGAACACACGAAGAACGATGACATCAAATTCGCCGATTACAAAGTTTGACGTGATGAAGTTTGATGGGACTGGGAATTTCGGGCTATTGCAACAGAGGGTAAAGGATCTGTTGGTGCAGCAGGGATTGGTGAAGGCGTTAAAGAAGAAACCGGAGTCCATGACGACCGATGACTGGGATGAACTCCAAGCTAAGGCGGTAAGTACAATTCGTTTGTGTCTAGCAGACGAGGTTATGTATCACGTGATTGGTGATGAATCGTCATCGTGTGTATGGAGTAAACTAGAATCCAGGTATATGTCTAAGTCATTGACAAATAAGCTGTTTCTGAAGCAGAAGTTGTTTGGGTTAAAGATGATTGAAGGTTTAGAACTTATTCGACATATTCATACATCCAATCAAATAATTAGTTATTTGCTAAGGATTGAAGTGACATTCGAAGAAGAAGACCAGGCGCTGATGTTGTTGTGTTCTCTACCGGGTTCCATGGAGAATCTTGTTACAACCCTCCTATGGGGAAAAGAGACTCAGAAATTAGAAAAAGTCACTTCTTCTCTACTGATGTTTGTGGCGCCCCCAAATTCAGACATTCATATCTCGAATTTGGTTCGTCACGTGCTAATTCTAATATCATACTAAAATCATCAACAACAAAAATAATAGAATAATTTACATTGATATAATATAAAAATTCGCGTCCCAAGGTATCGTAACCATTACTACAATAATCCAGTGATTAAACTTAAACATAATTTAATCATCCTTAATACATCATTATAATAATAATAATAATAATAATAATAATAATAATAATAATAATAATAATAATAATAATAATAATAATAATAATAATAATAATACTTCTACACTTAAAGGACTAAGCTATTCTGTAGCCTTGCCCTTTCCTTTGTGCTTTCCTTATGTACCACCTTGCTTTGCCTTAACTATAATGTTTTTAGGGAAGCAAGATTGAGCAACAAATTTTCCCAACAAGTAATATAACAATAAGAATAAGCAGTTATAACGTTTGAAAAGGTATAAGTGATAGGTATAATTTTATATATTTTGATGATAACAATTATGTTTTTAAAATATGTAATTATTGAATTATATTTCCTTATTTTATTTTAACTATTTTTCTGTTTTTACTTGAATTAATTTTTATTGACCTTTTTAAATTTATATGTCAAGTGTTAAATAAATTAATTCATATAATATTCAAAAAGCAAAAGAAACCCTATTTCTTTTTCTAAACCAAAGTTGGGCAAAAATATTTTATGCATGCATACTAAAAAAACATATAGTACTAATTCTTAAACCAAGTATATATATATATATAAATATATATATATATATATATATTAGATATAATATATTAATAATAATACATATATCATGTGCTGCCTTAGTTAAAAATACCAAGTATATGAAAGTGCCATTCTTTTTGGGACAAAACGCGTGAGTGTTGCTGGCATTTGGCTTAAACACACATGGTCAAAATTTAGCATTTATTGATAAGTAAGTAACTTTTTGCCTGGGTGGAATTTAATCTACTACCGCGTAAAAGTTTGCTTTAATCCGGACCATTCAATTCAAAAATACTTCATCTATACCGTGCATTTGAAATCAGTTTTGCAAAATTATATTTTTGCCCCAACTTCAAAAATTCTATAAATATGGAGTATTTCATTCATTTGATTTTTACCAATTCAATGAAAATAAAAGCATACTCTCCTTGTCTACATTCTCTCTAAGCTTTATATCTCTTCTTACAAAAGTTCTAATTATTTTTGAAGAGAAAAATTGGTCCAAGTATTGAGATAAGTTTAATTTCTGTTGAATTATTTCTTACTTGTATTATATCTATAGATATACAAATACACATTGTTACACAATTTTATATATCTATATTTCATCTATTTGTCAAATAAAAAGGATACTTGGGCATATGAAGGCTCTGGAGATACACCTCTATGGAGAGGAATTGAATCATACGATTCCTTATAGTCTTTAGTAACCTTTTATCGACATTATTTATATAAATATCATAAAATAGATCGACACTTGATAGCTCAAAACAACAACTTGAGATATTTTGCTCCAAAAAGAGTAGTCATCCGAACTGGATTTGAGAATCGTAATGATTTATTGAAAATATTTATATAAATATCAATTGTGATAATTATAAATTTTGTTATACTTAGACGCCGCAAGGCTACGGAGATACACCTCTACCAAGAGGAATTCAAACCGTACGATTCTTTATAGTACTAAGTGACATTATCTATAAAAGTTCACATAATAGATAAAATATTCTTATATATTATTTGAGTTAAACAGTAATTATTTGTTATATCAGTTTGTGTTTAACTGATTTAAATATTACATTTGATGAATATTGTTTGATTTGATTTATTCTTTTATACAAGTATTGATTCATAAAAATAATTCATATAATACTTGGTAAAGACTATCTAAGAAACAATTCTATATTATCCATAGAAAAACACTATTTATTTTATAGAATTGTTAATTCTTTATAAAGTGCCTTAAAATCTTATATTTTCTTAATCAGAAGCATCGGTGGATCTAAACAAAAGTTCTATCTGCTTTAAAGAAGCTTATTGTTGAATATAAAAGTCCTTGAACTTTTATACTAATATATTTGTTCTTAATTTTCTATCTGCTTATTTGAGAAGCATTAATCTGTACTTAATTCTTATCAGCTTATTGAAGAAGCATATTGTTGTAAATTATTTTTTGTAAACAGAGAAAGGATTAGAGTTATTTTATTTTATGTATTTGTGAGAAAGACAAATAATTCTTCGACCAAGACCAGAGTCTTAGAGAGGTCGGTATGGAAGTTGGGTCTCTAGTGTACTTGTGAGGTGAGGAAGAGGTTTGTTGTTTCAAGACGGATCATAGAATAGAACTAAACTCAAAAGGTGGTACAACTAGACTTGAGGAAGGAGTGGGGAGCTTGCTGTCCAAGATAGAATAGTTGAATAGTTTGAAGTTTGTCTATAAAACTTTGTAAAAGGCTTCTCACTTTGTTGAAGGAGTTTTTATTCTTGATAGTAATAGGATCTCAAGTTCAAGTAGGGACTTGAGGCTGGGCGTAACAACATACCAAGGGGTGTATGTTGTGAACCAGATAAATCTCTGTGCATTGTGATTGAATTTCTATCTTCTTGCACGCTAATTGCTAAAGTTGCTAATTAATAATAAAAATTCAAAAAGGCCTAAATATAATTTTGAACTTGTAATAATCTATTCAACCCCCCCTTCTAGATTATTACCTTTCAATTGGTATCAAACTAGTGCTCTTTAACTTGTTTGTTGAGTATATACAGGCATACCTAAGAGTAGATCCATGGCCTCTGATACTCTTTTTTGGTTGCGGGGAAGGAATTATACATGTCCAGACCTCCACTATTTGATGGTACCAACTTTGCCACCTTGAAAAACAGATTCAAAATCTATGCTAAATCTCAAGGAATCAAAATTTGGTGTGCCATCGAACGAGGTGTACAAATTCCAACCAAAATCCAAGGAAAAAAGATTGTCGAGAAAGACATATATGAATTCACCACTGAAGAAGAAAAAATCATGAATATTACATCCCGACCGGAACAAGTGCTAACCAGTGCTTTGATTGAAAAAGAATATAAAAGAGTTAATAACTGTAAAAATGCGAAACAAATTTGGGAAAAAATGATTGTAACCTATGAAGGTACCAATCACATCCAAGAAACCAGAAAAGATGCTCTAATTCAACAACATGAAAGTTTCAAGCTTGAAGAAGGAGAAAAGATCATTGATATGGAAACTCGGTTTTCCAGAATCATTGATGAGCTAGAGCAATTGGGAAAAACATACACTACAAATGAGAAAAATAGAAGAATTCTCAAAGCCCTTCCATCCATCCGGAAAATGAAGGTTCTGACAATAAAAAGAAATGCAAGATCTAACCACATATCCTATGGATAATCTCATTGGAAATCTTCGTGCCCACGAAGTCGATATGTTAAATCGAAAAAAAAGCTGGATCGGACCACGGATCTCAAAAAGAAAGGAATCGCCTTCAAAACTCTTTTGGTGGATCAAGAAAGTGACGATGAAGAATTAAATGAAGAACTTCTCGGTCTGAACAACAATGAAGTTGCTCTCTTGTCCGAACAATGAAGTTTCAAAGCTCTCTTGTCCGAAAAGCAAACAATTTTCAAACCAAAGGCGCTTGAGGAAATAGTAATTTCAAACAAAGAAAAGAAGGATTTGTCCAAAACAAAAAGAAGGATATGGCAAAACAAATCAAGCTTGGCATGAAAACAAATTTTGACAACTTCAACAACTTTTCAAATAAATGAAGAACACTTTTTTTAAACCAAAGAAGCCTTGAGGAGGAAATTTCAAAGCAAATAACAACAACTTGAAGTACCAATCAAATGAAAATTCAAACACATGTTTGAATGTAAGCGACTGGACACTTCAAGAAGGATTGTCCAAAACTAGTCAACAACAAAAAGTTCTTGTAGTGAAGAAGGATGGGATCTAAGTGACGAGGAAGAAAGCTATTTGAACAAAATCGAAGAATTGCAAATCTACTGCAATGGCGGATAATGACTCATCACCAAAGATCTGAGGTAAATTCTGAACACCAATTACCTAGCACCTCATTTTCTTCATACACACTAGAAGATATAAATGAAGAACACTATGAATTACAAGAAGCATATAATTATTTATATGGAAGTACTGAACTATTATAAGAAGAGTTAGAAAGATTAAGAAAAATAAATACAAGTCTGGAAATTGAAAATGCTAATTTAATTATCACCAAAGAAAGTTTAAATGAAATAAACTTAGAAAATAAAGAAGAATTAGAACAACTTAAGAAAATTAATAAAAATCTTGAAATAGAAAATTTCTCACTTATTATCTCAATTGAAAATCTTGAAATTAAAAATTCAACACTTGCTGTAATCAATGAAGATAATCAAGTACAAGATCAAGCTGTAATTGAAGAAATCAAAAATGAAAATGCAAGCTTAAAGTTAGAAATAGAAAACCATAATTACATAATTGAAAACTTAACGAAAAAGACGTGAAGATTTAAATAATATAATTTATAAATTTACAAAAGGAAAGAAAAATCTTGATGTCATATTAAATCAACAAAATGTAGCTTTAATAAAGAAGGTTTAGGATATCTTTGGTGAAATAAGTGAATCAAAAGATAAAAGATTATATCACGTTAAAATTAAAGAAAAAGAAAGTCATATATCTCCCTTCATAAAATGTTCCTATTTTACCAGAAATGGTCATTCTTTTTATATGTGTAATGCTAGAAATGGAAACTATAAAGGAAAAATGATTTGGGTTCCCAAAGGAACATATCTTTGCACCAACCATCACAAGAAGAAATTTCACAAAATATCATTATCATACTTCTCACAATCCGATTACTCATAGAATGCTTTTTCTACTAAGATTGATTATCCTATGCTTAGAGTTTTGTAAAGGAAACTTCAAATGCTCCTTATACAAAATGGAAAACTCACCTAAGGACCCTTGATTTAAAGGGTACCAACTTGTAAAATTAGTACATATATATTGCGGTATGTCTTGCGGTGATATGAATAAAAAAAAATGGTATATCTTGATAGTGGATGCTCAAGACATATGATTGGAGACAAATCCAAATTAAGAAATCACAAAAGCTTCTGAGACTTTGGTGAGGTAACTTTAGGGTGATAACAATAAAGGTAAAATAATTGGAGTTGGATGTGTTGGTAATAACCACATAACCATTTCCAACGTTCAATTAGTCACTGGACTCAGGTATAATCTCCTATCCATCAGTCAACTATGTGATAGTGGTTTTAAAATATCCTTTAGTACACATAACTGCTCTATTTTTGATCAAACTGGTAAATTGATCTTAGTTTGTTCTAGATATTAAAACGTGTATACTTGTGACTTAGATGCATACTCTCACTTAGATAACATCTATCTTGTATCTGCAAATGAGGATCCTTGGTTATGGCATCGTAGACTAGGACACATCAATATGTAACTCATAATAACATTTCTTCTAAAGAACATGTCCGTGTCTTCCTAAATTAAAATTTGTTAAAGAACACATCTGTGAAGCTTGCGAATTAGGAAAACAAATTCATGCATCACATAAACCTAAATTCACTGTGTCAACCTCTTGACCCTTAGAATTGTTACACATAGACCTTGTTGGACCAATCCCTAAACACAACATGGGTGGTGTTGTATACATTCTAGTTTTGGTTGATGATTATTCACGATTTACATGGGTTGATTTTCTAAAATTTAAAAATGAGGCTATTAATTCTTTTTATACTCTGTGTAAAAAGATTCAAAATCAACAGGGGAGTTCTATTGTTTACATTCGATCTGATCACGGAAAAGAATTTGACAATTCTGATTTCATTATGTTTTGTGATGAGAACAATATAAGTCATAACTTCTCTGCTCCTTATACACCTCGGTCAAATGGTGTAGTTGAAAGGAAAATCGTTCTTTGCAAGAAATGGCTAATACCATGTTAAATGAATACTGAGTCTTCCAAAGTATTTACGAAATTTGAAGCGTTGGCAACATCATGTTATATATTAAACAGAGTTTTATTAAGACCCATTTTGCTCAAAACTCCCTATGAGCTTTACTATAAATGAACTCCAAAAATAAACTATTTTCTTGTTTTTGGGAGCAATTGTTTTATTCTAAACACCAAAGGACACTTAATGAAATTTGATCCTAAATCTGATGAAGAAATATTTCTTGGATACTCTCTTAATAGTAAAGCATACAGAGTTTCCAACAAAAGAAGTCTAGTTGTGGAAGAATCAATGAATGTGACTTTTGATGAAACTCAGCCTCCTCTAAAATATAAAGAACTGACTGATAATGATGTTGTCATTGAAAATATTCTCAAAAATATGGAAGAACCAAAACTAGATAATGCATCTCCACCTATTGTTGAGAATCCCCTTGAAAATCAAAACCCTCAGTTGAATGATTTGCCCAAAGGGTCTCATGTTATTAAAAATTATCCTATAGAAAATGTTATTGGTAATATTGAAAAAGGGGTTGTCACTAGATCACAAACACATAATCTAGATGGTCATTCGTCTTTCATGTCTCAAATTGAACCTAAATTGATAAAAGATGCCTTACTAGATGAAGACTGGATAATGTCTATGCAAGACGAACTTGAACAATTCACTAGAAACAAAGTATGGGAATTAGTTCCACAACCCGAGGATGTTTCAATCATTGGAACTCGATGGGTATTTAAGTAATAAACTTGATGAAAATGGAATTGTTATGCGTAATAAAGCAAGATTAGTTGCACAAGGGTATAATCAAATGGAAGGAATTGACTATGATGAAACATATGCTCTGTTGCTAGAATTGAATCTATTAAGTATGTTATTAGCATTTGCATGCCATAAGAATTTTAAAACTATTTCAAATGGATGTGAAATATGCATTCTTAAATGGTGTTATAGAAGAGGAAGTTTATGTTAAACAACCTCCTGGATTTGAAGATTTTAGTCATCCTGAATATTTTTATAAATTACATAAAGATCTATATGGTTTAAAACAGGCCCCCAGAGCTTGGTATGAAAGGTTGAGTAAATTTTTGTTGAAAAATGGCTTTAAACGAGGAACTGTTTATACTAACTTATTTACTAAAAATAAAAATGATGATATTTTAGTAATTCAAATATATGTTGATGATATTATTTTTGGTTCTACTGACATTACTATGTGCAATGATTTCTCTGAAAGTATGAGTAAAGAATTTGAAATGAGTATGATGGGAGAATTAAACTTCTTCCTCGGACTGCAGATCAAAAAAGGAGAAAAAGGTATTCATATATCTTAGTCTAAATACTATAAAGAAATGATCAAGAAATTTGGATTAGAATCAGCAAAACCTCTTAACACTCCTATGTTAATGACAGATAAATTAATTATTGATGAAAATGGAAAATCTGTTAACTCAAAGAAATATAGAGAAATGATCAAAAGTCTATTATACATAACTGCTAGTAGACCTGACATCATGTTTAGTGTTTGTAAATGTGCCAGGTTTCAAGCTGATCCTAAAGAATCTCACCTGATTGCAGTGAAAAGGATTTTTCGATATCTTAAAGGAACCATTAAATTGGGGCTATGGTATCCTAAGGATCAACTATTTAATCTAGTATATTTTTTAGGACTTCACTATCACGGTCATCATCATGTCGATCGAAAAAGTACCAGTGGTACTGCCAATTTCTAGGAGGATGTTTGGTTTCTTGGTTTTCTAAGAAAGCGAAACTGATATCTATTTCAACCACCAAAATTTGAATATATTGCAATTGCACGATGCTGTGCTCAAATACTGTGGATGAAACAGACCCTTGCTGATTATAACATGAAATTTGACTGTGTGTCAATTTTATGTGATAATACTAGTACTATAAATCTAAGCAAAAATACAGTCTTGCATGCTAGATTAAAACATATAGACATTAGGCATCATTTTTTACGTGATCATGTTAATAACGGAAGTATTAAGCTAGAACACATTGATACTAAATTAAATATAGCCGATATATTTACTAAACCACTAAGTTCGGAAAGATTCTGCAAATTAAGAATTGAGCTAGGAATGCTAGATATTTCTTCTTAATTGTTTCTATTTTGTTTAAACAAATTTTAATTTATCTTCCACTTAATTATTTTTTTAATAGACTATATATATATATATATATATATATATATATATATATATATATATATATCTTTAACTAAAACGTAAAAACATTTTACATTTACTTTTACATTGGTAAATGTAAGAAACATTTAACTAAAGTTAAAAACATTTAACTTAAGTAAAAACAAAAGTTATTCTTTTACTTTTACTTTTACATTTACTAAAGTAAAAGACTTTTGCTTTACGGAAAGCAAAAGCTGATGATGGCTGGGGCCATCACTGTCGGTTGACTAAAGACTCCTCTGGCGTCTTCTTGGTTGACTGGTCCATCTCCTGTGATGCCGGAAGGTGCTGCTGATCATCTTCTCAAATGAGTCACCATCCCCATACATTTCCACCTCAAAATTTTTATCCAGGAAATAACCCTTTCACCCCCAAAAATTTGGTTTATAAAGAAGGAGGAATAAAATTTTTCTACCGAAAATTGGTCAAAATCTTCAAAATTTCTAAGATTTTGTAAATTTTTTTTTTGTTTAAAAACAAATCAGACTGAAATCTGAAACAAAGGATCACTCGATTGGTCCTGATCTATCAGTGAAATCGATCTAAACAGAAGACTTCTTTGTTAACTATTTAAACAAAAATTCTTTTTCTTGAAGGTCTACTTAGAAAGCCTTACTTGCCTTAAACTCATACCCGTAGATCTAAAGATTCCTTTAGCCATTCAACGCTTTGCTCCCAACCCAGAGACTTACAAACAGGCACTAATCGGGACTTAAGGCGATCTTGGGTGTTTTACGGCGAAGGTAGGGACTTATAAAAGTAGAGCAAGAAAGACTGAAAGTTTGAAAAAACATTTAAGTAAACAAATCAAACTGTGTTTAATCGAAACCACCGATAGCATCAAGAACCAACCGTAATGTGGCTCGATACCATATAACAATGACGATAAGTTTTTATTCGGAAAACTTAGATGCAAAAAGAAAAAAATTAAGAAGATGACCGGGTGAATCGGTAAAGTAATCTCTTTCTTTTATTTATAAACATTTGAGGAAGGATTACATTAATTCCTGAGACTAAATGTTTAAGGGAAGAGAGAAGTATTGAAGACTTCTTCTTCATCCTTAACTAAGAAGATCGAAGTCGAAAGCTTAGATCTCCCCAACTAACTAAGAGAGAAGGGAGAGGACCTCGGAAGAGCTTTCTAGAGAGAGAAGCTCTGAGGCTACATTGAATTAAGCCTAAAGAAACTCTAACACTTGAGTTTCTTTAAATAGAAAACTGAAAATTAAATTACTATTTGATTCACGCAGGAATCACTATTACATTAACTGAAGTAAAAGTAATTTACTTAAGTAAAAGTAAAATGTAAGAAACATTTTACATTTACTTTTACATTGGTAAATGTAAGAAACATTTAACTAAAGTTAAAAACATTTAACTTAAGTAAAAGAAAAAGTTATTCTTTTACTTTTACTTTTATATTTACTAAAGTAAAAGACTTTTGCTTTACGAAAAGCAAAAGCTGATGATGGCTGGGGCCATCACTGTCGATTGATTGAAGACTCCTCTGGCGTCTTCTTGGTTAACTGGTCCGTCTCCTGTGGATGCCGGAAGGTGCTGTTGATCATCTTCTCAGATGAGTCACCATCCCCATACAACAGACACTGGATGACTAGGTTTTGATGAAGTAGCTTGAGATTGACTAGCGAAAATATCAAAAGGTTTGGGTTGACTAGTAAGAACTGAAGAGTAGGGCTTGGGGACTGTACCAAGCACCTGAAATTTATTGTGTGTTTGTGTGACTGGGTGAGGAACAACAGTTCCTTTTGGTTGATTAACTGGACCGACAGAGCGGCCATGACCACGAGAAGATGAACCTCCTCGTACACTCATGTTCTTGGTGATTGTACTGTGTTAATAAATTCACGAGTGAGAAAATCTGGAACTGAGTTGTTACTACCTTTAATATATTCAATATCAAAATCAAAAATACTTAAAATATCTTGCCATCTAGCGAATGAATGCTTAGAATGACGTTTTCAACGTCTTTTCAAGAATAAATTTTATTTGACTTACAATCTATTCTAACTAGAAATTTTTGATTTAATAAATCTCTCAGAAATTTTTTAATACATAAAACTAATGATAAAATCTCTTTTTTAATAGTACTGTATTTAAAATGTGTAGGGTTCCATGCGCCGGAATAGAAATGAACAATTTGTTCATCGGAAGTAATGGTTAACTTTTGTTTTAGTATGCCACCGAAGCCAATGTCAGAAGCATCGGTTTCAACTATTTTGAAAGCTGAATCGTTAGAGATGCCAAGGCAGGGAAAAACGTTAACATACTTTTTAACTTATTGGACGACAGAAGTATGAATGTCAGTCCATGGAAATGATTACTTTATAAATGTATTTGAAGAGGCTTACAAATCTTCCTGAGGTTCTTGTAAAACTGGCTAATAAAAATCAGATCTTCAAGTTCATGATTCCTCTTCTAGTGATGAGAGTCACGATGAACCAGAATCATCAGGTGCTAAAGATTCTGATCTCTTTATTCAAGGTCTCTCCCTTAAAAGAATTAAAGATATTACTATTCAAAAATGGTATATTTCCATTAATTTAGTCATTGATAAAACTTTCTCGATCTGACTCCACTGCTGCGGTCGAAATCTTTGGTGTAGACTTGAATTGTATTCAAGAAGGAATTATCCCCACTAGATATTATAAGAAAACTAGTAATTATCGAACTTAATAGTGATATAAACAGTTTTAAAAGAAAATTCTTTCTTTTATCACTATTATGTTCTATAAAACTGTTTAGTAAGATCTTTTTAATCAAACTTCTCTTTTCTCTTTCAAATTTATCTTCTTCATCAAAGTTCTGAAGTCACCTTACTTACCTGTAGTCCACCTAGTTAGTGTCTAACCTTTGTAAGTCTCGAGGTGTGAAGCGGTGTTGGGTTATAGAACATAGGTATGAGTCTACTTTGGGTAAGCGGGGTATATATGAAAGAACCTTGGTGAGAATTTATTTTGAAATGGTCGAAGATGAGTAGGTTATTCAGATCTAGCTCTTGATTAATAACAGTCGACTTTGCCTCTGTTCCGAACATAGTGAACCAAGAAGAACATAATTATGAAAACATTAATCAAGTTTTAAGCGATTGGAATATACCTAGGTATCTCCAAAAGAAATTTATCGATCAACTTTTTCGATATAAATTTAAACCCACTATAATGTCAAAAGCAGTTGAAAGAGTTTATGCAATCAACAAAGAATACGAAAATTATAGTCTTTTATCACCAGAAGTTATTAAAAAACATAGAAAGAAAGGTTATAATTTTATTCATATAGGTCTTGTTCAAGTTGCAGTTAAACCTCTTAATAGAAAAGGAATTAATTCATCAATCTACCTCTGTCTTAGAGATGCTAGATTTTTAAATTATTATCCCAGTATAATTGGTGCCATGGAAGCAAGTTTACATAATGGACCTATCCATTTCAATTGTTTTCCTGATTTCACCTTGAGTCTTAGTGATCAAAACTTATTTAAAGCTTTATCATTAAATATTAAAACTGATGGAGAGATTACTCAAATGATTGAAGGATCTCAACCCATTGCTTTGATTTACGAGTTTTATATAAGACAATGAAGTCAAATTTAAACGTTCATGCTCTTAATAAAAGTCCAAAAGATCAAACGGTTTTAATTCAAAGTTCAACTAGTGATGCTAATATCCAAATCCCAAGAACAATTCTTTGGAAGGATATTAACTTACCTAATCAATGGACTTTACCAAATGAATTACCACAATGACCCATAGTTAACAATTAGTTAAATATTGAAAACATCCAATAGTTTTACGATGGGCTGTTAAAATCAATTTTGAGCGTCTTTAGAACACCGAGTTATTATTGAAGACATTTCCGGTTCTTGGTCCCTTGATTATCCACACTAGAAGAATCTTTGAAGTCCTAAGTGATCTTCCTTTAGGGATATCAAACTTAAAGGTATCCTTAATCAAGGACAAGTTAGTTATCCTGTTATACTCGAAAATGATCTGGTTGAAGATGAAGATTCTTCTTCTCCGGCATCCTCGGTTTACCCCACACAATCTGATTTTAATGCCCCAATTCATAGTCAATTAAGAGTCATTAAAAAGGATTTTGTGTTAGATTGGGATAACTTAGTTAAAAATTTTAATTCAAAATCTAATAAAGAAAAAAGATATCTATTCAGATCTAATCACCCAATTGAAAAGGAAAGAGATAAGATAGTAAATAGATGGAAAAGATTTATTAAAAATGAAGAGATTAACATTACTTTTTATGATTGGTATGAACAATATCAAAGTAAATGTAATGTTATTAGTAAAACTCAATGGATTAAAGAAGATAGATCTAAAGTATCATCTAGTCATCCTCCCTTAGAAAGCAGTTCTAATTCGATTAAAAACACTTCAGTTATAGCTAGTCCCTTCAAAATACCTGATGGAACTAATAACGATAAAAAATAATTGAACAATTAAACTTTAGTAATCAATATCTAGCAACAGTGGTAAAACAACTAGATAGAATTGAAGAAAAGTTTGAAGAAACTATTATTAAGAAACCTGATTCAAAAATTGAACAGCCTTTAATTAAATTACCAGAAAATAGATAAAATTTAAGTTTACCTAACAAAGAAAGTGAATTGGTCCAATCTATTGAAAAATTATTTAAAAAACTTAAAACAGAACCCGGTCCAAGTGGAACTATTGCTGTTATCGATCAAGTAGAATCTGATGATAATAATGAAAGTTCTTCTGACCACTCATCTATTTCAAACCTTAATGACCAATTAAATAAATTAACTGTTAATAATACAAGTATTACCAGAAATTGGTATTCCAGACCAACTCCTCCGGATTTGCAATTCGAAGAGAGAAATCTAGATAAACAATTTTCTGTGTCCTCTAATAAAATTTATGAATGGAATATAGATGGATTTAGTGAACAAGAAATTCTTAATAAACTTAATCACATGTCTATGGTAGCCAATAGCTATATTACCAAATTCAACACTTTATCTCAACCAGATATAGTTGAATTATTAGCTAGTGGTTTTACTGGTATTCTTAGGTCTTGGTGGGAAAAACATCTCACAGAAGATATTAGAATATCCATTGTTCATGCTATTCAAAGAGATAGCGAAGGCAATCCCATCTTTGATGAAGATGCTGGTATTGGTCTTCTTGATGGAGTCAATACTTTAATATTTACAATAATTAAACATTTTGTTGGAACCCCTAGTAATATTACAGAAAGAATTCATGATCAATTAAGCAATCTTACTTGTCCCACCCTAAGTGATTTTAGATGGTACAAAGATGTATTTACCTCTAGAGTTATGATGAGAAATAATAGTAATAAACTATTTTGGAAAGAAAAATTCGTTAATGGTTTACCTTCGTTATTTGCTCACAAAGTTAGAGAAGAATTAAGTAAAAATTTAGGATATATTGATTATGATAATTTAACCTATGGTGATATTATTAGTCATATTCAAAAAATTGGATTAAAAATGTGTATTGATTTTAAGTTAGCTAAACAAGCCAGAAAAGACAAAAATAAAGCTAAATACGAGTTAGGAACATTTTGTGAACAGTATGGTTTACCGCCAATTGCTCCCTCTAGAAGAAAACACAGGCATAAAGATAAACATATTGAGTCACATAAAAGTCATAAACGCCGTAAGAAAAGGTATAATCACAATAAAAGTAATAATAAGAGTAATAATCAAGATACCTATTATAATAAACCAAAGTCATCTAAGAAAAAATCATATAAAAAATCAAAGACATTTGATAAAAGTAAAATTGTCTGCCACAATTGTGGGCAGAAAGGTCACTATAAAAGTGAATGTAGAGTTAAACAAAAATTAGCTCAGTTGAATATTTCAACAGAAGATACAGAACAGTTATTAGAATTAATGAGAATTGATAATAACAGTAGTAGCAGTAATGAAGAAGCCTCTGATATTCCAGAATCTTCTAGTAATAACTCATCTAACAATATTTCTGATAGTGAAAATGAAGTCACTATATGTACAGATAATTGCAATAAAAATTGTTGTAAAAGAGTGAATGTAATTACAAAATAATAAGAAGAGAGTTCTTTATTAGTTGATTTAATCAGTAAAATTACAGACCCCGAATTAAAAACTCAGTATCTGAAACAATTAAAAGATTTATTAACTAAAGATAAAAAAGTCACTGATAAGATTCTTAAAGCCAAAGAAAAACCCATTTTCAGTTTAAACAAAACACTAGAAAGATTTAAGTCTCCAAAGAAAAGAAATTACCTCCCCGAGTTAAATCAAGAAGTTAATAAACTTAAGAAAGAAATTTCTAATTTAAAATTAGATATTTCTAATTTAAGAAAAGAGATCGACGATAAAAATCGGATCTTCAAGTTCATGATTCCTCTTCTAGTGATGAGAGTCACGATGAACCGTAATCATCGGAAAAGATTCGACTATTTGAATAAGAATGTCCCTATAATACATTGACTTATAAGGAGTGAGAGGGAGAAAATGCCATCTAGAAGGGCAAAACTGGGCAACTAATTGAATTGGGTCATTCTTTGGTTTCATAGGTAACTCAATATGGAATAAGTGCTGATCAAAACCGACGATAATCGGAACCTTTGGATGACTTGGTTTTGATGAAGTAGCTTGAGATTGACTAGCGAAAATATCAAATGGTTTGGGTTGACTAGTAAGAAGCAAGAGTAGGGCTTGGGAATTTATACCAAGCACTTGAAATTTATTATGTGTCTGTGTAACTAGATGAGGAACAACAGTTCCTTTTGATTGATTAACTGGATCGGCAGAGCGGCCATGACCACGAGAAGATGAACCTCCTCGTACACTCATGATGCTGCAATAGTACCTGTGTTAATAAACTCACGAGTGAGAAAATCTGGAACTGAGTTGTTACTTCCTTTAATATATTCAATATCAAAATCAAAAATGCTTAAAATAGCTTGCCATCTAGCGAATGAATGCTTAGAGGCGACGTTTTCAACGTCTTTTTCAAGAATAAATTTTGCTGACTTACAATCTATTCTAACTAGGAATTTTTGATTTAATAAATCTCTCTGAAATTTTTTAATACATAAAACTAATGATAAAATCTCTTTTTTAATAGTACTGTATTTTAACTGTATGTAGGGTTCCATGCTCTGGAATAGAAACGAACAATTTGTTCATCGGAAGTAATAGTTAACTTTTGTTTGAGTATGCCACCGAAGCCAATGTCAGAAGCATCGGTTTCAACTATTTTGAAAGCTGAATCGTTAGAGATGCCAAGGCAGGACAAAACCTTAACATACTTTTTAACTTGTTGGACGACAGAAGTATGAATGTTAGTCCATGGAGGTGGATTACTTTGTAAGCGCTGAAAGAGAGGCTTACAAATCTTCCTGAGGTTCTTGTAAAACTGGCCAATATAATTGAGCGAGCCAAGAAACCTCTGTAGCTGATTCTTGTCGGTAATCTTATCTGGGAACCGGTCGGCGAATTGATTAGCTCTGTCAATTGGCCGCGTGAGTCCATGATAGTGGATTAATCCGAGAAATCTGACTTTAGTCAGAAACAGACTACACTTGGAAGGGGAAAGGACAAGACCATTGGTTTTAACCGTTTTGAAGAATGAATTTAAATGTTTAATATGTTCTTCAATAGTCTTGGAAAATACAAGGATATCATCAATGTATACAATAATAAAATGGTGAAGGATTCAAAATATTATTAAGAATAGTTCAAATATTGAACATTCCATTCGTAGTGTCCGAACGGAGTGGTGAATGCAGTTTTGTACCTATCATCGGGATGAATAGCAACTTGCCAGAATCCAGACTTAAGGTCAAATTTACTAAAGATGGTAGAGACACTTAACCTACCAAGGAGATCATCCTTGTTTGGCAAAGGGTACCTAATCCACTCTAAAACTTTGTTTAATAGCTTATAATTAATGACTAACCGAGGGACACCACGCTCCTTCTTAGCTTCATTATTAACATAGAAGGCTGGGCAAGACCATGGTGACTTGCTATGTCTAATTAAACCCTTACTGAGAAGATTATTAATTTCATTTTTACATAACTCCATCTGCTCATGACTCATTTGAATAGGCCTAGCTTTAGTGGGGATTAAATGTTCTTTAAATTCTTTAGCATAGGGTAATCTAACTGTGTGCTTCTTCCTATGCCAAAAAGCATTGGGAGAATCAGAACATAAATTTTTTATTAAATAATCTTTTAATTCTTTTATTTTTTCTTGAACTCTGTTACTCTTTAGTTGTTCTTCAACTTGTTGATACCTAACTTCTTCTTTAAGAAAATTTAAGTGGGTAACTTTACAATTTAACAGATTCAATGAATTAGAAATTGATTCTTCTTGAATAAATTTTAAATCTCTTTCTTTTGGTTTAATTAAAAATTTAAATGTAATTTTCTTTCCTAAATGTTCACAACTTAGACCTTTATTACTAGTGGTTAATGGGTAAAGTAAATATATAAATGGTAAACCTAAAATAATTTTGTCAGTAAGATTGTGAACTAAGACAAATGAGGTCTTAAAACACATGCTGTCTTGACAAATATGTACATTAGGTAATTTGTATTTTATTTCCATTTGACTACCGTTAGCCGAATTTAGCTTCTCACTAGTTTTCTTATAATATCTAGTGGGGATAATTCCTTCTTGAATACAATTCAAGTCTCCGCACTTTGATGTCGACCCGAGCGAGGAGTCTTGTGATAAAGTTTTATCAATGACTAAATTAATGGAAATATACTATTTTTGAATAGTAATATCTTTAATTCTTTTAAGGGAGAGACCTTGAATAAAGAGATCAGAATCTTTAGCACCTGATGATTCTGGTTCATCGTGACTCTCATCACTAGAAGAGGAATCATGAACTTGAAGATCTGATTTTTTATCGTCGATCTCTTTTCTTAAATTAGAAATATCTAATTTTAAATTAGAAATTTCTTTCTTAAGTTTATTAACTTCTTGATTTAACCGGGGAGGTAATTTCTTTTCTTGGAGACTTAAATCTTTCTAGTGTTTTGTTTAAGCGAAAATGGGTTTTTCTTTGGCTCTAAGAACCTTATCAGTGACTTTTTTTATCTTTAGTTAATAAATCTTTTAATTGTTTCAGATACTCTGAGTTTTTAATTCTGGGTCTGTAATTTTACTGATTAAATCAACTAATAAAGAACTCTCTTCTTCTTCTTTTGTAATTACATTCACTCTTTTACAACAATTTTTATTGCAATTATCTGTACATATAGTGACTTCATTTTCACTATCAGAAATATTGTTAGATGAGTTATTACTAGAAGATTCTGGAATATCAAAGGCTTCTTCATTACTGCTACTACTGTTAATATCAATTCTCATTAATTCTAATAACTGTTCTGTATCTTCTATTGAAATATTCAACTGAGCTATTTTTGTTTAACTCTACATTCACTTTTATAGTGACCTTTACGCCTGATTGTGGCGAACAATTTTACTTTATCAAATGTCTTTGATTTTTTATATGATTTTTTCTTAGATGACTTTGGTTTATTATAATAGGTATCTTGATTATTACTCTTATTATTACTTTTATTGTGATTATACCTTTTCTTCAGGCGTTTATGACTTTTATGTGACTCGATATGTTTATCTTTATGCACTGTGTTTTCTTCTAGAGGGAGCAATTGGCGATAAACCCATCTTGTTCACAAAATGTTCCTAACTTTCGTATTTAGCTTTATTTTGTCTTTTAAAAGCATTTTAGCTAACTTAAAATCAATACATTTTTAATCCAATTTTTTGAATATGACTAATAATATCACCATAGGTTAAATTATCATAATCAATATATCCTAAATTTTTACTTAATTCTTCTCTAACTTTGTGAGCAAATAACGAAGGTAAACCATTAGCAATTTTTCTTTCCAAAATGGTTTATTCTTGTCATTTCTCATCATAACTCTAGAGGTAAATACATCTTTGTACCATCTAAAATCACTTAGGGTTGGGACAAGTAAGATTGCTTAATTGATCATGAATTCTTTCTGTAATATTACTAGGGGTTCCAACAAAATGTTTAATTATTGTAAATATTAAAGTATTGACTCCATTAGGAAGACCAATACCAGCATCTTCATCAAAGATGGGATTGCCTTCGCTATCTCTTTGAATAGCATGAACAATGGATATTCTAATATATTCTGTGAGATGTTTTTCCCACCAAGACCTAAGAATACTTGTAAAACCACTAGCTAATAATTCAACTATATCTGGTTGAGATAAAGTGTTGAATTTGGTAATATAACTATTGGCTACCATAGATGTGATTAAGTTTATTAAGAATTTCTTGTTCACTAAATCCATCTATATTCCATTCATAAATTTTATTAGAGGACATAGAAAATTGTTTATCTAGATTTCTCTCTTCGAATTGCAAATCCGGAGGAGTTGGTCTGGAATACCAATTTACGGTAATACTTGTATTATTAACGATTAATTTATTTAATTGGTCATTAAGGTTTGAAATAGATGAGTGGTTAGAAGAACTTTCATTATTATCATCGATTCTACTTGATCGATAACTTATGATAGTTCCACTTGGGCCGGGTTACATTTTAAGTTTTTTAAATAATTTTTCAATAGATTGGACTAATTCACTTTCTTTATTAGGTAAACTTAAATTATATATGTTTTTACGGTAATTTAATTAAAGGTTGTTCAATTTTTGAATAAGGTTTCTTAATAATAGTTTCTTCAAACTTTTCTTGATTCTATCTAGTTGTCTTCCCTTTGTTGCTAGATATTGATTACTAAAGTTTAATTGTTCAATTATTTTTTATATCGTTATTAGTTCCATCGGTATTTTTTGAAGGGACTAGCTATAACTAAAGTGTTTTTAAACTGGAATTAGAAGCTGTTTCTAAGGGAGGATGACTAGGCGATACTTTAGATCATGTTCTTTTTAATCCATTGAGTTTTACTAATAACATTACATTTACTTTGATATTGTTCATACCAATCATAAAAAGTAATGTTAATCTCTTCATTTTAATAAATCTTTTCCATCTATTTACTATCTTATCTCTTTCCTTTTCAATTGGGTGATTAGATCGAATAGATGTCTTTTTTTCTTTATTAGATTTTGAATTAAAATCTTTAACTAAGTTATCCCAATCTAACACAAAATCCTTTTAATGACTCTTAATTGACTATGAATTGGGGCATTAAAATCAGATTATTAATAGGGTAAACCGAGGATCTTGGGAGAAGAAGAATCTTCATCTTCAGCGGTATCATTACAAATATAACAGGGATGACTAACTTGTCATGATTAAGGATACCTTTAAGTTTGATATCCACAAGCGGAAGATCACTTAGGACTTGATATCTCTTACAGTGTGTGATAAGCAAGAAGGGTGAAGAAGCTGAAATGTCTTCAATAATAGCGGTGTTCTAAAATGCGTTCAAAGCCGATTTTAACGGTTCCATCGAGAAAAGCTGTTGGATGTTTTCAATATTTAACAAATTGTTAACTATGAAATTTGTTGTGGTAATTCATTTGGTAAAGTCCATTGATTAGGTAAGTTAATATCCTTCCAAAGAATTGTTCTTGGGATTTGGATATTAGCATCACTAGTTGAACTTTTAATTAAAAGCAGATTTGATCTTTTGGACTTTTATTAAGAGCATGAGCGTTTAAATTTGACTTCATTGTCTTATAATAAATCCTGTAAATCAAAGCAATGGGTTGAGATCCTTGATCATTTGAGTAATCTCTCCATCGGTTTTAATATTTAATGATAAAGCTTTAAATAAGTTTTGATCACTAAGACTCAAGGTGAAATCGGAAAACAATTGAAATAGATAGGTCCATTATGTAAACTTGCTTCCATGGCACCAATTATCTTTGGGATAATAATTTAAAAATCTAGCATCTCTAAGGCGGAGGTAGATTGATGAATTAATTCCTTTTCTATTAAGAGGTTTAAGCTGCAACTTGAACAAGACCTATATGAATAAAATTGTAACCTTTCTTTCTATGTTTTTTAATAACTTCTGGTGATAAAAGACTACAATTTTTGTATTCTTTGTTGATTGCATAAACTCTTTCAACTGTTTTGACATTATAGTAAGTTTTAAATTTATCTGAAAAAGTTGGCTGATAAATTTCTTTTGGAGATACCTAGGTATATTCAATCGTTTAAAACTTGATTAATGTTTTCATAATTATGTTCTTCTTGGTTCTCTATATGCGGAGCAGAGGCAAAGGCGACTGTTACTAACTGAAGAGCTAGATCTGAATAACCTACTCATCTTGACCGTTTCAAAATAAATTCTCATTCAAGGTTCATTCATACATACCCCGTTTACCCAAAGTAGACTCATACCCATGTTCTATAACCCGACACTGCTCACACCCTGGAGACTTTCAAAGGTTAGACACGAACTAGGTGGACTACAGGTAAGTAAGGTGACTTTAGAACTTTGATAAAGTTCTTTGTGGTTAAAAACAAAGAACAAGACCTGAAATTTCAGAACTTAGACCTGAAATTAGGAGAACTTAATAGTGATTCCTGCGTGAATCAAATAGTAATTTACTTTTTAGTTTTCTATTTAAAGAAACTCAAGTGTTAGAGTTTCTTCAGGTTAAATTCAATGTAGCCTCAGAGCTTCTCTCTCTAGAAAGCTCTTCCAAGGTCTGCTCTCCCTTCTCTCTAGAGTTAGCCGGAGACGAAGCTTTCAGCTTCGATCTTCTTAGTTAGAAGATGAAGACGAAGTCCTTAATACTTCGATCTTCCCTCTCAAACATTTAGATCTAGGATATACTGTAATCCATTCCCTAAATGTTTATAAATAAAAGAAAGAGATTGCTTTGCCGATTCACCGGTCATCTTCTTAATCTTTTCTTTCTTCTGTTAAAGTTTTTCTGTTAAAAACTTATCTTGTTTATTATATGGTATCAAAGCCACACGGTTGGTTCTTGATGTTATCGGTGGTTTCGATTAAAATAGTTTGATTTGTTTACTTAAATGTTTTTTCAAACTTTAGGTTTTTCTTGCTCTACTTTTACAAGTCCCTACCTTGGCATAGTAAAACACCCGAAGATCGCCTCGTGTCCCGATTAGTGCTGTTTGTAAGTCTCGAGTTGGGAGCGTTGAATGGCCAAAGGAATCTTTAGATCTCTGGTATGAGTTTAAGGAAAGTAAGGCTTTCTAAGTGGACCTTGAAGAAAAATTTTTTTGTTTAAGCAGTTAACAAAAGAAGTCTTACATTTAGATCGATTTCAGCGATAGATCGGGACCAATCGAGTGATCCTTTGTTTCAAATTTCAGTCTGATTTGTTTTTAAACAAAAAAAAAATTTTTTTTTTACAAAATCTTAGAAATTTTGAAGATTTTGACCAATTTTCGGTAGAAAAATTTTATTCCTCCTTTATAAACCAAATTTTTGGGGGTGAAAGGGTTATTTCCTGGATAAAAATTTTGAGGTGGAAATGTATGGGGATGGTGACTCATCGAGAAGATGATCAAAAACACCTTAGGCATCCACGAGAGGACGGACGATCGACCGTGAAGGCAGCCCAGGAGAGTCTTGATCGGCCAAACGATGATGGCTGACCATCATCGACTTTTGCTTTCAAGTAAAGCAAAAAGTCTTTTACTTTAAGTAAATGTAAAAGTAAAAAAGTAAAGAATAACTTTTGCTTTTACTTAAGTTAAATATTTTTAACTTTAGTTAAATGTTTCTTACATTTACCAATGTAAAAGTAAATGTAAAATGTTTCTTCGTTTTACTTTTACTTAAAGTAAATTACTTTTACTTGATTAATGTAATAGTGATTCTGCGTGAATCAAATAGTAATTTACTTTTCGGTTTTCTATTTAAAAGAAACTTCAGTGTTAGAGTTTCTTTAAGCTTAGTCGATGTAAAGCCTGAAAGCTTCTCTCTCTGAAAGCTCTTGAGGGTCCTCTCCTTCTCTCTTGGTTAGCGGGAGGCGAAGCTTTAAACCGATCTTCTTAGATTAGAAGATGAAGATGAAGTCCTTAATACTTTGATCTTCCCTCTCAAACATTTAGATCTAGGATATCTTGTAATCCTTTCCTAAATGTTTATAAATAAAAGAAAGAGATTGCTTTCTGGATTCTTAGGTCATCTTCTTAATCTTTTCTTTTTTTTGTCTAAGTTTTCTTTTAAAAACTTATCCATTTGATATATAATATCAAAGCCACACGGTTGGTTCTTGATCTTTTGTCTCGGTGGTTTCGATTAAAAGCGATTTGATTTGTTTACTTAAATGTTTTTTTCAAACTTTCGGTTTTCTTGCTCTACTTTTACAAGTCCCCCAACCTTCGTAGTAAACACCCAGATCACCTTAAGTCCGATTAATTTTTGTTTGTAAGTCTCAGGGTTGGGAGAAGTGAATGGCCAAAGGAATCTTTAGATCTCTGGGATATGAGTTTAAGGCAAATAAGGCTTTCTAAGTAGACCTTGAAAAAGAATTTTGTTTAAGCAGTTAACAAATTAGTCATCTGTTTAGATTGATTTCAGATGATAGTCGGGACCAATCAGTGGTTCTTTATTCGATTCGATCTGATTTGTTTTAAACAAATTTTTTTTTACAAAATCTTAGAAATTTTGAAGATTTTGACCAATTTTCGTTAGAAAATTTTATTCCTCCTTCTTTATAAACCAAATTTTTGGGGGTGAAAGGGTTATTTCCTGGATAAAAATTTTGAGGTAGAAATGTATGGGGATGGTGACTCATCTGAGAAGATGATCAACAGCACCTGTCTGTGACTTGTCTGTGACTTGAAGATGCCTCTTGCGTCTTCTTCGTTGATTGGTCGTCTCCATGGATGCTTGGGAAGGTCTTTGTTGATCATCTTCTCGGATGAGTCACCATCCCATACATTTCCACCTCAAAATTTTTATCCAAGAAATAACCTTTCACCCCAAAAAATTTTGGTTTATAAAGAAGGAGGAAAACAAAAATTTCTCTGAAATTGGTCAAAATCTTCAAAATTTCTAAGATTTTGTAAAAAATTTTTTATTTTTTTGTTTGAAAACAAATCGGTAAAATCAAAATAAAGAATCACTCGATTGGTCTGATCTATCGGTGAAATCGATCTAAATGAAGACTTCTTTGTTAACTATTTAAACAAAATTCTTTTTTCTTGAAGGTCTACTTTAAGAAAGCCTTACTTGCTTTAAACTCATACCCGAGATCTAAAGATTCCCTTTGGCCATTCTTCAACGCTCTTCCCAACCCGAGACTTCTACAAACAGCACTTCCAAACCGGACTTAAGGCGATCTTGGGTGTTTTACTGAAGGTAGTAGGACTTGTAAAAAGTAGAGCAAGAAAAACCGAAAGTTTGAAAAAACATTTAAGTAAACAAATCAAATAGCTTTCGAAAAAACCGAATAGCATCGTCAAGAACCAACCGTGGCTCTCGATACCATATAACAAATGGCTTAAGGTTTTTAAAGAAAACTTTAATGTAAGAAAGAAAAGATTAAGAAGATGACCAATGAATTCCAGAAAGTAATCTCTTTCTTTTATTTATAAACATTTGAGGAAGGGATTACAAAGATATCCTAGATCTAAATGTTTTAAGAGGGAAGATCAAGTATTAAGGACTTCGCCTTCATCTTCTAACTCAAGAAGATCAAGATAAAAGCTTCGCCTTCTGGCCAACTCTGAGAGAGAAGGAGAGTGGACCTCAAAGAGCTTTCTGAGAGAGAAGCTCCGAGGCTACATTGAATTAAGCTTCTAAAAAACTCTAACACTTGAGTTTCTTTAAATAGAAAATTGAAAAGTAAATTACTATTTGATTCACGCAGAATCACTATTACATTAATCGGAGTAAAAGTAATTTACTTAAGTAAAAGTAAAACGTAAGAAACATTTTACATTTACTTTTACATGGGTAAATGTAAGAAACATTTAACTAAGTTAAAAACATTTAACTTAAGTAAAAGCAAAAGTTATTGTTTTACTTTTACTTTTACATTTACTAAAGTAAAAGACTTTTGCTTTACGGAAAGCAAAAGCTGAGATGATGGCTAGGCCATCACCTGTCTGTGACTTGAAGATGCCTCTAGCGTCTTCTTCGTTGACTAGTCCGTCTCTGTGGATCTTGGGAAGGTCTTGTTGATCATCTTCTCGGATGAGTCACCATCCCCATATACATGTCATGAAAGCGAGATGGAGTTATGTAAAAATGAAATTAATGATCTTCACAAGATAGGGTTTAATTAGACATAAGAAGTCACCATGGTCTTGCCCGACAATTTTGTTAATAATGAAGGTGAGAAGAAGGGCGTGGTGTCCCTCGATTAGTCATTAAGAAGATGACCGGTGAATCGGTAAAGCAATCTCTTTCTTTTATTTATAAACATTTAGGGAAGGGATTACAGTATATCCTAGATCTAAATGTAATTTTCTTTCCTAAATGTTCACAACTTAGACCTTTATTACTAGTGGTAAATGGGTAAAGTAAATATATAAATGGTAAACCTAAAATAATTTTGTCGAGAAGATTATGAACTAAGACAAATGAGGTCTTAAAACACATCTCTTGTCTTGACAAATATGTACATTAGGTAATTTGTATTTTATTTCCATTTGACTACTGGTTAATGTAATTTAGCTTCTCACTAGTTTTCTTATAATATCTAGTGGGGATAATTCCTTCTTGAATACAATTCAAGTCACCGATGTCGACGGAAGGGAGCCGATGTCTTGAGAAAGTTTTATCAATGACTAAATTAATGGAAATATACCATTTTAAATAGTAATATCTTTAATTCTTTTAAGGGAGACCTTGAATAAAGAGATCAAAATCTTTAGCTTTTTGATGATTACGGTTCATCGTGACTCTCATCACTAGAAGAGGAATCATGAACTTGAAGATCGATTTTTTTATTGTCGATCTCTTTTCTTAAATTAGAAATATCTAATTTTAAATTAGAAATTTCTTTCTTAAGTTTATTAACTTCTTGATTTAACTTTCGGGGAGGGTAATTTCTTTTCTTCGGAGACTTAAATCTTTCTAGTGTTTTGTTTAAGCGAAAATGGGTTTTCTTTGGCTCTAATAACCTTATCGGTGACTTTTTTATCTTTAGTTAATAAATCTTTTAATTGTTTGAATCTTCGAGTTTTTAATTCGGGGTCTGTAATTTTACTGATTAAATCAACTAATAAAGAACTCTCTTCTTCTTCTTTTGTAATTACATTCACTCTTTTACAACAATTTTTATTGCAATTATCTGTACATATAGTGACTTCATTTTCACTATCAGAAATATTGTTAGATGAGTTATTACTAGAAGATTCTGGAATATCAGAGGCTTCTTCATTACTGTTCATTTATTAAACATATATTAAAGTTCTTTGTTTATTTAAGTAAACAAAGTTACTGAATATATGTGTTTATTGCAATTATCTGTACATATAGTGACTTCATTTTCACTTATCTCCGCTGTTATATGGCTCAAGAACCATATAACATATAACAGTTTAGTAACTGTTATATGTGTTAATCTAGTAATTTAATTGTGTTTTTATCTAGTAATTTAATTGTGTTTATATGTGTTTTCAATCTTTAAAGATTGAAAACAGTTTGATTTGGTTTATAAAGAAGGAGGAATAAAAATTTTCTACCGAAAATTGGTCAAAATCTTCGAAATTTCTACGATTTTGTAAAAAAATTTTTTTTTTTGTTTAAAAACAAATCAGACTGAAATCTGAAACAAAGGATTACTCGATTGGTCCTGATCTATCAGTGAAATCGATCTAAAAAGAAGACTGTTTTAATCGAAACCACCGATAGCATCAAGAACCAACCGTGTGGCTCTGATACCATATAACAGCGACGATAAGTTTTTTAAAAAGAAAAACTTTAACAGAAGAAAGAAAAGATTAAGAAGATGACCGGTGAATCGGTAAATCAATCTCTTTCTTTTATTTATAAAAATCTAGGGAAGGGATTACATTATATCCTAGATCTAAATGTTTGAGAGGGAAGATCGAAGTATTAAGGACTTCGTCTTCATCTTCTAACTAAGAAGATCGGTTTGAAAGCTTAAATCTGCCAACTCTGAGAGAAGGAGAGCGGACCTCGGAAGAGCTTTAGAGAGAGAAGCTACGAGGCTACATTGAATTAAGCCTGAAGAAACTCTAACACTTGAGTTTCTTTAAATAGAAAACTGAAAAGTAAATTACTATTTGATTCACGCAGGAATCTCTATCACATTAACTAGAGTAAAAGTAAAACGTAAGAAATATTTACATTTACTTTTACATGGGTAAATGTAAGAAACATTTAACTAAGTTAAAAACATTTAACTTAAGTAAAAGCAAAAGTTATTCTTTTACTTTTACTTTTATATTTACTAAAGTAAAAGACTTTTGCTTTACGGAAGCAAAGTGAGATGATGGTGGGCCATCACATACTGTGACTTGAAGATGCCTCTGGCGTCAACTTAGTTGATTGTCCGTCTCCTGTGGATCTTGGGAAGGTCTTTGTTGATCATCTTCTCGGATGAGTCACCATCCCATACAGATCAATAGCACCTTCAAAGATCCATGGCGACCGGACCAGGCGGAAGAAGACGCCAGAGGCATCTTCAAGTCACAGAGAGGTGATGGCCCAGCCATCATCTCAGCTTTTGCTTTCCATAAAGCAAAAGTCTTTTACTTTAGTAAATGTAAAAGTAAAAGTAAAAGAATAACTTTTGCTTTTGCTTAAGTTAAATGTTTTTAACTTAGTTAAATGTTTCTTACATTTACCCATGTAAAAGTAATGTAATCCCTTCCCTAAATGTTTATAAATAAAAGAAAGAGATTGCTTTACCGATTCACCGGTCATCTTCTTAATCTTTTCTTTCTTCTGTTAAAGTTTTTCTTTTTAAAAAACTTATCGCCGCTGTTATATAGTATCAGAGCCACACGGTTGGTTCTTGATGCTATCGGTGGTTTCGATTAAAACAGTTTGATTTGTTTACTTAAATGTTTCTTCAAACTTTTATTTTTCTTGCTCTGCTTTTATAAGTCCCGACCTTCGCCGTAAAACACCCAAGATCGCCTTAAGTCCCGACTAATGCCGTTTATAAGTCTCAATTGGGAGCAGTGTAAGGCTAAAGGGAATCTTTAGATCTACGGGTATGTGTTTAAGGCAAGTAAGGCTTTCTAAGTGGACCTTCAAGAAAAAGAATTTTTGTTTAAATAGTTAACAAATTAGTCTTCTGTTTATATCGATTTCACTGATAGATCAGTACCAATCGAGTGATCCTTTGTTTCAGATTTCATTACTTTTACTTCAGTTAATGTAATAGTGATTCCTGCGTGAATCAAATAGTAATTTACTTAAGTAAAAGTAAAACGTAAGAAACATTTTACATTTATTTTTACATTAGTAAATGTAAGAAACATTTAACTAAAGTTAAAAATATTTAACTTAAGTAAAAGCAAAAGTTATTCTTTTACTTTTACTTTTACATTTACTAAAGTAAAAGACTTTTGCTTTTCTGAAAGCTAAGCGATGATGGGGTGGGGCCATCACTATCGATTAATGAAGACTCTCTCTGGCGTCTTCTTGGTTGACCGTCCGATCTCTCTGTGGATCTTAGGAAGTCTTGTTGATCATCTTCTCGGATGAGTTACCATCCCATACATTTCCACCTCAAAATTTTATCCGAGAAATAACCTTTTCACCCCCAAAAATTTGGTTTATAAAGAAGGAGAATAAAATTTTCTCTCGAAATTGGTCAAAATCTTCAAAATTTCTAAGATTTTGTAAATTTTTTTTGTTTAAAAACAAATCGGTGAAATCAAATAAAGGATCACTCGATTGGTCCCGATCTATCGATTGAAATTGATCTAAACAGAAGACTTCTTTGTAACTTGTTTAAACAAAAATTCTTTTCTTGAAGGTCTACTTAGAAAGCCTTACTTGCCTTAAACTCATGCAGTAGATCTAAAGATTCCTTTGGCCATTCAACGCTCCCACACTGGAGACTTACAAGCGAGCACTAATCGGGACTTAAGGCGATAAAGAAAGAAGAACAAAGTCTTGCATACAAACACAATTAAATTACTAGATAAAAACAATTTTATTGATGATAACTCAAACTATTTACAAATTCCGAACAAGCGATATGACTTACAAGTTTCTTGAAATAAGAACATTAGATGTAGAGGGTTAAGCGAGGCTAAATCGATGGTTGAGGCTAAAGATTTATCGAGAGAAGGAACTACGAGTCTTTCTAAAGTCTGCTAAACAAAATGAATTCGATTTCCTTTTATAGAACAAGGAAGCAGTATTACAAGATTACTATTACAATAAGCGGGGTAAAGTAAAAGTAAGAAACATTTTACTAAAGTAAAAGTACAAGTAAAATCATTTTACTAAAGTAAAAGGAAAAAGAATCTGCTTTTGATTGGAAAAGCGGGCGTTTTCTTTGACTAATGCTGGTAGTGGGGCGAGATGCTTGGAGCAGCGCTTTGCTTTGGTGGAAGCGAAGATCTTTCTTGACAATCTGCTTTGGCGGTGGTGGTGAAATTTCAGGAGCAGTCTGGTGTGACTAAGGCCAGTCTGGGAGGCGAGTCTTTGGATGGCCCGAGTGGAGAATCACATCTTCACTTTGATTGATTAGAGAGGGCTTCGAAAAATGGATCTTGAGCATCACGAGAAGGCGATCGTGCCATAAGGATCACAATCACCTTTGTCTTGAGCTCTTGACTAGAATTTTCTCCTCTGGGTGAGAAGAAGCTTTGTCGACTCTTCCGTGGCGATCAAGTCTTAAATGAATAGCATCGACAAGGCATGTAATTTGAAACTAGAGTAGTCGGATACATTAGTAACTTTATCGGAAGAAGGTGAAACAATTGATTTTTTTTTTGACTTATCAACTATTTTAGTGGTTGATTTACTAGAAGATCTGTGGCGAGGAGGCGGGTGGCGGCCGGAGGAGTGTTCTTGGAGGAATCAATAGAGGAGAAGGCGGAAATTCTTTATGAACTTGCCAACTATTCTATCAACTCCGAATTTATCCCACCATTTAATGGAAAAAGCGGCGAGAGACACGAGAAATAGGGAAAGATAAATGCAAAAGCGATCCTAATTCCAATGGACGACGGAGTGAAATCTCATGACTTCTTGGGTAGGCTTGAAACGACATATTGCCATTTGAGAATCCAAGGGATTTTATATTTACTACAAAATATAAGGAAGATGGAATTTCCTCATATTTGGAATGATAATTACTATGATGACAAAATGTTCTAGCTGGCGGAGGCGGTTTGGGGAAAATGTCGTGTAGCACAAACCATACCTTGTCCACCAAAGGATGAACCACTTGGGAATTGACTCTTGAACTTGTGGTCAAGCCGAAAAAACCACGAATGACTATGATCTTCATTTTGATGAAGCATGATTTTTGTGCCATGCCTCAATATAATCATAATAGCGAAAGAGCTATTTTGATTAGAGAGTGACTTGAGATCGATGGATGACTACCCCAATCGGACGATTGAGAACTTGTTTAATATCTGACGAATGATAAAGGAGTTTTGATTTATCATCGTTGGCATAAATTGGTTTAATGAAGACTAACTCTTTTTGATAAGAATGTCCTATAATACACAAGTGACTTATAAGGGCGAGAGGAGAAAATGACATCGAGAAGGAAAAAAGCTGGTAGCTAATTGAATTGGGTCATTCTTGGGTTTCATAGGTAACTTCGATATGGAATAAGTCTTGATCAAAAACGATGATAATCGACCTTTGGATGACTAGGTTTTGATGAAGTAGCTTGAGATTGACTAGCGAAAATATCAAATGGTTTGGGTTGACTAGTAAGAACCGAAGAGTAGGGCTTGGGGAATATGCAAGAACACACAAATTTATTATGTGTTTGTGTGGCTGGGTGAGGAACAACAGTTCCTTTTGGTTGATTAATTGAATGGCGTGCCGAGGCGGCCATGACCACGAAAGATGAACCTCCTCGTATACTCTCTTGATCTTGCTATGATTGTACTGTGTTAATAAATTCACGAGTGAGAAAATCTGGGCCCCGAGTTATTACTACCTTTAATATATTCAATATCAAAATCAAAAATACTTAAAATAGCTTGCCATCTAGCGAATGAATGCTTAGAATGACGTTTTCAACGTCTTTTCAAGAATAAATTTTGTTGACTTACAATCTATTCTAACTAGGAATTTTGATTTAATAAATCTCTCTAAATTTTTAATACATAAAACTAATGATAAAATCTCTTTTTAATAATCTTTGTATTTTAAGCGTGTAGGGTTCCATGCATGGGAATATAAAGCGAACAATTTGTTCATCGAAAGTAATGGTTAACTTTTGTTTGAGTATGCCACAAAAGCCCGATGTCGAAAGCATCGGTTTCAACTATTTTGAAAATTTGAATCGTTAGAGATGCCAAAGGCGAGGCAAAACCTTAACATACTTTTTAACTTGTTGAATGACAGAAGTATGAATGTCGAGTCCATGGAGGTGATTACTTTATGGCTATTTGAAGAGAGGCTTACAAATCTTCTGAGGTTCTTGTAAAAGCGGCGATATAATTGAAGCGAGCGAAAAACCTCATGGTGATTCTTGTCGGTAATCTTATCTGGGAACCGTTGGCGAATTGAATAGCTCATCGATTGGCGCGTGAGTCCATGATAGAGGATTAATTCGAGAAATCGACTTTAGTCGAAATGACTACACTTGGAAGGGAAAGAGACAAGACCATTGGTTTTAACTGTTTTGAAGAATGAATTTAAATGTTTAATATGTTCTTGATAGTCTTGGAAAATCTGAGGATATCATCAATGTATACAATAATAAAATGGTGAAGGATTCAAAATATTATTAAGAATATTACGAAATTCACTTGGGTGCATTTTAAGTCCAAATAGTGAACATTCCATTAAGTAGTGTCCGAGCGAATTGGTGAATGCGATTTTGTACCTATCATCGGGATGAATAGCAACTTGCGAAATCCGGACTTAAGGTCAAATTTACTAAAGATGGTAGAAACACTTAACCTACCAAGGAGATCATCCTTGTTTGGCAAAAGTACCTAATCCACTCTAAAACTTTGTTTAATGGCTTATAATTAATGACTAACAGAGGACACCACGCTCTTTCTCGACTTCATTATTAACATAGAAAGGTGGGCAAGACCATGGTGACTTCTTATGTCTAATTAAACCCTTATTGAGAAGATCATTAATTTCATTTTTACATAACTCCATCTGCTCATGACTCATTTGAATAGGCCTAGCTTTAGTGGGAATTAGATGTTCTTTAAATTCTTTAGCATAGGGTAATCTAACTGTGTGCTTCTTCCTATGCCAAAAAGCATTGGGAGAATCAGAACATAAATTTTTTATTAAATAATCTTTTAATTCTTTTATTTTTTCTTGAACTCTGTTACTCTTTAGTTGTTCTTCAACTTGTTGATACCTAACTTCTTCTTTAAGAAAATTTAAGTGGGTAATTTTACAATTTAACAGATTCAGTGATTTAGAAATTGATTCTTCTTGAATAAATTTTAAATCTCTTTCTTTTGGTTTAATTAAAAATTTAAATGTAATTTTCTTTCCTAAATGTTCACAACTTAGACCTTTATTACTAGTGGTAAATGGGTAAAGTAAATATATAAATGGTAAACCTAAAATAATTTTGTCAGTAAGATTGCGAACTAAGACAAATGAGGTCTTAAAACACATCTTTGTCTTGACAAATATGTACATTAGGTAATTTGTATTTTATTTCCATTTGACTCTGAATTATTTTGAATTTAGTTTTCACTAGTTTTCTTATAATATCTAGTGGGGATAATTCCTTCTTGAATACAATTCAAATGCACTTTTGATGTCGACTTGAAGCGAGGGAGTTTGTCTTGAGAAAGTTTTATCAATAACTAAATTAATGAAATATACCATTTTGAATAGTAATATCTTTAATTCTTTTAAGGAGAGACCTTGAATAAAGAGATCGAGAATCTTTAGCTTTGATGATTACGGTTCATCGTGACTTTCATCACTAGAAGAGGAATCATGAACTTGAAGATCGATTTTTTATCGTCGATCTCTTTTCTTAAATTAGAAATATCTAATTTTAAATTAGAAATCTCTTTCTTAAGTTTATTAACTTCTTGATTTAACTTTCGGGGAGGTAATTTCTTTTCTTTGGAGACTTAAATCTTTCTAGTGTTTTGTTTAAAAGCGAAAATGGGTTTTTCTTTGGCTCTAAGAACCTTATCGGTGACTTTTTTATCTTTAGTTAATAAATCTTTTAATTGTTTGAGATCTTGAGTTTTTAATTAGGGTTTGTAATTTCTTGATTAAATCAACTAATAAAGAACTCTCTTCTTCTTCTTTTGTAATTACATTCACTCTTTTACAACAATTTTTATTGCAATTATCATACATATAGTGACTTCATTTTCCTTTATCGAAATATTGTTAGATGAGTTATTACTAGAAGATTACGGAATATCGGAAACTTCTTCATTCTTTCTTTACTCTTTTGTTATTATCAATTCTCATTAATTCTAATAATTGTTACGTATCTTACATTGAAATATTCAAGCTGAGCTAATTTTGTTTAACTCTACATTCACTTTTATAGTGACCTTTACGCCTGAATTGTGGCGAGACAATTTTACTTTTATCAAATGTCTTTGATTTTTTATATGATTTTTTCTTAGATGACTTTGGTTTATTATAATAGGTATCTTGATTATTACTCTTATTATTACTTTTATTGTGATTATACCTTTTTTACGGCGTTTATGACTTTTATGTGACTCGATATGTTTATCTTTATGCATGTGTTTTCTTACAGAGGAGAGCAATGGCGGTAAACCATCTTGTTCACAAAATGTTCTAACTTCGTATTTAGCTTTATTTTTGTCTTTTAAAGCTTGTTTAGCTAACTTAAAATCAATACACATTTTAATCCAATTTTTTGAATATGACTAATAATATCACCATAGGTTAAATTATCATAATCAATATATCCTAAATTTTTACTTAATTCTTCTCTAACTTTGTGAGCAAATAACGAAGGTAAACCATTAACGAATTTTTCTTTCCAAAATGGTTTATTCTTTGTCATTTCTCATCATAACTCTAGAGAGGTAAATACATCTTTGTACCATCTAAAATCACTTAGAGTGGGACAAGTAAGATTATAATTGATCATGAATTCTTTACGTAATATTACTAGGGGTTCCAACAAAATGTTTAATTATTGTAAATATTAAAGTATTGACTCCATCGGGAAGACCAATACCGACATCTTCATCAAAGATGGGATTGCCTTCATTATCTCTTTGAATAGCATGAACAATGGATATTCTAATATCTTACGTGAGATGTTTTTCCCACCAAGACCTAAGAATACCGATGAAAACCACTAGCTAATAATTTAACTATATCTGGTTGAGATAAAGTGTTGAATTTGGTAATATAGCTATTAGCTACCATAGACATGTGATTAAGTTTATTAAAAATTTCTTGTTCACTAAATCCATCTATATTCCATTCATAAATTTTATTAGAGACCACGAAAAATTGTTTATCTAGATTTCTCTCTTGAATTGCAAATCCGGAGGAGTTGATGCAGAATACCAATTTACGGTAATACTTGTATTATTAACGATTAATTTATTTAATTGGTTATTAAGGTTTGAAATAGATGAGTGGTCGAAGAACTTTCATTATTATCATGATTCTACTTGATCGATAACAATGATAGTTCCACTTGGGCCAGGTTACATTTTAAGTTTTTTAAATAATTTTTCAATAGATTGGACCAATTCACTTTCTTTATTAGGTAAACTTAAATTATATATGTTTTCTCTGGTAATTTAATTAAAGGTTGTTCAATTTTTGAATCGGGTTTTAATAATAGTTTCTTCAAACTTTTCTTGATTCTATCTAGTTGTTTTCCCTCATTTTGCTAGATATTGATTACTAAAGTTTAATTGTTCAATTATTTTTTTATCGTTATTAGTTCCATCGGTATTTTGAAGGGACTAGCTATAAGCTAAAGTGTTTTTAAGCTTTGGAATTAGAAGCTGTTTCTAAGGGAGGATGACTAGGCGATACTTTAGATCATCTTCTTTAATCCATTGAGTTTTACTAATAACATTACATTTACTTTGATATTGTTCATACCAATCATAAAAAGTAATGTTAATCTCTTCATTTTAATAAATCTTTTCCATCTATTTACTATCTTATCTCTTTCCTTTTCAATTGGGTGATTAGATCGAATAGATGTCTTTTTTCTTTATTAGATTTTGAATTAAAATCTTTAACTAAGTTATCCCAATCTAACACAAAATCCTTTTTAATGACTCTTAATTGACTATGAATTGGGGCATTAAAATCAGTTAATAATAGGGGTAAGCAGAGGATCTTGGGAGAAGAAGAATCTTCATCTTCAACGGTATCACTTGAAATATAACGAGGATGACTAACTTGTCCTTGATTAAGGATACCTTTAAGTTTGATATCCCTAGGCGGAAGATCACTTGGGACTTGATATCTCTTCTTGTGTGGATAAGCTGAAGGGATGAAGAAGCTGAAATGTCTTGATAATAATAATGGTGTTCTAAATACGTTCAAAACCCGATTTTAACAGTTCCATCAAAAATTGTTGGATGTTTTCAATATTTAATGAATTGTTAACTATGAAATTTTGTTGTGGTAATTCATTTGGTAAAGTCCATTGATTAGGTAAGTTAATATCCTTCCAAAGAATTGTTCTTGGGATTTGGATATTAGCATCACTAGTTGAACTTTGAATTAAAAGCTGTTTGATCTTTTGGACTTTTATTAAGAGCATGAGCGTTTAAATTTGACTTCATTGTCTTATAATAAATCACGTAAATCAAAGCAATGGGTTGAGATCCTTGATCATTTGAGTAATCTCTCCATCGGTTTTAATATTTAATGATAAAGCTTTAAATAAGTTTTGATCACTAAGACTCGAGGTGAAATCGGAAAACAATTGAAATGGATAGGTCCATTATGTAAACTTGCTTCCATGGCACCAATTATCTTTGGGATAATAATTTAAAAATCTAGCATCTCTAAGGCGGGCGGTAGATTGATGAATTAATTCCTTTTCTATTAAGAGGTTTAAGCTATGACTTGAACAAGACCTATATGAATAAAATTGTAACCTTTCTTTCTATGTTTTTAATAACTTACGGTGATAAAAGACTACAATTTTTGTATTCTTTGTTGATTGCATAAACTCTTTCAATTGTTTTGACATTATAGTCGATTTTAAATTTATCTGAAAAAGTTAATCGATAAATTTCTTTTGGAGATACCTAGGTATATTCAATCGTTTAAAACTTGATTAATGTTTTCATAATTATGTTCTTCTTGGTTCACAATATACGGAGCAGGAAGAGGCAAAAGACTGTTACTAATAAAAAAACTAGATCTGAATAACCTACTCACTCATCTTGGTTTTCAAAATAAATTCTCACTCAAGGTTCATTCATATATATACCCGTTTACCCAAAGTAGACTCATACCTATATTCTATATAACCCAACCTTTGCTCACACCTTGGAGACTTACAAAGGTTAGACCACGAACTAGGTGGACTACGGTAAGTAAGGTGACTTGAACTTTGATGAAGAAGATAATTTTGAAAGAGAAAAGAAAGTTTGATTAAAAAGATCTTACTAAACGATTTACTAACCACAAACAACTTGGCTCGATACCATAAGATGGTGACTCATCCGAGAAGATGATCAACAAAGACCTTCCTTAAGATCCACGGAGATGGACCAATCAACCAAGAAGACGCCAGAGGAGTCTTCATCAATCAAACGATGATGGCCCCACCATCATCACTTTTTATTTCAAGTAAAACAAAAGTCTTTTACTTTAGTAAATGTAAAAGTAAAAGTAAAAGAATAACTTTTGCTTTTACTTAAGTTAAATGTTTTTAACTTTAGTTAAATGTTTCTTACATTTACCAATGTAAAAGTAAATGTAAAATGTTTCTTACGTTTTACTTTTACTTAAGTAAATTACTTTTACTTTAGTTAATGTAATAGTGATTCCTGCGTGAATCAAATAGTAATTTACTTTTCAGTTTTCTATTTAAAGAAACTCAAGTGTTAGAGTTTCTTTAGGCTTAATTCAATGTAAAGCCTCAGAGCTTCTCTCTCTAGAAAGCTCTTCCAAGGTCCTCTCCCTTCTCTCTTAGTTAGCTGGAGACGAAGCCTTCAACTTCGATCTTCTTAGTTAGAAGATGAAGACGAAGTCCTTAATAAAACACCCAAGATCGCCTTAAGTCCCGATTAGTGCCTGTTTGTAAGTCTCCAGGTTGGGAGCAATGAATGGCCAAAGGGAATCTTTAGATCTACGGGTATGAGTTTAAGGCAAGTAAGGCTTTCTAAGTAGACCTTCAAGAAAAAGAATTTTAGTTTAAACAGTTAACAAAGAAGTTTTCTGTTTAGATCGATTTCACTGATAGATCAGGACCAATCGAGTGATCCTTTGTTTCAGATTTCAGTCTGATACCATAAGGGGGCGGAAGGAGAAGATAAAGAAAGAAGAACAAGTACGCATACAAACACAATTAAATTACTAGATAAAAACAATTTTATTGATGATAACTCAAACTATTTACAAGTCGAACAACTGATATGACTTACAAGTTTACTGAAAAAAGAACATTAGATGTAGAGGGGTTAAGCAGGCTAAATCAACGGTTGAGGCTAAAGATTTATCAGAGAAGGAACTCTGAGTCTTTCTAAGTCTGCCTAAACCAAATGAATTCAATTTCCTTTTATAGAACAAGGAAACGAACTATTACAAGATTACTATTACAATAACTGGGGTAAAGTAAAAGTAAGAAACATTTTACTAAAGTAAAAGTACAAGTAAAAACATTTTACTAAAGTAAAAGGAAAAAGAATCTGCTTTGGGTGGAAAGCGCGACGCCTTCTTTGACTAATGCTACTTTGTGGGGCGGATGCTTGATCGAACGCCGCTTTGGTGGAAAAGGAAGATCTTTCACGACAATGCCACTTTGAGTACGCGAAATTGCACGGAGTTAGTGCAGGTGACTAAAGGTCACGAGCAGTCTTGGTGATCAAGTGGAGAATCACATCTTCACTTTGATTTATTAGAGAGGGGCTCAAGAAAATGGATCTTGAGCATCCTGAAGGCTGATCGTGCCATAAGGATCACAATCACCTTCATCTTCGAGCTCTTGACTAGAATTTTCTCCTCTGGACTGAGAAGAAGCTTTGTCTGACTCTTCTCGTAACTGATCAAGTCTTAAATGAATAGCATCAGCAAGACGCCTTAATTCAGAACTAGAGTAGTCAGATACATTAGTAACTTTATCAGAAGAAGATGAAATAATTGATTTTTCTTTTGACTTATCAACTATTTTAGTGGTTGATTTACTAGAAGATGCAACGGCAGAGACCGTGGCGACTAGGGGAGTGTTTACTGGAGGAATCAATAGAGGAGAAGGCGGAAATTCTTTCTGAACCTGGCCAACTATTCTATCAACTCCGAATTTATCCCACCATTTAATAGAAAAACGGCGAGAGACGCAGGAAATAGGGGAAAGATAAGTCTGAGCAGTCCTAATTCCAATGGACGACGGAGACTGAAATACTGTGACTTCTTGGGTAGCTGAAACGACATATTGCCATTTGAGAATTCAAGGGATTTTATATTTACTACAAAATATCTTATTAAAATAGAGTCAGTCTTCATTAAACCAATTTATGCCAACGATGATAAATCAAAACTCCTTTATCATTCGTTGTATATTAAACAAGTTCTCAATCTGTCCGATTGGGGTAGTCATCCATCAGATCTCAAGTCACTCTCTAATCAAAATAGCTCTTTCTGCTATTATGATTATATTGAGGCATGACACAAAATCATGCTTCATCAAAATGAAGATCATAGTCATTCGTGGTTCTTTCAGTTTGACTACAAGTTCAAGAGTCAATTCCCCAAGTGGTTCATCCTTTGGTGGACAAGGTATGGTTTGTGCCACGACATTTTCCCCAAACCGCTCCTTGCCCAGTTAGAACATTTTTGTCATCATAGTAATTATCATTCCAAATATGAGGAAATTGCAGTCTTCCTTATGAACTTGAAGATCTGATTTTTTATCGTCGATCTCTTTTCTTAAATTAGAAATATCTAATTTTAAATTAGAAATTTCTTTCTTAAGTTTATTAACTTCTTGATTTAACTTTCGGAGGGTAATTTCTTTTCTTGGAGACTTAAATCTTTCTAGTGTTTTGTTTAAACCGAAAATGGGTTTTCTTTGGCTCTAAGAACCTTATCAAATGATTTTTTATCTTTAGTTAATAAATCTTTTAATTGTTTCGGATACTGAGTTTTTAATTCGGGGTCTATAATTTTACTGATTAAATCAACTAATAAAGAACTCTCTTCTTCTTCTTTTGTAATTACATTCACTCTTTTTACAACAATTTTATTTGCAATTATATGTACATATAGTGACTTCATTTTCACTATCGTAAATATTATATCTGGTAATATAACAGTTACTAAACTGTTATATGTTATATAACAGTTCAATCTATAATAGATAATTTTAATATATGTATCAATTAATAATATGAATAGTTTTATTAAATTATATTACTAGAGAGATAAAAACAATTTTATTGATGATAACTCAAACTATTTACAATTTAACAACCGATATGACTTACAAGTTTATTTGAAATAAGAACATTAGATGTAGAGGGGTTAAGCGAGGCTTAAATCAGCCTATTGAGGCTAAAGATTTATCGGAAAAGGAACTCGAGTATTTCTAAGTCCACTTAAACCAAATGAATTCGATTTCCTTTTATAGAACAAGGAAACGAACTGTTACAAGATTACTATTACAATAACTGGGGTAAAGTAAAAGTAAGAAACATTTTACTAAAGTAAAAGTACAAGTAAAAACATTTTACTAAAGTAAAAGAAAAAAAAATCTGCTTTCGGTGGAAGCAGGGCGTCTTCTTTGACTAATGCGCCGTGGGGCGAGATGCTTGTTGATCAACAGCTGCTTTGGTGGAAAAGCAGAAGATGCTTTAACTTCAATGCCATGAAGCGGTGATTGAGGCTCACGAGGCGGTCTGCAGTGACTAAGGTGCCGGAGCAGTCTTTGGTGATCAAGTGGAGAATCACATCTTCACTTTGATTCATTAGAGAGGGGCTCAAGAAAATGGATCTTGAGCATCCTGAAGGCTGATCGTGCCATAAGGATCACAATCACCTTCGTCTTCGAGCTCTTGACTAGAATTTTCTCCTTTGAATTTGAGAAAGAAGCTTTGTCGACTCTTCCCGTGAATCGATCAAGTCTTAAATGAATATAGCATCGAGAAGATGCCTTAATTGAGAACTAGAGTAGTCAGATACATTAGTAACTTTATCAGAAGAAGGTGAAACAATTGATTTTTCTTTTAACTTATCAACTATTTTAGTGGTTTATTTACTAGAAGATGCAACGGCAGAGACCGTGGCAACTGGAGGAGTGTTTACTGGAGGAATCAATAGAGGAGAAGGCGGAAATTCTTTCTGAACCTGGCCAACTATTCTATCAACTCCGAATTTATCCCACCATTTAATGGAAAAATGGCGAGAGACGCAGAAAATAGGGGAAAGATAAGTCTGAAAGGCCCCTAATTCCAATGGACGGCGAGACCAAATCTTGTGACTTCTTGGGTAGCTGAAACGACATATTGCCATTTGAGAATCCAAGGGATTTTATATTTACTACAAAATATAAGGAAGACTGGAATTTCCTCATATTTGGAATGATAATTACTATGATGACAAAAATGTTCTAACTGGGCAAGGAGCGATTTGGGGAAAATGTCGTGGCACAAACCATACCTTATCCACCAAAGGATGAACCACTTGGGGAATTGACTCTTGAACTTGTGGTCAAAATGAAAGAACCACGAATGACTATGATCTTCATTTTGATGAAGCATGATTTTGTGTCATGCCTCAATATAATCATAATAGCAGAAAGAGCTATTTTGATTAGAGAGTGACTTGAGATCTAATGGATGACTACCCCAATCGGACAGATTGAGAACTTGTTTAATATACAACGAATGATAAAGGAGTTTTGAGTTATCATCGTTGGCATAAATTGGTTTAATGAAGACCGACTGCTTTTCAATAAGAGTGTCCTATAATACACAAGTGACTTATAAGGAGCGCGAGAGGAGAAAATGCCATCCGAAGGGAAAAAGCTGGCGGACCTAATTGAATTGGGTCATTCTTAGGTTTCATAGGTAACTCAATATGGAATAAGTGCTGATCAAAACCCCGGATACGATAATCGCATTAATTTGGATGACTAGGTTTTTGATGAAGTAGCTTGAGATTGACTAGCGAAAATATCAAAAGGTTTGGGTTGACTAGTAAGAATCAAGAGTAGGGCTTGGGAACCGCTTCCAAGCACCAAATTTATTGTGTGTTTGTGTGGATGGGTGAGGAACAACAGCTCCTTTTGGTTGATTAATTGGACCGTCAGAGCGACCATGACCACGAGAAGATGAACCTCCTCGTACACTCATGTTGCTGTGATTGTACCTGTGTTAATAACTTGTTGGACGACAGAAGTATGAATGTCAGTCCATGGAAGCGAGATTACTTTGTAAGCACCGAAAAGAGAGGCTTACAAATCTTTCTGAGGTTCTTGTAAAACTGGCCAATATAATTGAGAGAGCCAAGAAACCACTGTAGCTGATTCTTATCGGTAATCTTATCTGGGAACCGGTTCGGCGAATTGAATAGCTCTGTTAATTGGCCGCGTGAGTCCATGATAGAGGATTAATCTGAGAAATCTGACTTTAGTCGTAAATGTATCTACACTTGGAAGGGGAAAGGACAAGACCATTGGTTTTAACCGTTTTGAAGAATGAATTTAAATGTTTAATATGTTCTTCAATAGTCTTGGAGAATATAAGGATATCATCAATGTATACAATAATAAAATGACTGAAGGGATTCAAAATATTATTAAGAATATTCTGAAATTCACTGGGTGCATTTTTAAGTCCAAATGACTGAACATTCCATTCGTAGTGTCCGAAGCGAATGGTGAATGCGCTTTGTACCTATCATCGGGATGAATAGCAACTTGCTAGAATCCAGACTTAAGGTCAAATTTACTAAAGATGGTAGAGACACTTAACATACCAAGGAGATCATCCTTGTTTGGCAAAGGGTACCTAATCCACTCTAAAACTTTGTTTAATGGCTTATAATTAATGACTAACTGAGGGACACCACGCTCCTTCTCAGCTTCATTATTAACATAGAAGGCTGGGCAAGACCAAACCCTTACTGGGAAGATCATTAATTTCATTTTTACATAACTCCATCTGCTCATGACTCATTTGAATAGGCCTAGCTATAATGGGGATTAGATGTTCTTTAAATTCTTTAGCATAGGGTAATCTAACTGTGTGCTTCTTCCTATGCCAAAAAGCATTGGGAGAATCGAACATAAATTTTTATTAAATAATCTTTTAATTCTTTTATTTTTTTTGAACTCATTACTCTTTAGTTGTTCTTCAACTTGTTGATACCTAACTTCTTCTTTAAGAAAATTTAAGTGGGTAACTTTACAATTTAATGATTCAATGAATTAGAAATTGATTCTTCTTGAATAAATTTTAAATCTCTTTCTTTTGGTTTAATTAAAAATTTAAATGTAATTTTCTTTCCTAAATGTTCACAACTTAGACCTTTATTACTAGTGGTAAATGGGTAAAAGTAAATATATAAATGGTAAACCTAAAATAATTTTGTCGATAAGATTGCGAACTAAGACAAAATGAGGTCTTAAAACACATCTTTGTTTTGACAAATATGTACATTAGGTAATTTGTATTTTATTTCCATTTGACTACCGTTAACCGAATTTAGCTTCTCACTAATTTTCTTATAATATCTAGTGGGGATAATTCCTTCTTGAATACAATTCAAGTCTGCACCGATGATCGACGACTAGAAGCGGGAGTCAGTCTTGATAAAGTTTTATCAATGACTAAATTAATGGAAATATACCATTTTTGAATAGTAATATCTTTAATTCTTTTAAGGGAGAGACCTTGAATAAAGAGATCAGAATCTTTAGCACCTGATGATTCTGGTTCATCGTGACTCTCATCACTAGAAGAGGAATCATGAACTTGAAGATCTGATTTTTTATCGTCGATCTCTTTTCTTAAATTAGAAATATCTAATTTTAAATTTGAAATTTCTTTCTTACGTTTATTAACTTCTTGATTTAACTCAGGGAGGGTAATTTCTTTTACTGGAGACTTAAATCTTTCTAGTGTTTTGTTTAAGCTGAAAATGGGTTTTTCTTTGGCTCTAAAAACCTTATCAGTGACTTTTTTATCTTTAGTTAATAAATCATTTAATTGTTTCAGATACTGAGTTTTTAATTCGGGGTTTGTAATTTTACTGATTAAATCAACTAATAAAGAACTCTCTTCTTCTTCTTTTGTAATTACATTCACTCTTTTACAACAATTTTTATTGCAATTATCTGTACATATAGTGACTTCATTTTCACTATCAGAAATATTGTTAGATGAGTTATTACTAGAAGATTCTGGAATATCAGAGGCTTCTTCATTACTGCTACTACTGTTATTATAAATTCTCATTAATTCTAATAAGCGTTACAGTATCTTACATTGAAATATTCAACCGAGCTAATTTTTGTTTAACTCTACATTCACTTTTATAGTGACCTTTACGCCTGATTGTGGCGAGACAATTTTACTTTTATCAAATGTCTTTGATTTTTTATATGATTTTTTCTTAGATGACTTTGGTTTATTATAATAGGTATCTTGATTATTACTCTTATTATTACTTTTATTGTGATTATACCTTTTCTTACGGTCGTTTATGACTTTTATGTGACTCAATATGTTTATCTTTATACTGTGTTTTCTTACAGAGGGAGCAAGCTGGCGGTAAACCATATTGTTCACAAAATGTTCTAACTTCGTATTTAGCTTTATTTTTGTCTTTTAAAACTTTTTAGCTAACTTAAAATCAATACACATTTTAATCCAATTTTTTGAATAATAATATAATAATATCACCATAGGTTAAATTATCATAATCAATATATCCTAAATTTTTACTTAATTCTTCTCTAACTTTGTGAGCAAATAACGAAGGTAAACCATTAACGAATTTTTCTTTCCAAAATGGTTTATTACTGTCATTTCTCATCATAACTCTAGAGGTAAATACATCTTTGTACCATCTAAAATCACTTAGAGTGGGACAAGTAATATTGCTTAATTGATCATGAATTCTTTCTGTAATATTACTAGGGGTTCCAACAAAATGTTTAATTATTGTAAATATTAAAGTATTGACTCCATTAGGAAGACCAATACCAGCATCTTCATCAAAGATGGGATTGCCTTCGCTATCTCTTTGAATAGCATGAACAATGGATATTCTAATATATTCTGTGAGATGTTTTTCCCACCAAGACCTAAGAATACTTGTAAAACCACTAGCTAATAATTCAACTATATCTGGTTGAGATAAAGTGTTGAATTTGGTAATATAGCTATTGGCTACCATAGATGTGATTAAGTTTATTAAGAATTTCTTGTTCACTAAATCCATCTATATTCCATTCATAAATTTTATTAGAGGACATAGAAAATTGTTTATCTAGATTTCTCTCTTCGAATTGCAAATCCGGAGGAGTTGGTCTGGAATACCAATTTCTGGTAATACTTGTATTATTAACAGTTAATTTATTTAATTGGTCATTAAGGTTTGAAATAGATGAGTGGTTAGAAGAACTTTCATTATTATCATCAGATTCTACTTGATCGATAACCGCAATAGTTCCACTTGGACCGGGTTCTGTTTTAAGTTTTTAAAATAATTTTTCAATAGATTGGACCAATTCACTTTCTTTATTAGGTAAACTTAAATTATATATGTTTTCTGGTAATTTAATTAAAGGTTGTTCAATTTTTGAATAAGGTTTCTTAATAATAGTTTCTTCAAACTTTTCTTCAATTCTATCTAGCTGTCTTCCCACTGTTGCTAGATATTGATTACTAAAGTTTAATTGTTCAATTATTTTTTTATCGTTATTAGTTCCATCAGGTATTTTGAAGGGACTAGCTATAACTAAAGTGTTTTTAACTGGAATTAGAACTGTTTCTAAGGGAGGATGACTAGACGATACTTTAGATCTGTCTTCTTTAATCCATTGAGTTTTACTAATAACATTACATTTACTTTGATATTGTTCATACCAATCATAAAAAGTAATGTTAATCTCTTCATTTTTAATAAATCTTTTCCATCTATTTACTATCTTATCTCTTTCCTTTTCAATTGGGTGATTAGATCTGAATAGATGTCTTTTTTCTTTATTAGATTTTGAATTAAAATCTTTAACTAAGTTATCCCAATCTAACACAAAATCCTTTTTAATGACTCTTAATTGACTATGAATTGGGGCATTAAAATCATATTGTGTGGGGTAAACCGAGGATCTTGGGAGAAGAATCTTCTTCATCTTCAACGGTATCATTACGAAATATAACGAGGATGACTAACTTGTCATGATTAAGGATACCTTTAAGTTTGATATCCCTACGGCGAAGATCACTTAGGACTTCAATATCTCTTCTAGTGTGGATAATCAAAGGGACCCAAGAAGCTGAAATGTCTTCAATAATAACCGGTGTTCTAAATGCGTTCAAAATTGATTTTAACAGTTCCATCGAGAAAAGCTGTTGGATGTTTTCAATATTTAATGAATTATTAACTATGGGTTTGTTGTGGTAATTCATTTGGTAAAGTTCATTGATTAGGTAAGTTAATATCCTTCCAAAGAATTGTTCTTGGGATTTGGATATTAGCATCACTAGATTGAACTTTGAATTAAAAGCTGCTTGATATTTTGGACTTTTATTAAGAGCATGAGCGTTTAAATTTGACTTCATTATCTTATAATAAATCACTGTAAATCAAAAGCAATGGGTTGAGATCCTTCAATCATTTGAGTAATCTCTCCATCGGTTTAATATTTAATGATAAAGCTTTAAATAAGTTTTGATCACTAAGACTCAAGGTGAAATCAGGAAAACAATTGAAATGGATAAGTCCATTATGTAAACTTGCTTCCATGGCACCAATTATACTGGGATAATAATTTAAAAATCTAGCATCTCTAAGACAGAGGTAGATTGATGAATTAATTCCTTTTCTATTAAGAGGTTTAACTGCAACTTGAACAAGACCTATATGAATAAAATTGTAACCTTTCTTTCTATGTTTTTTAATAACTTCTGGTGATAAAAGACTACAATTTTCGTATTCTTTGTTGATTGCATAAACTCTTTCAACTGTTTTGACATTATAGTCAGTTTTAAATTTATCTGAAAAAGTTGACTGATAAATTTCTTTTGGAGATACCCTAGGTATATTCCAATCGTTTAAAACTTGATTAATGTTTTCATAATTATGTTCTTCTTGGTTCACTATGTCTGGAATAGGAGGCAAAGCTGACCTGTTACAAACTGAAGAGCTAGATCTGAATAACCTACTCATCTTGATCGTTTCAAAATAAATTATCACTCAAGGTTCATTCATACATACCCCGTTTACCCAAAGTAGATTCATACCTATGTTCTATAACCCGACACTACTCACACTCACACCACAGAGACTTACAAAGGTTGAACACGAACTAGGTGGACTACGAGTAAAGTAAGGTGACTTGAACTTTGATGAAGAAGATAATTTTGAAAGAGAAAAGAGAAGTTTGATTAAAAAGATCTTACTAAGAGGGCGAAAGGAGAAGAAGGACTAACCACAAAAACTTGGCTTTGATACCATATACATAAGAGTGGAGATAAGTTTTTAAAGAAAAACTTTAACAGAAGAAAGAAAAGATTAAGAAGATGGCCAGGTTAATCGGTAAAAGCAATCTCTTTCTTTTATTTATAAACATTTAGGGAAGGGATTACGATATATCCTAGATCTACATGTTTGATAGGGAAGATCGTAGTATTAAGGACTTAGTCTTCATCTTCTAACTAAGAAGATCGAAATCTGAAGGCTTAAATCTCCGACTAACCAAGAGAGAGAAGGAGAGGACCTCGGAAGAGCTTTCTTGAGAGAGAAGCTCTGCGAGGCTTTACATTGAATTAAGCCTAAACAACTCTAAACACTTTGAGTTGTTTAAATAGAAAATAGAAAAGTAAATTAATATTTCATTCACGCAGAATCACTATTACATTAATCAAGTAAAAGTAATTTACTTAAGTAAAATAAAAGCGTAAGAAACATTTTACATTTACTTTTACATTGGTAAATGTAAGAAACATTTAACTAAAGTTAAAAACATTTAACTTAAGTAAAAGCAAAAGTTATTCTTTTACTTTTACTTTTACATTTACTAAATAAAGACTTTTACTTTACTTGAAGCAAAAAGTGATGATGGTTAGGGCCATCACTGTTGGATGTTGAAGACTCCTCTGGCGTCTTCTTGGTTGGTGGTCCGTCTCCTGGATCTTTGGAAGGTCTTTGTTGATCATCTTCTCGGATGAGTCACCATCCCCATACATTTCCACCTCAAAATTTTATCCGAGAAATAACCCTTTCACCCCAAAAAATTTGGTTTATAAAGAAGGAGGAATAAAATTTTCTCTGAAAAATTGGTCAAAATCTTCAAAATTTCTAAGATTTTGTAAATTTTTTTTTTTTTTGTTTAAAAACAAATCAGACTGAAATTTGAAACAAAGGATCACTCGATTGGTCCTGATCTATCAGTGAAATTGATCTAAACAGAAGACTTCTTTGTTAACTGTTTAAACAAAAATTCTTTTTCTTGAAGGTCTACTAAGAAAGCCTTACTTGCCTTAAACTCATACCCGTAGATCTAAAGATTCCCTTTGGCCATTCACTGCTCCCAACCTGGAGACTTACAAACAGGCACTAATCGGGACATAAGGCGATCTTGGGTGTTTTACGGCGAAGGTAGGGACTTGTAAAAGTAGAGCAAGAAAAACTGAAAGTTTGAAAAAACATTTAAGTAAACAAATCAAACTATTTTTAATCGAAACCACCGATAACATCAAGAACCAACCGTGTGGCTTTGATACCATATAACAGCGAAGATAAGTTTTTAACAGAAAAACTTTAACAGAAGAAAGAAAAGATTAAGAAGATGACCGGTGAATCGGCAAAGCAATCTCTTTCTTTTATTTATAAACATTTAGGGAATGGATTACAGTATATCCTAGATCTAAATGTTTGAGAGGGAAGATCGAAGTATTAAGGACTTCGTCTTCATCTTCTAACTAAGAAGATCGAAGCTGAAAGCTTCGTCTCCTGCTAACTAAGAGAGAAGGGAGAGGACCTCGGAAGAGCTTTCTAGATAGAGAAGCTCTGAGGCTTTACATTGAATTAAGCCTAAAGAAACTCTAACTCACCTGTCTGTGACTTGAAGATGCCTCTGGCGTCTTCTTCGTTGACTGGTCCGTCTCTTGTGGATGCCGGAAGGTGCTGTTCATCATCTTCTCAGATGAGTCACCATCCCCATACATATTGATTCCTCCAGTAAACACTCCTCCAGTCGCCACGGTCTCTGCCGTTGCATCTTCTGATAAATCAAAACTCCTTTATCATTCATTGTATATTAAACAAGTTTTCAATCTGTCCAATTGGGGTAGTCATCCATCAGATCTCAAGTCACTCTCTAATCAAAATAGCTCTTTCTGTTATGTATGGGGATGGTGGTGATCTGAGAAGATGATCAACAAAGACCTTCCTAAGATGCACATGAGACGGACGATCAACCAAGAGATGCCAGAGGAGTCTTCAATAATCAGAAGCGATGATGGCCCCACCATCATCAACTTTTGCTTTCAAGTAAAGCAAAAAGTCTTTTACTTTAGTAAATGTAAAAGTAAAAGTAAAAGAATAACTTTCGCTTTTACTTAAGTTAAATGTTTTAACTTTAGTTAAATGTTTCTTACATTTACCAATGTAAAAGTAAATGTAAAATGTTTCTTACGTTTTACTTTTACTTAAGTAAATTACTTTTACTTCAGTTAATGTAATAGTGATTCCTGCGTGAATCAAATATTAATTTACTTTTCAGTTTTCTATTTAAAGAAACTCAAGTGTTATCCTTGTTTGGCAAAGGGTACCTAATCCACTCTAAAACTTTGTTTAATGGCTTATAATTAATGACTAACCGAGGGACACCACGCCCCTTCTCAAACTTCATTATTATTATAGGGACATTCTTATTGAAACAGTCGGTCTTCATTAAACCAATTTATGCCAACGATGATAAATCAAAACTCCTTTATCATTACGTTGTATGGGGATGGTGACTCATCCGAGAAGATGATCAACAAGACCTTCCCAAGATCCACAAGAGATGGACAGATCAATCTAAGAAGACGCCAGAGGCATCTTCAAGTCATGATGTGTGATGGCCCAACCATCATCTCAAACTTTTTTGCTTTCAAGTAAAGCAAAAAGTCTTTTACTTTAGTAATATAAAAGTAAAAGTAAAAGAATAACTTTGCTTTTACTTAAGTTAAATGTTTTTAAATTAGTTAAATGTTTCTTACATTTACCCATGTAAAAGTAAATATAAAATGTTTCTTACGTTTTACTTTTACTTAAGTAAATTACTTTTACTCCGCTTAATGTAATAGTGATTCTGCGTGAATCAAATAGTAATTTACTTTTCAGCTTTCTATTTAAAGAAATTTAAGTGTTAGAGTTTCTTTGAAGCAATTGATGTAGCCTCGGAGCTTCTCTCTCTACAAAGCTCTTAGGAGTCCTCTCCTTCTCTCTTAGTTAGCGGGAGGCGAAGCCTTGACTTGATCTTCTTGAATTAGAAGATGAAGACGAAGTCCTTAATACTTCGATCTTCCCTCTCAAACATTTAGATCTAGGATATACTATAATCCCTTCCCTAAATGTTTATAAATAAAAGAAAGATATTGCTTTACCGATTCACTGGTCATCCTCTTAATCTTTTCTTTCTTCTGTTAAAGTTTTTCTTTTAAAAACGTATCCCGCTGTTATATGGTATCAGAGCCAAACGGTTGGTTCTTGATGCTATCGGTGGTTTCGATTGAAAACAGTTTGATTTGTAAAACTATTTTCAATCGAAACACAAACAACTTGAAAGATTTAATTGTTTATAACACATATTTTGAAGATTTAATTGTTTTCTAGTAACTGTTAAATAACAGCGGAGATAAGTTTTTAAAAGAAAAACTTTAACAGAAGAAAGAAAAGATTAAGAAGATGACCGGTGAATCGGTAAAGCAATCTCTTCTTTTATTTATAAACATTTAGGAAGGGATTATCGATATCTTAGATCTAAATGTTTGAGAGGAAGATCAAGTATTAAGGACTTCGCCTTCATCTTCTAATTAAGAAGATCGGTCAAAGCTTCGCCTCCCTGCCAACTAAGAGAAGGGAGAGGACCCTCAAGAGCTTTCAGAGAGAGAAGCTCCGAGGCTTTACATTGAATTAAGCTTCAAAGAAACTCTAACACTCGAGTTTCTTTAAATAGAAAACCTAAAAGTAAATTACTATTCGATTCACGCAGAATCACTATTACATTAATCAAGTAAAAGTAATTTACTTAAGTAAAAGTAAAACGTAAGAAACATTTAACTAAGTTAAAAACATTTAACTTAAGTAAAAGAAAAAGTTATTCTTTTACTTTTACTTTTACTTTTACATTTACTAAAGTAAAGGACTTTTGCTTTTATTTAAAACAAAAGTCATGATGGTCAGGGCCATCATCGCTGTCCGATCAAGACTCCTCCCGGCATCTTCGTCGACCGTCCGCCTCCTATGGATGCTTCTGGAGGTGTCATGATCATCTTCTCAGATGAGTCACCATCCCCATACATTTTCACCTCAAAATTTTTATCCAGGAAATAACCCTTTCACCCCCAAAAATTTGGTTTATAAATAAGGAGGAATAAAATTTTTCTACCGAAAATTGGTCAAAATCTTCAAAATTTCTAAGATTTTGTAAATTTTTTTTTTTTTTTTTTAAAAACAAATCAGACTGAAATCTGAAACAAAGGATCACTCGATTGGTCCTGATCTATCAGTGAAATCGATCTAAACAGAAGACTTCTTTGTTAACTGTTTAAACAAAAATTCTTTTTCTTGAAGGTCTACTTAGAAAGCATTACTTGCCTTTAACTCATACCCGTAGATCTAAAGATTCCCTTTGGCCATTCACTGCTCCCAACCTGGAGACTTACAAACAGGCACTAATCGGGACTTAAGGCGATCTTAGGTGTTTTACAGCGAAGGTAAGGACTTGTAAAAGTAGAGCAAGAAAAACTGAAAGTTTGAAAAAACATTTAAGTAAACAAATCAAACTGTTTTCAATCGAAACCACCGATAGCATCAAGAACTAACCGTGTGGCTCTGATACCATATAACAGCGGAGATAAGTTTTTAAAAGAAAAACTTTAACAGAAGAAAGAAAAGATTAAGAAGATGACCGGTGAATCGGTAAAGCAATATCTTTCTTTTATTTATAAACATTTAGGGAAGGGATTACAGTATATCCTAGATCAAAATGTTTGAGAGGGAAGATCAAAGTATTAAGGACTTCGTCTTCATCTTCTAACTAAGAAGATCGAAGCTGAGAGCTTCGTCTCCGGCTAACTAAGAGAGAAGGGAGAGGACTTCGGAAGAGCTTCCTAGAGAGAGAAGCTCTAAGGCTTTACATTGAATTAAGCCTAAAGAAACTCTAACACTTGAGTTTCTTTAAATAGAAAACTGAAAAGTAAATTACTATTTGATTCACGCAGGAATCACTATTACATTAACTGAAGTAAAAGTAATTTACTTAAGTAAATGTAAAACGTAAGAAACATTTTACATTTACTTTTATATTGGTAAATGTAAGAAACATTTAACTAAGTAAAAAACATTTAACTTAAGTAAAAGAAAAAGTTATTCTTTTACTTTTACTTTTACATTTACTAAAGTAAAAGACTTTTGCTTTACGGAAAGCAAAAGCTGATGATGGCTGGGGCCATCACTGTCGGTTGACTGAAGACTCCTCTGGCGTCTTCTTGGTTGACTGGTCCGTCTCCTGTGGATGCCGGAAGGTGCTGTTGATCATCTTCTCAGATGAGTCACCATCCCCATACATTTCCACCTCAAAATTTTTATCCAGGAAATAACTCTTTCACCCCAAAAAATTGGTTTATAAAGAAGGAGGAATAAAATTTTTCTACCTAAAATTGGTCAAAATCTTCAAAATTTCTAAGATTTTGTAAATTTTTTTTTTTTTTTTAAAAACAAATCAGACTGAAATCTGAAACAAAGGATCACTCGATTGGTCCTGATCTATCAGTGAAATCGATCTAAACAGAAGACTTCTTTGTTAATTGTTTAAACAAAAATTCTTTTTCTTGAAGGTCTACTTAGAAAGCCTTACATGCCTTAAACTCATACCCGTAGATCTAAAGTAAAAGGAAATAGAATCTGCTTTCGGTGGAAAAGCAGACGTCTTCTTTTGACTAATGCGCTGTGGGGCGGATGCTGGATCGAACGCCGCTTTGGTGGAAAAGCAAGATGTCACGACAATGCTGCTGAAAGCAGTGGACCGAGGTCTGCCGAGCAGTGTCTGGTGACTAAGGCCGCCAGAGCAGTCTTTGGTGATCAAGTAAAGAATCACATCTTCACTTTGATTTATTAGAGAGGGGCTCAAGAAAATGGATCTTGAGCATCCTGAAGGCTGATCATGCCATAAGGATCACAATCACCTTCATCTTCGAGCTCTTGACTAGAATTTTCTCCTCTAGACTGAGAAGAAGCTTTGTCTGACTCTTCTCATAACTGATCAAGTCTTAAATGAATAGCATCAGCAAGACGCCTTAATTCAGAACTAGAGTGGTCAGATACATTAGTAACTTTATCAGAAGAAGGTGAAATAATTGATTTTTCTTTTGACATATCAACTATTTTAGTGGTTGATTTACTAGAAGATGCAACGACAGAGACCGTGGCGACTGGAGGAGTGTTTACTGGAGGAATCAATAGAGGAGAAGGCGGAAATTCTTTACTCAACTCGCCAACTATTCTATCAACTCGTTTATCCCACCATTTAATGGAAAAACTACAGAGACGCAGGAAATAGGGGAAAGATAAGTCTGAGCAGTCCTAATTCCAATGGACAACGGAGACTGAAATACTGTGACTTCTTGGGTAGCTGAAACGACATATTGCCATTTGAGAACTCAAGGGATTTTATATTTACTACAAAATATCTTATTGAAATAGAGTCAGTCTTCATTAAACCAATTTATGCCAACGATGATAAATCAAAACTCCTTTATCATTCGTTGTATATTAAACAAGTTCTCAATCTGTCCGATTGGGGTAGTCATCCATCAGATCTCAAGTCACTCTCTAATCAAAATAGCTCTTTCTGCTATTATGATTATATTGAGGCATGACACAAAATCATGCTTCATCAAAATGAAGATCATAGTCATTCGTGGTTCTTTCAGTTTGACTACAAGTTCAAGAGTCAATTCCCCAAGTGGTTCATCCTTTGGTGGACAAGGTATGGTTTGTGCCACGACATTTTCCCCAAACCGCTCCTTGCCTAGTTAGAACATTTTTGTCATCATAGTAATTATCATTCCAAATATGAGGAAATTCCAGTCTTCCTTATGAACTTGAAGATCTGGTTTTTTATCGTCGATCTCTTTTCTTAAATTAGAAATATCTAATTTTAAATTAGAAATTTCTTTCTTAAGTTTATTAACTTCTTGATTTAACTCAGGGAGGGTAATTTCTTTTACTGGAGACTTAAATCTTTCTAGTGTTTTGTTTAAACTGAAAATGGGTTTTTCTTTGGCTCTAAGAACCTTATCAGTGACTTTTTTATCTTTAGTTAATAAATCTTTTAATTGTTTCGGATACTGAGTTTTGAATTCGGGGTCTATAATTTTACTGATTAAATCAACTAATAAAGAACTCTCTTCTTCTTCTTTTGTAATTACATTCACTCTTTTACAACAATTTTTATTGCAATTATATGTACATATAGTGACTTCATTTTCACTATCAGAAATATTATATCTGGTAATATAACAGTTACTAAACTGTTATATGTTATATAACAGTTCAATCTATAATAGATAATTTTAATATATGTATCAATTAATAATATGAATAGTTTTATTAAATTATATTACTAGAGAGATAAAAACAATTTTATTGATGATAACTCAAACTATTTACAAGTCGAACAACTGATATGACTTACAAGTTTACTGAAATAAGAACATTAGATGTAGAGGGGTTAAGCAGGCTAAATCAGCGGTTGAGGCTAAAGATTTATCAGAAAAGGAACTCTGAGTATTTCTAAGTCTGCCTAAACCAAATGAATTCGATTTCCTTTTATAGAACAAGGAAACGAACTGTTACAAGATTACTATTACAATAACTGGGGTAAAGTAAAAGTAAGAAACATTTTACTAAAGTAAAAGTACAAGTAAAAACATTTTACTAAAGTAAAAGGAAAAAGAATCTGCTTTCGGTGGAAAAGCAGACGTCTTCTTTTTCTAATCTAATGTACCAGGGCCGATGCTTGATGAAACGCCATTTGGAAAAGCGTAAGATATCTGTGACAATGCCGCCGAAAGGGTGATTGAGGCTCACGGGAGCAGTGCAGTGACTAAAATCACGGAAGGCAGTCTTGGTGATCAAGTGGAGAATCACATCTTCACTTTGATTGATTAGAGAGGGGCTCAAGAAAATGGATCTTGAGCATCCTGAAGGCTGATCGTGCCATAAGGATCACAATTACCTTCGTCTTCGAGCTCTTGACTAGAATTTTCTCCTCTGGACTGAGAAGAAGCTTTGTCTGACTCTTCCCGTAACTGATCAAGTCTTAAATGAATAGCATCAGCAAGACGCCTTAATTCAGAACTAGAGTAGTCAGATACATTAGTAACTTTATCAGAAGAAGGTGAAACAATTGATTTTTTTTTGACTTATCAACTATTTTAGTGGTTGATTTACTAGAAGATGCAACGGCAGAGACCATGGCGACTGGAGGAGTGTTTACTGGAGGAATCAATAGAGGAGAAGGCAGAAGTTCTTTCTGAACCTAGCCAACTATTCTATCAACTCCGAATTTATCCCACCATTTAATGGAAAAACGGCGAGAGACGCAGGAAATAGGGGAAAGATAAGTCCGGCAGTCCTAAATTCCAATGGATTTACGAGACCGAAATCTGTGACTTCTTGGGTAAATTAAAACGACATATTGCCATTTGAGAATCCAAGGGATTTTATATTTACTACAAAATATAAGGAAGACTGGAATTTCCTCATATTTGGAATGATAATTACTATGATGACAAAAATGTTCTAACTGGGCAAGGAGCGGTTTGGGGAAAATGTCGTGGCACAAACCATACCTTGTCCACCAAAGGATGAACCACTTGGGGAATTTACTCTTGAACTTGTGGTCAAACTGAAAGAACCACGAATGACTATGATCTTTATTTTGATGAAGCATGATTTTGTGCCATGCTTCAATATAATCATAATAGCAGAAAGAGCTATTTTGATTAGAGAGTGACTTGAGATCCGATGGATGACTACCCCAATCGGATGATTGAGAACTTGTTTAATATACAACGAATGATAAAGGAGTTTTGATTTATCATCGTTGGCATAAATTGGTTTAATGAAGACCCACTGCTTTTCAATAAGAATGTCCCTATAATACACAAGTGACTTATAAGGAGCGAGAGGGAGAAAATGCCATCCAGAAGGGAAAAACTAGGCAGCTAATTGAATTGGGTCATTCTTGGGTTTCATAGGTAACTCAATATGGAATAAGTGCTGATCAAAAACCTGACGATAATCAGACACTGGATGACTAGGTTTTGATGAAGTAGCTTGAGATTGACTAGCGAAAATATCAAAAGGTTTGGGTTGACTAGTAAGAACTGAAGAGTAGGGCTTGGGGACTGTAACAAGCACCTAAAATTTATTGTGTGCTTGTGTGACTGGGTGAGGAACAACAGTTCCTTTTGGTTGATTAACTGGACCGGCAGAGCGGCCATGACCACGAGAAGATGAACCTCCTCGTACACTCATGCTCTTTGTGATTGTACACAGTTAATAAATTCACGAGTGAGAAAATCTGAACCGAGTTGTTACTACCTTTAATATATTCAATATCAAAATCAAAATACTTAAAATAGCTTGCCATCTAGAGAATGAATTCTTAGGCGACGTTTTCAACGTCTTTTTCAAGAATAAATTTTATTGACTTACAATTTATTCTAACTAGGAATTTTGATTTAATAAATCTCTCGAAATTTTTTAATACATAAAACTAATGATAAAATCTCTTTTTAATAATATCGTATTTTAACCGTGTAGGGTTCCATGCGTTAAATAAAAACTAATAATTTGTTCATCTAAGTAATGGTTAACTTTTGTTTGAGTATGCCACCGAAGGCAATGTCGAAGCATCGGTTTCAACTATTTTGAAAGTTTGAATCGTTAGAGATGCCAAGGCGAGGCAAAACCTTAACATACTTTTTAACTTGTTGGACGCACGTAAGTATGAATGTCACCCATGGAGGTGGATTACTTTATGTTACCGAAAGAGAGGCTTACAAATCTTCCTAAGGTTCTTGTAAAACTGGCCAATATAATTGAGCGAGCCAAGAAACCTCTGTAGCTGATTCTTGTCGGTAATCTTATCTAAGAACCGGTTAGCGAATTGAATAGCTCTGTCAATTGGCCGCGTTAGTCCATGATAGAGGATTAATCCGAGAAATCTGACTTTAGTTAGAAACAGACTACACTTGGAAGGGGAAAGGACAAGACCATTGGTTTTAACCGTTTTGAAGAATGAATTTAAATGTTTAATATGTTCTTCAATAGTCTTGGGGAATACAAGGATATCATCAATGTATACAATAATAAAATGACTGAAGGGATTCAAAATATTATTAAGAATATTCTGAAATTCACTGGGTGCATTTTTAAGTCTAAATGACTGAACATTCCATTCGTAGTGTTAAAGAAAGAAGAACAAGTTCGCATACAAACACAATTAAATTACTAGATAAAAACAATTTTATTGATGATAACTCAAACTATTTACAAGTCGAACAACTGATATGACTTACAAGTTTACTGAAATAAGAACATTAGATGTAGAGGGGTTAAGCAGGCTAAATCAGCGGTTGAGGCTAAAGATTTATCAGAGAAGGAACTCTGAGTCTTTCTAAGTCTGCCTAAACCAAATGAATTCGATTTCCTTTTATAGAACAAGGAAACGAACTATTACAAGATTACTATTACAATAACTGGGGTAAAGTAAAATTAAGAAACATTTTACTAAAGTAAAAGTACAAGTAAAAACATTTTACTAAAGTAAAAGGAAAAAGAATCTGCTTTTGGTGGAAAAGAAAACGTCTTCTTTTGACTAATGCGGCCGTGGGGCCAGATGCTTGACTGAACGCTGCTTTGGTGGAAAAGCAGAAGATGTATGGGGATGGTGACTCATCTTAGAAGATGATCAACAATGAACTTTCCACAGGAGACGGACGATCAACCAAGAAGGCGCCGGAGAGTCTTGAACAATCGAGCGGTGATGGCCCCGACCATCATCAACTTTTTGCTTTCAAGTAAAGCAAAAGTCTTTTACTTTAGTAAATGTAAAAGTAAAAGTAAAAGAATAACTTTTGCTTTTACTTAAGTTAAATGTTTTTAACTTAGTTAAATGTTTCTTACATTTACCCATGTAAAAGTAATGTAATCCCTTCCCTAAATGTTTATAAATAAAAGAAAGAGATTGCTTTACCGATTCACCCATCATCTTCTTAATCTTTTCTTTCTTCTCATTAAAGTTTTTCTTTTTAAAAAACTTATCATGGCTTATTATATAGTATCGAGCCACACGGTTGATTCTTGATGCTATCTGGTGGTTTCGATTAAAATAGCTTTGATTTGTTTACTTAAATGTTTCTTCAAACTTTTATTTTTCTTGCTCTGCTTTTATAAGTCCCGACCTTCGCCGTAAAACACCCAAGATCGCCTTAAGTCCTGACTAATGCCGTTTATAAGTCTTAATTGGGAGCAGTGTAAGGCTAAAGGGAATCTTTAGATCTACGGGTATGTGTTTAAGGCAAATAAGGCTTTCTAAGTGGACCTTCAAGAAAAAGAATTTTTGTTTAAACAGTTAACAAATTAGTCTTCTGTTTAGATCGATTTCACTGATAGATCAGTACCAATCTAGTGATCCTTTGTTTCAGATTTCATTACTTTTACTTCAGTTAATGTAATAGTGATTCCTGCGTGAATCAAATAGTAATTTACTTAAGTAAAAGTAAAACGTAAGAAACATTTTACATTTATTTTTACATTGGTAAATGTAAGAAACATTTAACTTAAGTAAAAGCAAAAGTTATTCTTTTACTTTTACTTTTACATTTACTAAAGTAAAAGACTTTTGCTTTACGGAAGCAAAAGGCGATGATGGTCAGGGCCATCATCGTGTCGATTGATGAAGACTCTCCGGCGTCTTCTTGGTTGACTGGTCCGTCTCCTATGGATGCCGGAAGGTGCTGTTGATCATCTTCTCAAATGAGTCACCATCCCCATACATTTCCACCTCAAAATTTTTATCCAGGAAATAACCCTTTCACCCCCAAAAATTTGGTTTATAAAGAAGGAGGAATAAAATTTTTCTACCGAAAATTGGTCAAAATCTTCAAAATTTCTAAGATTTTGTAAATTTTTTTTTTTTTTAAAAAACAAATCAGACTGAAATCTGAAACAAAGGATCACTAGATTGGTCCTGATCTATCAGTGAAATCGATCTAAACAGAAGACTTCTTTGTTAACTGTTTAAACAAAAATTCTTTTTCTTGAAGGTCTACTTAGAAAGCCTTACTTGCCTTTAACTCATACCCGTAGATCTAAAGATTCCCTTTGGCCATTCATTGCTCCCAACCTGGAGACTTACAAACAGGCACTAATCGGGACTTAAGGCGATCTTAGGTGTTTTACGGCGAAGGTAGGGATTTGTAAAAGTAGAGCAAGAAAAACTGAAAGTTTGAAAAAACATTTAAGTAAACAAATCAAACTGTTTTCAATCGAAACCACCGATAGCATCAAGAACCAACCATGTGGCTCTGATACCATATAACAGCGGAGATACGTTTTTAAAAGAAAAACTTTAACAGAAGAAAGAAAAGATTAAGAAGATGACCGGTGAATCGGTAAAGCAATCTCTTTCTTTTATTTAGAAACATTTAGGGAAGGGATTACAGTATATCCTAGATCTAAATGTTTGAGAGGGAAGATCAAAGTATTAAGGACTTCGTCTTCATCTTCTAACTAAGAAGATCGGTGAAGAGCTTCGCTCCCGCCAACTAAGAGAGAAGGGAGAGGACCTCGGAAGAGCTTTCTAGAGAGAGAAGCTCTAAGGCTTTACATTGAATTAAGCCTAAAGAAACTCTAACACTTGAGTTTCTTTAAATAGAAAACTGAAAAGTAAATTACTATTTGATTCACGCAGGAATCACTATTACATTAACTGAAGTAAAAGTAATTTACTTAAGTAAAAGTAAAACGTAAGAAACATTTTACATTTACTTTTACATTGGTAAATATAAGAAACATTTAACTAAGTAAAAAACATTTAACTTAAGTAAAAGCAAAAGTTATTCTTTTACTTTTACTTTTACATTTACTAAAGTAAAAGACTTTTGCTTTACGGAAAGCAAAAAGTCGATGATGGTGGGGGCCATCATCGTTTGATTATTCAAGACTCTCCGGCGTCTTCTTGGTTGATCGTCCGTCTCCTTTGGATGCCGGAAGGTGCTGTTGATCATCTTCTAAGATGAGTCACCATCCCCATACATTTCCACCTCAAAATTTTTATCCAGGAAATAACCCTTTCACCCCCAAAAATTTGGTTTATAAAGAAGGAGGAATAAAATTTTTCTACCGAAAATTGGTCAAAATCTTCAAAATTTCTAAGATTTTGTAAAAAATAATTTTGTTTAAAAACAAATCAGACTGAAATCTGAAACAAAGGATCACTCGATTGGTCCTGATCTATCAGTGAAATCGATCTAAACAGAAGACTTCTTTGTTAACTGTTTAAACAAAAATTCTTTTTCTTGAAGGTCTACTTAGAAAGCCTTACTTGCCTTAAACTCATACCCGTAGATCTAAAGATTCCCTTTGGCCATTCACTGCTCCCAACCTGGAGACTTACAAACAGGCACTAATCGGGACTTAAGGCGATAAAGAAAGAAGAACAAGTGCGCATACAAACACAATTAAATTACTAGATAAAAACAATTTTATTGATGATAACTCAAACTATTTATAAGTCGAACAACTGATATGACTTACAAGTTTACTGAAATAAGAACATTAGATGTAGAGGGGTTAAGCAGGCTAAATCAGCGGTTGAGGCTAAAGATTTATCAGAGAAGGAACTCTGAGTCTTTCTAAGTCTGCCTAAACCAAATGAATTCGATTTCCTTTTATAGAGCAAGGAAACGAACTGTTACAAGATTACTATTACAATAACTGGGGTAAAGTAAAAGTAAGAAACATTTTACTAAAGTAAAAGTACAAGTAAAAACATTTTATTAAAGTAAAAGGAAAAAGAATCTACTTTCGGTGGAAAAGCAGACGTCTTCTTTTGACTAATGCGGCCGTGGGGCCAGATGCTTGACTGAACGCTGCTTTGGTGGAAAAGCAGAAGATGCTACTGACAATGCCGTCTGAGCAGTGGTGACCGAGGTTAAAGCCAAGCAGTGCAGACTAAAATTTTTAGGTCAGGCAGTGCTAGTGATCAAGTGGAGAATCACATCTTCACTTTGATTGATTAGAGAGGGGCTCAAGAAAATGGATCTTGAGCATCCTGAAGGCTGATCGTGCCATAAGGATCACAATCACCTTCGTCTTCGAGCTCTTGACTAGAATTTTCTCCTCTAGACTGAGAAGAAGCTTTGTCTGCCTCTTCCCGTAACTGATCAAGTCTTAAATGAATAGCATCAGCAAGATGCCTTAATTCAGAACTAGAGTAGTCAGATACATTAGTAACTTTATCAGAAGAAGGTGAAACAATTGATTTTTCTTTTCACTTATCAACTATTTTAGTGGTTGATTTACTAGAAGATGCAACGGCAGAGACCGTGGCGACTGGAGGAGTGTTTAATGGAAGAATCAATAGAGGAGAAGGCGGAAATTCTTTCTGAACCTGGCCAACTATTCTATCAACTCCGAATTTATCCCACCATTTAATGGAAAAACGGCGAGAGACGCAGAAAATAGGGGAAAGATAAGTCCGAAAATTCTAATTCCAAATGGACGACGAGACCGAAATCTCGTGACTTCTTGGGTAAATTTGAAAACGACATATTGCCATTTGAGAATCCAAGGGATTTTATATTTACTACAAAATATAAGGAAGACTGGAATTTCCTCATATTTGGAATGATAATTACTATGATGACAAAAATGTTCTAACTGGGCAAGGAGCGATTTGGGGAAAATGTCGTGGCACAAACCATACCTTGTCCACCAAAGGATGAACCACTTGGGGAATTGACTCTCGAACTTGTGGTCAAACTGAAAGAACCACGAATGACTATGATCTTCATTTTGATGAAGCATGATTTTGTGCCATGCCTCAATATAATCATAATAGCAGAAAGAGCTATTTTGATTAGAGAGTGACTTGAGATCTAATGGATGACTACCCCAATCGGACAGATTGAGAACTTGTTTAATATACAACGAATGATAAAGGAGTTTTGAGTTATCATCGTTGGCATAAATTGGTTTAATGAAGACTGACTCTGTTTCAATAAGAGTGTCCCTATAATACACAAGTGACTTATAAGGAGCGAGAGGGAGAAAATGCCATCCAGAAGGGAAAAACTGGGCAGCTAATTGAATTGGGTCATTCTTAGGTTTCATAGGTAACTCAATATGGAATAAGTGCTGATCAAAAACCTGACGATAATCAGACACTGGATGACTAGGTTTTGATGAAGTAGCTTGAGATTGACTAGCGAAAATATCAAAAGGTTTGGGTTGACTAGTAAGAACTGAAGAGTAGGGCTTGGGGACTGTTCCAAGCACCTGAAATTTATTGTGTGTTTGTGTGACTGGGTGAGGAACAACAGTTCCTTTTGGTTGATTAATTGGACCGGCAGAGCGACCATGACCACGAGAAGATGAACCTCCTCGTACACTCATGTTGCTGTGATTGTACCTGTGTTAATAACTTGTTGGACGACAGAAGTATGAATGTCAGTCCATGGAAGCGGATTACTTTGTAAGCACTGAAAGAGAGGCTTACAAATCTTTCTGAGGTTCTTGTAAAACTGGCCAATATAATTGAGAGAGCCAAGAAACCACTGTAGCTGATTCTTATCGGTAATCTTATCTGGGAACCGGTTGGCGAATTGAATAGCTCTGTTAATTGGCCGCGTGAGTCCATGATAGAGGATTAATCCGAGAAATCTGACTTTAGTCTCAAATGCATCTACACTTGAAGGGGAAAGGACAAGACCATTGGTTTTAACCGCTTTTGAAGAATGAATTTAAATGTTTAATATGTTCTTCAATAGTCTTGGAGAATATAAGGATATCATCAATGTATACAATAATAAAATGATCAAGGATTCAAAATATTATTAAGAATATTCTCGAAATTCACTTTGGGTGCATTTTTAAGTCCAAATGACCTAACATTCCATTCAGTAGTGTCCGAACGGAGTGGTGAATGCGCTTTTTACCTATCATCGGGATGAATAGCAACTTGCCGTAATCCGGACTTAAGGTCAAATTTACTAAAGATGGTAGAGACACTTAACCTACCAAGGAGATCATCCTTGTTTGGCAAAGGGTACCTAATCCACTCTAAAACTTTGTTTAATGGCTTATAATTAATGACTAACTGAGGGACACCACACTCCTTCTCAGCTTCATTATTAACATAGAAGGCTGGGCAAGACCAAACCCTTACTGAGAAGATCATTAATTTCATTTTTACATAACTCCATCTGCTCATGACTCATTTGAATAGTCCTAGCTTTCATGGGGATTAGATGTTCTTTAAATTCTTTAGCATAGGGTAATCTAACTGTGTGCTTCTTCCTATGCCAAAAAGCATTGGGAGAATCAGAACATAAATTTTTTATTAAATAATCTTTTAATTCTTTTATTTTTTCTTGAACTCTGTTACTCTTTAGTTGTTCTTCAACTTGTTGATACCTAACTTCTTCTTTAAGAAAATTTAAGTGGGTAACTTTACAATTTAACAGATTCAATGAATTAGAAATTGATTCTTCTTGAAAAAATTTTAAATCTCTTTCTTTTGGTTTAATTAAAAATTTAAATGTAATTTTCTTTCCTAAATGTTCACAACTTAGACCTTTATTACTAGTGGTAAATGGGTAAAGTAAATATATAAATGGTAAACCTAGAATAATTTTGTCAGTAAGATTGCGAACTAAGACAAATGAGGTCTTAAAACACATGCTGTCTTGACAAATATGTACATTAGGTAATTTGTATTTTATTTCCATTTGACTCACCGTTAGTAAATTTAGCTTCTCACTAGTTTTCTTATAATATCTAGTGGGATAATTCCTTCTTGAATACAATTCAAGTTCCGCACCAAAGATCGACCTTTGCGAGGGAGTCAGACTCTTTGAAAGTTTTATCAATGACTAAATTAATGGAAATATACCATTTTTGAATAGTAATATCTTTAATTCTTTTAAGGGAGAGACCTTGAATAAAGAGATCAGAATCTTTAGCACCTGATGATTCTGGTTCGTCGTGACTCTCATCACTAGAAGAGGAATCATGAACTAGAAGATCTGATTTTTTATCGTCGATCTCTTTTCTTAAATTAGAAATATCTAATTTTAAATTAGAAATTTCTTTCTTAAGTTTATTAACTTCTTGATTTAACTCAGGGATGGTAATTTCTCTTACTGGAGACTTAAATCTTTCTAGTGTTTTGTTTAAACTGAAAATGGGTTTTTCTTTGGCTCTAAAAACCTTATCAGTGACTTTTTTATCTTTAGTTAATAAATCTTTTAATTGTTTTAGATACTGAGTTTTTAATTCGGGGTCTGTAATTTTACTGATTAAATCAACTAATAAAGAACTCTCTTCTTCTTCTTTAGTAATTACATTCACTCTTTTACAACAATTTTTATTGCAATTATCTGTACATATAGTGACTTCATTTTCACTATCGTAAATATTGTTAGATGAGTTATTACTAGAAGATTCTCGGAATATCGAGGCTTCTTCATTATCGCTACTACTCATTATTATAAATTCTCATTAATTCTAATAACTGTTTCAGATCTTCTGTTGAAATATTCAACCGAGCTAATTTTTTGTTTAACTCTACATTCACTTTTATAGTGACCTTTACGCCTACACAATTATGGCGGATAATTTTACTTTTTATCAAATGTCTTTGATTTTTTATATGATTTTTTCTTAGATGACTTTGGTTTATTATAATAGTATCTTGATTATTACTCTTATTATTACTTTTATTGTGATTATACCTTTTCTTACTTGCGTTTATGACTTTTTTATGTGACTCAATATGTTTATCTTTATGCCTGTGTTTTTTTTCTTAGAGGAGCAACTGGCGGTAAACCATACTGTTCACAAAATGTTCCTAACTCGTATTTAGCTTTATTTTTGTCTTTTCTGGCTTGTTTAGCTAACTTAAAATCAATACACATTTTTAATCCAATTTTTTGAATATGACTAATAATATCACCATAGGTTAAATTATCATAATCAATATATCCTAAATTTTTACTTAATTCTTCTCTAACTTTGTGAGCAAATAACGAAGGTAAACCATTAACGAATTTTTCTTTCCAAAATGGTTTATTACTGTCATTTCTCATCATAACTCTAGAGGTAAATACATCTTTGTACCATCTAAAATCACTTAGAGTGGGACAAGTAAGATTGCTTAATTGATCATGAATTCTTTCTGTAATATTACTAGGGGTTCCAACAAAATGTTTAATTATTGTAAATATTAAAGTATTGACTCCATTAGGAAGACCAATACCAGCATCTTCATCAAAGATGGGATTGCCTTCGCTATCTCTTTGAATAGCATGAACAATGGATATTCTAATATATTCTGTGAGATGTTTTTCCCACCAAGACCTAAGAATACTTGTAAAACCACTAGCTAATAATTCAACTATATCCGTTGAGATAAAGTGTTGAATTTGGTAATATAGCTATCGCTACCATGTACATGTGATTAAGTTTATTAAGAATTTCTTGTTCACTAAATCCATCTATATTCCATTCATAAATTTTATTAGAGGACACGTAAAATTGTTTATCTAGATTTCTCTCTCTAATTGCAAATCCGGAGGAGTTGGTCCGAATACCAATTTACTCGTAATACTTGTATTATTAACAGTTAATTTATTTAATTGGTCATTAAGGTTTGAAATAGATGAGTGGTCAGAAGAACTTTCATTATTATCATCAGATTCTACTTGATCGATAACCGCAATAGTTCCACTTGGACCGGGTTCTGTTTTAAGTTTTTTAAATAATTTTTCAATAGATTGGACCAATTCACTTTCTTTATTAGGTAAACTTAAATTATATCTGTTTTCTGGTAATTTAATTAAAGGCTGTTCAATTTTTGAATCAGGTTCCTTAATAATAGTTTCTTCAAACTTTTCTTCAATTCTATCTAGCTGTTTTCCCACTGTTGCTAGATATTGATTACTAAAGTTTAATTGTTCAATTGGTTTTTTATCGTTATTAGTTCCATCAGGTATTTTGAAGGGACTAGCTATAATTGAAGTGTTTTTAACTGGAATTAGAACTGTTTCTAAGGGAGGATGACTAGACGATACTTTAGATCTGTCTTCTTTAATCCATTGAGTTTTACTAATAACATTACATTTACTTTGATATTGTTCATACCAATCATAAAAAGTAATGTTAATCTCTTCATTTTTAATAAATATTTTCCATCTATTTACTATCTTATCTCTTTCCTTTTCAATTGGGTGATTAGATCTGAATAGATGTCTTTTTTCTTTATTAGATTTTGAATTAAAATCTTTAACTAAGTTATCCCAATCTAACACAAAATCCTTTTTAATGACTCTTAATTGACTATGAATTGGGGCATTAAAATCAGATTGTGTGGGGTAAACCGAGGATGCCGGAGAAGAAGAATCTTCATCTTCAACGGTATCATTCTGAGTATAACAGGGATGACTAACTTGTCCTTGATTAAGGATACCTTTAAGTTTGATATCCCTAGGCGGAAGATCACTTAGGACTTCAGTATCTCTTCTAGTGTGGATAACTGAAGGGACTGAAGAACTGGAAATGTCTTCAATAATAACTGGTGTTCTAGTACATTCAAAACTGATTTTAACAGTTCCATCAGAAAACTGTTGGATGTTTTCAATATTTAACGAATTGTTAACTATGGGTTGTTGTGGTAATTCATTTGGTAAAGTCCATTGATTAGGTAAGTTAATATCCTTCCAAAGAATTGTTCTTGGGATTTGGATATTAGCATCACTAGTTGAACTTTAAATTAAAACTGTTTGATATTTTGGACTTTTATTAAGAGCATGAACGTTTAAATTTGACTTCATTATCTTATAATAAATCCTGTAAATCAAAGCAATGGGTTGAGATCCTTCAATCATTTGAGTAATCTCTCCATCAGTTTTAATATTTAATGATAAAGCTTTAAATAAGTTTTGATCACTAAGACTCAAGGTGAAATCAGGAAAATAATTGAAATGGATAGGTCCATTATGTAAACTTGCTTCCATGGCACTAATTATACTCGGATAATAATTTAAAAATCTAGCATCTCTAAGACAGAGGTAGATTGATGAATTAATTCCTTTTCTATTAATAGGTTTAACTGCAACTTGAACAAGACCTATATGAATAAAATTGTAACCTTTCTTTCTATGTTTTTTAATAACTTCTGGTGATAAAAGACTACAATTTTCGTATTCTTTGTTGATTGCATAAACTCTTTCAACTGTTTTTGACATTATAGTCGGGCTTTTAAATTTATCTGAAAAAGTTGACCGATAAATTTCTTTTGAGATACCCTAGGTATATTCCAATCGTTTAAAACTTGATTAATGTTTTCATAATTATGTTCTTCTTGGTTCACTATGTCTGGAATAGGAGGCAAAGTGACTGCTATAAATCAAGAGCTAGATCCTGAATAACCTACTCATCTTGACCGTTTCAAAATAAATTATCACTCAAGGTTCATTCATACATACCCCGTTTACCCAAAGTAGATTCATACCTATGTTCTATAACCCGACACTACTCACACCCTAGAGACTTACAAAGGTTAGACACGAACTAGGTGGACTACATGTAAGTAAGGTGACTTCAGAACTTTGATGAAGAAGATAATTTTGAAAGAGAAAAGAGAAGTTTGATTAAAAAGATCTTACTAAACAGTTACTAACCACAAAAAACTTGGCTTTGATACCATATAACAGCGGAGATAAGTTTTTAAAAGAAAAACTTTAACAGAAGAAAGAAAAGATTAAGAAGATGACCGGTGAATCGGTAAAGCAATCTCTTTCTTTTATTTATAAACATTTAGGGAAGGGATTACAAAGATATCCTAGATCTAAATGTTTGAGAGGGAAGATCAGAGTATTAAGGACTTCGTCTTCATCTTCTAACTAAGAAGATCGAAGCTGAAGGCTTCGTCTCCGGCTAACTAAGAGAGAAGGGAGAGGACCTCGGAAGAGCTTTCAAGAGAGAGAAGCTCTGAGGCTTTACATTGAATTAAGCCTAAAAAACTCTAAACACTTTGAGTTGTTTTAATAGAAAATAGAAAAGTAAATTAATATTTGATTCACGCAGGAATCACTATTACATTAACTGAAGTAAAAGTAATTTACTTAAGTAAAATAAAACGTAAGAAACATTTTACATTTACTTTTACATTGGTAAATGTAAGAAACATTTAACTAAAGTTAAAAATATTTAACTTAAGTAAAAGCAAAAGTTATTCTTTTACTTTTACTTTTACATTTACTAAAGTAAAAGACTTTTGCTTTACGGAAAGCAAAAGCTGATGATGGTTGGGGCCATCATCGTTTGGCCGTTGTTGAGACTCCTCATGCGTCTTCTTGGTTGACATAGTCCGTCTCCTGTGGATGCTTAAGAAGGTCTTTGTTGATCATCTTCTCGGATGAGTCACCATCCCGTACATTTCCACCTCAAAATTTTTATCCAGAAATTACCCTTTCACCCCAAAAATTTGGTTTATAAAGAAGGAGGAATAAAATTTTTCTCTCAAAATTGGTCAAAATCTTCAAAATTTCTAAGATTTTGTAAAAAATTTTTTTGTTTAAAACAAATCGGTGAAATCTGAATAAAGGATCACTCGATTGGTCCCGATCTATCGATGAAATCGATCTAAATGAGAAGACTTCTTTGTTAACTGCTTTAACAAAAATTCTTTTTTCTTGAAGGTCTACTTAGAAAGCCTTACTTGCCTTAAACTCATACCAGTAGATCTAAAGATTCCTTTGGCCATTCAACGCTCCCAACCCGAGACTTACAAACAGCACTAATCGGGATATAAAGCGCTATCTTGGGTGTTTTACTGGTAGTGGGTAGGACTTGTAAAAGTAGAGCAAGAAAAAAGCGAAAGTTTGAAAAAACATTTAAGTAAACAAATCAAACTGTTTTTAATCGAAACCACCGATAACATCAAGAACCAACCGTGTGGCTCTGATACCATATAACAGCGAAGATAAGTTTTTAACAGAAAAACTTTAACAGAAGAAAGAAAAGATTAAGAAGATGACCGGTGAATCGGCAAAGCAATCTCTTTCTATTATTTATAAACATTTAGGGAAGGGATTACAGTATATCCTAGATCTAAATGTTTGAGAGGGAAGATCGAAGTATTAAGGACTTCGTCTTCATCTTCTAACTAAGAAGATCGGTTGAAAGCTTCATCTCCTCGCTAACTAAGAGAGAAGGGAGAGGACCTCTCAAGAGCTTTCTAGATAGAAAGCCCGAGGCTTTTACATTGAATTATGCCTAAAGAAACTCTAACTCACCTGTCTGTGACTTGAAGATGCCTCTGGCGTCTTCTTAGATTAATGGTCCGTCTCTGTGGATGCTTGGGAAGGTCTTGTTGATCATCTTCTCGGATGAGTCACCATCCCCATACATATTGATTCCTCCAAGAACACTCCTCCGAATCACCACGCGGTCTCGCCACAGCATCTTCTGATAAATCAAAACTCCTTTATCATTCATTGTATATTAAACAAGTTCTCAATCTGTCCAATTGGGGTAGTCATCCATCAGATCTCAAGTCACTCTCTAATTAAAATAGCTCTTTCTGTTATGTATGGGGATGGTGACTCATCTGAGAAGATGATCAACAGCACCTTTCGGCATGCACATGAGACGGACCAGTCAACCAAGATGACGCCAGAGGAGTCTTCAGTCAACCGACAGTGATGGCCCCAGCCATCATCAACTTTTGCTTTCCGTAAAGCAAAAGTCTTTTACTTTAGTAAATGTAAAAGTAAAAGTAAAAGAATAACTTTCGCTTTTACTTAAGTTAAATGTTTTTAACTTTAGTTAAATGTTTCTTACATTTACCAATGTAAAAGTAAATGTAAAATGTTTCTTACGTTTTACTTTTACTTAAGTAAATTACTTTTACTTCAGTTAATGTAATAGTGATTCCTGCGTGAATCAAATATTAATTTACTTTTCAGTTTTCTATTTAAAGAAACTCAAGTGTTATCCTTGTTTGGCAAAGGGTACCTAATCCACTCTAAAACTTTGTTTAATGGCTTATAATTAATGACTAACCGAGGGACACCACGCTCCTTCTCTGCTTCATTATTATTATAGGGACATTCTTATTGAAACAGAGTCAGTCTTCATTAAACCAATTTATGCCAACGATGATAAATCAAAACTCCTTTATCATTCGTTGTATGGGGATGGTAACTCATCTGAGAAGATGATCAACAGCACCTTCCGGCATCCACAGGAGATGGACCAGTCAACGAAGAAGACGCCAGAGGCATCTTCAAGACACAGACAGGTGATGGCCCAGCCATCATCTCAGCTTTTGCTTTCCGTAAAGCAAAAGTCTTTTACTTTAGTAAATATAAAACTAAAAGTAAAAGAATAACTTTTGCTTTTACTTAAGTTAAATGTTTTTAAATTAGTTAAATGTTTCTTACATTTACCCATGTAAAAATAAATGTAAAATGTTTCTTACGTTTTACTTTTACTTAAGTAAATTACTTTTACTCCAGTTAATGTAATAGTGATTCCTACGTGAATCAAATAGTAATTTACTTTTCAGTTTTCTATTTAAAGAAACTTAAGTGTTAGAGTTTCTTTGAGGCTTAATTCAATGTAGCCTCGGCTTCTCTCTCTAAAAGCTCTTGAGGTCCTCTCCACTTCTCTCTTAGTTAGCGGGAGGCGAAGCCTTGACTTGATCTTCTTAGATTAGAAGATGAAGACGAAGTCCTTAATACTTCGATCTTCCTTCTCAAACATTTAGATCTAGGATATACTATAATCCCTTCCCTAAATGTTTATAAATAAAAGAAAGAGATTGCTTCTGATTCAACGGTCATCTTCTTAATCTTTTCTTTCTTACATTAAAGTTTTTCTTTTAAAAGCGTATCTCATTTTATTATATGGTATCGAGCCACACGGTTGGTTCTTGATGCTTATCGATTAGTTCGATTGAAAAGCAGTTTGATTTGTAAAACTATTTTCAATTGAAACACAAACAACAGAAAGATTTAATTGTTTATAACACATATTTTGAAGATTTAATTGTTTTCTAGTAATCTGTTAAATAACAGTGAGATAAGTTTTAAAAGAAAACTTTAACAGAAGAAAGAAAGATTAAAGATGACCTATGAATCGAAATCTCTTTCTTTTATTTATAAACATTTAGGAAAGGATTACAAAGATATCCTAGATCTAAATGTTTGAGAGGAAGATCGAAGTATTAAGGACTTCGCCTTCATCTTCTAACTAAGAAGATCGGTTTGAGAGCTTCGCTTCCCGCTAACTAAGAGAGAAGGAGAGGACCTCCTCAAGAGCTTTCTAGAGAGAAGCTTCAAGGCTTTACATTGAATTAAGCCTCAAAGAAACTCTAACACTTGAGTTTCTTTAAATAGAAAAGCTGAAAAGTAAATTACTATTTGATTCACGCAGAATCACTATTACATTAATCAAGTAAAAGTAATTTACTTAAGTAAAAGTAAACGTAGTAGAAACATTTTTACATTTACTTTTATAGTGGTAAATGTAAGAAACATTTAACTAAGTAAAAACATTTAACTTAAGTAAAAGAAAAGTTATTCTTTTACTTTTTACTTTACATTTACTAAAGTAAAAGACTTTTGGTTTCTGAAAAAAATAAAGTCGATGATGGTCTGGGCCATCATTGTCGATTGGATCAAGACTCCTCCGGCGTCTTCTTGGTTGGTTGGTCCGTCTCTGTGGATCTTTGGAAGGTGTCGTTGATCATCTTCTCAGATGAGTCACCATCCCCATACATTTCCACCTCAAAATTTTTATCCAGGAAATAACCCTTTCACCCCCAAAAATTTGGTTTATAAAGAAGGAGGAATAAAATTTTTCTACCTAAAATTGGTCAAAATCTTCAAAATTTCTAAGATTTTGTAAATTTTTTTTTTTTTTAAAACAAATCGGTAGAAATCAAACAAAGGATCACTTCGATTGGTCACGATCTATCGATGAAATCGATCTAAACAGAAGACTTCTTTGTTAATTGTTTAAACAAAAATTCTTTTTCTTGAAGGTCTACTTAGAAAGCCTTACATACCTTAAACTCATACCCGTAGATCTAAAGTAAAAGGAAAAAGAATCTGCTTTCGGTGGAAAAGCAGACGTCTTCTTTTGACTAATGCGTAGTGGGGCGAATGCTTGACAGAACGCTGCTTTGGTGGAAAAGCAGAAGATCTTTCTTGACAATGCTTGCTTTGGCGGTGGTGAGGTTCCCGGGCGGTCACGGTGACTATAGGTTGTCGGAGGCAGTCTTGGTGGCAAGTGGAGAATCACATCTTCACTTTGATTGATTAGAGAGGGGCTCCAGAAAATGGATTTTGAGCATCCTGAAGGCTAATCGTGCCATAAGGATCACAATCACCTTCGTCTTCGAGCTCCTGACTAGAATTTTCTCCTCTGGACTGAGAAGAAGCTTTGTCTGACTCTTCCCGTAACTGATCAAGTCTTAAATGAATAGCATCAGCAAGATGCCTTAATTCAGAACTATAGTAGTTAGATACATTAGTAACTTTATCAGAAGAAGGTGAAACAATTGATTTTTCTTTTGACTTATCAACTATTTTAGTGGTTGATTTACTAGAAGATACTGTGGCAGAGAGACCGTGGCGGCGGAGGAGTGTTTACTAGAGGAATCAATAGAGGAGAAGGCAGAAATTCTTTCCAAACCTGGCCAACTATTCTATCAACTCCGAATTTATCCCACCATTTAATGGAAAAATGGCGAGAGACGCAGGAAATAGGGGAAAGATAAGTCTGAGCAGTCCTAATTCCAATGGACGACGGAGAGACCTGAAATCTTGTGACTTCTTGGGTAGGCTTAAAACGACATATTGCCATTTGAGAATCCAAGGATTTTATATTTACTACAAAATATAAGGAAGGCGGAATTTCCTCATATTTGGAATGATAATTACTATGATGACAAAAATGTTCTAGCTGGGCAAGGAGCGATTTGGGGGGAAAATGTACGTGGCACAAACCATACCTTGTCCACCAAAGGATGAACCACTTGGGGAATTGACTCTTGAACTTGTGGTCAAACCCAGAAGAACCACGAATGACTATGATCTTCATTTTGATGAAGCATGATTTTGTGCCATGCCTCGATATAATCATAATAGCGAGAAATTTATTTTGATTAGAGAGTGACTTGAGATCGATGGATGACTACCCCAATTCGGACAGATTGAGAACTTGTTTAATATACAGCGAATGATAAAGGAGTTTTGATTTATCATCGTTGGCATAAATTGGTTTAATGAAGGTGACTCTGTTTGATAAGAATGTCCCTATAATACACAAGTGACTTATAAGGGCGAGAGGGAGAAAATACCATCCGGAAAGAGAAAAGCAAGGCTGACTAATTGAATTGGGTCATTCTTGGGTTTCATAGGTAACTCAATATGGAATAAGTCTTGATCAAAAACACGGCGATAATCGGACAACGGATGACTAGGTTTTGATGAAAGTAACTTGAGATTGACTAGCGAAAATATCAAAAGGTTTGGGTTGACTAGTAAGAACTGAAGAGTAGGGCTTGGGGACTGTACCAAGCACCTGAAATTTATTGTGTGTTTGTGTGAATGGGTAAGGAACAACAGTTCCTTTTGGTTGATTAATTGGATGGCCCGTGAGCTAACCATGACCACGAGAAGATGAACCTCCTCGTACACTCATGTTGCTGTGATTGTACCCGTGTTAATAAATTCACGAGTGAGAAAATCTGGAACTGAGTTGTTACTACCTTTAATATATTCAATATCAAAATCAAAAATACTTAAAATAGCTTGCCATCTAGCGAACGAATGCTTAGAGGACGTTTTCAACGTCTTTTTCAAGAATAAATTTTGCTGACTTACAATCTATTCTAACTAGGAATTTTTGATTTAATAAATCTCTCTGAAATTTTTAATACATAAAACTAATGATAAAATCTCTTTTTAATAATCTTATTTAAGCGTATTGTAGGGTTCCATGCTTAGAAATAGAAATGAACAATTTGTTCATCGGAGTAATGGTTAACTTTTGTTTGAGTATGCCAAACAATGTCAAAAAGCATCGGTTTCAACTATTTTCAAAAGTTGAATCGTTAGAGATGCCAAGAAGTGGCAAAACCTTAACATACTTTTTAACTTGTTGAATGACAGTATGAATGTCGGTCCATGGAGGTGAATTACTTTGGCGGCTGAAAGAGGCATACAAATCTTCCAGAGGTTCTTGTAAAAGCGGCCAATATAATTGAGCGAGCCAAGAAACCTCATGAAGTTGATTCTTATCGGTAATCTTATCTCGGGAACCGATTACGGCGAATTGAATAGCTCAGGTCAATTGGCGCGTGAGTCCATGATAGAGGATTAATCAAGAAATCGACTTTAGTCGAAGCAGACTACACTTGGAAGGGAAAGGACAAGACCATTGGTTTTAACCGTTTTTGAAGAATGAATTTAAATGTTTAATATGTTCTTCAATAGTCTTGGAAAATACAAGGATATCATCAATGTATACAATAATAAAATGGTGAAGGATTCAAAATAATATTAAGAATATTACGAAATTCATTTGGGTGCATTTTTAAGTCCAAATGAGTGAACATTCCATTAAGTAGTGTCCGAGCGAATTGGTGAATGCGATTTGTACCTATCATCGGGATGAATAGCAACTTGCGAATCCGGACTTAAGGTCAAATTTACTAAAGATGGTAGAGACACTTAACCTACCAAGGAGATCATCCTTGTTTGGCAAAAAGTTACCTAATCCACTCTAAAACTTTGTTTAATGGCTTATAATTAATGACTAATCGAGGGACACCACGCTCCTTCTCGACTTCATTATTAACATAGAAAATTTGGGCAAGACCATGGTGACTTGCTATGTCTAATTAAACCCTTCTTGAGAAGATCATTAATTTCATTTTACATAACTCCATCGATCATGACTCATTTGAATAGGCCTAGCTTTAGTGGGGATTAGATGTTCTTTAAATTCTTTAGCATAGGGTAATCTAAGCTGTGTGCTTCTTCCTATGCCAAAAAGCATTGGGAGAATCGAACATAAATTTTTATTAAATAATCTTTTAATTCTTTTATTTTTCTTGAACTACATTACTCTTTAGTTGTTCTTCAACTTGTTGATACCTAACTTCTTCTTTAAGAAAATTTAAGTGGGTAACTTTACAATTTAACTTGATTCAATGAATTAGAAATTGATTCTTCTTGAATAAATTTTAAATCTCTTTCTTTTGGTTTAATTAAAAATTTAAATGTAATTTTCTTTCCTAAATGTTCACAACTTAGACCTTTATTACTAGTGGTAAATGGGTAAAGTAAATATATAAATGGTAAACCTAAAATAATTTTGTCAGTAAGATTGCGAACTAAGATAAATGAGGTCTTAAAACACATGCTGTCTTGACAAATATGTACATTAGGTAATTTGTATTTTATTTCCATTTGACTACCGTTAGCCGAATTTAGCTTCTCACTAATTTTCTTATAATATCTAGTGGGGATAATTCCTTCTTGAATACAATTCAAGTCTGCACCAGTATCAACCAAAGCAGGGAGCTGTACTGAGAAAGTTTTATCAATGACTAAATTAATGGAAATATACCATTTTTGAATAGTAATATCTTTAATTCTTTTAAGGGAGAGACCTTGAATAAAGAGATCAGAATCTTTAGCACCTGATGATTCTGGTTCATCGTGACTCTCATCACTAGAAGAGGAATCATGAACTTGAAGATCTGATTTTTTATCGTCGATCTCTTTTCTTAAATTAGAAATATCTAATTTTAAATTAGAAATTTCTTTCTTAAGTTTATTAACTTCTTGATTTAACTTCGGGGAGGTAATTTCTTTTCTTTGGAGACTTAAATCTTTCTAGTGTTTTGTTTAAGCTGAAAATGGGTTTTCTTTGGCTCTAAAAACCTTATCGGTGACTTTTTATCTTTAGTTAATAAATCATTTAATTGTTTTGAATCTTTGAGTTTTTAATTTGGGTGCAGCGTAATTTTCTGATTAAATCAACTAATAAAGAACTCTCTTCTTCTTCTTTTGTAATTACATTCACTCTTTTACAACAATTTTTATTGCAATTATCTCGTACATATAGTGACTTCATTTTCACTATCGAAAATATTGTTAGATGAGTTATTACTAGAAGATTACGGAATATCGAGAAGCTTCTTCATTCTTGCTACTCTTGTTATTATAAATTCTCATTAATTCTAATAACATTACGTATCTTCTGTTGAAATATTCAAGCTGAGCTAATTTTGTTTAACTCTACATTCACTTTTATAGTGACCTTTACGCCCATAATTGTGGCGAGACAATTTTACTTTTATCAAATGTCTTTGATTTTTTTATATGATTTTTCTTAGATGACTTTGGTTTATTATAATAGGTATCTTGATTATTACTCTTATTATTACTTTTATTGTGATTATACCTTTTCTTTACGTCGTTTATGACTTTTATGTGACTCAATATGTTTATCTTTATGCTGTGTTTTTTCTTCTAGAGGGAGCAATGGCGGTAAACCATCTTGTTCACAAAATGTTCCTAACTCATATTTAGCTTTATTTTGTCTTTTTCAGCTTGTTTAGCTAACTTAAAATCAATACACATTTTAATCTAATTTTTTGAATATGACTAATAATATCACCATAGGTTAAATTATCATAATCAATATATCCTAAATTTTACTTAATTCTTCTCTAACTTTGTGAGCAAATAACGAAGGTAAACCATTAACGAATTTTTCTTTCCAAAATGGTTTATTACTGTCATTTCTCATCATAACTCTAGAGGTAAATACATCTTTGTACCATCTAAAATCACTTAGAGTGGGACAAGTAAGATTATTTAATTGATCATGAATTCTTTACGTAATATTACTAGGGGGTTCCAACAAAATGTTTAATTATTGTAAATATTAAAGTATTGACTCCATTAGGAAGACCAATACCGACATCTTCATCAAAGATGGGATTGCCTTATTTATCTCTTTGAATAGCATGAACAATGGATATTCTAATATATTACGTGAGATGTTTTTCCCACAAGACCTAAGAATACTTGTAAAACCACTAGCTAATAATTCAACTATATCTGGTTGAGATAAAGTGTTGAATTTGGTAATATAGCTATTGGCTACCATAGACATGTGATTAAGTTTATTAAGAATTTCTTGTTCACTAAATCCATCATATTCCATTCATAAATTTTATTAGAGGACACGAGAAAATTGTTTATCTAGATTTCTCTCTTGAATTGCAAATCCGGAGGAGTTGATGCAGAATACCAATTTACGGTAATACTTGTATTATTAACGAGTTAATTTATTTAATTGGTCATTAAGGTTTGAAATAGATGAGTGGTCAGAAGAACTTTCATTATTATCATCGATTCTACTTGATCGATAACCGCAATAGTTCCACTTGGACGGAGGGTTACATTTTAAGTTTTTAAATAATTTTCAATAGATTGGACCAATTCACTTTCTTTATTAGGTAAACTTAAATTATATACATTTTTTACGGTAATTTAATTAAAGGTTTGTTCAATTTTTGAATCAGGTTCCTTAATAATAGTTTCTTCAAACTTTTCTTCAATTCTATCTAGCTGTTTTCCCACTGTTGCTAGATATTGATTACTAAAGTTTAATTGTTCAATTGGTTTTTTATCGTTATTAGTTCCATCAGGTATTTTGAAGGGACTAGCTATAATTGAAGTGTTTTTAACTGGAATTAGAACTGTTTCTAAGGGAGGATGACTAGACGATACTTTAGTCTGTCTTCTTTAATCCATTGAGTTTTACTAATAACATTACATTTACTTTGATATTGTTCATACCAATCATAAAAAAAGTAATGTTAATCTCTTCATTTTAATAAATATTTTCCATCTATTTACTATCTTATCTCTTTCCTTTTCAATTGGGTGATTAGATCTCGAATAGATGTCTTTTTTCTTTATTAGATTTTGAATTAAAATCTTTAACTAAGTTATCCCAATCTAACACAAAATCCTTTTTAATGACTCTTAATTGACTATGAATTGGGGCATTAAAATCGAGTAATAATGGGAGTAAAACCGAGGATCTTGGGAGAAGAAGAATCTTCATCTTCAACGGTATCATTACGAAATATAACGAGGATGACTAACTTGTCCTTGATTAAGGATACCTTTAAGTTTGATATCCTAGGCGGAAGATCACTTAGGACTTTAGTATCTCTTCTAGTGTGGATAATCGGAAGGAGGTGAAGAAGCTGAAATGTCTTCAATAATAACTGGTGTTCTAGTACATTCAAAACTGATTTTAACAGTTCCATCAGAAAACTGTTGGATGTTTTCAATATTTAACGAATTGTTAACTATGGGTTGTTGTGGTAATTCATTTGGTAAAGTCCATTGATTAGGTAAGTTAATATCCTTCCAAAGAATTGTTCTTGGGATTTGGATATTAGCATCACTAGTTGAACTTTAAATTAAAACTGTTTGATATTTTGGACTTTTATTAAGAGCATGAGCGTTTAAATTTGACTTCATTATCTTATAATAAATCCACAGAAATCAAAGCAATGGGTTGAGATCCTTCAATCATTTGAGTAATCTCTCCATCAGTTTTAATATTTAATGATAAAGCTTTAAATAAGTTTTGATCACTAAGACTCAAGGTGAAATCAGGAAAACAATTGAAATGGATAGGTCCATTATGTAAACTTGCTTCCATGGCACTAATTATACTCGGATAATAATTTAAAATCTAGCATCTCTAAGAGGGGTAGATTGATGAATTAATTCCTTTTCTATTAATAGGTTTAAGCTATGACTTGAACAAGACCTATATGAATAAAATTGTAACCTTTCTTTCTATGTTTTTAATAACTTACGGTGATAAAAGACTACAATTTTCGTATTCTTTGTTGATTGCATAAACTCTTTCAATTGTTTTTGACATTATAGTCGGTTTAAATTTATCCGAAAAAGTTGGTGATAAATTTCTTTTGGAGATACCCTAGGTATATTCAATCGTTTAAAACTTGATTAATGTTTTCATAATTATGTTCTTCTTGGTTCACTATATGCGGAGCAGGGAGGCAAAGTGACTTTATTACTAATCGAAGACTAGATCTGAATAACCTACTCATCTTGACCGTTTCAAAATAAATTCTCACTCAAGGTTCATTCATACATACCCGTTTACCCAAAGTAGACTCATACCTATGTTCTATAACTTGACACCGCTTTCACCACAGAGACTTACAAAGGTTGAACCACCTAACTAGGTGGACTACGGTGAAAGTAAGGTGACTTGAACTTTGATGAAGAAGATAATTTTGAAAGAGAAAAGAGAAGTTTGATTAAAAAGATCTTACTAAACAGTTACTAAATAGAACAATCACTATAATACCAATCAAAGACATTTGATAAAAGTAAAATTGTCTGCCACAATTGTGGGCAGAAAGGTCACTATAAAAGTGAATGTAGAGTTAAACAAAAGAAGAAGAAGAGAAATTTATTATAATAGGTATCTTGATTATTACTCTTATTATTACTTTTATTGTGATTATACCTTTTCTTATGGCGTTTATGACTTTTATGTGACTCAATATGTTTATCTTTATGCCTGTTTTTTCTTCTAGAGGGAGCAATCAAGGCGGTAAACCATCTTGTTCACAAAATGTTCCTAACTCGTATTTAGCTTTATTTTTGTCTTTTTCAAAGCTTGTTTAGCTAACTTAAAATCAATACATTTTTTTAATCCAATTTTTTGAATATGACTAATAATATCACCATAGGTTAAATTATCATAATCAATATTTCCTAAATTTTTACTTAATTCTTCTCTAACTTTGTGAGCAAATAACGAAGGTAAACCATTAACGAATTTTTCTTTCCAAAATGGTTTATTACTGTCATTTCTCATCATAACTCTAGAGGTAAATACATATTTGTACCATCTAAAATCACTTAGAGTGGGACAAGTAAGATTGCTTAATTGATCATGAATTCTTTCTATAATATTACTAGGGGTTCCAACAAATCTTCCTGAGGTTCTTGTAAAACTGGCCAATATAATTGAGCGAGCCAAGAAACCTCTGTAGTTGATTCTTGTCGGTAATCTTATCTGGGAACCGGTAAACGAATTGAATAGCTCTGTCAATTGGCCACGTGAGTCCATGATAAAGGATTAATCCAAGAAATCTGACTTTAGTCAGAAACAGACTACACTTGGAAGGGGAAAGGACAAGACCATTGGTTTTAACCGTTTTGAAGAATTGGGGCATTAAAATCAGATTGTGTGGGGTAAACCGAGGATGCCGGAGAAGAAGAATCTTCATCTTCAACGGTATCATTTGAAGTATAACAGGGATGACTAACTTGTCCTTGATTAAGGATACCTTTAAGTTTGATATCCTAGGCGGAAGATCACTTAGGACTTCGATATCTCTTCTAGTGTGGATAAGCGAAGGAATTTGAAGAGCTGGAAATGTCTTCAATAATAATTGGTGTTCTAAATGCGTTCGAATCGATTTTAACGGTTCCATCGGAAAATTGTTGGATGTTTTCAATATTTAGCAATTGTTAACTATGGTACATTGTTGTGGTAATTCATTTGGTAAAATCCATTGATTAGGTAAGTTAATATCCTTCAAAGAATTGTTCTTGGGATTTGGATATTAGCATCATTAGAATTGAACTTTGAATTAAAAGCTGTTTGATCTTTTGGACTTTTATTAAAAGCATGAGCGTTTAAATTTGACTTCATTGTCTTATAATAAATCACCGTAAATCAAAGCAATGGGTTGAGATCCTTTAATCATTTGAGTAATCTCTCCATCGGTTTTAATATTTAATGATAAAGCTTTAAATAAGTTTTGATCACTAAGACTCAAAGGTGAAATCGGAAAATAATTGAAATGGATGAGGTCGATATGTAAACTTGCTTCCATGGCACCAATTATACTAGGATAATAATTTAAAAATCTAGCATCTCTAAAAGGCGAGAGGTAGATTGATGAATTAATTCCTTTTTCTATTAAGAGGTTTAGCGCAACTTGAACAAGACCTATATGAATAAAATTGTAACCTTTCTTTCTATGTTTTTTAATAACCACGGTGATAAAGACTACAATTTTAGTATTCTTTGATGATTGCATAAACTCTTTCAATTTGTTTTGATATTATAGTGGGTTTTAAATTTATACGAAAAAAGTTGGTGATAAATTTCTTTTGGAGATACCTAGGTATATTCAATCATTTAAAACTTGATTAATGTTTTCCATAATTATGTTCTTCTTGGTTCACTATATATGCAGAGCAGGGAGGGCTGACACATTACTAATGAAAACCTCTTGTAGTATCGAGAGCCAAGTTGTTTGTGGTTATTAACTTTGTTTAGTAAGATCTTTTTAATCAAACTTCTCTTTCTCTTTTCAAAATTATCTTCTTCATCAAAGTTAAAGTCACCTTACTTACACCTTAGTCCACTTGGTTAAATTATACAACCTTTGTAAGTCTCGGGGAATTGTGAAAAACTTTGTAGGTTATAGAACATAGGTATGAGTCTACTTTAGGTAAGCAGGGTATGTATGAATGAACCTTGGTGAAATTTATTTTGAAAGCAGTCGAATGAATCTGAGTTATTGAGATCTAGCTCTTGGGTTAGTAGCAATTCATGTTTGCCTCTTGTTTCAATGAGGACATAGTGAACGAGAAGAACATAATTATGAAAACGTTGAATGTCCAAGTTCAACAGAATCTGAAAATTATAAGTGATCAAGAAGTTATAAAAACTGAATAAAATATACCAAGGGTGTATTAACTCAAATAGAAAAAGATTAAATTCGATCTACCTACATCTTAGAGATGCTGAATTTTGATATTATAAAATAATCGATTTATAGCAATAAAAGTCTGATCGAGTGAAATGATAGTAATCTTTAATATCAATCCCGAGAACAATTCTTTGAAGGATGCATGGACTTTACGAAATGAAACCGGAAAGTTGTTATTCTTACGATGCGTAAAAATGGAGTTTTGAGCGTGAAGATGAAGATCTTGAAGTCCTAATTGATCTGCCTAAAACTCGATCGAAAATCAAGAACAGTTAGTCATCTTGTTAATCGAGAATAATGAGATTGAAGATGAAGATTCTTCTCGGCATCTCGGTTACCAATGATAATTTTAATGTGAGTCATTAAAAAGATTTTGTGTTAGATTGGGATAACTTAGTTAAAGATTTTAATTCAAAATCTAATAAAGAAAAAGACATCTATTCGGATCTAATCACCCAATTGAAAAGGAAAGAGATAAGATAATAAATAGATGGAAAAGATTTATTAAAATGAAGAGATTAACATTACTTTTTATGATTGGTATGAACAATATCAAAGTAAATGTAATGTTATTAGTAAAACTCAATGGATTAAAAAAGACAGATCTAACGTATCGTCTAGTCATCCTCCCTTAGAAACAGTTCTAATTCCAGTTAAAAACACTTGCTTATAGCTAGTCCCTTCAAAATACACGATGGAACTAATAACGATAAAAAATAATTGAACAATTAAACTTTAGTAATCAATATCTAACAAACAAAGGGAAAACAGCTAGATAAAATTGAAGAAAAGTTTGAAGAAACTATTATTAAGAAACCCGATTCAAAATTGAGCATGACTTTAATTAAATTACCGTAAAATGATATAATTTAAGTTTACCTAATAAAGAAAGTGAATTGGTCCAATCTATTGAAAAATTATTTAAAAACTTAAAACAGAACTCGGTCAAAGTGGAACTATTACGGTTATCGATCAAGTAGAATCTGATGATAATAATGATAGTTCTTCTGACCACTCATCTATTTCAAACTTTAATGACCAATTAAATAAATTAACTGTTAATAATACAAGTATTACCGAGAAATTGGTATTCCGCACTCAACTCCTCGGATTTGCAATTCGAAGAAAGAAATCTAGATAAATAATTTTCTGTGTCCTCTAATAAAATTTATGAATGGAATATAGATGGATTTAGTGAACAAGAAATTCTTAATAAACTTAATCACATGTCTATGGAAGCCAATAGTTATATTACTAAATTCAACACTTTATCTCAACCAGATATAGTTGAATTATTAGCTAGTGGTTTTATAGGTATTCTTAGGTCTTGGTGGGAAAAACATCTCACAGAAGATATTAGAATATCCATTGTTCATGCTATTCAAAGAGATAGCGAAGGCAATCCCATCTTTGATGAAGATGCTGGTATTGGTCTTCCTAATGGAGTCAATACTTTAATATTTACAATAATTAAACATTTTGTTGGAACCCCTAGTAATATTACAGAAAGAATTCATGATCAATTAAGCAATCTTACTTGTCCCACTCTAAGTGATTTTAGATGGTACAAAGATGTATTTACCTCTAGAGTTATGATGAAAAATGACAATAATAAACCATTTTGGAAAGAAAAATTCGTTAATGGTTTACCTTCGTTATTTGCTCACAAAGTTAGAGAAGAATTAAGTAAAAATTTAGGATATATTGATTATGATAATTTAACCTATGGTGATATTATTAGTCATATTCAAAAAATTAGATTAAAAATGTGTATTGATTTTAAGTTAGCTAAACAAGCTTTAAAAGACAAAATAAAGCTAAATACGAGTTAGGAACATTTTGTGAACAAGATGGTTTACCGCCATTGCTCCCTCTAGAAGAAAACACAGTATAAAGATAAACATATCGAGTCACATATAAGTAATAAACGCTTGTAAGAAAAGGTATAATCACAATAAAAGTAATAATAAGAGTAATAATCAAGATACCTATTATAATAAACCAAAGTCATCTAAGAAAAATCATATAAAAAATCAAAGACATTTGATAAAGTAAAATTATTCTGCCACAATTGTGGTGTAAAGGTCACTATAAAAGTGAATGTAGAGTTAAACAAAAATTAGCTCAGTTGAATATTTCAACAGAAGATACAGAACAGTTATTAGAATTAATGAGAATTGATAATAACAGTAGTAGCAGTAATGAAGAAGCCTCTGATATTCCAGAATCTTCTAGTAATAACTCATCTAACAATATTTCTGATAGTGAAAATGAAGTCACTATATGTACAGATAATTGCAATAAAAATTGTTGTAAAAGAGTGAATGTAATTACAAAAGAAGAAGAAGAGAGTTCTTTATTAGTTGATTTAATCAGTAAAATTACAGACCCCGAATTAAAAACTCAGTATCTGAAACAATTAAAAGATTTATTAACTAAAGATAAAAAAGTCACTGATAAGGTTCTTAGAGCCAAAGAAAAACCCATTTTCAGTTTAAACAAAACACTAGAAAGATTTAAGTCTCCAGTAAAAGAAATTACCCTCCCTGAGTTAAATCAAGAAGTTAATAAACTTAAGAAAGAAATTTCTAATTTAAAATTAGATATTTCTAATTTAAGAAAAGAGATCGAAGATAAAAAAATCAGATCTTCAAGTTCATGATTCCTCTTCTAATGATGAGAGTCACGATGAACCAGAATCATCAGGTGCTAAAGATTCTGATCTCTTTATTCAAGGTCTCTCCCTTAAAAGAATTAAAGATATTACTATTCAAAAATGGTATATTTCCATTAATTTAGTCATTGATAAAACTTTCTCAAGATGACTCCTGCTTCCGGTCGACATCTTGATGTGTACTTGAATTGTATTCAAGAAGGAATTATCCCCACTAGATATTATAAGAAAACTAGTGAGAAGCTAAATTCGCTAATTCAGAGTCAAATGGAAATAAAATACAAATTACCTAATGTACATATTTGTCAAGACAGCATGTGTTTTAAGACCTCATTTGTCTTAGTTCGCAATCTTACTGACAAAATTATTTTAGGTTTACCATTTATATATTTATTTTACCCATTTACCACTAGTAATAAAGGTCTAAGTTGTGAACATTTAGGAAAGAAAATTACATTTAAATTTTTAATTAAACCAAAAGAAAGAGATTTAAAATTTATCCAAGAAGAATCAATTTCTAATTCATTAAATCTGTTAAATTGTAAAGTTACCCACTTAAATTTTCTTAAAGAAGAAGTTAGGTATCAACATGTTGAAGAACAACTAAAGAGTAACAGAGTTCAAGAAAAAAATAAAAGAATTAAAAGATTATTTAATAAAAAATTTATGTTCTGATTCTCCCAATGCTTTTTGGCATAGGAAGAAGCACACAGTTAGATTACCCTATGCTAAAGAATTTAAAGAACATCTAATCCCCACTAAAGCTAGGCCTATTCAAATGAGTCATGAGCAGATGGAGTTATGTAAAAATGAAATTAATGATCTTCTCAGTAAGGGTTTAATTAGACATAGCAAGTCACCATGGTCTTGGCTAGCCTTCTATGTTAATAATGAAGCTGAGAAGGAGCGTGGTGTCCCTCGGTTAGTCATTAATTATAAGCCATTAAACAAAGTTTTAGAGTGGATTAGGTACCCTTTGCCAAACAAGGATGATCTCCTTGGTAGGTTAAGTGTCTCTACCATCTTTAGTAAATTTGACCTTAAGTCTGGATTCTGGGAAGTTGCTATTCATCCCGATGATAGGTACAAAAGTGCATTCACCACTCCGTTCGGACACTACGAATGGAATGTTCAGTCATTTGGACTTAAAAATGCACCCAGTGAATTTCAGAATATTCTTAATAATATTTTGAATCCCTTCAGTCATTTTATTATTGTATACATTGATGATATCCTTGTATTCTCCAAGACTATTGAAGAACATATTAAACATTTAAATTCATTCTTCAAAACGGTTAAAACCAATGGTCTTGTCCTTTCCCCTTCCAAGTGTAGTCTGTTTCTGACTAAAGTCAGATTTCTCGGATTAATCCTCTATCATGGACTCCACGCGCCAATCGACGTAGCTATTCAATTCACCAAATCGGTTCCTTTAGATAATATTACCGATAAGAATCACCATGAGAGGTTTCTTGGCTCGCTCAATTATATTGGCCGCTTTTACAAGAACCTCAGAAGATTTGTAAGCCTCTCTTTGGTAGCCACAAAGTAATCCGCCTCCATGGACTGACATTCATATTTCTGTCATCCAACAAGTTAAAAAGTATGTTAAGGTTTTTCCCTGCCTTGGCATCTCTAACGATTCAGCTTTCAAAATAGTTGAAACCGATGCTTCTGACATTGGCTTCGGTGGCATACTCAAACAAAAGTTAACCACTACTTCCGATGAACAAATTGTTCATTTCTATTCCGGCGCATGGAACCCTATACAGTTAAAATACAGTACTATTAAAAAAGAGATTTTATCATTAGTTTTATGTATTAAAAAATTTCAGAGAGATTTATTAAATCAAAATTCCTAGTTATAATAGATTGTAAAATCGTAGAAAATTTATTCTTGAAAAGACGTTGAAAACGTCGCCTCTAAGCATTCATTCGCTAGATGGCAAGCTATTTTAAGTATTTTTGATTTTGATATTGAATATATTAAAGGTAGTAACAACTTCGGCCCAGATTTTCTCACTCGTGAATTTATTAACACGAGTACAATCACAAGAATATGAGTGTAGAGAGGTTCATCTTCTCGTTGTCATGGCGCTCTGGGTCAATTAATCAACCAAAAGGAACTCATGTTCCTTACCCATTCACACAAACACATTAATAAATTTCAGTGTGCTGCACAAATCCCCAAGCCCTACTCTTCAGTTCTTACTAGTCAACCCAAACCTTTTGATATTTTCGCTAGTCAATCTCAAGCTACTTCATCAAAACCTAGTCATCCAGTGTCTGATTATCGTCAGGTTTTTGATCAGTACTTATTCCATATTGAGTTACCTATGAAACCCAAGAATGACCCAATTCAATTAGCTGCCCGGTTTTTCTCTTCTGGATGGTATTTTCTCCCTCTCGCTCCTTATAAGTCACTTGTGTATTATAGGGACATTCTTATTGAAACAGAGTCAGTCTTCATTAAACCAATTTATGCCAACGATGATAAATCAAAACTCCTTTATCATTCGTTGTATATTAAACAAGTTCTCAATCTGTCCGATTGGGGTAGTCATCCATCAGATCTCAAGTCACTCTCTAATCAAAATAGCTCTTTCTGCTATTATGATTATATTGAGACATGGCACAAAATCATGCTTCATCAAAATGAAGATCATAGTCATTCGTGGTTCTTTCAGTTTGACCACAAGTTCAAGAGTCAATTCCCCAAGTGGTTCATCCTTTGGTGGACAAGGTATGGTTTGTGCCACGACATTTTCCCCAAATCGCTCCTTGCCCAGTTAGAACATTTTTGTCATCATAGTAATTATCATTCCAAATATGAGGAAATTCCAGTCTTCCTTATATTTTGTAGTAAATATAAAATCCCTTGGATTCTCAAATGGCAATATGTCGTTTCAGCTACCCAAGAAGTCACAGTATTTTAGTCTCCGTCGTCTATTGGAATTAGGACTGCTCGGACTTATCTTTCCCCTATTTCTTGCGTCTCTCGCCGTTTTTCCATTAAATGGTGGGATAAATTCGGAGTTGATAGAATAGTTGGCGAGTTCGTAAAAGAATTTTCGCCTTCTCCTATTGATTCCTCCAATAACACTCCTCCGATCGCCACGGTCTCTGCCGTTGCATCTTCTAGTAAATCAACCACTAAAATAGTTGATAAGTCAAAAGAAAAATCAATTGTTTCACCTTCTTCTGATAAAGTTACTAATGTATCTGACTACTCTAGTTCTGAATTAAGGCGTCTTGCTGATGCTATTCATTTAAGACTTGATCAGTTACGGGAAGAGTCAGACAAAGCTTCTTCTCAGTCCAGAGGAGAAAATTCTAGTCAAGAGCTCGAAGACGAAGGTGATTGTGATCCTTATGGCACGATCAGCCTTCAGGATGCTCAAGATCCATTTTTTTGAGCCCCTCTCTAATCAATCAAAGTGAAGATGTGATTCTCCACTTCGTCGACCAACACCGCTCCCAAGCACCTTTAGTCACTTCAGCACTTTCCCGTGACCTCAGTCACACCGCCAGGTAGCATTGTCGAAGAACATCTTCTGCTTTTCCACCAAAGCAGCGTTCAGTCAAGCATCTGGCCCCACGACCGCATTAGTCAAAAGAAGACGTCGCTTTTTCCAATCGAAAGCGATTCTTTTTTCCTTTTACTTTAGTAAAATGTTTTTACTTGTACTTTTACTTTAGTAAAATGTTTCTTACTTTTACTTTACCCGATTATTGTAATAGTAATCTTGTAACAAATTCGTTTCCTTGTTCTATAAAAGGAAATCGAATTCATTTGGTTTAAGCGTACTTAGAAAGACTTCGTAGTTCCTTCTCTCGATAAATCTTTAGCCTCAACCGGCACCGATTTAGCCTCGCTTAACCCCTCTACATCTAATGTTCTGATTTCAAAGAACTTGTAAGTCATATCGGTTGTTCGACTTGTAAATAGTTTGAGTTATCATCAATAAAATTGTTTTTATCTAGTAATTTAATTGTGTTTGTATGCTTACTTGTTCTTCTTTCTTTATCTTCTCCTTCCGCCTTCTTATGGTGTATATATATATATATATATATATATATATATATATATATATATATATATATATATATATATATATATATATATAGTATTTTTTGATAAATTTGTATCAAAGTTAATTTATATTTTTATAATATACATATAATTTTATTTTTACAATATTTAAATAAAAATGTTTATGTTATCATTATTAAGGTAATGTATATATATAATATAAGTATGTTTGCCAGCCCTCTACCGTTGGATCCAAAAAGTAAGTCAAATTATATATATAATTTTTGTAATTTTTAATTCATTTTTTTTCTTTTTTCTCTCTCCTCTCTTATGCATCTGGCTCTTCTCTCTCATCTTTTCCGGCTTCTTCTTCCCTCTCTCTGATCTCGTTTTCCGGTGTCGGTCTATATTTAATAACCATTTCCTTTTCTTCTCTAATCATGATTCTTAATTTTTTTTTCCAAAAAATCATTTTTCTGGTATGATTATTCGATCCATGTATGAGTCTTAAGATTTTTAGGGTTTCGGGTAAAAGAATTTTTTTTGTTTACTGATTTGTTTTGGTTTAGATCTGAAAATGCTTGTTGTAAGATTCTCGAACACTTGCATGTGTTCCTCTTTTCCCAAAAATTAAAAAAAAAAAAATCATCAGTTTTGATAAAATACTCAAATCGCCTCTGTTTTAGTTTTCAAAATCAATATATATATATATATATATGTTCATTTATTTGACATAAATATTCCAATTTAAACAACAATTTTTTTGGTTTTCTGATTTGTGAAACCTCTAATAATCAATTATCTACAATTTTAAGGGTTGGGGTTCATCAGTTGAACCCAACTGAAATACGTTTAAGAATCGTTTCATTTTTCTCTCTTTAATCCATCAAATTTCTAGCAAATCTGTAAGGGACATCAACGAACATTTAAAAAAAACCCGTTCTATTTAATCTACTGGATTATTTAAGATCGATAGATCTATGCAGAATAAGTTCTGTTTTAAAGATTTAATCATTTTTTTGTTCTTCCACTCCATTAAAATATTAGGGTTTCTACTCAAAATCATGTCTGAGTTAGTTTTCAAATAAAAAAAAAATTCGCTGTTTGGTTTCTCTGCAAATCTTCTGACATTAAAACTTTCCATGAATTTTATTTTTTGTTCAAAAAATCTCTGGTTAGATAAACATCAATTGCTACTTTGTTTTACCGATGCAAGTCACTTCGTCTACCTTATCAAAACCACTGTAATCTCTAGTAAGCTCTGTTTACAAAAAATTTGTTGATAATTTCTTTAACTCTAGTTTCTTAATTCTTAATTATATTTTCTTTAATACATCTACTTTTTGATAATTTTTCAAAACCACCAACTATTTTTCAACACAAAACCCATTTTCTTTTGCTCATCTTTCAACAATCACTTCATTTTTTTTAACAAAAAGCATTTCTTTTAAAAACACCAATTTTTATATTTTCTCCAATTTTTTTTAACACTGACCTCTATTTATTTCGTCATATTATATAAGTTATATATATATATATATACGATCTATATAAATTTTTATCTATATGACTATCCATCTTTGTTGGGCTCGCTGATGATTTCATTAAGAAATATGTACAACAACAAGCTTGTCATACTGCAATTGGTATATTATTACCACCAACTCAGTTATAACCCTTCTATCTCTGTCTATATTATTACTTGCGTGGATGCTGATGTCCACTAGATTTCTTGTTTTTAAGTGCCTTATATATTGTGTGGATACTGAGGTCCACTAAGTTAATTTATTGCATCTCTGCTATTTTTGATTTGCTATAAATGATAAAATCTTTCAATATACCTGCCTCTTTGAAACTTATTTTCTGAAATGATAATTTCTTGCCGTGTTCTATTCAAATTGTTTTAAATGATACATCTTTGCAGTTTTGATAATCATTCTAAGTTTGACTGAAATCTTTTATTCTCAGTGTTCTTCAAATGACATGTGGATATTTTTTTTAAAAAATGTTCTCTCTATCTTCTTAAATGACAGATTTTAAACAGTGTTTACTCTATTGTTTAACTTAAATACTTTCTGTTCCTATATAGTCTTATTACTTACTCCAACATCTGTTTATTAACTGCTACCTTACTTGATTACTTGGAGTGTATATTACCTGCCGCATATCATCCCTCTCTTCTCTATCTATATATATATATATAAGTCCTTTCAAAAATGATGCATTCCTATGTGCAGTCTCTCCTTAGCTTAATATTTTCCCCTATATTTCCTGCATCCCTCCTCATCATGTCTAACTTATTTTCTTCTAAAAGAAAAACTCTTCCTCTAAATTCTGAGTTGCAATTCTCCAATGATGTCCCTCATCTCACTACTCCCTCCGCCTAGTCAAAATATCGGTCTATGAGACACAACCTGTGTCCTGGAAATGTCATCACATTTCACAGCTTTCCAAAACTGTTTGATATTTTCAAAAATGTTGGGTGGGAATGTTTGGTTTCCTTCTATGATAAATCCATTTATCCTAGTCTTGTAGAAGAATTTTATGCTCATATGGAGTTTTCAACTGATTCCTCTAGTTTATTAAAGAGTATTACCACTTGCATCCAAGGACAAACTTACATCATAGATGAATTATTTCTTGTTCATGCACTTCAGTTGCATCCTTCCACTCTAAAATTACCTAGGATTAATTCATATCTTCATCCATCTGGAATATCTGTCGAAGAATGCATGCTATTCAAATTTAATTTGTCTGTGGTAACTGATCAAATGGTACCAGCTCTTTTATTTGACTATCCATGCAAAGTTGGTCTGGAATTTCTAACTGTTGAGTGCCAGTTTTTAGGCAAAATTTTAAGAAATAATTTTATGCATGTACGTGATGATCGAAAAATGTTACCCGTTGATATGGAAATTATCAAAAGTCTGTTAAATGAATGCATGCCCTACAATCTGGCCTACTTCTTGTTGTCCTCGTTTGAATGCTGTTTTCAAAATAATTGTCTTGGTTTTGGTCTACTTCTCACACATATCCTCCATTATTTGAATATTCTTTTGTCCAATCATCAGTCTCAACTAGTTCCTACCAGCAACATCGAATCCCACCTAAATCTGCCACCATAGCCTCTCATTATTTTTAGACCCCTTGATCATGAAAATCTTGAAACCAACATCAACATGGCTACAAAAATTGACTCCCTCAATAGTATGAACCAACTTCTGTTGCAAAATCAATATCTCATGTTGGAAAAATTAGAAGATGTTCAGTTCTCTTTACACACGATTAATTCTGTGGTATGCTTGCTTTGGAAAACAACAACCTGTTGATGGATCCCTTCAATGTCAGTACCACTGATAACTTCACTGCTCCTGTCCCCCCACAAGTAGATCCTGAAGGCAACATTCCTGACCTGTCTCATTTCTCTCCTCTCAATCTCGAGGAAATCTGACTTTGTAACTAACTTGACTAACTATTTGAATAACTGTAATCCTTAATCCCTCACCCCAATACTATTTCACTACACTACTACTACTACTACTTATCTTTACTTGGTTTATATATTTTAGTTAACTAACTCTCTTTGCAGGTTCTCTAACATCTTTCCTACAGGTTTAAAATTTTCTTTTACCCCGTCACTTTTTATGATGACAAAGGGGGTGAAGAAAAATATGGATATAAACTGCTATGAATGGATGAATGGATTATATAAACTTCCATGAATGGATTAAACCGTTATGAATGGATTATATAAACTGTTATAAACTGCTATGAGATTGAATATATACTGTTATAAAGGGTTCATAGTTTAAGGGGGAGTTTTTCTTAAAAACCAAAAAATATTTTTATAATTGTCATCATCAAAAAGGGGGAGATTGATAGGTATAATTTTATATATTTTGATGATAACAATTATATTTTTAAATTATATAATTATTGAATTATATTTCCTTATTTTATTTTAACTATTTTCTATTTTTGCTTGAATTAAATTTTATTAACCTTGATAAATTATATGTCATGTGTTAAATAAATTAATTCATATAATATTCAAGGCAATGAAATCCTATTTCTTTTTCTAAACCAAAGTTGGGCAAAAATATTTTATGCATGCATACTAAAACATGTAGTACTAATTCTTAACCCAAGTATATATATATATATATATAGTCATACATTAGATATAATATATTAATAATGCATACATGCATGTGCTACCTTAGTTAAAAATTGAGTATATGAAAGTGCCATTCTTTTTGGGACAAAACGCGCGAGTCTTGCTGGCATTTGGCTTAAACACACATGGTCAAAATGTAGCATTTATTGATAAGTAAGTAACTTTTTGCCCGAGCGGAATTTAATCTACTACCACGTAAAAGCTTGCTTTAATCCGGACCATTCAATTCAAAAATACTTCATCTATACCGTGCATTTGAAAATCAGTTTTGCAAAATTATATTTTTGCCCCAACTTCAAAAATTCTATAAATAGGGAGTATTTTATTCATTTGGTTTTTACTAATTCAGTGAAAAGAAAAGCATACTTTCCTTGCCTACATTCTCTCCAAGCTTTATATCTCTTCTTACAAAAGTTCTGATTATTTTTGAAGAGAAAAATTGGTCCAAGTATTGAGATAAGTTTAATTTCTATTGAATTATTTCTTACTTGTATTATATCTATAAATATACAAATACACATTGTTCTACACAATTTTATATATCTATATTTCATCTATTTGTCAAATAAAAGGATACTTGGGCACCCGTAAGGCTGAGGCTAGAGATACACCTCTACGGAGAGGAATTCAACCGCATTTATTCCTTCTAGTCTTCAAGAACCTTTTATCGACATTATTTATATAAATATCGTAAAATAGATACGACACTTGATAGCTCAAAACGACAATTTTGATATCCGCTTCCAAAAAGAGTAGTCATTCGAACTGGATTTGAGAATCGTAGTGATCTATTGAAAATATTTATATAAATATCAATTGTGATAATTATAAATTTTGTCATACTTAGACGTCGCAAGGCTACGGAGATACACCTCTACCAAGAATAATTTGAACCGCATTTATTCTTTATAGTACTAAGTGACATTATCTATAAAAGTTCACATAATAGATAAAATATTCTTATATATTATTTGAGTTAAATAAAGAATATTTGTTATATCAGCTTTTGCTTAACTCCATTTAAATATTAAACTTGATAAATATTGTTTGATTTGATTTATTCTTCTATACAAGTATTAATTCATAAAAATAATTCATATAATACTTGGTAAAGACTATCTAAGAAACAATTCTATATTATACATAGAAAAATACTCTTTATTTTATAGAATTGTCAATTCTTTATAAAGTGCCTTAAAATCTTATATTTGCTTAATCAGAAGCATAAATGGATCTAAACAAAAGTTCTATATGCTTTAAAGAAGCTTATTGTTTATCACACACACCTTCATATACATATCCACATACATTTATCACACATATTTAAACTCATGTAGGCCATACATAGTTAAACTCATAGATGTATAATTCACATTGTTCTTACTTTTAAAATATTTAGTACTACATGCTCATCTTTTATTTGTATTCGTGAAATATCACTTACTTCACGTATTCTAGTTTAAATTTCTTCACATATTCACGTTAAAGATCCTTTAAGCTAGGTTTGGCCCTTTGTTAAATTTACTCATAAATTTCTATTTTTCAAAGTTGAAAGAGCTCATTATACCAATTACTAACCATAGCGTTCATTAAACCACATAACATTGCCAAACAACTTCTTTCTACGCATGCTTGCATGTATTAGATTTATTTGCTTGTAATTAGTATGGCTCCCCACTTAGAACTCTTTTTAGTTCATTCTTGCGTAGTTTATAACGTGTCTAAATAGATGTGCGAATATGTCAGTTATCTCTAGAAGCATAATGCATCCTATCATAGTTGTTCAAAAGTTCACAATACAAGTCGTAGAGTTTTCATCTCAATTGGTTTTCAAATCTTAAAATTTTATGACCAACAAACTAAGTATGCAAGGTACATTAAATTCACATTTCAAACCCATTTATAAAACTAACTAAGTTGCGAATACATGCTCAAAATGTTAGATTTCAAAAAGGCGTAAGGTTTTATAAACATGGTTTTCATCTTTTAACTTTTCTTTCAAAAAGTTATAATTCAAACTCCAAACCTACTAAAACATCTTGCAACATTCATTGACACATGTTTAAGGATTATGTATGCTCCTTAAGTTAAGATAGGTTAGGTCAGTTTAGGTCTTCTTGTGTCAAATAATTAAAACAAAGAATATAGTCATCATAGAACCCCCCCCTCCAAGCGGCCTTTTATCTCACAGACCCCACTGTAGTGCGAGCATGGCTATTGTAGTTCAAAAAATGGCACTCCCTTGCTACGAGCTAACATGCCAACATCTCAACCAAACAGCAATGTAATGATACTTAATTGATATAAACTTACTACTAAACATCCCTAGCATGCTTCTAACAATTCCAAACATATAAACAATCAAATTCAAGAATCAATTCAAGATTTATGCCATTTTTCTAAAGTCTAACACATTTAGCGATTCTCTTCACTACGGATTCGTTACTTCACCAAATTACTTCGTTTAGCTTTCGTTGATTTCATATTTAAACATATTAACAATGTCTAGCATCAATTGACAGATTCAATCATGCTTCAACTATAAACTTTTTAACTCAAAACAAGTATTTTCGTACTTTTCTAAGAACTTTACAAAACTTGAATTTAGGAACATATAGAGGGATATTACCTTCAAAAGTTGTGAAGTAAATTGATACTCTAGATTCAATTTGCAGATTATTCAGCAACACTCTCACTCCAATTAGAAATTCACAGAGAATCAACAATTCACATTTGAGAGGGGGACTTCTATTTATAGAGGGATTATTGTCCATTTAGAGGTTTTACCCTAAAGATTGTTTCCATGGAAGATTGAAGGAACCATTGTGCAACAAGAGGTTGGTGGAAAGATTCACCAACTCCATCTTCTCCCCTTCCCATAGTGTGACGCCCCCAAATTCAGGTACTTGAAACTGAAACTCGGTGCTTCACTATACCATTTCTTTGAGCGGAATAATAACAATAATATAAATATCAAACTTAATTTACATATATCATAGTCTAATCCTAAGTACACAACCTTTAATACATTATATTACATGATAGATAATATATATCATCCTTATCTAAATAAAGTCAAACTATTACATAAGATAACATAAAACTCATTCTGCAACATTTCCTTTTCCCTTATTCTTAGCAGAGCCTTCTGGTTGATCACACTTAATTGAAAACATTTAAATTAAGCAAGGATGATCATTTGAGTGCCCAGCAAGTAATAGCAAGCAATAAAAGTTAGCTGAAGAAAGTAAATGTTTTCTGTGGATAACACTTCTACAACGAATCAACAGTGGTGAAGTAAGCTGAAACAACAATAAACAACATATTAATTCGATTTCAAAATTTTAAAACTACGTACTGACTATAAATGGGGATCAGTCGACAAACTATGAACATTGTTTTCTTATCGAAAAGGTTAAACAGAACTTCATCTGCAAACTGTCATAACTTACAGGCACAGGGGTGATCATCTCGTTATGCCCTATATTGATCAATACTACATGTTTGAATGATATTTTTGTCCAGCATATCCGCCTTAGGCGCACAAAAGTTTTCCTAGATTCGGGATGTTCATACTTAGTCTGAAATTCGAACCAAAATAATTCGGTTGGATACAATAAAGTTCTATCTTGTTCAACAATATTTTTAAATTTGTGTCTAGCTGAATCAAATAGCTTAGACGACTTTTAAGTCAATGTATACCTATTGGAAACCAATAAGTATGTACCAACATGTGATAAAATATAATGATTATCCAAGTGAGGACATTAGTATAACCATGCTTAGAAATTAACGAACAGAATAAATATATGGATTGTACAACAATACTGTATTGATAAACAATGATCGGATAATTTAAGAACTTGTATGAATACAATTATTTGGATACGTAATCAATAACAACAGAGTTAATAATATGGTATAACGATAATATAATTCCAAAACTTTCTTACCCATGTCCATTGCATAAAGTAAATGCAAAGGTAAAATACTTGCCTGGTCTGCTGCTTACAGCTATGCAACTTAGTTTTATCTTTTATACCGAAACCTATCATTCATAAGATTGTTCTTTCGATTAGAATAATATATCGTATCACATAGTACTGCTATTTGTAGTCAGCAGATAACTTAGTCACATTGTCACATAAGTTTAGCAGTTTTTAAAACACAAACAGACACTTATCAAGTCAACCTATCTAAGTCCAAATCAATTTCTGAAACATTTTGGTGTACCGACGGCCTAATCGGGTAATTATCGAGTCTAAAACTCTATTTTGTAGTTCAATATCCCTTTAGATAACTTAAATAGCAGTAATATTATTTTTCATAACCTTATAATAATTTCTAAACAACTATTATAATTTATCATGATTTTTCAAACACCGGAATCATTATAAAATGATTTAAATATTAAATAATTCTATTATCATTAATATTTAATTCATATTAAAATATTGATGAAACCTTTGCCAAAATAACTTAAAATACTTATAAAGTGTTAATATTACCCTTAAATGATTTTTAAAATAATTAAAATCATTTTTAAATAATTACCATTAATATTTAAATATTAATGCATTATTTATCAAAATATGGGGTCTGACATTCGTTGTCAGCCAACATAAATTTTTTTTCTTCCAAATTTTGAAAAACATCAAATCCGAGCCTATTATGGATCTAACATCTAGCAAACCAGATCATCAATATACACTACATACAACATATTTTAACACTCAAACATAACTTTTAACATAACTAGCAAGATCATATTTTATTTAGGGTTTATACCTTTCTATGAACAAATTCTTGAATCTGAGTTTCTAATCTGATATGAGTGATAGTGGAGCTTTGTTTTGGGACTGGTCTACTACTATATTTCGTGGGTTTGAGCTTGAGAGAGTTTGGTTGTGTGTTTGAGAATGAATGAGCATGAATGTACACTTTTCTCTCTCCAATGCTATATATATGTGAATGTAATGTGTATGGCTGATGTTTTAAGGTTGAGAGCTGAAGTTTTAGTCACATGGCTAGTGTAGGGTTGGCCAACAACTCCAAATAGGTTAAGATCTACAAGTAAGCTTCAATAATGCAAGAGGGGAAAAATAGTCTTTTTGGCTTTTGATTTTAATGGTCATTTGGTAACTTGGCAAACCCTTAGGGTTTAACCCTAAGGTAAAAAAAATTATTAGTTTCTAGGATTTCTAATTTGGCTAAAAATATAAAATTTTAGTTTCTAAAAATGAAAATTAGGGTTTCTTAATCATGTTTAATTTCCTAATTACATTGAACATGGTATTTAGGTTTAAAAAAATTTATTTAAAATTATTCATGTAATAAATAAATTTTATTTATCACATATATACATATACTTTACCTTGCACGTAATCCCACCTTTAAAATAAAAAAAATTATATGCAAAATTTCTAATTTAATAATATAGAAAATATCGGGTTATTACATTCACCCTCCCTTATCCATTTTAAAATTTATACATACTAGGGTACATAGCATACACAGTCATTTCAAGTAGATCTCGATCAAATTCGATCGAACAGATCTTTAACTATTCAACAAAAAGCTTGTCTATCTAATTAAACAGAAATTTGATTTCTAAAAGAACTCAAATTCCTCCTTCAAAATTTCTTTATAAAATAATTTACTATATATAAGGAAATCATATATACGAAAATAAAAGTTATACGAATAATACCTAGAGTTCCATCACCAGCTGCCACAGTATCCTGGACCGTCATGTTGAAGACTCTTGCAGTTGATTTTGTTGGTTTACTTGATGACGTTGGTCCCGTGATCGCTAGAGTCCCGTTGTGTTTCCTCGTGTTCACACTCCCTTCCTCCATTCTCTTTTTCGGACAGTCCTTCACCTTATGCTCTGTTGACCTACACAGAAAACACCCATTGTTCATCCTTGGATTGGGGCAGTTAGGAGAGAGATGACCCTCATGCCCGCACTTGTAACACACAAACTTACCTTTCAGACACTCACCAAAATGATTTTTCCCGCAATTCTTACACTACACAGCCTGTTTCTTCACACCTTCCTGTTTGAACTGGATATTTCCAAAATTATTCCCCTTCCTCTTTCCATTTCCACTCCTACTCCCACTATTAGTTTCCACCTTCACAGCTCTCTCGACTTTGCCTTTGTTCTTCTCCTCCTTGTTATAGAGGCTCATGGCCTCACTCTCTTTCTCGGCTATGACAACCTTTTCCAAAAGTGCTGCAAAGGTACTAATCTGCAACACCGCCACCTTGTTGTAGAGCTAAGGTTTTAATTCTAGCTCAAACCTTCTCGCCTTTCTTGCTTCCGTATAAACTTGATGAGGCGAACCTAGCTAATTTATTGAACTTTGCAGCATACTCCGCAACAGTCATGTTCTCCTTCTTCAACTCCAAAAACTTCACCTCCATCATAGCCTACATACTAGATGAGAAATTGTTTTCAAAAAACAAAGTTTTAAACCTAGCCCAAGTTACCACACCTTCTCCTTCCCTCGCTTGATTTGCCTCCCACCAAAAATTTGCCTCCCCCTTCATCATATAGGTGGCAAAAGAAGTTTTTTGCCCCTCCGCTACCCTAGCAATCACAAACGCTTTTTCTATCTCCTTAACCCAAGTTTGGGCTTCTACGGGGTCAGTTGTACCTCTAAATTCTGGCGGTCCTATAGCCTTAAAATCTTTGAAGTTCGCCAAGCGATTGTCTCATTTGATTCATTGCTAATTCCCTCATTCCTCGCTGTATATAACTGAGCTACCATGTTTTCAAAGTTTTGCATCGGGTCTGGTTGTTGTCCACCGGCGATGTTGACAGATTCTTCTGCCCTTTGATTTCGAGCTTGACGTTTTGGCGGCATTATCTGGTTAAATAAAACATAAATTATATTTTATTAACTTACATTCTAAACCTTATCGTATAAGTTTAATATATTAAACTTGTTTCATTACTCGAACATAAATTCATATTCATTCAGCTAATTTAAAGTACTTTACATAGCATAACACATACTGTTATCCCTTTGTGACCACAAAAGTCAGGATTTACTGTTACAACTTATACAAAAGTGGAGAATATTATAGACACACTTATAATATATACAACACCAAACGCAGCTACTCAAACAGTACTTATACTACTTATTCACTACGCCTTTTTTTTGATCTTGGACAACTTTTCTCCTGATGACCTTCTATCCCGCAAATAAAACATACGCCTTGCTTTGGATTGGGACAATGAGGAGAGATATGTCCCGCATGTCCACAATTGTAGCAAACATTTTCTCCTTTTCTGCATAAACCTTCATGTTTCTTGTTACAATTTGTACATTTTTCTATTCGGTTAAGGTTCCCTTGGTTGTTATCAGGATTTCCTAAGTCACGATCTTTCATCTTTCTTTTCCCCTTCTTGCTCGGAACTGCACACGATTTGTTGCTTTTAGCTCCCATCTGATCAATTTGGATTTTAAGCTTATCTTGTTCTTCCATTGTTTCTATTAATGCTTTCCGCAATTGACTATTTAACAACTTTTATATTTTCCATAGCTTTTCCAGAGAAGAAACCTTGTTCCTCAGATTCCGCACCTCCGTTGATGCTTGATCAGCTCCAACTTTAGTTTTCGAATCACTATCTGTCAGTTACACCGTTTCTGGGTCCAGTACTATAATTTTCAAAATAACCACCTCATCGAGGTTGATTTCAACTTGAGCCTCTATTTCAGCTATTGGCTTTGATATTAGCTCCTTCTTTACGATCTGAGGGTATCTTAATCCTTTTCCACCTGACATCTACACATAAATTTTCCTGATTAGCATATAATATATACACACAACAAGCAATAGCTTTATATAGGTTATCTTTTATTTTGTTTGACGATGAATTTATTCAATTCATCTCCTTTTAAACTCTATATAAGTTATTTGTATTGTCAACGTTTCCCTCTGTCCTAAGGTTATAGCCTAAGGTATATTCCCACCTGAGGTTTCTAACCCTAAAACTCTGATACCAACTTGTGACTTTCATGGTGCTTCCAACCATAGCACCTCACAAGAGTACCTATCAGCTTGCCACCGCTGGCTCGGCGTCCCCTACAGAGAGTCTGGCTTCGGTGCATTCCACACAAGGAAGTCACCAGAGAGAGGCTCGAGGCTCTTTTCAAATTTATGCTTATAGCTCTGATACCAACTTGTGATGCCCCCAAATTTAGGTACTTGAAACCCAAACTCTGTGCTTCACGATACCATTTCTTTGAGCGGAATAATAACAATAATATAAATATCAAACTTAATTTACATATATCAGAGTCTAATCCTAAGTACGCAACCTTTAATACATTACATTACATGATAGATAATATATATCATCCTTATCTAAATAAAGTCAAACTATTACATACGATAACATAAAACTCATTCTGCAACCTTTCCTTTTCCATTGTTCTTAGCATAGCCTTCTGGTTAATCACACTTAACTGAAAACATTTAAATTAAGCAAGGATGATCATTTGAGTGCCCAGCAAGTAATAGCAAGCAATAAAAGTTAGCTAAAGAAAGTAAATGTTTTCTATGGATAACACTTCTACAACGAATCAACAGTTGTGAAGTAAGCTGAAACAACAATAAACAACATATTAATTCGATTTCAAATTTTTAAAACTACGTACTGACTATAAATGGGGATCAGTCGACAGACTATGAACATTGTTTTCTATTATCGAAAAGGTTAAACAAAACTTCATCTGCAAACCGTCATAACTTACAGCACGCAGGGTGATCAACTTTGTTATGCCTCTCAGACGATCAATACTACATGTTTGAATGATATTTTTGTCCAAAGATATCCGCCTTAGGCGCATACAAAGTTTTCTCTAGATTCGGGATGTTCATACTTAGTCTGAAATTCGAACCAAAATAATTCGGTTGGATACAATAAAGTTCTATCTTGTTCAACAATATTTTTAAATTTGTGTCTAGCTCAATCAAATAGCTTAGACGGCTTTTAAGTCAATGTATACCTACTGGAAACCAATAAGTATGTACCAACATGTGATAAAATATAATGATTATCCAAGTGAGGACACTGGTATAACCATGCTTAGAAATTAACGAACAGAATAAATATATGGATTGTACAACAATACTGTATTGATAAATAATGATCGAATAATTTAAGAACTTGTATGAATACAATTATTTGGATACGTAATCAATAACAACGTAGTTAATAATCTGGCATAACGATAATATAATTCCAACATTTCGGTGTCAAGTCAACCTATCTAAGTCTAGATCAATTTCTGAAACATTTCGGTGTACCGACAGCCTTATTGGGTAATTATCTAGTCTAAAATTCTATTATGTAGTTCAATATCCATTTAGATAACTTAAATATCAGTCATATTATTTTTCATAGCCTTATAATAATTTTTAAACAATTATTATAATATATCATGATTTTTCAAACACCGGAATCATTATAAAATGATTTAAATATTAAATAATTCTATTATCATTAATATTTAATTCATATTAAAATATTAATGAAACCCTTGCCAAAAATGACTTAAAATACTTTTAAAGTATTAATATTACCCTTAAATGATTTTTAAAATAATTAAAATCATTTTTAAATAATTACCATTAATATTTAAATATTAATGCATTATTTATAAAAATATTAAAAGTCATTAATTATAACTTAAAAATATTTTTAAAAACATTTATATCCTTTTAAATGATTTTTAATTCAATAAAACAATTTTAAAATATTTATTTAATATAATTATTAAATAAATTAATATTAAATTATTAATTAAATTCACCTTTTAAATATTAAAAGTTATATTTTATAACTTAAAATATTTTAAACTCTTTATTTTTATTTAAAATGAATTTTATAATATTAAAATCATTTTTAAACTAATTTATTTAATATAATTATTAAATAAATCTATTATCATTAACATTAAATAATTAATGAAATTTATCTTAAAATATTAAAAGTTATATTTATAACTTCAAATATTTTTAAATAACTTATTATCATTTAAAATGATTTTAATAATAAAATGATTTTTAATTAATTTATTTAATGTATTTATTAAATAAATTAAATATCAATAATATTTAAATAAATACTAATATTTATGGAAAATATGCCAAATTATTAAAAGTTAATTTTATAACTTAAAATAATTTTTAAAATAATTTTTGTAATTTTCAAAAATTATTTTCTATTTTTAAATGATTTTTGGAAAATAAATGAATTAATATTAAAAAGTCTATCGCTATAGCTTTAGCGAAAAAAAGAGTAGCCTATTGTGTTCTTGAAGCTCAAGAACATTCATATGCCAGTTTCAAGTGACCTACTTTGACCATGAATCACTTAGTGTGTAATGTGTTTCTGGGCTAACTATTGATCACAGCTTGTAGAACTAATGTAACACTACATGATACAACAACAATAATGATCATACAACACAAAACGAAGGAGATTTGGGCTTGTAAAATAGCTGTCAGAGCTGTTCTTCATTTTCTGGGTTACCCATTAATGAAGAACAGTTCGACTGCCCTACTTTGGGCTTCCACAACTTGTGATCCTGGTGATGTTTTTGTGATCTAATGGGTCCAGTGTGTAGCCAACATGTAAATGAAGAGATCCATCACTTAAAATACATATAACAACATCACAGCAAGAAGATCTATGCCGGTCAACCCATGTCAGAACACATGTTCATCAGTTTTCTGGGTTACCTAGAAAATCGATTTCATATTCGTTTCACCTACTTTGACAAGCCACTTAGTTCAACCTATTTGTTATTTTAGTGATATAATGGCATGAGTTTGGAGCTAATATAACACACTACAACTTAGATGCAACAAACATAACAAAACAACAACATCATGTAAGATCAGAGGCCACAAACTCATTGTCAAACAGTTCTGGGCAAGATCTGGGTTACCCAGATTTTGTCCAGTCATGGTCGGTCAATGATGTTTGACCACCTATAACTTTCAAACTGGACATGATCTAGGCTTGATTCAAGTTCCAGATCAAAGATCTCATAGCATACTATAAGTCTAAAACATAAAACATACAAAATTATGAACAAAGAAGAATCTATGGGGTCTAACATTCGTTGTCAGACAACATAAATTTTTTTTTTCCAAGATTTTGAAAAACATCAAATCCGAGCCTATTATGGATCTAACATCTAGCAACCCAGATCATCAATATACACTACATACAACATATTTTAACACTCAAACATAACTTTTAACATAGCTAGCAAGATTAAATTTTATTTAGGGTTTATACCTTTCTATGAACAAATTCTTGAATCTGAGCTTCTGATCTAATATGAGTGATAGTGGGGCTTTATTTTGGGACTGGTCTACTACTACATTTCGTGGGTTTGAGCTTGAGAGAGTTTGGTTGGGTGTTTGAGAATGAATGAGCATGAATGTACACTTTTCTCTCTCCAATGCTATATATATATGAATGTAATGTGTATGGTTGATGTTTTAAGGCTGAGAGCTGAAGTTTTAGTCACATGGCTAGTGTAGGGTTGGCCAACAACTCCAAATAGGTTAAGATCTACAAGTAAGCTTCAATAATGCAAGAGGGGCAAAATAGTCTTTTGGCTTTTGATTTTAATGGCCATTTGGTAACTTGGCAAACCCTTAGGGTTTGATCCTAAGGTAAAAAATTATTAGTTTTTAGGATTTCTAATTTGGCTAAAAATGTAAAATTTTAGTTTCTAAAAAGGAAAATTAGGGTTTCTTAATCATGTTTAATTTCCTAGTTACATAGAACATGGTATTTAGGTTTAACATTTACAAATTATAATTAAGATTACTAATTTAGTAATTAGGGCTTACAATTAGCAATTAGGGTTCCTAATTTGACAATTAGGGTTATCAATTTGTAATTAGGGTTTTCTAAATAATAATTAGGATTTTTCTAATTAACATTAAGCTTTATAATTTAGCAAATAAGGTTCTAGTTTAGTAATTAGGGTTTCTAATTACTAATCAGAGTTTCTAATAATAATTTGGGTTTTCCCTAATTAACCTTAAATTCTATTATATCGGTCATTGATCACATAATCACGATTACATAACAGTCTAGAGCTCGTATTTGAGTTTCAAATTAGGGTTTAACAAATTAATATTAAGGTTTTAACATGATATACCCTAATTAACCAAACATTATCGGTCTACACATACAATACATATTTATAGCACTAAAATATAATTAATATTATATTATTATTCTCATTCCTTAGTCAAAATCCAGAATTAGGGTTTGGATTCCATATCTGATTTACTTGCATATATAACATTATTAATTAAGTTAAAATAATTAACTTAAATAATCAAATTAAAATTCATATAATAAAATAATTATTATAATAATTCTAATAATCATTCCATATATTATTAAATAATATAATAATCATATTTTCATAGAAAAGAAATAATAAAAATATTTTTACTACCAAATTAATTTATTATTAGAATATAATGATCAAAAATTCTAAAAAATTATTTAAAATAATTCATGTAATAAATAAATTTTATTTATCACATATATACATATACTTTACCTTGCACGTAATCCCACCTTTAAAATAAAAAAAATTTATACGCACAATTTTTGATTTAATTATATAGAAAATATCGGGTTATTACACATAGTCATCATCTCCATCTTTGTTTTCAACAAATATAGAACCATATGCTTTTAGCAAAACACGGCTGAGACTTTTGAAATGAGACTATGATTTTGGAACAATACTAATACTCCATATTTACGAAATAGTTACTTAGCATACTTAGGTTTATTTGATATTTGTCCACAAATGAGCATACATAAACACCCACTCATACATTACACATAGAATCATATAATTCATGTATACTAGTTTATTTCAGATAATATTTATATTAGACTAGGATATACTTTAGTTGGGTAACAATATTTGTGACACCCCCAAATCCGGGTTACCTAACCCCCCGAGTTTGGTGTTCACGATCCACAATATAATACTATCTAACTACCCATTCATATAGAAATAGTAATACATATCACATTAACATATGCTGTTAATACATTAGTCCCAGGCCCGCTAACCTTAACATTACAAACATAACCCTTATATATACAAAAAGGGTTTACAATACAACATAATGATATTAATGTTCATTATACTAATTTATCACTATGTCTTTTCCTTTGTTCTTTTTCACAACACCTTCTGCAACTTCGTCCCTAGTTGAAAAGTTTTATTTAGAAAGGGTGAGCAACAAGTTTTTCCCGCAAGTTAAGATATACAATAAAGGTATAGAAATCAATATCAAGCCTTCTCACATTCTACGCAACAATAATTCGATAATGAAAGAGTACAATGCTTTCAAAGTTCTACGATATTCTAATGAATAATCAAGAATCAATTCTACGAAATAACAAAGTGGAATATTTTCCAAATTTATGCTGAGTGATCCATTTGATCTTGAACTTCTCTTCTCGAGTAACTATCAAAGATTTGACTTTGATATAGCCAGGTGTATCAGATAACCATAAAGATTAAATCATACCCCTCTGCAAGTATATAAAGTGATCAGCTTTATTATACCCAATATTATGTATAATACTTAATCGCGTGCAAAGGCCGAATATACGACCAATAAAATGTTCCCTTTATATCACTACAAAAAAATGGGCCTTTAGCAACGATTTTTTGGGCAACGACTTTATAAGTCGTTGCTAAAAGTATATGTTTAGCAACGAAATTTGTCCTTCATTGCAGATTGTATCAGGCTTTCACTTTTTGCAACAAAATTCATAAGTCGTTGCAAAATTTCGTTGCTAATTCATTGGTGGGAAAAAATTTCGTTAGAAATTCGTTGCAAAATTTTCGCCAACTTGATTTCTCGTCATCGTGGGCAACGAAAGTTTTTTTGTTGCTAAAAATGGGGCTTTAAAGAACGATTTTTTCGTGCAACGACTTTATAAGTCGTTGCTAAAAGTGTATGTTTAGCAACGAAACTTGTCCTTCGTTGCAGATTGTGTTAGACTTTCACTTTTTGCAACGAAATTCATAAGTAGTTGCAAAATTTGGAAACAAAATTCGTTAGAAATTAGTTGTAAAATTTCTAACAACTTGATTTCTCCTCATCGTGGGCAACGAAAGTTTTTTTGTTGCTATATTTCGTTGCCTAATATGGACCACATTCCTTGGCAATAATTTTTATTTTTGTTGCATATTTTATACAACTTTTTGCAACGACTATTAAAATGTTGCCTTAAATTAAGATAATAATAATAATAATAATAATAATAATAATAATAATAATAATAATAATAGTACTAATAATAATAATAACAATAATATATAAAGTGACTATGAATATATATATATATATATATATATGGTGCGGTTCAAGAGCAGAACAGTTAAAGAGCATGACATCCTTAAAGAGCAAGACAATATAGAGGGCTCCATTTTTTTCCCTTCCCATTCTCTCTCCTTGCGTGTTTTCTTTTTCGGCTCAGACCTTCGTTTCTTCTCCAACTTGAAATCCCTTCTGAAGAAAACTTGAACCAAATCTTCCATGGAGGTAGAAATATAAAGAGTGATCGTGTCCTAAAATCAAACATCGCCAGAAAACCCTCGCTGACAACGTAGTTGCAAAAATCGAAGAAAGAAAAAGCCAAGCCCTAGAAATAGTTCGATCCCCTCAATCCCTCACTTCGATTTTGCTCATCACAAACTTCGATTCAGTAAGGGCTTGCGATTTGGTATTTTTTCAGTTTAATTTTTCACCTTAATTGTTCCTCTGTTCTTCTTTTGCAACAAGATGTTGAAGGAATATTACTAGAGAAGAATGCATTTTACAGTGGCAATTCCAAACTGGCCCTAATCTACCTAATTTACTAGATCAAAAATTAGTTCTAGATTAGTTTTATAGTCATCTGAAAGCAAGCAAAAAATAGTGTACTCCTTGTAGATTAAAGTCTCGTATTGAACTTGGATTAGCATACGAGGCTCAACTCTACTTGTCAAATTATGTTCTTGCTCTCTATTATCTCTTTTTATTTATTTATTTATTTTAATAGAATTAGTCATTTAAATTCTCAGAAGAAACATTAAAAATAAAATTTTGAAGACCATAATCTCCATTTACGTTAACAAGATCAAGTACCCACATAAACTAACCTTGATTTCATCTACACCACTCAATTACAAATTGGAATCTATTGATTCAAGAATATCTATTACACTTGAAAGGTTTCACATGCTCATGAACTTGTCCAGGAAGTTCTTGTCCAATAAATTAAATAAAATTTTATTGCAAGGAGGGCTTTAGAGTGCAGGTGTGAGTAATTAGATTATAGTATTGCTATTTTCTGATTTTGTTTTCTTTCTAATGATTCATTTATTATTAGTTTGATTAATTAAGTGTTGAATCATTAAACTGATTGAATAACATATTGGTAAGGCTGGTGGAGATAAATGGAGGTCAATGTCAGATGTTGTAAGCAATCTGTAATTGACTTTAGAATGTTATATATGTACATGTTTTTTTTAATTATTGTCAATTCATCTTAATTATTTCTTTTTAGCTTATTGATTACTCTCAGTTCTCTTTATTCTTTTGCTTTGTAATTTGCATTCTTCTTCTGTGCTGAAAAAAATACTTGCAATAGCTTTTATTTGTTTGCTTTCTTTTATAGTGACAATATCCTTGTTTGGTTTGTTGCAGTACACCAACTGAAGTAATAAAATCTAATCCTTTTCTGATGTTTCTGATGTTGAAGATTCTTGAAATTGGCACATGCATGTGGTGAAAAGCCAAAACCTGCAAGTCGGAGGACAACGTGGACAATTGACTTTCTTTGATATTTCTTTTGAAGAGTTATTAGCACAGGAAAAGAAATATTATTCTTTTTGGTTACTTGCTAATTGAACTTGGTGAATTTAACTGATAGAAGGCTTGTATATCAAAATGCTCAAATCATCCGTTTTGCTGGAATTTTGTGTATAGAAATTGTAGTATAACTTCGTTCCTATTGATATTTTTGGAGATGTTAAGAACTTGCTACGTATCTATATGATTTTTGCTTTTATTCTTCCTATTATACATGGAAGATCTTTCTTCTTTATTAAGGGAGAGGGGAAAAAAGATTGTGGTCAGATAGATGAGAAGTAATTATGTATAATGGCGTGAAGTTTTTGAGAGAAAATGGAGTGTTATGATTACATGAATTACCATAAAAACCCACTTTTCTGCATCAATGCTACCCAAGTAGAGTCAAATGATTCCACAGTCTCCGAATTCCAAATGCAATCTAAAAACTCCTTATAGTAAGCACTGTATTTTACCGAGTCAATCTTCTTTGAAAATTTGGTCAATATGTGCTAACTACAATACCTATGAAATGTATTAGGAAGAATCTGTGAAATGGCATTTGTCATAGCCGGATCCTGATCGGTGATGATCATCTCAGGTGCATCGCCTGGCATTACTTCCAAAAAACACTTGAAAAGCCATTCAAAACTAGCTATGGTCTCATCACTTAAGAAAGCACAACCAAATACAATAGTTTGACCATGATTATTAACCCCCATTAGTGGTGCAAATATCATTCCATAACAATTAGTATTGTATGTGGTATCAAAAATGACAACATCACCATAAAATCTATAAGCCCGTCTAGAAGTTGCATCGGCCCAAAAACAACGAGTGATCCGATTTTCATCGTCTGTGTCAATTGTGAAAGTGAATGAAGGATTCTTTTGTTGTTCTAACTGTAAGTACTCATTCAACATATCCCCATCACATCCCTTCAAGTCATTGCTCTTGTCTCTTTCAAAGTTATACAAATCTCGTTGCGTGCAACCAATATTTTCAAAGCCACCAAATTTCAAGACCGCAAAGAAAATTGTATTGTTGGTATTGTGGTATATTCACCGTGCTAAGTTGCTGACTCAAAGATTTTTGGGCCATTGACACATTACGGTGCGATCGTAAAAGATGCCTCTTATGTGGGGTTGACAATGGGTGACAATGACCCTCCTCAATTTTTGTAATTACATACAAGTCATTTCTTTTTACCACTATAATTCTTGCACCACAACCTTCTTTTGTAGATCCCCGTTTTCTTTTTACAATCACATCGACTAATACTTTTCCCTTTCCTTGCTTAGAGCACACATACTCCTTCCTACAAATCTCATTGCTACCCGCCCTTTTTTTCTCACAAAACTTTCGTACACTAAAACCAGTATGCATTGCATATGTATTGTAAAAGTTGTGAATATCATCTAATATTTGAAATTCTTGACCAAGCTTAGGTGTAAACTCATCAACTACTTGAGGATAGTACACAACAGTATTAGTATTGTGAACATTCAACCCCTCTCCACTCGAGTCATCCCCATCCATTTCTATTTCCAAATTCATTTCTACATTATCCCCGCAACTCCCTATTCCATGGTCCATGTCATCCATTATATTTACACCTGGACAAACAGAATTTTACTTGAACATGTGAAATCACCAATAAAACAATTAAACACAAAGGGATAGTTTTTCACATAGCCCTACCACAAATTTGACAAATTATTGGAAGCAAATACAGATGAAAAAAAACTGTGGGTGAAATCTGCAGATGAATACAACACTGGAAATCTACAGGTTTACATGTTTTCAGATTTTACTGACAACTTAGTTCTGTACAATAATTCAAGATACCAGCACAGTTGAAAATACTCACTCTTGTCGAGTCAGTTTTAAATCATAATCAGAAGCCAACCATGTACACTATAACTCCTTTCAATAACAGCAACAACAACTAAAGAGATGAAAAGCATGATTTTCCAATATCCTACCATCAAAAGTGTTGTCCTGCTAAAAAAATTGAGAGATACTTACTAATTTCCGCTCATCATCAATCATAGGAAAATAATAGCTTAGCAAAAATTTGATTAACACCTCAGTCTCACAAACAATTTTAACAGAGAGAAGAGAAAAACAGAAACAAAAAATAACAAAAAATTAAGAAATCAACCCTTTTAGAAGTTTAGCAGCAGAGATAAAACAAAACCCCTTTCTAAACTCCAAACAAAGATGAAATATATAATTTCCAAATCAAAAAATGAAAAGAAGTCATTCCAAATCGCAAGCCCTTACCGAATCGAAGTCTGTGATGAGCAAAATCGAAGTGAGGGATTGAGGGGATCGAACTATTTCTAGGGCTTGGCTTTCTCTTTCCTCGATTTTTGCAGTTGCGTTGTCAGCGAGGGTTTTCTGGAGATGTTTGATTTTAGGACACGATCACTCTTTAGATTTCTACCTCCATGGAAGATTTGGTTCAAGTTTTCTTCAGAAGGGATTTCAAGTTGGAGAAGAAACGAAGGTCTGAGCCAAAAAAAAAAAAAAAAACACGCGAGGAGAGAGAATGGGAAGGGAAAAAAAACGGAGCCCTTTATATTATCCTCGCTTTTAAGGATGTCATGCTCTTTAAGCATCACTGTTCTTGAACCACACCATACATATATATATATATATATATATATATATATATATATATATATATTGATTCATTCATTAAAAGTCTTAAATAGCATTCTTTTATTAAAACTAAATCGTTTTGGAGGATGCGGTGGTATTTTTGTAAATACAATACCACTACGTATTTACAAAAATGCCACCGCGTCCCTCAAATCGACGTAGTTTTAATAAAAGAATGCTATTTAAGACTTTAATGCTATTTAAGGAGAATGCTTCGATCTCATATATATATATATATATATATATATATATATGTAAACAAATATTTATATAAATATTTATAAATTTATCTCTAAATATTCATATAAATATTTATAAAAAGTATTCATATCTAAATTTTAGATAAAATATTTATAAATTTATAAATAAATATTTGTTTATAAATTTTAAAGATAAATTTATATGAATATTTGTTTATAAATATTTATATGAATATTTAAAGATAAATTTATAAATATATATATATATATATATTAAAATATTGATAGTTACGTTATATAAATATTCATGGTTACTTTATATATATTTAGTTTAATGTGGAGATTTAAGATGTGTATATATATATATAGATGGTAATAGAATTTATCTAATACACAAAAAATATGAGAAGCAAAAATATCATAGCTAGGTTTTGAACTTAAGACCTATGGGTTAATGGGCCATTAAGCCACCACTAAGCCATTCTAATTTATTAGTTAATTGAACTAACGCCATAACTTGTAGTCTCCAATATTTTTAAATTTATTCTACTTATATATATATATATATATATATATATATATATATATATATATATATATATATATAATAAAATAGAACCTATTTTGAACATTTCATTTGACAAAGCACAAGGACGGTTCAGATTCATTCTAACTTAATACTTTTAACTTAATCTAAAGGCTCATATTTCTTCCCACCCAAATCAAATTCAACCCTACACCCTACTCTATCTCATGCTCACACACAAAATCTTTCTCTCTCCTCTCTTCTTCACACAAACAAATAATAATAATTATAATAATAATAATAATAATAATAATAGTAATAATAATTATTATTATAATAATTATTATTATTATAATAATAGTAATAGTAATATTAATATTAATAATAATAATAGTACTAATAATAATAATAATTATTATTATTATTATTATAACAATAATAATTATTATAATAATTATAATAATAGTAATAGTAATAATAATTATTATAATAACAATATATATATATAATAAAATAGAACCTATTTTGAATATTTTATTTGACAAAGCACAAGGACAGTTCAGATTCATTCTAACTTAATACTTTCAACTTAATCTAAAGGCTCATATTTCTTCCCGTCTAAATCAAATTCACCCCTACACCCTACTCTCTCTCATTTTCACACACAAAATCTTCTTTCTCCTCTCTTCTTCACATACAAACAAATAATAATAATAATAACAATAATAATAATAATAATAGTAATAATAATAATTATTATAATAATTATTATTATAATAATAGTAATAGTAATATTAATAATAATAATAATAATAATAATAGTACTAATAATAAAAATAATAATTATTATTATTATAACAATAATAATTATTATAATAATTATAATAATAGTAATAGTAATAATAATAATTATAATAACAATAATTATAATTATAATTATAATAACAATAATAATACTAATAATAATTATAATAATAATGATAATGATAATAATAGTAACAACAACAACAACAACAACAACAACAACAACAACAATAATAATAATAATAATAATAATAATAATAATAACTTTTATTATAAAATAATAAGAACAACAACAACAACAACAACAATAATAATAATAATAATAATAACAATAAATAATAAAAAAAATAATTATAATTATAATTATAATAACAACAACAACAACAACAATAATAATAATAATAATAATATATTAATAATAATAATAGTAATAAAGTAATAAAATTTATAATAATAATAATATTAATAATAATAATAATAATAATAACAATAACAATAAAGATAATAATAATAACAACAAACAATAACAATAATAATAATAATAATAATAATAATAATAACAACAACAACAACAACAACAAACAACAACAACAACAACAATAACAACAATAAGAACAATAATAATAACAATAAAAATATTATTTTGTATTTTGGTGGTGTGATGAATTATGATAATTGTTATTGATGATCAGAAGTTTTGTGAATGTTTAGATTTTTCCGAATATCTATTTTTAAAGAAAAATTAATTATTATGGTAGTGTGGTAAATTATGATAATTATTATGTGTGATTGTAAGTTATTTTAAGTTACAACAAGTCTTTAGGTAATATAGTATTTTTTAAATTTTAATCTAATTTTTTAATTATGTCAGTGCCTTGAGACACAAGTAATTACTAGTATATATATATATATATATATATATATATATATATATATATATATATATATGTAAACAAATATTTATAAATTTATCTCTAAATATTCATAAAAATATATATAAAAATATATATATATCTAAATTTTCATATGAAATATTTATAAATTTATAAATAAATATTTGCTTATAAATTTTAAAGATAAATTTATATGAATATTTGTTTATAAATATTTATATGAATATTTAGAGATAAATTTATAAATATATATATTAAAATATTCATAGTTACGTTATATAAATATTCATAGTTTCTTTATATATATTTATTTTAATGTGGAGATTTAAGATGATATATATATATATATATATATATATATATATATATATAAAATTTATCTAATACACAAAAAAAAGACAAAAAGCACTTTTACAGCACTATGGTTGGAGTGTTTTAACCAATTAGCCACTGTGCTTTTAAAATATTCAATTAGCCCAATGTACTTTTTAAAAATATTCAATAAACCCATTCCGTCCAATTTCTTGGACGGACGTTAAATAATTACACACGTGGCATTGAAAAAAAAAAAAAATTATTATTTTTTGATGTGGCAACACAAAAAAATAAAATAAAATAAAATCATTGATTATGTGGCATGTACAATACATGTTGACTTTATATTTAACTGTATAAGACCAAAATTTTTAAGTATTTTAACTGACTTTATAAGTATTTTAAAATATAAAAGTATTTTTATTTTATTTTAAATAAGACATATATATATATATATATATATATATTATTAAATTTTATTAATATTATACATATTATAAATATTTAGGTAAAGAAAAAGAAAGAAAATAAAACATAAAAATATTTTTATTTTATAAGTATTTTAAAACATAAAAGTATTTTTATTTTTATTTTTAAAATAAGACATACATATTATATATATATATTATTAATTTTATTAATATTATACATATTATAAATATTTAGGTAAAGAAAAAGAAAGAAAATTTCATTATTTCTTTATGTTTATAAATATTAATTTATTTATGTTTATAATTTGCATTATTTCTTTTTTGTCTAAAAATTAAAAAAAAAATTGGTCTTATACAGTTAAATATAAAGTCAACATGTATTGTACATGCCACATAATCAATGATTTTATTTTATTTTATTTTTTTGTGTTGCCACATCAGAAAATAATAATTTTTTATTTTTTTTTTCAATGCCACGTGTATAATTATTTAACGTTCGTCCAAGAAATTGGACGAAATGAGTTGATTGAACATTTTTAAAAAGTACAGTGGGCTAATTGAATATTTTAACACCACAATGACTAATTGGTTAAAACACTACAACCACAGTGGTGAAAAAAGTGCGTTTTGCCCAAAAAAAAAATAACATAAGAAGCAAAAAAGCAAAAAATATCACAACTAGGATTTGAACCTAAGACCTATGGGTTATTGAGTCATTAAGCTACCACTAAGCCATTCTAATTTATTAGTTAATTGAACTACCGCCATAACTTGTAGCGGTAGACAGTGTAACACATGAGCAAATGAAGGGCAAATGAGTAATTTCTCATGTCATTGTAGGCATGTGAATACGGGGGAAATCCATTTTAATCTGTGCCATTCAATGTTGCGATCAACGGTATAGATTATGGTTGTTAAAATAGTACCCGTGACAACCGATTGCCAAGCATGTTAGTTCCGGGCTTCCGACCCAAATAAACCCAACCTCATCAAACCTGATTATTATATCTATGATTCCCAATGTTTCCTATTTCTAGATAGAAGTAGGATATACTTACAAGTATTCCCTCACTCTGAGAATGAAAGTGATGATCGATTTTATGCGAATTTAAAAAAAATGTCAAATGATAAAATTATTCATATTTAAATTCTCATCTAATTGCATATTTTTCTATACATGACTAGTGATATTATATAAATATTTATAAATAATAAAAATATGACATTTAATACTAAGGATATTACATACAAATTATTGTAAAAAAATAGATTATTTAATATAAGTAAATATTTAACTTGAGATTACATAAAATAATAAGAACTTTTATTCTTAGATTTGAGGAGTAACTTAAATCATGAACATATTTTTAAGTCCAAAATAAAACATAAAAAGAAGAATAGTAATGGTATACCCCTAAGCTATTCATAGTTACGATTTTACCTTTTTTTCAAATATATTATAAAATTAAAAAAAAAAAGACTCAACGTCGATTAAAGTGATGTTACATCTTACTCTTCTTTTTACAAATTTTCTTTATTTTTTTTAAAAAAGTTACAATCTTAAATTAATTTGGCATTGGATCACATTTTATTTTTTTCAAATTTCTTTAAAAAATAAAATCGTTTTAAAAAAATTAAGATAATTTTTTTTTATTAGCTTTTAAAAATATTTTTTTTAAAGTGGCGTTTGTTGCCTTTTTTTTTTATTTTTAGCCAAAAAAAAAATTCAAAATTCAACGCCATTTCAAATGGCGATAGTTTTTTCAAATTAGATGTGAGAGCCTTTTACTCCAATGACGATCGTTGAAGTTTTTATTTTTAAAAATATTCAGTAAAATTAACATTATCAACTATATATAATATATTTATTTCTATAAATAATTTTTATAAATATTAAAAATACAAAATGGAAACAATATATACACTTGATTTTAGGTCATTTTTTAAAAGTATTAAAATGGCTTCTCTTATTTTTAATTTTCATTTCAAGTATCATTGAACAAATTTAACAAATATGTAGAAGACAAAGTATAAACAAATAAAATATCAATAAATACATTATCGAGATTTTCCAGTTTCTCCCCCCTCCCCTCGCCCCCCCAATTTTTTCCCCCCAAATCTAGCTCCCTCTTTCTCTCTCCTCAAAATCGCCAGGATATCCCACAAGAGCTTTACCCAAGTAAATTTCACAGGAGCTTTCAATCCAATCGCCATGTCAATTCCACAAGTGCTTTACCCAAGTCAAGACGATCTCTTATACGAAGAAGAGCTTCTGCGAAATCCCTTCAGCTTAAAGCTGTGGTGGCGCTACTTAATTGCTCGAACCGAATCCCCATTCAAAAAGCGCTTCGTGATCTACGAACGAGCCCTAAAAGCTCTTCCCGGCAGCTACAAACTCTGGTACGCTTATCTTCGTGAACGCCTTGAATTAGTTCGGAATCGACCCATTAATCACTCACAGTATCAAACCCTAAACAATACATTCGAAATGGCTTTGGTTACAATTCACAAAATGCCTCGAATTTGGTTAATTGTAGGGAGTAAGATAGAATTTCTATATTTAACCAAGATCATACTTAATACTCTACTTTACTTAACCCCACTTTCTGCTATGTTACACTCGTCTCTTCTATATCAACTTCCAGTACCATAGTTTGGCTAGTACAAGGAAAAAGGGAACTAAAAAAAATTGAAGCTATGAAGTCCTTTGAGCATTAAAGGTCCGCTTGAAAGATAAAAAGGAAGCTTAAATAAACGGATAGAAGGTAACATATATATATACTCTGGATTTTTAAGTTTTTATCTGTTGAAGGTGGGAATTGCCTTGTTAAGTATGAGGGGCCCGAGTCCATAGGTTCAGGAATCAAAGCAGCAATCAGGGAGTGGATTATTTTTTTGATAGATAGGATCTGGCTCTCTGAAGGCAGTTTTGTAATCTTCTAATTTTAATACAAACTCCCTAGTTCTAGACCTTCCCTGTTACTATGGATAAAGATGTAATATGTTGAATGCCTGCCTGACTTTTCATAATATTTTAGTTTGTAATAGGTTACCTTTGAATGCTGAGTTGGATTTTTCTTGATGCTGAAGGGCCATATACAGAGAGTTACATTCTCACATTGTTGAGAAGTTAATCTATGTGATTCCTATGGGACATTTTCAGTTGGCGACTCTTCTCCTAAATGCTCTTGATAAAATTAGAGGATGAATTACAGAAGGAGTTTACTGTCAGGTTGCTGCCACTTCTTCTCTTTGTTATGTGATTCCTATATGGGACCTTGTTAGTTTCTTCTCCTAAATGCCGGTCGAATTGGTCGTTTGGTGCTCCCAAAAGCATGTGTTGAAGTAAATTTTCTATCATATACTTCTTTCTTCTGATTTTCGATGATCATGAACTTAACTCTCTGACAAGTAAAACTAAATCTGCAGGCATATTTTCCACCTATCTCTCAGCCTGAGGGAATTCCTGTGAGGATCCAAGATGTGAAGGGGAAAGAATGGGTCTTTTAGTTCAGATTTTGGCCAAATAATAACAGCAGAATGTATGTTCTAGAGGGTGTGACCCCTTGCATACAATCCATGCAATTACAAGCTGGAGACACTGGTAATGTTTGATACTTATTTTACTTGATTGCATACTAAATTAACCATTTGTAATGTTTGGTATAATTTTGATTAAAAATTGTTTTCTAGTATGCATGCTGCTGAGAATATCATTATTTATGGGGAGAAAAACAAATATTGTGATCTCTATTTACTTCTATTTTTATCCTTTGTAGAAAAGTGTTCTTAAAGCTGAATCACTTTTTCCTCTATTTGCAATATTTGTTTGCTGATTCATGGGATCTTGTGTCCCTGTCTCAAAGGTTCTTTATGTTTTCTGCATTATTATTTGCACATCTGTTAACAGTCGAATGTAACCCAATTCTTGGGAATGTCTGCGATTACTATATGGCATTATCATGTCTACGGGTGGACATCAGGATTAGCTAGGCTAAGACGTCCAAAATGTTCTAGAAATCAATAGTAAATCCATTAGGTTTGAGTACATGAAGCCTTCATTAATTGATTATTGGCCTTTCTGATATCAAGTATGCATTCATTCATTTAGAGACTAATGACTAATATGGTTCTTGTACTGCACATCTTACCCCCGACTGCCATCACCATCTCCATCTCAGTTTTTAGTATTTTCTGTACAGTGCATATTTATCTTCCTATTTATATTTTCAAATACTGATTTGCATTTTATTGGTTATTTTTCTCATGAGTTTGATATTATACTTTGCAGTAACATTCAGCCGCATGGATCCAGAAGGAAAACTTCTTATGGGATTTCGAAAAGCCTCAAACAATATTTTGATGCAGGTATCTGTCTTTCTGGATATTCTTATTATGCGTATTAACTTGATAGGAGTTACTACAGTAATATTTGTGTCAAAATCCTTATGAATCACAACATACTTTCAGATTAGCAAACTCAAACAATATACTTTTAATAATTCGTTAACTAAACAGTAAACCCATCTCTCTGCCAAACATAATGGTACATTCTTATCGGGTGTTGTTGAAAATCTACCTATAATGAGCGGTTACTCTAGACTTCTCCAGTGCACGAATGGAAACTCAGATCCCAATCTAAAGGCATTCTCTAAACATTTGAATTTATCTGGTGGGGATATCAACTGGCATATGACTGATAAGCATGGAGGCAATGGAATGGGTGGTTCTCTGCAATACAATTTGTCCAAATGTATCCTGTTCTCATGGAGTAATCCTGCCAAACTCCCGTTACTGATATTTTATTGTTTATCTTGAAATTTCAAATAGTGATAAGTATGTATTTTATTGTTTGTCTTGAAATTTAAAATTTTTCTACTTACTTGTTACATTATTATATACAACAATTCTCGTGCATGTGTAGTTATTGCTCTATTCAATGCACAGGTTGTATTTGCAATATATACCCTAGTTACATCCATTTTGCCATGTCCTTTAATGAATGGTAGTCAAATAATTATGAGTAATGGAATGGACTTGCGCTCAACTTAAACTTGGTTTAAATCATTGATTTGCTTATTACCAAATCTCACACACCTCCCAATTTTTGCAGACAATAGATCATCTTTATCACCTCATTTCATGCATAGTTTATTTTCTCATTATTTACTACCAGGGGCCTCACTTTTTTTTTACTTTATGCGTTGGTATAGTGGCTTTGTGGACATGCCAAAAGGGATGGAGACATCGATAGCTTGAGGAATGAAAGCAGGAATGAGGTGAAAATGTTTGGATCTGACGAAGAAGTTATAATCCAGATTCCAATCCAAGCCCAATCACTTTTAGAAGGGTCAGGGGAAGGAGCAGTTTTAATATCAGAGTATAAACCTTCTGTTGATGTTGACTATTTACAGGTTTGTTAACTTCTTCTGCTAGTCTAAATTACAATATCTTTTAAACTAGCTTGTTGGTTGGGTGCACAAATGTTCAATCAACTATTAGAAAAGAAGCAATGTCTATTTGGATTTGTAGCAAATGATATTGTGCTTGCCTATTTGTCTTTTTCTTCTTATGAGCAAGACGGTGTACATTAGTACCACGTAGCAACTTTATTGTCTTTGTGTATTAATTTTGGCACTAAGTGCCTCTGGTGACCTATTTGCTTTATTTTTCTAACTTGCTATTATTTTTAAATATGTACAGGAAGACTGCTTCTACGACCTGCCTTACATTACTAGGTATCAAATTTCTGTGCTATGTTTACGGAAGATAAGGGACGAAATTATGAAGTGTACTCTCTTTATATATGTAGATATATACTTTGATTGAAGAATTGTGGTAGCTTTAGATGGTTAATTGTAAAGATAGTGAATGATTATGTAGTGGATGATTTTATTAAGTTAATAATATTTTAGTTTTTTGTATTTTTGCCATTATTTGCTATGGGGACATTGAGCCAGCCAGGTACACAAAAAGAATGTTAAATTTTGATTTGGCAACAATATAATTCGTTAGTAAAGCATTGAACAAGTTTTAATATAGCAACAATTTTTTATACATTTAGTAACAAATTTTCGTTGCTAATGGCATTAAAAACTTTATATTTGGCAACGAAAAATTATCCTAATAGCAACCGAGAAGATATTGTTGCTAATACTAAAATAAAAGGCAACATTTTTTATCGTTGCAAATCATATCAACTTTCGTTGCACATATAAAGAAATGACAACATATAATATCGTTGCTAATTGACGACTTTCGTTGCTATTGAAAACTAACCAGCAACAAACATTTTCGTTGCTGATTCAGCATAATGACGTTGCCAAATAATATAATCAACAACAAAAATTGTTGCTAAAAGGTTTACATTCCTCAAAAAAAGCAAGCTTAGGCAACAATTTTCATAATCTACTGCAACGAAAAATTTCGTTGCAAAATGGTGTCAATTGCAACGAAAATGCATGGTCGTTGCAAAAAAAAAAAGAGTTCATTTCATTGCCAATTAGCAGGCTTTTGCAACGAATTGGGCTTTTTAGCAACAAAATTTTAAATATTTTACAACAATACATTTTGTTGCTAAAGGATCGATGTCTCTATATGAAAGCCAAATTTCGTTGCAAAATGTATTACTTTTGGCAACGAAAAAAATACGTTCGTTGCGGAATAATTAGCAACGCTCATTGCGCAATGAAAGACGCAACGACAGTAAAGTCATTGCCAAAACCCTTTTGCAACGAAATTTGACACCTTTAGCAACGAAAATCGGTTGTTGCTGAAGGCCCATTTTTTTGTAATGTATAAAAAAGGATGTTCTTCTTAGTCTCAGAATCAAGATTTTGATTTAACAGCGAAATACTGTGATTTCAATTTCTAATTACTTCTCGATCTAGCCGAAATAATTGGCATCGATCTGTCAATAATAATTGAATTCTCTTCTCGAACCTATCAAGTTCTAACAAATGTTCGTCTAGCCAGAATAATTGGCAAAGACATTTCTCAACATAATTCGACAATAAACAGGAATTATCTGTACAATCAATACTAGCTTCTACGAATATGAATATCCAACAACAGTTATTCTACGAATGTATATTTCCCGAATCAGTAATTCAATTTGAATTATTAAACATGCACTAACTGCGAATAATCAATAATAAATTCATGGACGTGGTATAATTAACAATAATCAACCACTACAATATTTAAACAATATTAACTCAAGGTTGAGTTAGGAAGCTTGTCTTCTCCACTGATTACAGCTATACAATAAACTTATCTGCGTTCGTAAGACCTATAACCAATAATACCGGTTTCACAATTAGCACAATAATTTATAACACGCAACACTGTATTCTACGCAACAATAATTCGATAATGAAAGAGTACAACGCTTTCAAAGTTCTACGATATTCTAATGAATAATCAAGAATCAATTCTACGAAATAATAAAGTGGAATATTTTTCAGATTTATTGTTACGCCCCCAAAATAGGTCCATTCCATCCAACCCATTCTGAGTCGCCAAATACAAGGTACAGAAATAACTATAACTTTATTATTACAACATATAAACTGTGAGTTTAAATACAGATATTGCCATCTAGATAATATCTACACGCAAATAAATCCCCATCATAATTATTGATACATTATTTTGCAAAAATGGTGAGGACTACTAAACAACTCTCTCTAGAACCTTCATTCCATACCCCGACTAGTACTCCCTACATTCTCGCCTCCTGAGAAGAAAAATGGAACAACAAGGAAAAGGGTGAGCTCAACTAGCCCAAGAAGAACATTATGACTAAGATAATATACAACAAATTATCGTTAGTCTTCAACAGGAAAAATCTAATCGAATCAATGACAATAGACAACCGCTTTTTAAATCAACAATCCTGCAATGAAACAACAATTCATTAGAAGAGTTAAGTAGAGAATGCAAACTACTATCTTCTATATATTAATTTAAAAGTTCATCGTCGATATTTTATCCCTGTAACATTAATCAATATATATCTGGAATCAAATATTCATCTTTGCACTACAGGCCAAAGATATTCATCAGTTGGTGTAATAACCCGAGATTTTCTATATAAAATAATTAAGAAATTTGCGTATAAATTTTTTTTATTTAATGACGAGAATAAGTGTCTAGTAATGTGAACGATAAATGCGAATATATTTATTACTTGAAAAATTAGAAATAATTTTGGAATTATTAATTACTACAAATTATATTTTTACGGTAATTAATTTCTATAAGCGTAAATATTTTTATTAATTATTTTCCATGAAAACATGATTGGAAATAATATATGAAGTGATAATTAGAATTTATATAATATATATTTTATTATATGAATTGTTCGTAATATTTAAATCAAGTATTTTAACTCGATATGCGAAAGAGAAGTCGAGATATGAGATCCAAACCTCGAATTGGGATTGTGATCAAGAGATGAGAATAATAATATTATATTATTGTTATAATGATTTTACAAGACAATAATTATGTATCGTGTGTATGCTGTGACAGATAATATTGAAAGAACGATAAATACAATTAGGTCATAAAGATATTACCCCGGCCATGAAACCCTAATTATTAAACTCGCCATTTAGATATGACCGAGTAGTGATCGTGTATATGAAGGTTACTTTGGTATAAGATGCTCGGTAATTAGAAGAAAACCCTAATTATCGTTGTATGTCGATAATTAGACAAACCCTAATTATTACAACCCTAATCGGTTGAAGTTAGAGATCGTAATGACCGTGTTAGAACATACACAGAGATAATTAGAGAATCCTAATGGTCAATTAGAAACCCTAATTGATGGCGTTAAGAAACCCTAATTAGAAAACCCTAATTTTTCAATCAAAACCCTAATTTAAAATTATCGGGTTTAATTACGATGTTATTGTATAAATGTTTTAATTTACCAAAGGATAGAAAGTAATTGGTAAATGATAAGAATTACCATCTAGTGATTAAATACTACATTTAATTGCTATGTACAAAAATGCCCTTGAAATTTTATGCGAAATTACCAAAATGCCCTTTTGGTTTATTAGTGGTATTATTAGTTGAATTATTGATAGATTATTGCTAGCCAACACTCCTACCCTACCCATCTAGCATCCAATGCTCAATCATTCAAGTTGAATCATCCAATTGTAGCATCCAATGTATCTAATATATTTTTATATAGATTAAAGAGAGGGAAAATGACCATTTTACCCTTTTTGTCCATCTTAGTGCATTATTTGTGCATTATTGTGCTACCAATCCCACCAAATCCGGCCAACCACTCCATAATTATCATGTGAGCTCAATTATGCCAGCCATATAAGCATCCAAGGCAATCTAAGGGTCTATATATAGAGATTGAAGGAGAAATAATGAAAACACACTCTAATATTTTCTAAACTCTCTAGCTACACTCTCCCAACCTCTTACCAAAGAAATTATCTTACCCATAAGCTCCTAATCAAAGCCCAGCCATCACAAACAACAAATCAGAAGCATCAAAGCCAAAAAAATCAAAAATCGAAGCTAGAAAATGTATGAAATTCCCTAATTTTGAAATCCTTCGATTCGATGTTAATTGATGCAATTGATTGTTTAAAGTAGTGTAATAGGGAGTCTATTAATGTTCGGGTTGTAAAATCATGAACCCATAACATCAAAGTGCACTTTAATTTGAAGATTTGAGCAAGTTGGAAAACCAAATTACGTGATTTTTGGGCAAATGTCAAGACTTATATCTCTTGTGATTATTTACTTTTTTGTTGTTTAAAAGTTGTTAGGTGTATCTTGTTATGTGGTCTTTAAACTCCAAAAGAAATCAGGTCTATATCTATTGTAGATCGGGATTTATAAGCGGTCAAAGTGGGTTGACCCTAAGATTGACCATACTGTTTTTCAAACCTGTAAAATATTCCAAGTGTCCGTAAATTATTTTTTTGGTAAATGTCAGGCCTTATATCTCGGTCATCTTTAATGTGTTTTGTGTTCTAAAGGTTGATATGTGTAGCTTGTTATGTGGTTTTTAACCTCCAAAAAGAATCAGGTCCATATATATTACGGATTAAGAGTTATTTAAGGTCAAAGTGGGTTGACCTAAGATTGATCGTAAAATTCAGGCATCCTGCAATTTTCTAAGTGTTAATTTTTATGACAAGGTTTGACCATACTTTAGATGCTTGATTTCTTGTTTTTATGATGATGGTAAGTGTTAGAGTTGTAGTCCTACATGTTGTCTACATACTGGAATTGATAAGATCACGTAAACGTTGCACGATTGTCAAGTTATAGAGGTCCAAAGTAGGCATCACTTAATCGTTTCTTCACGAAGAAAATGCCTTGGCAACTACTTTGAGGTGGCGCGTTTTCCCGATCTGATGTTGTTTAGAGGTTATGTTTGTTGGATCTTGTAGTCTTGTATTTTCTCTACAAGACCCAATTTATAGATTGTCCAAATTGTTAAGATGAGAGAGTTATTCACGGCCAAAGTAGCCCACCTCGGTTCGGGCCCTTATGAAGATCCTGGTAGGCTCAAGAACACCTATAGTGACACTTCATCACTATAGGGGCCTTTAGCTGACGCTTTTAATTATTTTAATTTCGATTTTCCTAAATTAATTTAAAAATTAGAAAAATTAGTTTTAATTATTAAAATACCAAATAAATTATGAAAAATTATTTTAAAGTCTGAAAAATAGTTTTAATTATTTTGAGTATATTTCATAAATATTTAATATTTTTGAAATATAAAAGGTATTTATTTATTTAATTATAATATTAAATAAATGATTTAAAATAGTTTTAATTCATGAAAATCATGAAAAATTATTTTATGGTATAAGAAAATATTTTGAGTTATTTTCCATGACTTTTAATATTTTGTGATGTATTTCATTAATTAATTAATATTAATGATATTAAAGTTATTTAATGATTATATTAAATAATTTAGTTTAAAAATGATTTTAATATTATAAAAATCATTTTAAATGAAATTAAAGTATTTAAAAATATTTTAAGTTATAAAATATAACTTTTAATATTTAAAGGATAATTTCATTAATAATTTAATATTAATGATATTAAGATAATATTAGTGATATTTAGTTTATTTAATAATTATTATTAAATAAATAGTTTAAAAATGGTTTTATTTATTTAAAAATCATTTAAAGAGGATATTAAGGATTTAAAAATATTTTAGTTATAATTAATGACTTTTAATATTTGATGAATAATACATTAATATTTATATATTAATGGTGATTATTTAAAATGATTTTAATTGTTTTAAAAATCATTTAAGGGTAATATAAATGTTTTAAAAATAGTTTGAGTTATTATAAATAACTTTTATATTTTGGCAATGGTTTCATTAATAGTTTAATATAAATTAATTATTAATGATAATGGAATTGTTTAATGTTTAAATCATGTAATTATAATTCCGATGTTTGAAAGTGATATCCGATCAAACTAGCTGACTAGAGAACCGGTTATGAAGTCCAGGATTTGATGAAGAGCACCCATAGTAACAGTTATATCACTATAAGCCCTTGAGTGATAGATTTGATTTATTTTAAATTTTTAATTTCCTCGAAAAATTGAAAATGATTAAAAGTAAAATGTCCGATATTTACGATGTTGAGGTATAGAATAAGAGTCTTAGACTCAAGATTTACCCGATAAAAAAAGCTTGCCGACGCCGACAAATGTCGAATTCTATAATAGAAAGAAAAGACTTCAAAGAAGAGCATGGGTGAGATATTTGAAAAATGTATAAAATATTTCAAGTATAGAATATGAACTATAAGTATGATCACTGCGATTATGTGATTACGTGATTAGACTATGTGCTTCAATCGTGATTGACAAAGACTATGTGTTATGATATATTGTTCTAATCGAACGAATGATCCGATTATTGATAGGTTGTGATAAAGAGATAAAACCTAAGTTGAGAGTTGTAATCAAAATCGTGCAAAGTATCTTACCTTTGCATTTCCTTTATGCAATGGACATGAGTAAGAAGTTTCGTAATTATTCTATTCCCCGCATGTGATTTTGTACGCTTTGATTATCAACATGTTAGCTCGTATATATATTCTCGTTAAGTTGATTTCTAAATGGTTATACAAGTGTCCCCACTTGGATAATCATGGCATTTATTCACATGTTGATATACCTTTGTCAATTACCCGTATACATATATGTTGAATTACATATTATTGTCGAAAGAAGATTAAAACCTTCTGGTTTGGAACCAGTATGTATGAACATCCCGATAATGGGAAAATTTTTATGCTGCTTTCATGACAAAAAGGGTGAGCGATGAATTTCGCTTCAAGTATGTGTAGTATTGATCAATACAGGTATAACGGGTCGATCACCCTCCGTGCTCGTAAGTTATGACGGCTTTGTGGATGAATTTCGCTAAACCTTTTCAAAATGAAAAAAAAAATGTTCATAGTATGTTTCTTAAACCTTATTCATGGGTAGAGCCAGAGCCAAATTTAAATAATTTGGAAGAGAGTTGTTATGTGAATCTTTTATCAAGATGATTACTTCACAACTTTTGATTCGTTGTAGAAGTGTTATGTAAAGAGAATACTTATATTCTTTCAAATTTTATATATATAATTGTTATTACTTGTCAAGCACTCAAATGCTCATCCTTGCTTAAACTAAATGTTTTCAAGCACCTACGATCGACTTCAAGGCTCGTGCACCCAACAAGGGAAAAGAAAAGTCGCTCAATGAGAATTAGTATGGGTTAATGGTTATAGTTAGTAAGACAATGGAATCTATTGTCGTATTTTAAGGAATGTATTTTGAAGGTCACGTGCTGGGAAGTAAACTTTGATGTATGTAAATTAAGTTCGAATTATATTATTATTATTATTTAGTATTATTCACTTAAAGAAATGGTATCGTGGAGAACCGAAGTCGGGTTTCAAGTATCCGGATTTGGGGTCGCCACAAAGTTGGTATCAAAGTCAGAGGTTATAAACGTTAGGAATGCTAAAACCTAGGTTATAACCTTAGTAGAATGGAGGACGAAAGTTAAGATAGATATTCAAAGAACCAGAGACGAAGTACTATTCAAAGGAACTGGCGAGAAGTTATAGGATATGATGAGTTGAAGAGATTCATCGAGTTTTAGTGGTACTAAATAAAATATTACTTCATTGTAATGATGAATATATTTTATTTCAAAGAATGATGTTGTCTCGCTTATTGTGGTCATAAGATGGATGACGAAAGTCAAAATAATAATTCCTTGACCCAAGAGACGATGGACTCTAGCGAGGAGTACACAGATGCGAAGGAGATGATAAGAGATTTGATAGTTAGAAGCATTTACTTAAGGGTTAGAGTGAAAGCAAAGTGAGGTACGTAATCGTATTTCCGCATTTTGAAACAAAGAAGATAAGGACGCCGCCACCGAACACGTATGGAGTTAGCAGAGTTACGAGAGAGGTTGGAACGGAGGGAGATACGAGAGGACAATTGAAGGTTGAGATAGAAGCCAAAGACACCAGTGATATATACCTTGAAGCAGTTTTTAGACATCGCTTCATAATGCGATTCGATGCAGAGTGGATGGAGCGCCTTTCTTTCAGTAAAAGATAGGCGCCATGTGTTTATAGAGATGGATTGAATAAATTCATCGTCAAACAAAATAAGAGACAACGATATAAAACTCTTGATTGTCGTGTATATATACTATATGCTAATCGGGGTAACTTATGTATGTAGATGTCCAGTGGAAAAGATATGTGAATAAGAAGGATCGATCCATACCCCAAGCTAATATCGAGGCCAACAAATTTGAAATAGAAGCTTACCAAGAACCCAAATCGACGAGGTGGCTATAGTGGAAAACGAGTATCGATCCGTAAATGGTGGATTTGACAGATAGTGATTCAGACACTAAAGTTGAAGCCGCCAAGCATCAACGAAAATGCAGATCCGGAGAACAAGGTTTCTTCACTAGAAAGGTTGTGGGAGATAGAAAAGTTGCTTAATATTCAACTCGCGAAAAGCATTAAAAGAAACAATGGAAGAGCAAGATAAGCTCAAAATCCAAATTGACTAGATGGGGAGCCTCAAGCAACACATCGTGTTCAAATTCGAGAGGTAAGGGAAAAAGAAAGATAGAAGATCCCGACTTAGGAAAACCCGATAAGAAGAAAGGGAAGAAGATATGTTATATTTATACAATGTGAGGGACATACCTCTCCTCATTGCCCCAACTATAAGAAAGGTGGATGTTTTAATTGTGGAATGGAAGGACATCGAGCGAATGAATGTCCGAGAAGAAAGTCTTGCTTTAAGTAGTAGTAGGTTATGTATGTAATATGTGTGATAAGTAATGAACTATATTTCAACTTTTGTGTTGATCAAGATTTTAAATCCTCGACTTTCGTAGTCACAAAGGGATAAATTGATGTTTAAATCACTATGTATTATGGTATGTTAAGTTCTATTAATGTGAGGTGCTATGGTTGGAAGTACCATGAGTGTCACAAGTTGGATTAATGAAGTAAGTTGTTATAAAGATAGCAGATATTTATCTGAATATTGGTTAATATAGTAAATCAAGTTTCAAATCCAATATTTTGGAATACATGATTATTGGAGTAGAAAATTTTGTGTTATATGTCGAACGTATACGATGAGGCTTAGAATGTAAGGAAATGAAGGATAATTTATGATTATGTCACTAAGACGAAAACGAAAACCAAAAAGGAAGATCAACCAGATAATCGAACGTCGAACGCCAAAGACTTTAAAGCAATCTTATTTCTAGGGTATAGAGGATTAAGTGACTCAAAGAGAAGCGTTTATGATAGTTAGGATAACGAAAATGGCAAGAAGATAACTTTTATCACCTATAATGATAAAAGGAAAATGAGATAAAGAAAAAGTTTGTGTGCTTTGGTGAGAGGCGGAAGAGACATATCTCTTCTAATTGTCTCAATTCAATGATGTATAGCAAATGTTTTATTTATGAATCAATGGAGTATAAGATGAAAGAGTATAAGGTGAAAGAAGAAGAAATGAGATAAGGAATGTGAATATACGAGAAATGACAAAGAAGATATAAAGCGACAAATCTAAATAAACCGTAAGTGTCTTCATTATGGTCGCTCAAGATATCGTAGCAATTGAGGATACTGATGGCAAATGGAAATGTAACTCCAAAAAGCTATTTGAATAACTTATGTGTCTTATATGATTTTCCAGATATATACATATAGTAAATTACTTTATTAAAGAAATTTTGAGGAAGGAATTTGAGTTCTTTTAGAGATCAAATTTCATTTATCGAGATAGACAAGCGTTATGGAGAATAGTTAAAGATCGCCTTCGATCAAGTATGATCGAGGTCTACGTCAAATGATTATATGCTATATACCCTTCTACGTATGAGTTTTAAAGCGGTGATTCCGGGGACGGAATCCTTATAAGGGAGGGTGAATGTAATAACCCGATTTCTATATAAAATAATTAAGAAATTTGCGTATAAATTTTTTTTATTTAATGACGAGAATAAGTGTCTAGTAATGTGAACGATAAATGCGAATATATTTATTACTTGAAAAATTAGAAATAATTTTGGAATTATTAATTACTACAAATTATATTTTTATGGTAATTAATTTCTATAAGCAGAAATGTTTTTATTAATTATTTTCCATGAAAACATGATTGGAAATAATATATGAAGTGATAATTAGAATTTATATAATATATATTTTATTATATGAATTGTTCGTAATATTTAAATCAAGTATTTTAACTCGATATGCGAAAGAGAAGTCGATATGAGATCCAAACCCCGAATTGGGATTGTGATCAAGAGATGAGAATAATAATATTATATTATTGTTATAATGATTTTACAAGACAATAATTATGTAATCGTGTATAAAGCGACAGATAATATCGAAAGAATGACAAATAATTAGGTCATAAAGATATTACCGCTCATTGTGAAAAACCCTAATTATTAAACCTCGCCATTTAGATATGACCGAGTAGTGACTCGTATATATGAAGGTTACCGTGTATAAGATGCTCTGTAATTAGAAGAAAACCCTAATTATCATTGTATGTCGATAATAATTGTGACAAACCCAATTATTACAACCCTAATCTCCATTGAAGTTAGAGATCGTAATGACCGTGTTTAGAACATACACGATAATTAGAGAATCCTAATGGTCAATTAGAAACCCTAATTGATGGCGCTAAGAAACCCTAATTAGAAAACCCTAATTTTTCAATCAAAACCCTAATTTAAAATTATCGGGTTTAATTACGATGTTATCAGATAAATGTTTTAATTTACCAAAGGATAGAAAGTAATTGGTAAATGATAAGAATTACCATCTAGTGATTAAATACTACATTTAATTGCTATGTACAAAAATGCCCTTGAAATTTTCTGCAAAATTACCAAAATGCCCTTTTGGTTTATTAGTGTATTATTAGTTGAATTATTGATAGATTATTGCTAGCCAACACTCCTACCCTAACCATCTAGCATCCAATGCTCAATCATTCAAGTTGAATCATCCAATTGTAGCATCCAATGTATCTAATATATTTTTATATAGATTAAAGAGAGGGGAATTGACCATTTTACCCTTTTTGTCCATCTTAGTGCATTATTTGTGCATTATTGTGCTACCAATCCCACCAAATCCGGCCAACCACTCCATAATTATCATGTGAGCTCAATTATGCCACCCATATAAAGCATCCAAGGCAATCTAAGGGTCTATATATAGAGATCAAGGGAGAAATAATGAAAACACACTCTAATATTTTCTAAACTCTCTAGCTACACTCTCCAACCTCTTAGCCAAAGAAATTATCTTACCCATAAGCTCCTAATCAAAGCCCAACCATCACAAACAACAAATCGTAAGCATCAAAGCCAAAAAAATCAAAAATCAAAGCTAGAAAATGTATGAAATTCTAATTTTGAAATCCTTCGATTCGATGTTAATTGATGCAATTGATTGTTTAAAGTAGTGTAATAGGAGTCTATTAATGTTCTGGGTTGTAAAATCATGAACCCATAACATCAAAGTGCACGAATTTGAAGATTTGAGCAAGTTGGAAAACCAAATTCATGATTTTTTCACCAAATGTCAAGACTTATATCTCTCGTGATTATTTACTTTTTTTGTTGTTTAAAAGTTGTTAGGTGTATCTTGTTATGTGGTCTTTAAACTCAAAAAGAAATCAGTCTATATCTATTGTAGATCGGGATTTATAAGCGGTCAAAGTGGGTCAATTTAAGATTGACCTACTGCTTTTTCAAACCCGTAAAATATTCTAAGTGTCCGTAAATTTTTTTTTTTTGGTAAATGTCGCCTTATATCTCTGGCCATCTTTAATGTGTTTTGTGTTCTAAAGGTTGATATGTGTAGCTTGTTATGTGATATTTAACCTCCAAAAAGAATCAGTCCATATATATTACTTGGATTAAGAGTTATTTAAGGTCAAAGTGGGTTGACCAAGATTGATCGTAAAATTCTCGGCATCCTGCAATTTTCTAAGTGTTAATTTTTCCCACAAGGTTTGACCATACTTTAGATGCTTGATTTCTTGTTTTTATGATGATGGTAAGTGTTAGAGTTGTAGTCCTACATGTTGTCTACATACAATCGCAATTGATAAGATCACATAAACGCTACACGATCATCAAGTTATAGAGGTCCAAAGTAGGCATCACGAACTCGTTCTTCGTGAAGAACATGCCTTTGGTAGCTACTTTGAGGCACGCTTTCTCCCGTATCTGATGTTGTTTTAGAGGTTATGTTTGTTGGATCTTGTAGTCTTGTATTTTCTCTACAAGACCCAATTTATAGATTGTCCAAATTGCTAAGATGAGAGAGTTATTCACTACAAAAAGAGCCCACCTTGCCTCGCCTTTTATGAAGATCTCGGGTAGGCTCAAGAACACCTATAGTGACACTTCCTCACTATATAGGGCCTTTTAGCTGACGCTTTTAATTATTTTAATTTCTCATTTTCCTAAAAATTAATTTAAAAATTAGAAAAATTAGTTTTTAATTATTAAAATATACCAAATAAATTATGAAAAATTATTTTAAAGTCCTAAAAATAGTTTTTAATTATTTTGAGTATATTTCATAAATATTTAATATTTTTGAAATATAAAGGTATTTATTTATTTAATTATAATATTAAATAAATGATTTAAAAATAGTTTTAATTCATGAAAAATCATGAAAAATTATTTTATGGTATAAGAAAATATTTTGAGTTATTTTCCATGACTTTTAATATTTTGTGATGTATTTCATTAATTAATTAATATTAATGATATTAAAGTTATTTAATGATTATATTAAATAATTTAGTTTAAAAATGATTTTAATATTATAAAAATCATTTTAAATGACATTAAAGTATTTAAAAATATTTTAAGTTATAAAATATAACTTTTAATATTTAAAGGATAATTTCATTAATAATTTAATATTAATGATATTAAGATAATATTAGTGATATTTAGTTTATTTAATAATTATTATTAAATAAATAGTTTAAAAATGGTTTTATTTATTTAAAAATCATTTAAAGAGGATATTAAGGATTTAAAAATATTTTAAGTTATAATTAATGACTTTTAATATTTGATGAATAATACATTAATATTTATATATTAATGGTGATTATTTAAAATGATTTTAATTGTTTTAAAAATCATTTAAGGGTAATATAAATGTTTTAAAAATAGTTTGAGTTATTATAAATAACTTTTATATTTTGGTAATGGTTTCATTAATAGCTTAATATAAATTAATTATTAATGATAATGGAATTGTTTAATGTTTAAATCATGTAATTATAATTCTGATGTTTGAAAGTGATATCCCATCAAACTAGTCGATTTGAGAGAACCTATTATGAAGTCCAGATTTGATGAAGAGCACCCATAGTAATAAAGCTTATATCACTATAAGCCCTTGAGTGATAGATTTGATTTATTTTAAATTTTTCAATTTCGGAAAATTCAAAAATGATTAAAAGTAAAATGTCCGATATTTACGATGTCGAGGTATAGAATAAGAGTCTTAGACTCAAGATTTACCCGATAAAGTCAAGCTTTAAGACGCCGACAAACCGCTGTAATTCTATAATAGAAAGAAAAGACTTCAGTAAGAGCATGGGTGAGATATTTGAAAATATATATAAAATATTTCAAGTATAGAATATGAACTAAAAGTATGATCACCGCGATTATGTGATGACGTGATTAGACTATGTCTTCAATCGTAATTGACAAAGATTATGTGTTATGATATATTGTTCTAATCGAACTAATGATCTCGCTTATCGATAGGTTGTGATAAAGAGATAAAACCTAAGTTGAGAGTTGTAATCAAATGAATCGTGCAAGTATCTTACCTTTGCATTTCCTTTATGCAATGGACATGAGTAAGAAGTTTCGTAATTATTCTATTCTCGCATGTATTTTGTACGCTTTGATTATCAACATGTTAGCTCGTATATATATTCCATTAAGTTGATTTCTAAATGGTTATACAAGTGTCCCCACTTGGATAATCATGCATTTATTCACATGTTGATATACCTTTGTCAATTACCCGTATACATATATGTTGAATTACATATTATTGTTGAGCAAGATTAAAACCTTCTGGTTTGGAACCGTGCATGTATGAACATCCCGATAATGGGAAAATTTTATGCGCCTTTATGGACAAAGGGTGAGCGATGAATTTCGCTCAAGTTATGTAGTATTGATCAATACAGGTACAACGGGTCGATCACCCTCCGTGTCTGTAAGTTATGACTTGTTTTATGGATGAATTTCGCTAAACCTTTTCAAAAATGAAAAAACAATGTTCATAGTATGTTTCTTAAACCTTATTCATGGGTAGAGCCAGAGCCAAATTTAAATAATTTGGAAGAGAGTTGTTATGTGAATCTTTTATCAGTACAGATTACTTCACAACTTTTGATTCGTTGTAGAAGTGTTATGTAAAGAGAATACTTATATTCTTTCAGCTTTTATATATATAATTGTTATTATTCTTTGGGCACTCAAATGCTCATCCTTGCTTAAACTAAATGTTTTCAAGCCATCACGATCGAATTGAAGGCTCAGTACCGAACAAGGAAAAGAAAAGTCGCTCGAATGAGAATTAGTATGGGTTAATGGTTATAGTTAGTAAGACAATGGAATCTATTGTCGTATTGTAAGGAATGTATTTTGAAGGTCACGCACTGGAAAAAGTAAACTTTGATGTATGTAAATTAAGTTCAATTATATTATTATTATTATTTAGTATTATTCAAATTTTAGAAATGGTATCGTGGAGAACCGAGTTCTGGTTTCAAGTATCCGGATTTGGGGTCGCCACAATTGGTCATGTTCATCTAAACACTGCTCATCTTTGCACTACGGGCCAAAGATATTAATCATTGGTCATGTTCATCTCAACACCGATCATCTTTCGCATCACGGGCCAAAGATATTCATCAAGAAATCATTCATCTTTGCACTACAGCCAAAGATATTCAAGAATATCATCATTTAGGACCGAGAGGATGATGAAAAATATTTTAAAGGAAACGAATCCAAAGGAAACAAAAGAACAATATTAAGGATTCGTATTTTAAACAATCCAAGTTCAAAAATACTTCATAAGTAATCGAGTGGAGTAAAATTCAAGAATGATCAAAACATGGATACAATCAAAGCTAGTATCCATAATAGATACTTTCGACAAAAAAAGAAATTTCATTTTTCTATGAATAAAGTTAGTATTCGTGAATAGTGGCAGATTCGTGAATAATAGTCAGATATCGTGAATAGTGCCGTGATATCGTGAATAGTAACTCTGACACTAAAAGATAGAAATTTTACAAAAACATCTTCACGCTTCGTGAATAGTACTTTCAAATGAATAGTAATCTCGTGAATAAGTAACTCATGAATAAGAACTCCCGAATAGTAACTCGTGAATAAGAACTCATGAATAGTAACCCCGACTTGAAAAAGTTCCAAATTTGATAAAAATTTCCAACCAATATTTCTTAAGATAATGATATTGAAGAAATAATATCATTTTCAATAAAATAACATCCCTTACCTCGAAAGACAAAGATTTAGTTGAAACACCTTGATATAGGTATGACTTGAACTTGTATCGTATAGCAATACTCAAAGTATACTCAAAATACTCACAAGAATACGCTCGATAATATAGAGAGAGAAAACTTCAGTTTCTGGTGTAATTTTTAATTCTAACCTAAACACTTTATTTATAGGAAAATGCTTAGAACACCAAAGTAGAAAATTTAATATAATAATAATATATATATTAATTTGTCTACGCCCACTTAGAATCATCTGAATTCAGCAACTTAGCATGTGTTAAAGATGCCCACCAAACACTAAAAACGTTTTTCTTATTTAAATTATTTTAAACTTCCAAAAATCAATTATTTCGGAGCTTTGGAACTTCAATAATTCATAATAATTAGCTCTTTTATCAGAAAAATTTGAAACTCGCGAATTTCCATAGGAAATTCCATTATCTACAACTTTGCAGAAGGAAGTTTTTCCAAATTCCAAATAAAATTTGACCGAAATCCACAAACGGGAGATTTTACAGGCTATAATCAAATTTCGGTCAATAATTGTGTCCACCAACATACAAAATATGTGTTAAACATTTAATTCCACAAAAATACTCTTCCTCCTCATATACTCATATATCCCACATTCATTATAAAAATATCACCGTTAATATATTATTAAAATAATATATTTAAATGAATTATTTTATCAGAAAAAGATAAAATATTAATTTTCAACAATTGTAACATTAAAAATTTTCTCGATCTATATCCACATAAAATCAATATTTTTCTCATCATATAAATCAATAATTAATTATTCACAAATAATATTACGTAATCACAAAGATCGGGCAACCGTGCCGCTCCAAGAGAAAGAGGGGCTTTCCAATAAGGATCTCTCCTCATCGCGCCAAGCAATTAGGTGACCAAACCTCTCCTTAGATGTAACTTTCTAGACATTGCCAATAATGTTATCCAATAATATTATTCAGATAATATGAATTATTGTCTCGATAATAGAAAATATATCGTAATGATAATTTATTGAAACAATAGTAATATAAAATATCAATGCAAAGAATTATTGAATTAATAAAATAAAATACCGAATAAGAATTATCGTAATAATTATTGAGTAGTGCCTTCACGTAAGAATCAATAATTGGTGCAATACCGCAGCTACTCGTTCAACAATGCGTATTAGTGTGTTTTAACCAATCGGGTATTCCAACAAAGATAATCTGTGAATAACTACGCCAAGTTATTTATAAACAACTCATACTTGTCTTTTTTCTTCATCCAATCGCTCGTTATGGGGACCAATAAAGATCGCTACCGTCGCATTTAATATTTCCCGACGCCAAAGAATATTCCACGACCAAACAAATATTCCCACAACAATGAATATTTTATAACCACTTGCTTATTTTAAAATATTCATGATTTTACCCATAACTATCCACATTAATCAAATCAACCCTTACTATTTCAAAATAATAAATAGAGGAAAATAAATTTCATTTATTAATAATTTGAGTCTTACAACCTCCCTCCTTATGAAATTTCTTCCTCAAAATTGACGACGTACTCCGGGTGTTTCAAAAAGATGAGAATACCTCGCTTTCATTTCGCTTTCCAACTCCCGTGTCATTTCCTCAATAGCATGGTTTCTCCACAAAACTTTAACTTGTGGTATAACCTCGGTACATAGGACATGTTCTTTCCTATCCAAGATCTTGACAGTACCTCCTCGTCGTTAAGTCTTCTGACTACCTCGTCCGGTTTCTAACTCAATGACGTGGTTCGGTCGTTCCACATATTTACGTAACATCGATACGTGAAAAACGTTATGAACACGCCATTATACTTGGCGGTAAAACGAGTCTATAGGCCACAGCTTCCTATTCGATCGAGAATTTCATATGGATTAATAAATCGAAGGTTTGAGCTTTCTCACCTCACCGATTCTCGCTTTTGAACTAACAACTTCGCACCTCCTTCTTCAAATTCATCACCCGGTAGTAGCTTGAATGACTTTAACTTTATCGATTAAAGTCGATTATACTCGTATATCATCACGCGGGTACCTAGAGTTTTCATCTCCATCTCTATTATTTGTAAATTATACTGAAATTAGTCTTTGACAATATCGCACTCGTATTTGTATACGATCTTCTACTTAACACGTCCACCACCACGCTTTGCTTTTCCAGATGGCATGGTCGTAACATGTCTTTGAAATGAGTCTCCTCTTGAGTTCTTCAAGCTCTTCCCACTTTGCTCCATTCAATTTTGTATCTCTACGAGTCACCAAGTTAATGGATAGCGATTCGAGAATATCCTTCAATGAATCTCCGATAATAACCAACTAAGCCTAGAAAGCTACGTATTTTGATTACCGACTTAGGTTGTTCTCAACTGTGATTCATATCCCAACCTTGGATAAGCACGCTACAATGACACCTATCGCTTTACTATCGCATCGAATATGGTGTCCCCTACGAGAGTCCGGGCTTGTGCATTCCACAAAGGAAGTCACCAGATAAAGGCTCAGTACCAAATTCTATAGTTGAATTTTTAACTCCTCAAGTTCAATAGAGCCATTCGATATGAGATTTTAGAAATGAGTTTTGTACCGGTTCAAAGTCGATACAAAATTTAATATCGTGCTTGGGAGTAAGCCAAGGAATTCTTCAGAAATACGCCGTGAAAATCAATAACAACAGGAATATTATTCAAATCGACGTGTGTCTTTATTCAAATCCATAACATGGACTAAGAAAACTTGACATCCGTAATAAACGAATGACTTCATGGCTTGATATGAAAATGTTTGACTACAATGGTTTGATTGCTTGAATTCAATAACAAAGTTGCTTAGAATATGAAAACTAACAACCTTACGAAAGTAATCAATTTCGGCATGATGAGTAGTTAACCTTAAAATCACATCAAAAGCAAATATCTCTATAGAAATAAGGTTAACAGTAATGTGATAGTGCCAACTGGATCAAGCAAGATTTCTAAACAACTGATGTAATGAAAGTTTCTCCTAATGGAGTCTCCATAAATAGGTCAAAGTCTAATTTCTCCGTAGTCAAGTTCAAACGTTGAGCGCAAGCAAGAGAGATAAAAGAATGGGTAGAACCCCAGATTCTAGTAAGGTATAAACTTCGCAAGAATTTATAATTAACTAACCCGCATAACTTCGCTTTGGGTTCCTCGATTTTCACCCCATTGCACGACAAACGCTTCTTCCGTGAACCGTTGACTTTGACTTTTTCTCGACATCCTTTTGAGTCACCATTCCCGCCGGATCGGGTTTCATACCGCATAATCTCGAGCGATATGTCCTTCTTTTCCAATTATAGCATACCTTAAACTGCTGTGGGCGCTTTGGGGTGATATGTCCTCTTTCCCGCATTTGTAACATACGACCTAGGTGGTCTTTCTCCTCCTTGGAACCAGCCACATCAAGCGCCGACGCCTTCACATGGTCGTTGTTGAATCTCCTCTTTTAAAATCTCCTCTCGACTCGCTTCTTCTATTTTTATGGCCACGATTACCACCAGAGTGGTTACCGCTTTGTCCGTATTCTTCTTTCTCCGTCGGTTATCGTTATTCGATGATCGCTATCTTTGGTATGATCCTCGGTTATGGTCCCTCGGTTGAACGTATTTCGTTATCTCGCCTAACAACCGAGCCTTTGTTGACAACATCTCTAATAGAGAGAAAATTTATGAGAAATGAGATATCTTGACGTATGCTCGGTTTCAAACCTCTCGTAAACATCCGATCATACGTTCCTCATTCTCCACCAAATGAGGTGCAAACTCGATAACTCCGCTAACTTCGCCTCGCATCGGGACACCGCCATTTTATTCTCGCCCGGCCTAATAAACTCCACTTCCTTCATATGACGAATACTTTCGTGGAAGTACTTGTCATTGAACTGCTTTCAAATGTCTCCCATGACATGCCGAAAGTGCGATTGCATGGGTACGCTTCACGTATTTCCACCAAGAATCGCCTCGTTCGAAACATAAAAGTAGCGAATGGAACTTTCATTTCTCCGCATCCCAAGACATCGAATATCTTGGTAATTTGTTTGACCCACGCCTCCGCCTTTAATCGGATCCGCTTTCCCACACTCGTGGTCCCAACTTTTGAATCGCTTGGGTCAGATCACCCGTGAATTGCTATCATTTCTTCCTCGTATTTTGAACATGAGTCTCCTCTTCCGATTTTGCATGAATCGCAAAAAAGCTTCTAAACATCCCCTCGCTCATCATCTCGCCAAAGGTGTTGTTCACAGAGGTACATTGCCAAACTGTTGCACGCTCTCTCTCGTTAGTAAGTACAGCATCTCCACGGTCCTCATTTACTCCACTCGTTAATATTCTCACCGACATTCTCAAATCCGCTATAAAACAAGGGTTAATTAAGGAAATCAATATATCACATAATATCCCTATATACTAACCAACTAACAAATAAGCTTAGGTAGGACACACTAGCGAAGGATTTACTTGTCTCTCCCCTCCTAGTTCTATTCCCCGATCTCCGCCAGAGATCATATCCCTAAGCTCTGATACCAACTGTGACGCCCCCAAAATAGGTCCATTCCATCCAACCCATTCTGAGTCGCCAAATACATGGTACAGAAATAACTACAACTTTATTATTACAAAGATATAAACCGTGAGTTTAAATACAGATATTGCCATCTAGACAATATCCACACGCAAATAAATCCCCATCATAATTATTGATACATTATTTTACAAAAATGGTGAGGACTACTAAACAACTCTCTCTAGAACCTTCATTCCATACCCCGACTAGTACTCCCTACATTCTCGCCTCCTGAGAAGAAAAATGGAACAACAAGGAAAAGGGTGAGCACAACTAGCCCAGTAAAGAACATTATGACTAAGATAATATACAACAAATTATCGTTAGTCTTCAATAGGAAAAAATCTAATCGAATACAATAGACAACCAGTTTTAAATCAACAACTGCAGCGGAAACAACAATTCATTAGAAGAGTTAAGTAGAGAATGCAAACTACTATCTTCTATATATGAATTTAAAAGTTCATCGTCGATATTTTATCCCTATAACATTAATCAATATATATCCGAATCAAATATTCATCTTTGCACTACAAAAAGCCAAAGATATTCATCACCGGGTCATGTTCATCTAAACACTGCTCATCTTTGCACTACTGGCGCCAAAGATATTAATCACCGTCATGTTCATCTCAACACCGATCATCTTTGCACTACGGCCAAAGATATTCATCAAGAAATCATTCCTCTTTACACTACAAAATAAAGATATTCAAGAATATCATCATTTAGGACCGAGGATGATGAAAAATATTTTAAAGGAAACGAATCCAAAGGAAACAAAAGAACAAATATTAAGGATTCGTATTTTAAACAATCCAAGTTCAAAAATACTTCATAAGTAATCGTAGTGGAGTAAAATTCAAGAATGATCAAAATATGGATACAATCAAAGCTAGTATCCATAGTAGATATTTTGGACAAAAAAGAAGAAATTTCATTTTTCTATGAATAGTCCGTATTCGTGAATAAAGGTAGATACGTGAATAAAGGCCGATACGTGAATAAGAATCTCACACCAAAAGATAGAAAATTTTTCAAAAAACATCTTCACGCTTCGTGAATAGTACTCGTGAATAGTAACTCGTGAATAAGAACTCGTGAATAGTAACTCATGAATAAGAACTCGTGAATAAGAACTCATTAATAAGAATCTTTGAATAGTAACTCATGAATAGTAACTCGTGAATAAGAACTCATGAATAGTAACCCCGACATAAAAAAAGTTTCAAATTTGATAAAATTTTCAACCAATATTTTGGCATAATGATATTGAAGAAATAATATCATTTTCTAATAAAATAACATCCCTTACCTCGAAAAGACAAGATTTCTAGTTGAAACACCTATATAGGTATGACTTGAACTTGTACTGAGATAGCAATACTCAAAGTATACTCAAAATACTCACAAGAATACGCCGATAATATAGAGAGAAAAACTTCAGCTCGTGTGATTTTCAATTCTAACCCAAGCACCCTATTTATAGGAAAATGCTTAGAACACCAAAGTAGAAAAAAATTTAATATAATAATAATATATATATTAATTTGTCTACACCCACTTAGAATCATCTGAATTCAAAGAACTTAGCATGTGTCAAAGATGCCCACCAAACACAAAAAACGTTTTTCTTATTTAAATTATTTTAAACTTCCAAAAATCAATTATTTCGGAGCTTTAGAACTTCAATAATTCATAATAATTAGCTCTTTTATCAGAAAAATTCGAAACTCATGACTTTCCATAGAAAATTCCATTATCTACAACTTTGCGTAAGGAAGTTTTTCCAAATTCCAAATGAAATTGACCAAAATCCACAAACCAAGGCGATTTTACAAAGTTATAATCAAATTTCTATCCAATAATTGTGTCCACCAACATACAAAATATGTGTTAAACATTTAATGCCACAAAAATACTCTTCCTCCTCATATACTCATATATCCCACATTCATTATAAAAATATCACCGTTAATATATTATTAAAATAATATATTTAAATAAATTATTTTATCAAAAAAAGATAAAATATTAATTTTCAACAATTGTCACATTAAAAATTTTCTCCATCTATATCCACATAAAATAAATATTTTTCTCATCATATAAATCAATAATTAATTATTCACAAATAATATTACAGAATCACAGTACTGGCAACCAGGCCGTTCCCAAGAAAGAGGGGGCTTTCCAATAAGGATCTCTCCTTAATGGCTCGCAATTAGGTGACCAAACCTCTCCTTAGACAGAACTTTCTAGACATTGCCAATAATGTTATCCAATAATATTATTCAGATAATATGAATTATTGCTCCGATAATGGAAAATAATACCGTAATGATAATTTATCAAACAACAAAGAATATAAAATATCAATGCAAAGAATTATTGAATTAATAAAATAAAATACGAATCGGTAATTATCGTAATAATTATTGAGTAGTGCCTTTTACGTAAGAATCAATAATTGGTGCAATACCGTGCTACTGCTCAACAACGCCAGACATAGTGTTTTAACCACCGGTATTCCAACAAGATAATTCGTAAATAACTACGTCGTTATTTATAAACAACTCATACTTGTCTTTTTTCTTCATCCAATCGCTTTCACATTATGGGGACCACAAAGAGACTACGCCATTGCATTTAATATTCCCAACGCTAAAGAATATTCCACGACCAAACAAATATTCCCCGACAACAATGAATATTTTATAACCACCTGTTTATTTTAAAATATTCACAAGATTTTACCCATAACTATCCACATTAATCAAATCAACCCTTACTATTTCAAAATAATAAATAGAGGAAAATAAATTTCATTTATTAATAATTTGGGGTCTTACATTTATGCTGAGCGTTCCATTGGATCTTGAACTTCTCTTCTCGAGTAACTATGAAAGATTTGACTTTGATATACCCAGGTGTATCAGATAACCATAAAGATTAAATCATACCCCTCTGCAAGTATATAAAGTGATCAACTTTATTATACCCTATATTATGCATAATACTTAGTCGCGCGCAAAGGCCGAATATACGACCAATAAAATGTCCCCTTTATATAAAAAAGGTTGTTCTTCTCAGTCTCAGAATCAAAATTTTGATATAACAGTGAAATAGTATGATTTCAATTTCTAATTACTTCTCGATCTAGCCGAAATAATTGGCATCGATCTGTCAATAATAATTGAATTCTCTTCTCGAACCTATCAAGTTCTAACAAATGTTCGTCTAGCCAGAATAATTGGCTAAGATATTTCTCAACATAATTCGACAATAAACAGGAATTATCTGTACTATCAATACCAACTTCTATAGATATGAGTATCCAACAACAGTTATTCTACGAATGTATATTTCCTGAATCAGTAATTTAATTTGAATTATTAAACATGCACTAACTGCGAATAATCAACAATAAATTCTTGGACGTGGTATAATTAACAATAATCAACCACTACAATATTTAAAAAATATTAACTCAAGGTTGAGTTAAGAAACTTGCCTTCTCCACCGATTACAATGCACACAAATAACTTATCTCATGTCAGAAGACCTATAACCAATAATATCGGTCTCACAATTAACACAATAATTTATAACTCGCAACACTGTATTCTACAGTCAAACTTCTCATAGGCACATTATCACATAGTCACATCAGTGTTTATAACCTATATAAACACTTCTCAAGCATAACTAATTCAGTCTGGTTGGACTTCGGTATGTTCTCGGTGTTCTGGTCACCCTATCCGACAATTAACATAGTTATTGTCAATTAAATTAGGTTTCTAAGCTTCAATATTATTTTAGATAAGTCAAATATCATTAATAATATTTTTCAGAAGCTTTTAATAATTTATCAAACAATTATTATAATTTATAATAATTTTCAAACACTGGATTCATTTTTAAATGATTTAAATATCGAATAATCTTATCATCATTAATATTTAATAATATTAAAATATTAATGACATACTTGTCAAAATATTAAAGTTATTTTTAATAACTTAAACTATTTTTAAATCATCAATATTCCACTTAAATGATTTTAAAATAATTAAAATCATTTTTAAATCATCACCATTAATATTTAAATATTAATGAAATTATCATCTAAATATTAAAAGTCATTAATTATAACTTCAAATATTTTTAAATTATTTTTTTATTTTTAAATGATTTTTAAATCAATAAAATCATTTTTAATTTATTTATTTAATATAATAATTAAATAAATCTAATATCATTAATATTAATTTATTAATGAGAATTCTCCAAAAATATTGAAAATTATATTTTATAATTCCAAATATTTTCTAACACTTTAATTCTTATTTAAAATGATTTTTAAATTAATAAAATCATTTTTAACTTATTTATTTAATTTAATAATTAAATAAATCTAATATCACTAATATTAAATTATTAATAAAAATTCTTTAAAAATATTAAAAGTTACATTTTATAACTCAAAATATTTTTAAACACTTTATTCTTATTTAAAATAATTTTTCATAATATTAAATTATTTTTCTCTAATTTATTTAATAAACTAATTAAATAAATTAAATACCATTAATATTCAAATAATTATAAATATTAATGAAAAATATCCCAATTACTCAAAAATTATTTTTCAGAATTTAAAATAATTTTAAAAACAATTTTTGGTAATTTTTATAATTTATTTCTATTTTTAAATAATTTTTGGAAAATTAGAAAATAAATATATTAAAAACCATCGCTATAGGCTTTTAGCGACACAAAGCGTCGCTGTTGGTGTTCTTGAGCTCAAGAAACTGACAGCTTAGTGTTCAAGACTACTACTTTGACCACATTTAATCTTCTACCTATTTTGTTTCTGGGCTATCTTGAACCTTGTTCGTGTAGCTGAAATGTAATACTACAACTAGAAATCATCAACTTGGTCATAACACAAAACATCATGAAGATCTGGGCAATTAAACTCGTTGTCAGACGTCACCTGGGTTTTTCAGAAACCCAGGTAGTTCAAGTGGCTATATTGTAGCTCGATTATCTAAGTGTTCTGATCATGGTTTATAGGATCTAATGGCTCACATGCGTACTCCTTATGTCAAGGAACATTTACAAAACAACATTGAAGTTAAAAACAATGTAATCACAATTTATTGGAAGGTCAAAGGTCGATGTAAGTTAGTTCATCCGCTTTTGGGTTTTTCCTGTAAACGTTATCCGTGCTTTCAACCGGCCTACTTTGACCATTAATCACACTCGATCTAAACTCGCTTTATGGAAAGTAAAACCATGGATCTCAAGTGCATACAACAAAGCTACAAGTTTGATACAACAACAACATCAAACAACATCAAATATGTCTGATCTGGGTCGTTCAAAAGGTTGTTAGACACTGAAATCTATTTCTGGTTACCTAATTTCACTTTCTGCCATGGTTTGGTCAACCAACTTTGATCGATTGTAACTTGAAATCTAGACATTAAACAACTGTGATTTCACTTCCAGATCAAAGACAACATGACAGAGTATAGATTAAAGCTTTAAAATAACAAAACCCATAAACGAGCAAGGATCTGTGGCCACTGACATTCGTTTGTCAGACCACTTTTCAAGCTCAAGAACATTTTTTGAAAAACTCAATTTTAAAGCATTTTGATGCTATGGATCCATGATGGATCAATATAGATCATCTAAAAACATCATATAACACATGATTAAACACTTTAACACAAAATTTCTCTTAGCATACAAGATCAAAATAGGTTAGGGCTTTTATACCTTCTTGATTCCAATCTTTGACCTATGTTTTCCTTAACTGTTTTTGGTGTTTTAGTAACTGATTATATGACTGAGAGACTTAAAGAATTCAGAGGTTTGAAGAGAGGAAAAGTTGTTGAGAGCTTGTGTACAAAATGACTAAGTTTAGTATACTTTCTCTTTCTTAATCTCTTACAATGTGATACAATGTATCTATAATGGCTAGGTGTCAATGTTGGATCAGATATGGCTGAGATTTGAGTCACCAAGTCAACATAGTTGGTCACCAACTAAAGGTTTTGTAATTTTTTACAAGTTACAAATTAAAGAAAGTAAAAAGGGCACTTTGGTCATTTGCAACATGATTTTAATGGCATACTTGATATTTATCAAACCCTTAGGGTTTAACCCTAAGGTCTTAACCCTTAGGGTTTAAAACTTTAGTTTTTAAAATTTTCAATTAGGGTTTTAATTAGAAAATAAAATTTCTAAATTACAATTAGGGTTTGTAAAATAGAAATTAAAATAACTAAAATATAATTAGGGTTTTCTAATCATATTTAAGTTTAATAAACACATTAGGCTTGCCAATTAGGATTAGGGTTTCCTAATTAGGGTTTAGGAATCTCGGATATAAAATTAGGGTTTCCCAGCTTTCAATTAGGGTTTCTAACTGTGCGTTAGGGTTTCTAATCCTGAGATTAGGGTTTCTATTCTCTTATTAGGGTTTATAAATTTTAAACCTTATCCGATCAATCATTTGATCAAAATCTCTATACTGTACAAACACATACTTATCAATATAATTATTTTGATTATATTTTCTATCAAATCCCTATCCATAAATTAGGGTTAGGGTTTCTAAAGCTGATAAACACAACTCTACTCTAATTTCTCAGTTAATACATAAATTGACTAATTCTCGAGACTCGTATCACAGATACACAGTACAATATTAACAGTCAATATTAAATAATAATAATAAAAAAATTTATTCATAAAATTTGGATTATTTGAAATCCCGGGTTATTACAATATTACTTTCCATTAAAACTCATTATTCCAATTCTACATAGATATTAAAATAATCATTTAATATTAATTATTTATTTAATCAAAGTTATTTTCTCTCATAGGTTTAAAATACCCATTTAATTACTCCCACACACATCATGATGTCACATAAGACTCTTTCATATAACTTAGTAAATTACTTAAGTCAAGCTTACTCTTATCATATAGTTTTAAATAATAATTATTCAAATCCTAGTTGTCACACCTCATTTTATATTGAATGAAAAACCTTATTATATATGATTTCTCCTTATATGCTATTGTTCATGATAATTAATGAATAATAATAGGAATTAGTCAATCACATTATGTAATTATTTGTTTATTAATAGTACTAATTAATTTCATCATTAATTAAATTAGTACTTTCTCATTTCACCACCTTACCACAATAGGCATAATTTCACAAGCTTAAACTAAGCTTCTCATCACTTCTACTACATTGCTTAATTATCACGTGCTTATTCAATTAAATTAATTATCACAACTCATGCCAACACTATATATATATATATATATATATATATATATATATATATATATTTCCTTATCATATAAATCAATAAATAATTATTCACAAATAATATTACAGAATCACAATAATGACAACTGCATCGCTCCTGTGAAAGAGGGGCTTTTCGATAAGGATTTCTCCTTATCGGCGCAATTAATTAGGTGACCAAACCTCTCCTTGATGTAACTTTCTAGACATTATCAATAATGCTATCTAATAATATTATTCAAATAATATGAATTATATATATATATATATATATATATATATATATATATATAATCGAGAAATTTTACTAATTAAATCAATTAACAAAGAGCTTTCTTCATCATCTTTGGTAATTACATTTAATCTTTTATTGCAACATTTTTCATTGTAGTTATCAGCATAAATAGTAACTTTTTCATTGTCACTATCTGTTTCATGGTTACTAGTACTGCTATTAGAAGAATAAGGAATATCAGAACCTTCATCGTTACTGACGTTGTTCTCTATCCTCATTAATTCCAATATTTGTTCAGTATCTTCACAAGAAATTTTTAATTGTGATAATTTTTGTTTTATCTTGCACTCATTTTTGTAGTGCCCCTTTTGCCCACAATTGTGGCAAACAATTTTACTTTTATCAAACCTTTTAGATGATTTTCTATTTTATTTTTTATTTGTGGGTTTAGGTTTAGTGTAGTATTCTTCTTGATTTTTATCTTTTTTATAACTGCATTTTTGTTTATGACGACGCCTGCGACTTTTATGATGATCAATATGTTTATGCTTGTGCTTCCTTCTAGAGGGAGCAACAGGGGGTAAACCATATTGTTCACAGAAGGTTCCTAACTCATACTTGGCTTTTTTCTTATCTTTACTAGCTTGCTTAGCTAACTTAAAATCAATACACATTTTTTAACCAATTTTTTGAATATAACTGATTATGTCACCATAAGTTAGGTTATCATAATCAATATATCCTAAATTTTTACTTAATTCTTCACGAACTTTATGAGCAAATAATGAAGGTAAACCATTAACGAATTTCTCTTTCCAAAATGGTTTATTGCTATCATTACATATCATAACCCGAGAACTAAATACATCTTTGTACCACCTAAAATCACTTAGAGTGGGACAAGTGAGATTACTTAACTGATCGTGAATTCTTTCTGTAATATTACTAGGAGTGCCAACAAAATGTTTAATTATGGTAAATATTAAAGTATTGACTCCATCAGGCGGACCAACACTGACATCTTCATTAAAGATGGGGTTACCGTCATCATCCAACTGGACAACATGGATTATAGATAACCTAGTATCTTCTGTGAGATGTTTTTCCCACTAAGATCTAAGAATACTTGTAAATCCACTAGCTATTAACTCAACAATGTCTGGCTGAGTCAGATTGTTGAATTTAGTTATATTGCTATTAGCTACCATAGACATGTGGTTTAATTTATTTAAAATCTCTTGTTCACTGAAACCATCAATATTCCATTCATAAATTTTATTAGATGAAACAGAGAATTGTTTATCTAGATTTCTCTCTTCGAACTGTAATTCGGAGGAGTAGGTCTAGAGTACCAATTCCTAGTTATGCTAGTGTTTTTAACTGTTAATTTGTTTAACTGATCATTAAAATATGAGACTGAAATGGCATCAGAATGATCTGACTGGCTATTGCTTTCATTGTCAGTTTTGACTTAATCAATGATTGCTATTGTACCACTTGATTCAGGTTCAGTTTTTAATTTTTTAAATAACTTATCAATTGAACGAACAAGTTCTCTATCATTATTAGGTAACCCTAATTTATTTCTATTTTCTGGTAATTTTAACAAAGGATGCTCAATATTTGAATTAGGTGTTTTAATAATGGTTTCCTTACATTTTTCTTCAATTCTATCTAGCTGCTTACCTACAGTTGCTAGATATTGGTTATTGAAATTTAATTGTTCAATAATCTTTTTATCATCTTTATTACCATCCGAAATCTTAAAAGGACTGACAACAACAGATGTATTTTTAACTGGAAGGAGGACAGTTTCAAGAGGGGGATGACTAGAAGAAACTTTTGATTTATCTTCTTTAATCCACTGTGTTTTAGTTATAACATTACATTTGCCTTGATACTGCTCATACCAATCGTAAAAAGTAATGTTTATATGTTCATTGTTAATGAATCGTTTCCATCTATTAACAATCTTTTCGCGCTCCTTTTTAGAAGGGTGAATAGACCGAAATAAATGTCTTTTTGCTTTATTAGATTTGGAATTGAAATCTTTAACAAGATTTTCCCTATATATTTTGAATTCTTTTTTAATAACTCTTAATTGGTTGTTAATAGGAATCTCAAAATCAGATTGAGTTAGAAACTCAGAAGGGGTAGGAGAAGAAGAACCTTCTTCTTCTACAGGGACTTTCTGAGTATAACAAGGGTGACTAGCTTGACCTTGATTAAGGATACCTTTCAATTTTATATCCCTAATAGAAGGGTTACTAAGGACTTCAGTGTCTCTTCTAGTATGAACAGAAGGCACTAAAGAACTAGTAAAATCTTCTATAATGACTGATCTTCTAGTACGCTCAAAACTTATTTTGACAATTCAATCAGAGAATTGTTTAACATTTTCAATATTTAACAGGTTGTTAACTACAGGTTGTTGAGGTATTTCACTGGGTAAAGTCCATTGACTAGGTAACGTAATATCTTTCCAGAGGATGGTTCTCGGGATCTGAATATTAGCATCACCAGTTAAACTTTGAATTAAAATTGTTTGATCTTTAGGACCTTTATTAAGAGCATGAACGTTTAAGTTCGTTTTCATGGTCTTATAATAAATCCTGTAAATCGAAGCTATGGGCTGAGAACCCTCGATCATATGAGTAATTTCACCAGCAATTTTAATGTTTAATGTCAAAGCTTTTAATAAATGTTGATCACTTAAACTTAATGTGAAATCAGGAAAGCAATTGAAATGGATAGGTCCATTGTGCAGACTTGATTCCATAGTACCAATCATACTCGGATAATAATTCAAGAATCTAGCGTATCTGAGACAGAGGTAAATGCTTAAATTAATTCCTTTAATGTTTAATGGTTTAACTGCAACTTGAACAAGACCGATGTGAATAAAATTATAACCTTTCTTCCTATGTTTTTTAATAACATCAGGAGATAAAAGACTACAATTTTCATATTCTTTGTTAATTGCATAAACCTTTTCAACTATTTTTACATTATAATCAGTTTTGAAATTATCTAAAAAAGTTGACTGATAAATTTCTTTAGGGGAAACCCTGGGTATGTTCCAATTGTGTAAGGTTTGACTAATGTTTTCATAACTGTGTTCTTCCTGGTTAACTATGTCAGGGACAGGGGGCAAAGTCGACCGGTTACTAGTTGTGGAGTTAGATCTAAACAATCTATTCATCTTTTACCAGATTCAAAATTTAATTTTACTCATTGTTCTTTCATGCATACCCTCTTACCTTAAGCAGACTCATACCTATGTTCTTTACCCAGACACTGCTCACCCAAGAGACATACAAAGGTTAGACATGAACAAGATGGACTACAGTAAGTTAGGTGACTTTAAAACAAGAATAAAGGAGAAATTTTGAAGAAGGTTGTAGATAAACGATTACTGAGATCTTACTGGAAACTTGAACAAAAACAACTTGGCTTTGATACCATTTGGGGACGGAAGGAGATAAAGAGGTGAAGAACTGAATGGTGCATATAAACAACACAATTTAATTACTAAAACGTAATAATTTTATTGATAGCTGAAAAATATTTACAAACAAAACTGAAAACTGAAAGTGACTTACAAGTTTACTTAGAAGAACATTAAAAGGGTAGAAGAAGAAGAGAATAGAGGCTAAAGATTCGTCAGAGAAGGAACTTTGAGTCTTTTGAAGTCTCCTCAATAACTAAGTTCGGTTTCCTTTTATAGAATAAGGAAAAAACTATTACAAAGTTACTATTACAAAAAATTAATGATTACAGATAAAAATTACTATTGATGAACAGTAAAACAGTGCTAACTTTTTTACTATTCACAGATGCTTTTGGAAACTTTTGACAAAGTGGCCAAAACTTTTGACTGAGTGGATGCTTTCGGTGAAAAGCAGGAACATGCGCATGTGGCAGAGGGCTACTTTCGGTGGAGAGCATCTTTTGACTGTCTGGCTGCAGGAGCAGGTGCATGTGACTGGGATGACAGGATGTCAGGCAAATGGGTCCTGGGCATCTTGCAGGTCGATGGTGCCATAGGGGTCATTATCATCATATTGACTGGCTGTAGCATTCTCTGAAGAAGAAGAAGAAGAAGAACATGCAGAGGCATCTTCATGTAATTCATCAATTCTTTTATTTAAAGCCTGCGCAATTAATTTTAACTCTTTACTGGAACAATTCTTAAAATCAGAAATGTCACGAGAACAGGATGAACCAGCAGGACTAACTCTGGACTCTTTTGGTTTTGAATCTTTTGATTTATTGGAAGAATCATTGGTTGGAATAGCCGATACTGGGAGAACTGGGAGAGGGACAACTGGAAATTCCTTTTGAACCTGTCCTACAATTCTATTAACATCGAACTTATCCCACCATTTAATGAAAAACTGACGGGAGACATGTGGAATTAGATCAATGGTGGTGGATGAAACCATAATGCCAGCTGGGGATTGAAAATCTTTAACCTTAGCTGGAGTTTGAATATCATATTGCCATTTAAGAATCCAAGGAATCTTATATTTACTTACAAAATGAAGAATGACAGGAATACCATCATTTTTTGGAATGTGCTTACTATGGTTACAAAAATGACTAAGTTACACTTGCAAAAGCTCGGGAAAGAGGTCGAAGGTGGAACTAAACCTTGACCACCAAAGAGTAAACCAAAAAGGGATTTGTCTCTTGAACTTGTGGTCGAACTGAATAAACCACAAATGACTGTTTGACTTATTTTGGTGAAGAAAGACCTTATACCAAGCTTCCATATAATCATAATAACAGAAAGAGTTATCTTGATTAGAGAGCTGCATAAGATCAGAGGGATGTTTTCCCCAATCAGACATCTGAATGAACTGTTTAATATATAAGGAATGATAAAGTACTTTAGACTTATCATTATTAGCATAAATAGGTTTAATATTTACTGACTCGGTTTCAATGAGGATATCCTTATAATACACAAGGGATTTATAAGGAGCAAGGGGAATGAAGTGCCATCCCGAGGGGAAGAACTGGGAGGCAAGTTTAATAGGGTCATCTTTAGGTTTCATATGGGGCTCAATATGAAATAGGTGATTGTTCCATCTAAGCATATGCTCAGAAGGAGGATGACTGGGATAAGAAAAGGAGGCCTTTGATTGATTCGATTGAAGGTCAACAATTCTCAAGTTCTTCGCTAAGGCTGAAATGTAGGGTTAGGGGATTGTTCCAAGGACTGTGAATTTTTTAACTGGGTTAGGTTGAGAAACTGGGTTAACTGGATGAGGAACTAAAGTTCCTCTTGGTTAATTACTTGGGCTTGAGGGGTGACCCGGACCACGAGAAGATGTTGCTCCTTGAATACTCATTTTGGTTGCACGGTACCTGTGTTAATGAATTTTCGAGTGAGAAAATCAGGAATGAAATTGTTACTACCATTAATGTACTCAATTTCAAAATCAAAGATACTCAATAGGGCTTGCCATCTTCCAAAAGAATGTTTAGAGGCTATGTTTTCAACATCTTTTTCTAAAACATATTTTGCAGACTTGCAATCAATACGAACTAAAATTTTTTGATTCAATAAGTCACTCTGGAATTTGTTAATACATAATACTAAAGAAAGTATTTCTTTTGTCATAGTTCTGTAATTTAACTGTGTATTATTCCATGCACCAGAATTTAAGCGAACAATTTGCTCAGGAGAATTGAGGGTAAGTTTTTGCTTGAGAATTTCTCCAAATCCAATATCAGAGGCATCAGTTTCAACAATTTTGAATGCAGAATCATTAGAAATACCAAAGCAGGGCAATGCCTTGACATATTTTTTAACTTGCTGGACGACAGAAGTGTGAGTGTCAGTACATGGGGGAGGATTGTCTTGCAAACGCTGAAAGAGAGGTTTGCAAATCTTCCTGAGGTTTTATAGAACTTGCCAATGTAATTGAGCGAGCCCAGAAACCTTTGTAGTTGGGTTTTATTGGTAATTTTATCTGGGAATCACAACAATTGAATAGCTCTCATCAATAGGTCAGATGAGTCCGCGATAAATATTTAAACCAAGAAACCGAACTTTAGCTTGAAACAAGCTACATTTGGGAGGTGAAAGAACAAGTCCATTTTCTTTAACTGTCTTGAAGAATGATTTTAAATTTTTAATGTGTTCTTCAATAAAATTGGAAAAAATGAGAATATCATCATTGTAAACAACAACAAAATGACTGAAAGGATTCAAAATGTCATTAAGGATATTTTGAAATTCAGTGGGAGCATTCTTTAGGCCAAATGCCTGAACATTCCATTCATAATGGCCAAATGAGGTGGTAAAGGCTGTTTTGTACCTATCATCGGGGTGAATGGCAACTTGCCAGAAGCCGGACTTAAGGTCGAATTTACTAAAGATAGTGGCATTACTTAACCGATTAATGAGGTCATCCTTATTAGGCAAGGGGTACCTAATCCACTCTAAGACCTTGTTTAATGGTTTGTAATTGATTACTAGACGGGGAACACCTCTCTCCTTTTTTGCTTCATTGTTGACATAAAAGGCGGGACATGACTAAGGAGATTTACTAGGTTTAATTAATCCTTTTTTAAGGAGGTCATTAATTTCATCTTTGCATAACTCCATTTGCTCTTGATTCATTTGTATTGGCTTGGCCTTAGTAGGAATCAAATGTTCTTTGAATTCCTTAGCGTAAGGAAGCCTCACAATATGCTTCTTCCGATGCCAAAAGGTATTAGGAGAATCAGAACAAAGGTTGTCTTTTAAATAAGTTTTTAATTCTTAAACTTTTTGTTGAACTTCTTTATTCTGAAGTTGTTCTTCAATACATTTGTACTTAATTTCTTCCTTTAAGAAATTCAAATGGGTGGATTTACAATTTAATAAATTCAAAGATTTAGAGATGGAGTCATCTTGAATAAACCTCAAATCTCTTTCTTTAGGTTTAATAAGAAATTTAAATGTTATTCTTTTTCCTAAATGCTTACAACTTAAACCTTCATTATTGGTAGTAAAGGGGTATAATAAATATATAAAAGGTAATCCTAAGATGATCTTATCTGTAAGATTACAGATTAAAACAAATGATGTTTTAAAGCACATATTATCTTAACAGATATAAACTTTAGGCAGTTTATATTTTATTTCCATTTGACTACCATTAGTTGAATTTAATTTTTTAGTGGTTTTCCTGTAGTACTTGGTCGGGATTAATTCTTCTTGAATACAATTCAAATCTGCGCCCGTATCAACTAAGGCAGGAAGTTGTATTGAAAAGGTTTTATCAATAACCAAGTTAATAGAGATATACCATTTTTGAATGGTGATATCTTTGATTCGTTTAAGAGAAAGACCTTGAACAAAGAGATCTGGCTCTTCTTTAGTTCCTGATGACTCTGGCTCATCTGGATCTTCATCACTAGATGAGGAATCATGAACTTGAAGATTAAATTTTTTGTCATCAAACTCTTTTCTTAAATTAGAAACTTCTAATTTTAAATTAGAAATTTCCCTTTTTAGTTTATTAACTTCTTGATTTAATTCTGGAAGGGTAACTTCCTTAACAGGAGTTTTAAATCTCTCAATGGTTTTATTAAGGCTAAATATTGGTTTCTTTTTAGCTTTAATAATCATATCTTTAACAGGGGGTCGACTTTTCCCCCTGTCCCTGACATAGTTAACCAGGAAAAACACATTTATTAAAATATTAGTCAAGCCTTACACAATTGGAACATACCTAGGGTTTCCCCTAAAGAAATTTATCAGTCAACTTTTTTAGATAATTTCAAAACTGATTATAATGTAAAAACAGGTGAAAAGGTTTATGCAATTAACAAAGAATACGAAAATTGTAGTCTTTTATCTCCCGATGTTATTAAAAAATATAGGAAGAAAGGCTATAATTTTATTCACATCGGTCTTGTTCAAGTTGAAGTTAAACTATTAAACATTAAAGGAATTAATTCAAGCATTTACCTCTGTCTCAGAGACGCTAGATTCTTGAATTATTATCCGAGTATGATTGGTGCTATGGAATCAAGTCTGCACAATGGACCTATCCATTTCAATTGCTTTCCTGATTTCACATTAAGTTTAAGTGATCAACATTTATTAAAGCTTTGACATTAAACATTAAAATTGCTGGTGAAATTACTCATATGATCGAGGGTTCTCAGCCCATAGCTTTGATTTACAGAATTTATTATAAGACCATGAAAACGAACTTAAACGTTCATGCTCTTAATAAAAGTCCTAAAGATCAAATAGTTTTAATTCAAATTTCAACTAGTGATGCTAATATTCAGATCCCGAGAACCATCCTCTGGAAAGATATTACGTTACCTAGTCAATGGACTTTACCCAGTGAAATACCTCAACAACCTGTTAAATATTGAAAATGTTAAACAATTCTCTGATTGAACTGTCAAAATAAGTTTTGAGCGTAGTAGAAGACGAGTCATTATAGAAGATTTTACTAGTTCTTCAGCGCCTTCTGTTCATACTAGAAGAGACACTGAAGTCCTTAGTAACCCTTCTATTAGGGATATAAAATTGAAAGGTATCCTTAATTGAGGCCAAGCTAGTCACCCTTGTTATACTCAGAAAGTCCCTGTAGAAGAAGAAGGTTCTTCTTCTCCTACCCCTTCTGAGTTTTCGACTCAATCTGATTTTGAGATTCCTATTAACAACCAATTAAGAGTCATTAAAAAAGAATTCAAATTAGATTGGGAAAATCTTGTTAAAGATTTCAATTCCAAATCTAATAAAGAAAAAAGACATTTATTTCGGTCTATTCACCCTTCTAAAAAGGAGCGCGAAAAGATTGTTAATAGATGGAAATGATTCATTAACAATGAACATATAAACATTACTTTTTACGATTGGTATGAGCAGTATCAAGGCAAATGTAATGTTATAACTAAAACACAGTGGATTAAAGAAGATAAATCAAAAGTTTCTTCTAGTCATCCCCCTCTTGAAACTGTCCTCCTTCCAGTTAAAAATACATCTGTTGTTGCCAGTCCTTTTAAGATTTCGGATGGTAATAAAGATGATAAAAAGATTATTGAACAATTAAATTTCAGTAACCAATATCTAGCAACTGTAAGTAAGTAGCTAGATAGAATTGAAATTTTTTTTTAGGAAACCATTATTAAAAAACCTAATTCAAATATTGAGCATCCTTTGTTAAAATTACCAGAAAATAGAAATAAATTAGGGTTACCTAATAATGATAGAGAACTTGTTCGTTCAATTGATAAGTTATTTAAAAAATTAAAAACTGAACCTGAATCAAGTGGTACTATAACAATCATTGATTAAGTCAAAACTGACAATGAAAGCAATAGCCAGTCAGATCATTCTGATGCCATTTCAGTCTTAGATTTTAATGATCAGTTAAACAAATTAACAGTTAAAAACACTAGCATAACTAGGAATTGGTACTCTAGACCTAATACTCCGAATTTATAGTTCGAAGAGAGAAATCTAGATCAATAATTCTCTAATTCATCTAATAAAATTTATGAATGGAATATTGATGGTTTCAGTGAACAAGAGATTTTAAATAAATTAAACCACATGTCTATGGTAGCTAATAGCTATATAACTAAATTCAACAATATGACTCAGCCAGACATTGTTGAGTTAATAGCTAGTGGATTTACAGGTATTCTTAGATCTTGGTGGAAAAAACATCTCACAGTAGATACTAGGTTATCTATAATCCATGATGTCCAGTTGGATGATGACGGTAACCCCATCTTTGATGAAGATGTCGGTGTTGGTTTGCCTGATGGAGTCAATACTTTAATATTTACCATAATTAAACATTTTGTTGGCACTCCTAGTAATATTACGGAAAGAATTCACGACCAGTTAAGTAATCTCACTTGTCCCACTCTAAGTGATTTTAGGTGGTTCAAAGATGAATTTACTTCTCGGGTTATGATGCGTAATGATAACAATAAACCATTTTGGAAAGAGAAATTCGTTAATGGTTTACCTTCATTATTTGCTCATAAAGTTCGTGAAGAATTAACTAAAAATTTAGGATATATTGATTATGATAACTTAACTTATGGTGACATAATCAGTTATATTCAAAAAATTGGTTTAAAAATGTGTATTGATTTTAAGTTAGCTAAGCAAGCTAGTAAAGATAAGAAAAAAGCTAAGTATGAGTTAGGAACCTTCTGTGAACAATATGGTTTACCCCCTGTTGCTCCATCTAGAAGGAAGCACAAGCATAAACATATTGATCATCATAGAAGTCACAGGCATCATAAACAAAAACGCAGTTATAAAAAAGATAAAAATCAAGAAGAATATTACACTAAACCTAAACCCACAAATAAAAAATATAATAGAAAATCATCTAAAAGGTTTGATAAAAGTAAAATTGTTTGCCACAATTGTGGGCAAAAGGGGCACTACAAAAAAGAGTGCAAGATAAAACAAAAATTATCACAATTAAAAATTTCTTGTGAAGATACTGAACAAATATTGGAATTAATGAGGATAGAGAACAACGTTAGTAACGATGAAGGTTCTGATATTCCCTATTCTTCTAATAACAGTACTAGTAACCATGAAATAGATAGTGACAATGAAGAAGTTACTATTTGTGCTGATAAATGCAATGAAAAATGTTGCAATAAAAGATTAAATGTAATTACCAAAGATGATGAAGAAAGCTCTTTGTTAAATTATTTAATTAGTAAAATTTCTGATCCTGAGCTTAAGGCTCAATATACTAAACAATTAAAAGATTTGCTAACTAAAGATAATAGAGTTAAAGACAAGATTATTGAAGCTAAAGAGAAACCAATATTTAGCCTTAATAAAACCCTTGAGAGATTTAAAACTCCTGTTAAGGAAGTTACCCTTCCAGAATTAAATCAAGAAGTTAATAAACTAAAAAGAGAAATTTCTAATTTAAAGTTAGAAGTTTCTAATTTAAGAAAAGAGTTTGATGACAAAAAAATTGACCTTCAAGTTCATGATTCCTCATCTAGTGATGAAGATCCAAATGAGCGAGAGTCATTAGGAACTAAAAAAGAGCCAGATCTCTTTGTTCAAGGTCTTTCTCTTAAAAGAATCAAAGATATCACCTTTCAGAAATGGTATATCTCTATTAACTTGGTTATTGATAAAACCTTTTCAATACAACTTCCTGCCTTAGTTGATATGGGCACGAATTTGAATTGTATTCAGAAAGGATTAATCCCGACCAAGTACTACAGGAAAACCACTGAAAAATTAAATTCAGCTAATGGTAGTCAAATGGAAATAAAATATAAACTACCTAAAGTTCATATCTGTCAAGATAATATGTACATTAAAACATCATTTGTTTTAATCTGTAATCTTACAGATAAGATCATCTTAGGATTACCGTTTATATATTTATTATAACCCTTTACTACCAGTAATGAAGGTTTAAGTTGTAAGCATTTAGGAAAAAGAATAACATTTAAATTTCTTATTAAACCTAAAGAAAGAGATTTGAGATTTATTCAAGATGAATCCATCTCTAAATCTTTGAATTTATTAAATTGTAAATCAACCCATTTGAATTTCTTAAAGGAAGAAATTAAGTACAAACGTATTAAAGAACAACTTCAAAATAAAGAAGTTTAACAAAAAGTTGAAGAATTAAAAACTTATTTAAAAGACAACCTTTGTTCTGATTCTCCTAATGCCTTTTGGCATCAGAAGAAGCATATTGTGAGGCTTCCTTACGCTAAGGAATTCAAAGAACATTTGATTCCTACTAAGGCCAGGCCAATACAAATGAATCACGAGCAAATGGAGTTATGCAAGAATGAAATTAATGACCTCATTAAAAAAGGATTAATTAAACCTAGTAAATGTCCTTGGTCATGTCCCGCCTTTTATGTCAACAATGAAGCAGAAAAGGAGAGAGGTGTTCCCCGTCTAGTAATCAATTACAAACCATTAAACAAGGTCTTAGAGTGGATTAGGTACCCCTTGCCTAATAAGGATGACCTCATTAATCGGTTAAGTAATGCCACTATCTTTAGTAAATTCAACCTTAAGTCCGGCTTCTGGCAAGTTGCCATTCACCCCGATGATAGGTACAAAACAGCCTTTACTACCCCATTTGGCCATTATGAATGGAATGTTCAGGCATTTGGCCTAAAGAATGCTCCTAGTGAATTTCAAAATATCCTTACTGACATTTTGAATCCTTTCAGTCATTTTGTTGTTGTTTACATTGATGATATTCTCATTTTTCCAATTCTATTGAAGAACACATTAAACATTTTAAAATCGTTCTTCAAGACAGTTAAAGAAAATGGACTTGTTCTTTCACCTTCCAAATGTAACTTATTTCAAGCTAAAGTTCGGTTTCTTGGTTTAAATATTTATCGCGAACTCATACAGCCTATTGACAGAGCTATTCAATTCGCTGACAGATTCCTAGATAAAATTACTAATAAAACCCAACTACAAAGGATTTTGGGCTCGCTCAATTACATTGGCAAGTTCTATAAAAACCTCAAGAAGATTTGCAAACCTCTTTTTCAGCGTTTGCAAGACAATCCTCCCCCATAGACTGACACTCACACTTCTGTCATCCAGCAAGTTAAAAAATATGTCAAGGCATTGCCCTGCCTTGGTATTTCCAACGATTCTGCATTCAAAATTGTTGAAACCGATGCCTCTGATATTGGATTTGGAGGAATTCTCAAGCAAAAACTTACCCTCAATTCTCCTGAGCAAATTGTTCGCTTTCATTCCGGTGCATGGAATAATACACAGTTAAATTATAGTACTATTCAAAAAGAAATACTTTCTTTAGTATTATGTATTTAACAAATTCCAGAGTGATTTATTGAATCAAAAATTTTTAGTTCGTATTGATTGCAAGTCTGCAAAATATGATTTAGAAAAGGATGTTGAAAACATAGCCTCTAAACATTCTTTTGCAAGATGGTATTTAGTCATTTTTGTAGCCATAGTCATTTTCGACCTCTTTCCCGAGCTTTTGCAAGTGCAACTTAGTCATTTTTGTAACCATGGTAAGCACATTCCAAAAAATGATGGTATTCCTGTCATTCTTCAGTTTGTAAGTAAATAAAAGATTTCTTGGATTCTTAAATGGCAATATGATATTCAAACTCCAGCTAAGGTTACAGATTTTCAATCCCTAGCTGGCATTGTGGTTTCATCCACCACCATTGATCCAATTCCACATGTCTCCCGTCAGTTTTTCATTAAATGGTGGGATAAGTTTGATGTTAATAGAATTGTAGGTCAGGTTCAAAAGGAATTTCTAGTTGTCCCTCTCCCAGTTCTCCCAGTATCGGCTATTCCAACCAATGATTCATCTAGTAAACCAAAAGATTCAAAACCAAAAGAGTCCAGAGTTAGTCCCGCTGGTTCATCCTATTCTCGTGACGTTTCTGATTTTAAGAATTGTTCTAGTAAAGAGTTAAAATTAATTGCCCAGGCTTTAAATAAAAGAATTGATGAATTACATGAAGATGCCTCTGCATGTTCTTCTTCTTCTTCAGAGAATGCTACAACCAGTCAATATGATGATAATGACCCCTATGGCACCATCGACCTGCAAGATGCTCAGGACCCATTTACCTGACATCCTGTCATCCCAATCACATGCACTGCGCCTCGCAGACCAGATACCAAAAGATGCTCTCCACCGAAAGTAGCCCTCTGCCACATGCGCATGTTCCTGCTTTTCACCGAAAGCATCCACTCAGTTAAAAGTTTTGGTCACTTTGTCAAAAGTTGCCAAAAGCATCTGTGAATAATAAAAAATTCAGCACTGTTTTACTGTTCATCAACAGTAATTTTTGTCTATAATCATTCATTTTTTGTAATAGTAACTTTGTAATAGTTTTTTCCTTATTTTATAAAAGGAAACCGAACTTAGTTATTAAGGCAGACTTCAAAAGACTTAGAGTTCCTTCTCTGACGAATTTTTAGCCTCTGTTCTCTTCTTTTTCTACCCTTCTAATATTCTTCTAAGTAAACTTGTAAGTCATTTTCAATTTTTAGTTTTGTTTGTAAATATTTTTCAATTATCAATAAAATTATTATGTTTTAGTAATTAAGTTGTGGAAGAATCATTGGATGATGGGGATATATTGTCAGTTTCAACAAACACAGACGTGGCAGACTCATGGATTTTGGATTCAACATGTTCTTTTCAAATGACACCTAACAGGGAGTGGTTCGATACCTACAAGTCAGTGAATTGTGGTACAGTTCTAATGGGTAATGATGCTTCATGCAATGTCATTGGAATATGCACAGTGAAGATAAAGATGTTTGATGGTGTTGTGAGAACTTTAGCTGAGGTGAGACATATTCCAGGTTTAAGGAAGAATCTAATTTCATTGGGAACTCTGGACTCTAATGGTTGTGAGTACAAAACAAATGGTGGAGCTATGAGAGTGACGAAGGGTGCGCCAGTGATAATGAAAGTTCTAAGGTTAATGGGAATATCTATCGATTGATAGGGAGTACGGTTGTAGGTGGAGCTGCTGCCACTACAACTGAGGATATTGATGATACTTCGCTATGGCATATGCGGTTGAGGCATATGGGGGAACATGAGATGCTGAAATTACATAGAAGAAATATGTTGAAAGAGGTGAAATCGTGCAAGCTAGATTTATGCAAGTTCTGTGTCTTGGGAAAACAGTGTTAGGTGTAGTTTAAGCGTGCAGTGAACAAAACGAATGGAATACTTGACTATGTGCATTCTGATGTTTGGGAGCCAGTGAGAGTAGCTTCAAAAGCGGGATCACTATATTTATTGTATTTTATTGATGATTTTTTGAGGAAGGTTTGGGTGTACTTCATGCGATACAAGTCTAAGGTTGTTGAAAAATTTAGGGTGTAGAAAGCTAAAGTAGAAAATTAAACTGGGAGAAGAATTAAGTGCCTTAGATCAGATTATGGGAAAGAGTACACGTATGAGCCAATTATGAAGTTTTATGAGGAGCATAGGATTCAACGTCACTGGATTGTTAGAAAGATACCACAACAAAATGGGGTGGCAAAGAGAATGAACAGAACTATAGCAGAGTGGGCATAGTGCATCAAGTTAAATGCAGGGCTTTCGAAGGATTTCTAGATAGAAGCAATGAGTATGGAAGTTTACATTATAAATAGGTCGCCAAGTACTACTTTGGATAATAAGGTGGCGCAGGAGGTGTGGACATGCAAGGAGGTAGATTACTCAGGTATGAAGATCTTTGGGTGTCCAGCCTATGTTCATGTTCTGAGTGATGAGAGATCAAAGCTTAATACAAAGTCCAAACAATGTATCTTTCTTGGGTATAAGAGGTGTGAAGGGGTACAAGCTTTGGGATCTAAAATCAAAGAAAGTAGTGATCAGCAGGGATGTGGTTTTTGATGAAGCTTCCATGGTTAAGACACATCAGGAAGGACAGAAAACTAAGGTTAGTGAATATATCAGCAATCAGCAGCAGTGAGTACAAATTGAACTGGAAACCTATGACACCGGCAATCCACTGCTAGTGGAACAGGATAATAAGCAACAACAGGAGGAATGCATAGCCGCAAGGAGACCCAGACGCACTATCAAACCATCGGAGAGGTATAGGCTTGATGATATGGTTGCATATGCTCTATCTACTACTAGTGGGGATCCGTCTAATTTTTAGGAAGCTATTTCTAGTCCTAAAAGGGACAGATGGATGGAGGCCATGGTGGATGAGATGGAGTTATTGAAGAAGAACAAGACTTGGGAATTGTCAGAATTACCTGAGGAAAAGAAACCAGTGGGGTGAAAGTGGGTATACAAGAAGAAAGAAGTTGTATCAGAAAAGGAAAAGGAAAGGTTTAAGGCTCGATTAGTAACAAAGGGATACTCATAGAGGAAGGGGATTGACTATGATGAGGTGTTTTCTCCGGTGGTGAGACATACCTCAATCAGGATTATTTTGGCATTGGTGACTGGCTATGATCTAAAGATAGAGCAGCTTGATGTGAAGACAACTTTCCTTCATGGTGATTTGGAGGAAGTTATATTCATAGATCAGCCTGAGGGGTTCAAGCAGCTGGAGACTGAGCACATGGTTTATAGGTTGAAGAAATCACTGTATGGGCTGAAATAGTCTTCAAGACAATGGTACAAAAAGTTTGATTCCTTCATGATCCGGGTCAGGTTCACTCGGTGTGAGTATGATTATTGTGTTTATGTGAAGAATCTTGAGGATGGTTCCCATATTTTTCTGTTACTGTATGTGGATGATATGCTTATTGCTGCGAAGAGTATGGTTGAAGTCAACAGGTTGAAGACTTTGTTGGGAAATGAGTTTGACATGAAGGATTTGGGTGCTGCTAGGAAAATACTTAGGATGGAGATTCACAGGGATATGACAACTGGTAAACTGTGGTTATCATAGAAAAATTATGTGGAGAAAGTGTTGGAGAGGTTTAATATAGCTAATGCTAAACATGTCAGCACTTCATTAGCGAGTCACTTTAGGTTGTCTACAACACAATGTCTGGAGTCGACTGAAGAGATTCAGGATATGTTAAATGTAATACCCACGGATTTTATTAAATAATAAGATTGAGAATAAAGATTTTTTTTATATTTATTTGAATATATATATATATAGTGTTGGCATGAGTTGTGGTAATTAATTTAATTGAATAAGCATGTGATAACTAAGCAATGTAGCAAAAGTGATGAGAAGCTTAGTTTAAGCTTGTGGAATTATGCCTAGTGTGGCATAGTAGTGAAATGAGAAAGTACTAAGTTAATTAAAGAAGAAATAGATTTAATTAATTAGTACTATAAATAAATAATTACATAATGTGATTGACTAATTCCTATTATCATGAACAATAGCATGTAAGGAGAAATCATATATAATAAGGTTTTTCATTCAATATAAGATGAGGTGTGACATTGGAATATAAATAATCATTATGTTAGTTCCCGAAGGCACAATAGTTATCTAGAAGGGGGGGGGGGTTGAATAGATATTAAAATCTTTTCTTTGTTTAAAGACTATTTTGATAAAGCTTTGTAGCACAGCGGAATTATTGTTTCTTTTAAATACCTTTTAGATAGCAAGTTAAAGAGAGAAAGACAGTTATCGCAGTTATAGCAGTTATAGCAGTTATAAATAGACATAATTGTTTTTAAGTGGTTCGGAGCACTCAAAGCTCCTAGTCCACTCTTCTACTCCTTGAGTAGGAAATCCACTAAGGATGTCTTTTCACTTTCTGAATCTCACAAATTCCTTCTAGACCAGCAGTCTAGGCACTTCTAAGTTCACTCTTGAACTCTTCAAGTCCAGCAGACTTGGCTCTTCACAGTTCACTTAGAACTCTTCAAGTCTTTCTAATTTGGAACTTCTTACTTCATTAGATTGATAGTTGTTGAGTTGTGATTGAGGCAACTCAGTTGTAGTTAAGCACTTGTTCGAAAGAACCGAGAGTAACGAAAGCAAGCTTCTTCTTTTTCTCAGATCGTAGAGTTTATCGTTGAGTGTTCTTGTGCATTTTGTTCAATACTTGCTTATCTCTCTCATGTGTTTGTATTCTGTATATATGAGATCCTTGAAATCTATCTGTTCAAGTCATCTGATGAAGCATTAAATGCGTTTGACATTTCTAAGCCTTGATGGAGACATTTCTGCACATCTTCTGAATTGCATTCTGGCCCACTGACACGACATACTGCTTTCTAACCTAACACCTGAAAAGGTGTTTTCCTTTGCTCATTGGTCCTTTTCTTAGCTTCTTGAATACGTTCCTTTTGATCAATACTAAGGATATCTTTTGTACCGTTGGGACTGGTGAGTGCTTCAATGTTCAAAACCCATTCCTCATTTGTTGGAATTTGTCTTCAAACAAAAGTTAGGGCTCGATGCTTCTGACATAAGGCAGATGACTCTCTACTATCCATATCATAGTGTCTTTTCATATTGGTGCTTGCACTTAAGAGAACACTACGATTTCTCGCAAGGATCTTTTCACTCGACGATCATCACTTGCTCGTCTAGTAGATTCAACGTTTCTGAGAGCACACAACGATCTCTGAGTTAGCTTCGGCAAACTTCTGAACCACTCTACTATTTCTGAAGAGGTCCTTTAAGGCAGATACACTACGATCTGTTAAGCTCTACGATCCTACCTTAGCTTCTGCAATCTGTTGATCAGCTTGATAGACCATGATTCTTGTTGAAGCCTATCTATACTACATCAATAAGAAATAAAATTCAACTTATCTCTATTTCTTTGGCCTTTTGCTTCTCGGAGGGTTTGCATATTCCTCGGCTCTCCTTTTTCTGCTGGCTTCATCCCTTCTGGCTAAGTCTTCTAGTTCACTTGGGCTTAGTCTAGGATTGTGATCATGCCTATTCATGAATGTAGGATCTCTAATTGGCATTCTTAGGCCTGTTGTTGTTACCTCATGAGAGCTGGTCGTTGGCCCTAGACTCCTTAAAGGTTGAGCCATTAAAACTTCGTGCTGATCAGATCGTTGAGTCTGATGGCTGGATCGTGGAGTCTGCTGGTGGATTTGCCTTGCAAGAGGATTCCTTGAGGAGTGAGATTGGAATTGACCTCTGCCTTTTCCCTTATCTCCCTGATCTCCTTTCCCTTTATTCTCCCCCTTTATGTCAGCATCAAGGGTTCGAATGTCTTCTGAGAGATGAGTGACTCCTTGGATAAGCTTGTTGAGTTGACTCCGAGTTTGAGCAATGTCCTCATGATTCTCTTGGATCAAAGCATCAGAACGAGTTTCACGTCGTTGAAGAATGTTGAGGACAGTTTCAGTCTGCTTCATTTGACCCATGGAGAAGTCTTGAAAGTCTTTGACTGCAGTTTGAAGACTTTTGATGCTCTATATCATTAGATTGTTCTGAGATTCTTGTGTTTTCTGTAATATCAAGACAACATCCCAATGCTTTTTAGCTGCAAGAAAGTGAATATCGTCTATGTCTTTTATGCTTTGAAGCATTTCTTTGATGATTTCTTTGCGCGTTTTAGAGAGCTCAGAGCTTAGGGAGCTTGGAAGATTGTTTGAAGCATTGATCACTGATGTTAATCTTAGCTAGATAAGTGCAGTATGACCTTCAAGACTCTAATCGAGTTCCTTGATCACTTTCTCAGACATTGCTGACAAATCAGCCTTTGTGGACAGTTCTGAAAGGAGTTCATTTAGTTGAGGAATTTATGATGGAGGTGGCGTGCTCTTGGATTACTCTTGCAAGGAGTAGAGGGAGAGATCAAGATTAAAGTATTCGTTGCTGGATGACGAAGGAATATCTAACGTAGGGGCCTGGGTTTGGAATTTCAAGGATGGTGACTCTACAATCGGAGGTGGAGACTATACCATGGGGCTAGAGTCAGTGATCATAGAGATGGGATATGAGAGAATTAGGGAGTTGATCTTATATGGTTCCTCAGTTACAGAATTTTGGGATTCTGTAACTGGAAATTGATTTAGTGGATGAAGAATCACTTCCAACCATCGTGGGAATTTATAAAATTGATTAAATGAGGATGATGACAAGTGATTAACTCTGAAAAGAGTTGGGATAGATAGTACCTTAAGTTTGTTCTTTGAGGAGGAACTGTTGGTGAGAAGCTTCTTGGCAAAATTGAATCTCCATGGGAATCCATTGGCTAGCACTGAGATGGCCGGATACTCTTTGAAACACCAAAACATGTGATCCCAAGAGTTCAGAATTTGAGCTTGGTGGAAAGGCATCATAGGTAGATATGCAAACAGTTGTTCATAGTTGGCTCTTCTGTGCCCATCAATGCCCACAGCTATAATCTCTACCTCATCACCTTCATCCTCTTTTTCTCTCTTTCGTTGGAGGATTCCGTTATCTCAATGGCCTCATGATGTTCTTGCATGTGTTCTTCTTCGCCTTCTTCCGGACCTCTTCTTCTATTATAGAGATGTCATGAGCCTCCCCCTTACCGTGATCATCTTCTTGTACTATCAATAACTCCCCCTCAACTGGGGCACTCTCTAGAATGGGAGTTTCAGCCATCTCCCCCTCAATAGGAGTATCCTCTATCATCAGATCTTCAGGTGTCTCCCCCTCAGTTTGAGCTTTGATTATTTCGCTTTCATTTGTCGGTTCCTTTTCAGTAGTCAATTCTTTGTCTTCCCTCATTAGTGCTTTCTCATTGACAAGAATATATTTCTTGACCAGTTTCCTTCTTGGCTTTTTAGGCTGAGCCACAACCTTAGGACTTTCTTTAGTTTTATCCTTCTTATCAGCCAAAATGTTTGTTGCAGCTACTTTATTGTTTGGTCTGGTCTCTACGATCGGCAGAGACTCTACGATCGAAGAGATTGATGGCCTTTTAGTCTTGTGGCTGATTTTATTCTTTTTCAGTAGCTGAGATATGGTTGCTCTATCTTCTTCTGCCTCAGCCTGTCGTTGCTTCCTTCTTAGGATCCTTAGAGTCTTAATGTCTGATGACTCTACGGGCTTATCGGTAGTGGATCCTTGAGGTTTTTCTGTAGTTCTGGCTTTCAGCTTCCTTTTCCCTTTGCTTTTTTTGATTAAAGCAATGGGTTCTTCCTGGTTAGCTTCTTCTTCTTCTTCGCTTTTTTGACAACCCATATGTTCCTCGGCACTTCGATTCCTTTATTTCACCAGTTCTTCCACTGGATTCAGACATCATCTTCACATTTTCAGCTGGATTCCTTTTCCGGTTTTTAAATAGTTGCTGGGTCATTCGTTGATTTGTATTGATAGCTTCTCCTTCATCATCCTCAATTAGGTCACAAAGAGCAGCCTGTAGGATAATGCTTATAAATCGTCTGTAGAGCATCTTCTGTGAGCTCTTTGTTTTCTTTGAGCTGATTAACCACTTCCCAATCCATTCAAGTAATAGAGCCCCATAGTTAAGTTGTATTTTATAACATATGGCAGTCATGAGTTTGAGTTGTACCTCATTCACAGAGTCATGACCTGAGCTCTTACAACATATGCATTTTCCAACAATATCAGCTAGAAACTCATACCTCTATGGAAACTCCTTCTTCTTGTATCCTTTAACAGAAGGTGATTTCTTGTGATGCATCTTCTTGAGACCCTTATGGAAGTCTATGCCATCTAGGGACGGATACCCTTCAGATTTGAGGCCTAAGGTTAGATTGATGTCCTCAGCCTTTAGTCTAATTTGGACGTTCCTGACTTTCGTAGTGATGGTGTTGTTTTTAAATACCCCGTTATTGTAGAATTCTTTTACCAACTTCGGGTAGATCAATGTGTCCATACCCAAGGCTTCTTCAAGACCTGCCTTCTTTAGTAGCGACAACGTCTTGTGAAATTGAGGTTCAGCTGACTTAAATTCGTCAAAATAGAGTCTGTAGCCGGAGATAACACTGGAAGCTGCCATTGATTTCTTTGCAGGAAGTGAGACTGACTGAGCTTGCTACTGATTTAGGGTTTCTTCTTGAGAGAGGAAGAGAGAGATGATCTTTTGAACTTCAGATTTCAAAAAGACGATTTTAATTTGTACTTGTAACTTCCCTCTCTCTATTTTGCTTAGTGGGACAGGTGTCAAACTTTGCTTGGCTCTACAAATTTTGACAGAGAAGGATTGTACTGAATTGCCCTTAACTTCTTCTAAGCTAATGTATTCTTCAGTGGGACTACGATCATTGAGATGGTCCTTGGAATCGTCGAGTCTGTTCTACCATCATTGAGTCCGTGTAGCGATGCGTCGTGGTCGAAAGTTGTAAACGTAGAGTCCGAATCGCGATCATTGAGTCTCGACTAGCAATCGTAGAGTCCGGTCAAGTCCTTGTGATGAACTTTTTGACTTAGCATTCTTCTTAGATTAAGGTAGCTCAGGAAGGGCCAACCTCATTGATTGTATCAAGGGTCATGTTTGTCCCTGAGGTACTTATCAGAGAGATTGCTTTGATTTATACTTGATCATCATAGGGTGCTCCTTTGGTTTTGTTGATGTAGCTCGCTTATCGCTGAGTCTCAGATTTCACGATCGTTGATTCGCTCAAAATTCGCTGAGTTTTATGACACTTTGGCTCTCGATCGTGGACTTCCTTTGATCATGTCTTTAATTTCGAACATAGCCCTTAAATCTGTATGGTTAGCATAAACTAGAGCACAATATTTCATGTTTGCAAGTTAAGCATGCCTAGCTCACTTATCAATTTGTTGAATCTGGATTCATCTAGAGGTTTTGTAAAAACATCAGCAAGTTGATTTTCAGTAGGGATATATTGTAAAGATATAGTTTCATTTTTTACATGATCCCTAATGAAGTGATACCTTATTTCTATATGCTTAGTCCTAGAATGCATGACAGGATTATGAGTTATAGCAATTGCACTTGTGTTATCATAATGAATAGGTATGGATTTTAATTCAAACCCATAATCATAGCTAATTTTTCATCCATAGATTCGAGCACAAAGAATCGCCAAAGAACAATGTATTCAACTTTTCCGCAGCTGAGGTAGATATCGAGTTTTGCTTCTTACTAAACCAGACACAAGTCTGTTACCTAGTAGTTGACAAGTGCCACTCGGTACTTTTTCTATCTATTTTGTAGCTCGCAAAATCAACATCTGTAACTTTGTTAGCTCAAACGAGGATTCCTTGGGATTCCAAAGCCCCAAAGGGGTGTACCTTTTCGGTACCGAAAATCCTCTTTACAAAGCTAGCTTAAATGAGATTCTTTAGACAAGCTCCGAAATCTAGCACAAATGCATGTTGCAAACATTATATTTGGTCTACTGGCAGTAAGATATAAAAGAGAGCCTATCATACCTCTATATTGAGTTATATCAATACTTTTACCTTTTTCATCTTTGTCAAGCTTGGTTGCAGGAGCAATTGGGGTTTTTATGGGAGAGGCTGACTCCATGCCATACTTCTTAAGTAAGTCTTTAATGTACTTGGCTTGGTTGATAAAGATTCCTTCATCAGTCTGCTTTACTTGTAGTCCAAGGAAGAAGTTCAGCTCACCCATCATGCTCATTTCAAACTTGCTCTACATAAGCTTGGAGAATCTTTTGCATAACTTTTCATCAGTAGAACCAAAGATAATATCACCAACGTAAATTTGAACTAATAGAACCTTATCTTTATGCTTTCTAAGAAATAGTGTGGTATCTACTCTACCTCTAGTGAAACCATTTTCAATAAGAAAGTTAGTGAGTGTTTCATACCATGCTCTCGGTGCTTGCTTAAGACCATATAAGGCTTTGTCTAATCTAAAAACATAATTAGAAAGAGATGGATTGATGAAACCTGGAGGTTGCTCTACATAGACTTCTTCTTGAAGTTCACCATTCAAGAATGCACTTTTGACATCCATCTGGAAGACTTTGAACTTTATGTGAGCAGCAAAGGCAAGGAATATTCTGATGGCTTCTAGTCTGGCAACAGGTGCAAATGTCTCATCATAGTCAATGCCTTCTTCCTAAGAGTAGCCCTTGGCCACTAGTCTAGCCTTATTCCTGGTTATCACCCCATCTTCATCCATCTTGTTTCTGAAGACCCACATGGTTCCAATTATAGGATGGTTCTTTGGTCTTGGAACCAATCTCCATACTTTGATTCTCTCGTACTAATTAAGTTCTTCCTGCATGGCCTCTATTCAGCTGGAGTCTTCCATAGCATCCTCTATCTTCTTTGGTTCTATTTGAGATAGGAAGCTTAGATAGAAGCATTCATTTTGAAAGTGCAAATTTTGTTTTGACTCTCAGATTCGGATCTCTAATGATTAGATCTTGAGTGTGATCTCTAGCCCATCCGCTTCCTCGTTGGGACGCCGGCCTTATGCCTTCTTGTCTTAGATCTTCAAGATCTATTTCTTCTTCTTGATGTGGAGGCTCGTTGTCTGGCATAGGCCATCTCATTCCCTTGCTCAACGATTTTGCTGTCTGGTACTACGATCGTAGTATTGAGCTCGACGACCTCGTTCGTAGTGTCTAAACTGTTAGTCGCAGTGTCTTGAGGCATTGTTTTATCTAAGTCTGTTTCATCAAATATGATGTGAATCGAGACTTCAACACTCAAAGTCTTCTTGTTGAACACTCTGTAGGCCTTACTGTCTGTGGCATATCCAAGAAAGATTCCTTCGTCTGATTTTGGTTAAAACTTTGTCAAGTATTGCTTTCCATTGTTGAGAATGTAGCATGTACACCCGAAGATATGAAAATAGATGACACTAGGTTTTCTTCCTTTTCACAGTTCATAGGGAGTCTTCTTAATCGTAAAGTGTATGAGTGATCTGTTCTGAGTATAACATGCAAGTGTTTAATCGCTTCGCCTGTAAGTACTCATCATTTAGTCATCGCTAGTAGAGTCCTTCCGGCCTCTATTAATCTTTTCTTTCTCTCTGTAACGCCATTTTATTGAGGAGTTCGTGGAGCTGAGAAGTTGTGACTGATGCCATTGTCAGAGCAGAATTGGTCCATTTCTGAGAAGTCAAATTCTCTACCATGATCACTCCTTATAGCCTTGATTTTCTCTCCTTTCTCGTTCATCACAAGCTTGAACATTTTGATCAGCTGGGAGCTTGTTTCATCTTTTGAGGTTAGAAAGAACACCCATGTAAATCTGGTGAAGTCATCGATCACTGACGAGAGTATCTCTTTCCTCCAAGACTTGTTGTTGGAATTGGCCCAAAAAGATCCATGTGTAGCAGCTGTAAAGGCTTGTCAATTGAATTGACAGTTTTACTCTTGAATGTGCTTCTTGTCTGCTTCTCAAGTTGACATGCATTGCAAGGCCTTTCTTTAACAAAGTTGAACTTTGGTAGTCCTGCAACTAGATCTTTTGAAGCTAATTTGGACATACTTTTGAAGTTGAGATGAGATAATCTTCGATGCCATAGCCAGCTCATTTCTTCAGATGCTTTAGCCAGAAAGCATATTGTTTCGTCTGAGCTTAGTTGTCCAAGATTTACTGTGTAGACATTTCCTTCTCTTGTTCCGGTTAGCTTTACTGTAGATGTCTTCAGGTCTCGAACTTGACATTGATTGTTGAGGAATGTTACTTGATGACCCTTATCGCAGAGTTGGCTAATGCTTAGAAGATTGTGATGTAGTCCTTCCACATAGGCCACTCTACTGAATGATACTGCACCATTTCCAGTTGACCCATATCCTCTTGTTTTGCCAGAGCTGTTGTCTCTAAAGATGACCGAAGGACCCTTTTTCTCTATGTAGTTAGACAAAAGGGCTTTATTTCCAGTCATGTGTCTTGAACATCCACTGTCCAGATACCAGGTTGTGTTCGTGAAGCTCCTTTCCTGAGGTAACATTAAACCTTCATTTTGGTACCCATACTTGCATGGGTCCTACTATGTTAGTACCCTTTGGGACCCAAATCACTTGATTTTGGGTCTCACATGCATGGAATTATAATCACAATTTGTAATTTTATGGCTTAACTCTCTAGCACACACAAAACATTTGATATGATGCATGTTAGTGTGTGTGTGTGAAAGTTCTTCCTCCATTTAGACTTTTGTGGGTTATTTGTCATCATCCTGCTAGCCGATATTCCCTTTCCATGTGTTCTCTTGTTTCATTATTTGTGAGGAGTGTATCTTACTTCTACCAGATCTTCCCCGTTGGTTCGTAGGGTGAATTTTATTTGACTCTCACGATCCTTCGAGGTTGATGAGTAGTAGCTAGATTACTCTTCTCTTTTCTCAAACCTAGACCAAAGATGAGATCCCTTACCCCGGAATATGAATTGAATCACCAAGGTGGTTTGATAGGCTTATCCTTCCTCGTGAGGATTTCACAAATATAATGCCTCTATTGAAATCTGAGACATTACCAAGCAAGGGTTTCCTTTGTTTTTTCCACACATGACTCTGAGGTAGATTCCCCAAAGCCTAACCCTATTTTATCAGAGACACTTCTCTGGTTAGAGATTAAGGAGTCCATGGATGAAGAGGATTTATTCCATGTAGACATTGTCTTTTATAGATCCTCAATCTTAGAGGTTAGACTAGACTCTCTCTGAGCACTGAGCTCATTTTCCTGTCTCAAGAGCTTATTCTCAGCTTCAAACTTGGAGAGAGAATCAATATTGAGAAGGACTGTTTCCAGTTCCTCTTGAACCTTTTATTTCTCCTTTTGAAGAAGAGAATAGTCATTAGACAGAACCCTAAACAACTTCATGTATTGATGCAGATCAGATGTTATATCGTGTAATGCAGTTCTAAGGTCATCAATATCTATATAAGGAGAGTTGAAGTCAAATACCTCGTCAATACTTACTTCATGTATGTTGGAGTTCTGTTTGTCCCTTGCACATTTGGCCATCAGGCAGAGATTAGCCATTTGAGGATCTTCATCGTCTCCAGATTCTAGAGTTGAGTCATTATCAGAGTCACTCCACGATCCTCTAGCTACAAGACCTTTGTCTTTCTTTACTGGCCTTTTGTTGCCTTTGTATTCCTTCTTTGCATGTGATTTCTTCTTGAGTTCTTCTCTGAGAGGTTTGTTGCAGTTAGCAATGAAGTGACCAAGTTTCTTGCAAAGTAAGCATAGGTCATTCATTTGCTCCTCGGTCATAGAAGTTGCTAACTTTCTTTGGCTTCATTGGTTCTTGCCTTGTCTCATGAATCTTCTTAGTCTTTTAACCAAAGATTGCAAAGTCCTCATCATCATCTTCATCGTAGTCAGAATCAACTTCAGTGTTGATTTTAGAGGTGTTTTTGGTTACTTTGAGAGAAACACATTTGTCCTTCTTTCTTCCTTCAGACAACGTTTATGCTCGTTGTGTCAACTCCAGTTCGTACGTGAGGAGGTTGCCATATAACTGTTGAACAATCATTTAATGTAGATTCTTTGATTCTCTTATGGCAGTGGTTTTGGCATCCCACTTGCTTGGTAAAGCTCTCATGAACTTTATGATCAGATCTTTGTTTGGATAGATCTTTCCATAGGCTCGTAGAGAGTTGAGCAAAATATTGAATCTCTCAGATATGTAGCGACGTTTCTCTCCTCAAGCGTGAGCAAACATCTCATATTGTTGAGCCAGGAGAGATTGTTTGTTTTCTCTGACTTCTTCTGTTCCTTCATGCATAATGAGTAGTGCTTCCCAAACCTCCTTTGTTGTTTTGCAGTTGACCACATTTTTAAATAGATCATCTTCTAATGATTGAAATAGGATGTTCTTGGCCTTTTTGTCAAGCTGGACAACTCTTTTCTCGTTCTCTGTCCATTCTCCTTTGACCTTGATCTGTATTCTGTTTGGATCATCTGTAGTTGGTGCAAGCTTTGTTGTAACGTAGGGCCCATTTTGAATAGTTTCAAATAGATCTTCATCTATTGAATCCATGTAAGCTTGCATCCTAACCTTCCAGTTAGCAAATTTATCTTTGTTGCACATAGGTGGCTTGCTGCCTCCTCCAGACTTTGATTCGCTTGGTAAGTGTGCCATTGGATCTACTAAAGCTTTGTAGGTTGTATTATAAAACCTGCTCTGATACCAATTGTTAGTTCCCAAAGGCACAATAGTTATCTAGAAGGGGGGTTGAATAGATATTAAAATCTTTTCTTTGTTTAAAGACCGTTTTTGATAAAGCTTTGTAGCACAAATGAAATTATTGTTTCTTTGAAATCCCTTTTAGAGAGCAAGTTAAAGAGAAAAGGCAAGCTATAGCAGCTTATAGCAGATTATAAATATTACGCTTGTTTTAAGTGGTTCTGAGCACTCAAAGCTCCTAGTCCACTCTTCTACTCCTTGAGTAGGAAATCCACTAAGGATGTCTTTTACACTTTCTCAATCTCACAGATTCCTTCTGACCAAAGCCAGCTCAGTGCAGTACTTCTAAGTTCACTCTTGAACTCTTCAAGTCCAGCAGACTTGGCTCTTCACAGTTCACTTAGAACTCTTCAAGTCTTTCTAACTTAGAACTTCTTACTTCAGTAGATTGGTAGTTGTTGAGTTGTGTTTGAGGCTACTCAGTTTCAATTAAGCACTTGTTCGAAAGAACTGAGTAACTGAGCAAGCTTCTTCTTTTTCTCAGATCGTAGAGTTTATCGTTGAGTGTTCTTGTGCGTTTTGTTCAATATTTGCTTATCTCTCTCATGTGTCTGTATTCTGTATATATGAGATCTTTGAAATCTATCCGTTGAAGTCATCTGATGAAGCATTAAATGCGTTTGACATTTCTGAGCCTTGATGGAGACATTTCTGCACATCTTCTGAATTGCATTCTGGCCCACTGACACGGCAGACTGCTTTCTCACCTAACACCTAAAAAGGTGTTTTCCTCTGCCCAATGGTCCTTTTCTTAGCTTTTTGAATACATTCCTTTTGATCAATACTAAGGATATCTTTTGTACCATTGGGACTGGTGAGTACTTCAACGTTCAAAATCTATTCCTCATTTGTTGGAATTTTTCTTCAAACAAAAGTTAGGGCTCGATGCTTCTGACACAAGGCAGATGACACTCTACTATCCATATCGTAGTGTCTTGTCATATTGGTGCTTGCATTTAAGAGAACACTACGATTTCTCGCAAGGATTTGCACACTACGAACTTTTCACTTGACGATTATCACTTGCTCGTCTAGCAGATTCAACATTTCCGAGAGCACACTACGATCTCTGAGTTAGCTTCGGCAAACGTCTGGACCACTCTACTATTTTTGAAGAGGTCCTTTAAGGCAGATACACTACGATCTATTAAGCTCTACGATCCTGCCTTAGCTTCTGCAATCTGTTGATCAACTTGATAGACTATGATTCTTGTTGAAGCCTATCTATACTTTTCAAGTCATGGATCAACCTAACATCTTTGATCTCTTTATCTATACATTCATTTATGGAATGATGAATATTCAAAGCAAAGATCAACCTAACAAATTTAATCTATCAATAAGCCCTTGTACATATATTCCTTGAAGGGCTTTACATATAATCATGAGTATTTGCTTTAAACATCAAATCAAGATATGCATTCTTCCAACATATTATATAAAACTATATGATAAAAATAAGCTTAACTTATGTATTTATTAAGTTGTGTGAAAGAGTCTTATGTGACCCCATGATGTGTGTGGGAGTATTTAAATGTGTATTCTAAACCTATGGAAAAAAATAACTTTGATTAAATAAATAAGTAATATTAAATAATTATTTTAATATTTATGTAGAATTAGAATAATGAGTTTTATGGAAAGTAATATTGGTACCCAACTAAGGTATATCCTAGTCTAATGTAAATATTATTTAAAATAAACCAATGTACATGAATTATATAAATTCTATATGTAATGTATAAGTGGGTGCATATGCTTATTTGTGAACAAATATCAAACAAACCCATGTATGCTAGTATTGGTTGGCAAATGTTGAGCATTAGAAAGTTGTCCCAAAATGAGTGTCTTGTTCTATTTCTTCTTCACATAATAGGCCATTGGCCTAGTCCCTCATTACCAAACCCAGAGCTAGCAAATCATGAGGAAGGGAGTGGGCTACATGGTACTCCTCTACCAAATCCATTATACCCATCAACTTCTTCTTCATTCCAATGGTTTAATTCATGGAGCAAACCCCAAACTTAGTCTATGGTTCTTCTATAAATAGAGACCCTCTTCTTCATTCTTCACATTTGAAATTCTAAAAATTCTAGTTAGTGAGTGGTTGTGAAGTTGGGAGAAATCATAAGTTAAGATTCAAGGATTGTCAATTTAGCTTCAAGAGGTATAATTCTTAAACTATGTTCTTAAATTCAAGTGTTGCAAAGTTCTTAGAAAAGTACTAAAATACTTGTTTTGAGTTGAAAATTTTATGGTTAAAACATAATAGAATGTGTCAATTGATGCTAGACATTGTTAATATGGTTAAATAAGAAATCAACGAAAGTTAAACGAAATAATTTGGTCGAGTAATGAATCTGTAGTGAAGAGAAACGCTAAATGTGTTAAACTTTGGAAAAATGGCATAAATCTTGAATTTGATTGTTTATATTTTTTGAATTGTTAGAAGCATGCTAGGGATGTTTAATAGTAAGATTATATCAATTAAGTATCATTACATTGCTGTTTAGATGGGAGTTTGGCATGTTTGTTCATAGCAGGGGAGTTCTAGTGTTCTAACAGCAGAAGCCATGCCCACCTCCTTAAGGGGTCATGTATAGTGTATAAGTATTACTTGCCGGGAAGTCTTCTTGATGACTTATATTTTTATTTGACGGTTTTGATACAAGAAGTTATCCTGAAGACGGGATTGAACCTTTCACACCTGCAGTTTATCCTGAAGACGGGATTAAACTTTTCTACGCTTGTAGTTTGTCCTGAAGACGGGATCAAACTTTTTCCACACCTGAAGTTTGTCCCCATTATGGGATCAAACTTTCTTCTCCCCGCAGTATAGCCTGAACATGGGATTCACACTTCTCTTCGGCCACAATTCGTCTTGAGGGGCGAACTACGTTGACCTGATCTCCCTGACACACGGGAGTACGTAGGCAACAATATTCTATATGGCCCGGTCGCAAAAAAAAACAAAACAAAGACAAAAATATTTCTGCCCTTTCTCTACAAAAACAAAAACAACAAAAACATTTCTACACCTCTCTGCCTTTTCACATTCAGCGTTAAACCTCTTACAGCAGGTTCGAACTATGCAGACTTGATCTCCTCTTCAATAGGAATACATAGGCAGCCATTTATGGTTCAGTCTAACCCCTACCAGAACAAAAATCTTTGTCACACGGTACTGGGATCAACTTTTAATCCACCACATTTCATCGGCTTCAGACCAAGGGGATGGAATTACCCAACCTCTCCTCACCAATAGGAGATTCGGTGACCATCTAATCTACGGTTGTGCCTCAAAGAGCAATACCAATCCTTAAGAGATGGAATTAACTAGGCTTCTCACAAATAGAAGTACTGGCGACCATCTGTGGTGCGGTCAATCTCAAAGAGGAAAAGCCATATTCCTCTCCACATTTCATACAGAAACTAGTCCTAAGACACCAAATATGGTAGGGATTCATACAGATCAATGATCCATTCTGAGAGATCCTGCGATGGCTCAATGTCCACATATCAAGGATAAGTTCAGAATGCATCAAGATCACAAGGCCCTGAAGAAACAGCCAAATATCAAGTAAGTATCATGGCATAACTAAAAGGGAAGCAAATCATAATATATTTCTCTCCTATATATACTACTATTTGATATATACATCTGTGTTGTACATGAAAAAATGGCTAAGCTAGTTTGTGCAGGAAAATACAAAGCTATCTACGGATCTGTGTGTATACAGACTATCAGATCTAACATAGCATCCCTCTTTGAAGATGGAGGTAAAGCTGCAAGCTCCTGCCCAATGGTATCTACACGAGCTAGCAGATCAGAAGCTAACTGCATGCTGGCATAATGCTCATCAATATAAGCACTCATGTCGGCAAGAGTAACAGTCATCTAGGATCTCACTGAAGTACTGTCTTCAATGGCCACATCCCTAACAGATAGGGAGGCATCCCGCTCCACGATCAATGTATCCCTGGTTGATATAGCCTCATCCCTCTCTAATAGAGCGGCGTCTCTCCCATCAAGAGCTGTCAACATCGTGGCCCTAGCCTAATCTTCATCATAGGTCATCAGATGTAAGCTCTACTCCAAATATTGTGTCGAATACTGAGTAAAAATGGCACTCGGGGTGGGAGAAACCATCACAAATGCTGGCAGCCCAGCAGTCAAGTCCTCATCGATGGGAATGTCAGCCTCCTCCATAGGCTCCTCATCGTCAAAATCAATACCCTGCACTGTGGATACTTCCACAGCCAATGTATTCTCTGTCTCCATCCATGTTGAATACTCTGTAGAATAACCTAGATGACTGACAAAAAAATTAGCTAGCTCTCGCTGATCCCAACAGGCATACAACCTGGATCTGTCAGCTGATGATAAATGGCGAGAAGTGAAACGCTGAATCACTGCCCCCTCATATGGGTGGAAATCCTGAAATTGGTCAAACTGACACATCATGGCCAGTGGGTGGTAGGTGATCATCCCTCTCAAACCTATTAGAGGTAGATAATCCATGCCCGGAGCATGAGTAATGAAGCTGTAGGGTGAGCTAAGCCCTGTACACAGAAATATAGTGAATGGATCTCCAATCCCTGCCAGAAAAGTTGATCAAGATGCAGCATCTGTACACTCCGCAGGCTAGAAGGAGTACGACATCGCTATATCATGGGTGAAACAATATCTATGCCGTCTGAATGTTCTAATCGGTCCCAAGTATGACATAAACCACACGTACAACATGACTGAGCTTCCTATGAACACTCCTGCCGGATAAGTGCAGCAATATGTGGCCGACCTCAGAGTCTCTGCCAAAATCATCGGTAGGATGGTGTGACCCTCCCTGAGAGCTCTCACTCAGGTACTGTGGCATGTAGATGTATGACAATACACACAGCAGCAGTACATCCACTCTGGCCAAACGCCAATGATCCTCTGGTGTGGTGAAATCCCTAGAATGTCGTGCATAACTATCCTCAGAGCCAAATCTGTCAAACAAAAAATGTTGGGATATCACGTGGCTGGATGTAATCTAATCTTGTACCACCCTACACCTCAAGCCGGTGAGGGTCATGAACTTCCTACTCATGTCTCCAATCGCCATATGGACGCAAGGTCTGTCCAGCGGCATCATCTTCAATCGTGCATACTCCTCTAGAGTAGGAGTCAACTCTCAGGTCCCAAACCAGAAAACCTATCTGTCCGGTACACAGTGCTCTAGTATACCATCTATGAACCCTGTGGGAACCAGAAACATCAACAAGGTCATAGTGTACTGCAGAAAATGATCTACAGTCACCCTGTCTGGTGGTGACATACTATTATACCATGAGCACATACCAGATGCCACCAAAAATGGTGGGGTATGATCAATACGTCTAACTGTCGAAGAAGACATCTGTACGGGCCGTATCATAAGACCATCCAGGGGTCAATGCTGAATATCTCTGGATATATATACATATGCATAACATAATAACATGCATGATACAATAGATGGCAATATGATATAGGGAATGAAAAACTGTACATACATTCCTATGTATATCATCATCTAATACATCTCTATACAGCCAAAATACATGGAAAATGGGGCAAAGCTACCCAACATCTCAACAGAGGCCTATCAAAAGATATAGCAAGAATGGGGCGAAGCTACCCATCAGCTATCAAAGGCCTATCAAATGAGATAATAAGAAATATACATCAGAAGAAGTCAATGGTGTTTATGTCCACATCATCAATCCTGTCCACCTGATGTAACTCCTTCTGAGTTAATGGATCTCTATCTATAGGGATGTCAGGCCTATACAAGGGAGGATCTGCACCGGTAAAGCCATATGGGTCACCTGAGGGGCCAACGCCAGAGCTGGAAGGTTCAAAAGTATCTGCCTATAAAGGATCTCTACCCAAATGCCGGATAAAGAAATGTGCCCGGTCCAACTGTTGGGTCAAGCTATCAATCTGTGTCATATGAGTTGGATCTCGGACACAGGCTAGCCAATCCGTCATCATCACGGATCCTAGAACCATATCCCCCATAAACTGTGTGGCACGGGTCTGAGCTCCAATGGTACGAGGGAACCACTAATGCTGGAACATCTCCTGAGTATATGGGCCCTCTGATAATGTTTAACCGTTAATCCCCAACAATGGGATATCAGTGATGGGTGACTGCAAAATAGGCCAATAACACCTGGTAGGAGGCAAGATCGGCATGCGAATCTCTCTTGTAGTGCTCCTGATAGCACGCTCTCCTAAATAGAGCTCCCATCCTCCATCTGTGAAGAGAGAAATCCTGCGAGTGGACATAACGTACTCAACTCTAGTCGGGTATCCGTCCTTAAACCCAAAACTCAAATGCTCCCCAGAATAGGGAACCCATGTGATGACATCCGCTGTCAACAACTCCACTCAGATGCGATAATGGGTGAAACCCTCGTTAACAAGGACCTCACTTGAGATGGAATGATGCCATCTCTGTCCTCATGGATATGTATCTAAACCTAACATGCTCACAGGACACAAATATGGAAGCCTCTTATAGGCCCAAAACTACCAACACAAAGGCAAACATCTGCTGTCAGTCAACGCTCTTAACCTGTACATGGGAAAAGACAAGAGAAATACTCACCAGTAGAAACGGGTAAAATCCTAACCAAGCCTCAGTCAAGCCCTACGATTGCATGCACATTCCCCTGAGGAAGTAGGCAAAGGTGTAGGAACCCCAATCATAATCTCCTATACGATCCACGTGTCGAGTGGCGCTGATCAAAGCGAAGGACATCGTAGAAGAGTTATCTACTATGAAGTAGCCCCTAATGATCATTAGGAACAATCGCCGAAGAATGCGATCCCTGACTCTCACATCATCGGGTATAGGCTCACTCAACAACCCAATCATAGCATCTACGCTCAAAGGACCTGTACGTACAGTCCTTCCCTTGAGCGCCTCCGCCGGAACTCCTAATAAGGATTAGACGGCAATAGGGGTAATATCTGTCGTGCAAGGCACTGGATCCCCTCCAAACTCCATACTTGTGATAAATCGCCAATCCATCGGCGTCATCATCACCTCACAGTCCAATAAATGGAGTGACTGAGTCTGGTGAAACCATCGCTCAGACAATGCCCTGAGGTAACCCCAGGGACAACGACTGGGAAGAATGGAAAAGAACCTCCCGAATCCCCAGCCATGGACAATCTCTCTATAGTCATCATGCAGGGCCTGATACATAGAGTGGATGCTGAACCAGTTCCATCGAGGCTGTGTAAAGCCGGGAACCTACATGAAATACAGATCAACATCAGAATCCTTTACTCCTGATCAATAGGAAACAAGGAAGATTAAAATCTAACTTCATACCTCGTTTGCGTGCAGGTATACTGAAGGATGCCGACTCAAGTCACCTAGAAGATCTGGGTTTGCCACTTGAATTCCTGGCAACTCCCTACGAGGAACACGTGCAGCAGGAGAAGGAACCTCAATTGGTACATCCTCCTCCTCGTCCTCAACATCTGGCACTTCAACCCGGATATGACGAATGAGTGCCTCCACCAAACGACGAGGCTGTCTAACAGAACGGGGTCGAGGTACTTCAGAAGCCCTCCTCCGTACACTAGAAGTGGTCCTACAGGAACTACTCGGCTGATCCGGATCCATAATATCTGGACAACATGTCTCCAAATCACCTCAGAAAGGGTGTGGTAAATTTTTACCGGGAGCTTTTCAGAATGCATCGTAAGATTACATGCATACATGCATTGTTTTAACATACAATTACAGTAGAGTTAAAAATGCATGACTACCCAATGCCTATATTTTGGAAAAAATTTGCCATAGCCCCCTTTGTGAATGGGACTATCCACATGCACATAGGCATGACTAGGTGGCCATTCAGTAGCACACCTACCAACAGTCATATATATCCTACATGCATTTAATGCATCATAGTAAAAAATCCATAAGTGTAATCTAATTACCAGGGTTGTTTTACTTTTCTACCTTTACTCATTTGTCCTCAAATAGGATAAGAAATGACAGTAAAGGGTACCAATTTAACAGTTTTAAAAGTTAAATTTTTTCACATCATTATGTTCAGCATGGTTTAATACTAACATTTATCGTGTTGAATACTTTTTATCAAATCATATCAGCATGCATATTCACTACTATGTGTCTAAATGCATTTTATGTGATAAGTCATTTTCCAACGGATAGAAACTGGAAAAGAATACATGCATATGTTATAAGGATAGTGAAGAACGCTTATATGGTGGCAGAATATGCAGAAAGTTGCTCAAACTCAACAGGACTGAAGAAGAGCTCTCAGATATCCTTCGTCGCGCAGCTTGAAAATGACTTATGAAAGAAACCCATGGGCTTTGTATAGAACGGCTGTTGGTCAGCGGTCCCACTTGCATACCTTTGCGAGTGTACTGCGACACTCTTTTATGGGTCCCACACCTTCGGCTCGCTCCAGTTAGAGTTGTAAAGGAGGTCTCGCAAGCTGAAAAGGCTAAGTCAGGAATAAAAATGCTACGCGATTGAGCGGAATAGCCTGGAATCCTAGTTTTCATTAGCCAAATTCTGGCTCCACATTGGTATTCGCCTGCACACAAGGTATACGATACCAGTGGCCTCAGTTTTCACAAATCATGCTTGATAATACTTCACAAAGGTCCGGTGCCATCAATGAACATCAGGCAGCCCTGGCGTATCCCTGGCGGGGGTTACAACGCCGAAGTTACAAATCAAAGACGTATCCCCGGTAGGGGTTACAACGCCGAAGTTACAAATCAAAGACCTATCGTCGGTGGGGGTATAATGCTGAAGTTACAAATTAAAGACGTATCCCCGGCGGGGGTTACAACGCCAAAGTTACGAACCGATGACATATCCCTGGCGGGGGCCACAACACAACATTTTCAAACATCCACGTATCCCCGGTGGGGGTTACAACGCAATGCAACCACTGATACACACATTAATGAAGGTCAAGCAACCTTGACGTTATCTCAGCCGATGGTGAGTAAACCCATTGAAGAAACCTTCCCCAGAAAGGATTACAATGCGATGCAATCAATTATACACACATCAATGAACGTCAAGCAGCCTTAACAATGCACCCAATAGGGATCTATCCGGTGATACACACATCAACGAAGGTCAGGCAACCCTAACAAGTTCATACTGTTGGCAGTAACTCTAACAGGATGGTGGGATATGTTATACACATCCTCAAACAGACAAAGCTTTATCCCCACAAATCTCTTATACACAAGAGGCACCTCTATGGAGAATGAAGTCTGTGTCTAGGATTCACGACTTTGGTGATAGCCCAATGTCAACATCCTTGAAGACTTGGATCGCATATCCAAGGCATCCGTGATTGTCATCCCAACAGGATTAACTGACAATCATGCATCATACATTTGTATCATGTTGCTGCATATAGCATCATGTTTATTTCACTTTCATTTTAAGTGTCTAGGATTCTTTATCCTATCCATGCCTCACATTTCATGAATATGATAAAGAGGGGCATCTGTAGACACTAGAATTTTCTACACAACCTGTTACTAACATTGCAGGAGGGCAGATTCGTCTTTCGGACATAACCCTAGAAGACAGCACACATCCATTCTGAATACAACAAGAAGTTCAGTCCCAACCCCGGAACACACATCGGGAACATCATTTCCAACCCTGGAACACACACCGGAAGGATCATTTCTAACCTCGGAGATAACCCCAAGTTTCATCCTTGACGATAACCCCAAGGAATGTTGTTGCAGTTCTGGCAATAACCCCGAAAATGCTTGTTTCAAATACATGCTATCAGCTTAAAGCTCAGACCTTCTGCCGAGGCACTCATACCTCAAAGCCGGAGCTAACACCAGGCAGATAGGCATCCACAAGATGATATTGCGACATTCAACACTTGCAGCAGTCCAATCTTAGATGTAGCCCTGAACAACGTCTGCTTTCGACTCAAATCGGTGATAACCCCGATGAAGAGTCATACGTCATCTTGCTACCTCAACACCTGCGCATCGTCTCAATGCTTCATACATACATACATACATATAACAATGTCCTTCAAGAACCAGGAGTTCCAATCCCGAGTGACTATTACGCGTGGCAGCACACCGGATAGAATTTGAAGCTTGAAGACCATGAGCATGGTCCCCTCTTCCTGAATTCGTACAACCTTTATTCCATGTTATTACGTAACTCTCGACACAAATAGTCTAAAGAAGGTCGTATATACCACGTTTGGATGCTCGGATTGAAGTTCTACAAGTTCGAGCGGACATTATAGTGCACGAGTGCACATACTTTGAGATGACGGGACCATGGAACCCTGAAAGCCAGCAGTGCAATCATGGTAATGCATGTAAGTACACTCCTATGACTAGAAGCTATATAAATATAGAGCTTGGGCTAGCCATTTTGAAAAAATAAAAGGCGAGGAAGCCCTGTCCAATTTGCTTTGTACACACCCTATATTGAGTGCTTGCTCTTTTTAAACACCTGTTAGCCCACATACAGTTATATATTTACCAGCGGGAGTTAAGTGTTTATCCATTTAGAGTCATAGAAGCCTGCATTGGCAGTCCACTATAAGCCTTCTTATACTCTATAAATCCTTTCTCTTCATATTTTCACACACTATTCTACACATTGAGAGTCGTGTTGTGTGCGTATGCCCGGACTTCATTCCGTGGTTTTCATTTCTATTTGTATATATATACTTATATATATATGTATATATTTTTTATATGGACTAACATTATCGAGTTATGCCTCGATTGAGCCTAAACTTATGTCTGGAGTGTTTATTTGCTTATATATATATATATACTTAAATATATAAAGTGTTGTCAGACTCAGTCTTATGAGCCTGGATTTTATATCTGGTGCATTTAATTGCTTATATATATATACTTATATATAATTTTTCTCGGACATATCCGATGAGCCTAGATTTTATATCCGGTGCCTTTACTGCTTATATATATATATATATATATTTACATTTCTGTTAGGCATAGAGTTCACTTCGTGGCATTTTACAGCTTTATTTACATTTCGTCCCGCCTAGAGTTTACTTCGTGGCAGTTGATCGCGTTTACAACTTTATTTACATTCAAGTCCCGCCTAGAGTTTACTTCGTGGCGGTTGATAGCATTAACTGCTTTATTTACATTTCTAATCCCCCATGGAGTTGCTTCATGGTGGCTGATCATGCACACACACACATATATATATATATATATATATATTTACCGCTTTTATATATATATAACTGCTTACTACTTTCCATGCAAATTGCAGTATCATGTGAGCCTAGGAATCATGTGATCACAGATTCAGTCTACTGAATCTAGATTTAGTTCCCGTGATGGACTTTTCAGCTGTAAGCAGCTTGCACATTATTTATAGTTTACGAATTTCCTTGTATGGCTGTCATACCCATAAGAAGTTCGGCGCTGCTGTATATTATTTTCTTAAAGATGCCTCGCATCTCGAAAATAAAAGCAAACAAGCCGAACATTTAACAATAAAATGGAAGTATGAAAAGGTCTCAATTCCTATTGAGCACAGGGTTTGAAAAACCTCTTTCACAAAACTTCATTGCTATATCTTGGTTAAAACTAAATTTTTCTATAAATTCAAACCTTGTGTATATAGGTACGAACGAGGCCTCGCACTACTTTCAAACAATTGCACATTGACTCATACACACACACACACACACATTCATATAACAGTTTCTTTGAGAATTGGTGGTCACCGTAACATACGTATGCTCTGGGGTGCCTAACACCTTCCCTCCGCATAATCAAGCCCTCGAACCCTAATGAATCTCGGTTTCACGACCCGTTTAGCGGTGTCACATCACCGGTCAATGTGCAAACCTTTTTGGTCATACGTTAGTGCAACCAAATAAAACACCAATGGCGACTCTTAAAGTCAAATCGTTGACATTACACATGTCGGACCTTTTTCACTTGTTTTTTTAAACAAATCTCACATTAACATGAGAACACCAAAGAACAAGTAACGAAAAGGGACACTAAAAATCCCGATGTCGACAATAAGGACACAACCTAATCCTTTGTGTGAAGCATCACTATACACCACAAAGTTTCCTGTATTATCTGGTAACGACAACACAGGTTCCATACTGAGCTTCTTCTTCAATTCCGTAAAACTTTCTGCACATTTTTACGTCCTAATTTTTTTTTACAGATTTACTCGTCAAATTAGTCAACGGAGTGGCAATCTTGGAAAAATCCTGGATAAATCATCTATAATATCCTGCCAATCCCAAGAAACTTCTCACTTCTGATGAAGTTCTTGGTTGTTCCCAATTTATCACAGCTTCGACTTTTGATGGATCCATTGAAATCCCATCCTTATCGATTACATGCCCAAGGAATTGTACACGTTCCAGCCAAAATTCACATTTAGAGAATTTCGCGTACAACTTTTCTTTTCTTAGCGTCTCCAGTGTCAGACGTAAGTGTTCCACGTGTTCTTCTTGAGATTTGGAATACACCAGAATATCATTGATGAACACCACCACAAACTTGTCCAAAAATGGTTTAAACACCCTGTTCATCAAATTCATGAACGTTGTAGGGGCATTTGTCAAACCAAAAGACATCACTAAAAATTCGTAATGTCCATACCGAGTTCGGAATGCCATCTTCGATACATCCTCCTTCCTCACTTTCAATTGGTGATACCCACTTCTCAAGTATATTTTCGAAAAATATCTAGCACCCTTCAATTGATCAAACAAGTCATCTATTCTTGGCAATGGGTATTTGTTTTTAATAGTGACCTTATTTAATTCCCTATAATCTATGCAAAGACACATTGACCCATCTTTCTTCTTTATGAATAACACCGGTGCTCCCCACGGTGATACGCTTGGCTGAATGTACTTCTTATCTAACAATTCTTGCAGTTGCACCATTAGTTCCTTTATCTCTACCGGAGCCATTTTGTACGGGGCCTTTGATATTGGAGCGGTTCCTGGCGCTAAGTCGATCATGAATTCGATCTTTCGGTCAGGCAAAAGTCCTAGAAAATCTTCTGGAAACACATCCTCGAATTCCCTAACCACTGGTATTTCTTCCAAGTTCACCCCATTCTCCTTTTGAGTATCGACTATGCAAGCTAAGTACCCTGCACAACCTTTACTCAATAACTTCTTGGCATGCATCGTCGTCAGACATTTCATTTGTCTAGGCGATTTGCTACCATGAAAAACTACCTTTAACGGAGTCATAAGGTTTACACATTTCTTTTGGCAATCAATTATCGCTCCATAATTGAATAACCAATCCATTCCCAATATCACATCAAACTCTCCGAGTTTTATCGAGATTAAATCTACCTTCATAACATTCCACTTAATGTTCACCCTACAGTTCTTGTATACGAACCTAACAGGAATTACTTCCCTACTCACAATTTCTATGTTTAAAGGGAAATTCAACTCTTCACTAGGTATTTCTAACTTCTTAGCAAGTTCATCAGATATAAACGAGCAAGTAGCACCCGAATCAAATAATACATTTTCATTTATATCATTGATTGGGATAATACCTAACACGACATCTTTTGATTGCACCGCGTCTTGCACCGTCATGTTGAAGGTTCTTGTTGTGGGCTTATTTGTTGATGTTGGTCCAGCAATAGTCAGTGTACCTCCACTAGCATTTCCCTTGTTTCCACTTGCCTCACCAGCTCTCTTCTTAGGGCATTCACGAGCAAAGTGATCCTTGGACCCGCACGTGAAGCAAACGTTCTTCTTAGGTTGATTGCAATTTGGGGCGATGTGACCCTTCTGGCCACAGTTGAAGAATACTCATTTCCCCATCAAGCACACACCCTTGTGAAACTTCCCACATGTAGCACATGCTTCGAACTTCTTCTTTTGCTAGTTTCCTTACTAATTTCCAGCTCCCACATTCGCATTCCACTTCCTCTTTATATTGTTGTTGCCATTCCCACTGTTACCACCACCACTCTTAACTTCACCTTCACTCTTTTTCTTCCTCTGATCTTGGTTATGTTTTGTTACAGCTTCGCCTCCCCTCTCAGCGAGAATTTCTTTCTCCATTACCGCTGCAAATGTCTTCAGCTGGAAGAGGGAGACCCTACTGTACGGCCAGGGCTTCAGTCCCTATTCAAACCTCTTCGCCTTACGTTCGTCTGTGCTGACTTGATATGGTGCAAACCTCACCAACTCATTGAATCTTGTGACATACTCAGACACCGACATTGTTCTCTGCTTCAATTCCAAAAACTGCACTTCTAGTGACTCTTTGAACTTTCTGGAAAATAGGTCTCAAAGAATATTTCCTTGAACCTTTCCCAAGTCATTACCTCTTGACCTCGTCGGGTTTTATTGGCTTGCCACCAATAACTCGCCTCTGCTTTCAACATGAATGTTGCAAAAGCAGTCTTCTGATTCTCCTCTACCCTAGCAACATCAAAAACTTTCTCTATTTCCATGATCCAGGTCTGTGCTTCAACCGGATTCATGGACCCACGGAATTTTGGTGGTCCAACCGCCTTGAAGCCTTAAACGATGTACCTTGATTCTGAGGTTGATTTTGCAAAGCACCCGTCAGTAATGTCACTAGCTGCTGAACTGGGTTACCTTCCACATTGCTATTGTTGGTTCCATCAGTGGTTCTCTGTCGGGGTGGTTGACGTCTTGGAGGCATTTTCTGTTAAAAAAAATACACTCATTAGACTATTACTCAACTTCATTAAGTATTATATACTTAAGTTGCACATCATAAAAGTTTATCACATAACACATAACACTTTGAATAAAATAATAACTTTTATTTATTCATAATCTTTTAAAAACATCAAAACAATAGCATAACTGCTATTTACATTACTTTTCCTGAACTACCAAAAGTTGCAGGATTACTTCATCATCGTCACATCCCATTGATTATATCATACCCGGGATTTACATTTCTTTTATTTTCTAATCACATATCAATTACATTCCCTACATTGTCCTACTAAGATATTGCGTAGCCTTATGACGCTCTTCCTCCATAATTCGAGTCATTGTTCGGCGATCTAAAATGTATGATTGCAGCGTCTCAAACTGAATTGGATAACACATGACCCGATCCTGAGCTCGATTGATCACGGTGTTGAATACATTATTAATCTCCTCCATCTTCATCCTCTTTGCTTGTGCGTCCCACTCTTCCATCGTGGCTCGTTGATAAGCTTCCTCCTATGCGTCTTCGGCTCTTGCCCTCTTGGTAGATTCCTCTTTCAGCTTATTCTCTAGTTTCACAATCTTCTCTATCAGTTGCTCATTTTCCCCTTCCGTGTGTATCAGCTTCTCTTCAACATTGTTCAGTCGTTCTTCTCGATCCTGGATCTTGTCGTCCCTTCGTGCATCGAGGTCCATTTGTTCACCTACTATCTCCTATAACTCCTCGATGGTATCTTGAAGTTCCATTATGATGGTCATACACTCGTCGCCGCATATACTGGCAAGCGCTATCGAGGTAAGTGGAATCTTTTCCTCCTCTCCCTTCTCATCCCCCGACTGTGGCAGCTCAACGGGGTCCTCGTCATCCGTCTTTATCTCATCCTCCTCATTAGGTACTCTCTCATGCTCAACTACTATGACAGACGGAACTGTTTCCCGTGGCAGTAGTTGTTCCCAAATCAACTAAATATCTCGAGGCTCCTCCTCTCTAGCCTGACTGGATCCTCCTATATTAGCCATCCTGTTAAACAAATTATAAGTTTTAATTACTAATCATTACTACTCGACTCTCACGAGCACATAAGTTATAATCACATAAACACATAAGTGTTTTATTACTTCTTCCTTAAAACTCGATAAGAGTTTATCATCACTATCTTTTCAAAGGTTACTTCCTAAGGCTTTTTCCCCCACCTAAGGTTCATAACCTAAGGCTTTGATACCAACCTGTGACACCCTCAAATCTAGGTACTTCATTCCCACAAGATTTGGTGCTCATTATTCATACATTCATACTATCTACCCAAATAAAAAAAATATTTAAACCATAAATCCTCCCTTTAAATAGGGTTACATTATTAAATCCAAAAACATCCCAGGTTGTCTAACCTTAAACATCATTCAAGTGTGGAAATAAATTATTACATCACATCATTATATAAAAATCTAACATTATAACAATAAAATAAAATTACAAGACTTCATCACTTGTACATTTTTCCCTTTCCTTTTCTAGTTGAAGGCTCATCTACCTTCTCAACTTTAGCTACAATGAGTGTATAAATATGCAAGAGTGAGCAAAACAATTGCTCACTAGATATAGCAATGAATCAACAAGAATGAAATAACTGCCAATGAATAGGTTCATCAATACTAAATAGTATTCTAACAATAATAACCAAAAACTAGAATCCAAAATATGGAATATAAATATTTGAGGGTCATAAGACCATGAACTATGTCCACAGTTGCGAGTAATCTTTCAACTCCAACTTTAACAGTCATAAGACTATAAGGACTCCTCGTACTTAGGGGGATCAACCCTTTCATACAATGTATTGTGCACAAACATTTCAACGCTAAGCGTAAATTTCCCCTAATAATAGGGTTGTTCATCTCAGTATTTAGAGTACAAGTCCGCGCCAAAGAAAGTTTGGTTTGGATAAGCTTTCAAGGGTAATTTGAATTTTAACGATCATCAACTAGAGGACTAGTTTAATTAATAGTGTTTGATAACTCAACAGTTGATCAATAGTAACATAATATGGAACAATGAATAAGTGTAAGCGAACTAACTATATTTGGAACTCATGCTTAGAAATAACTACAATGCATAAATATTGAATGACAATAAACATTGTTTGAACAATATTAAGTTAGAACTATGAATTATATGAATATACATTAAGTAATAGCAAGCTGAAAAATAAAGCTTGCTCAATATGAGAATAGCTTGTGTAAAGTAAATGAAATAAGATAATTCAACATTAGAATTAGAGTTCAAGAAAATTTCATTCATAATACACGAATGACAATAACAAAACTTGTCTAACAATAAACAAGTTAGAATACGTCCATAAATCTTGGAATTCAAATCTTGTTCGAATGAAATCAAAGTATAGCTAGCTTGCTCAAATAATGATCAGGAATACAAGAGTTCGCGTAAATAAAAGTTTAAAGTAAGAAACTCGGTTAATGTAAAAAAATAAGGTTTGGAAAACTTGCCTCAAGCGTAAGCTATAAAATTAAACTCACGTTCACCTACACATAGGTTTAGAACCACAATACCTATTAGATATGCTAACATACCATAACATGTACATTTCTAGCTAATCTTATCATTTTAGCACAAGTCTTAGGCTACTATTCAAATATCAGAAAATTCAAATGTTAACCTCACAACGTTCATTGTATAACTAATTTATAACATAACATGTTCATACTTAATATTCATTTGAAACTTTGAATTTGATAACCTCCTCACATGACTCTGTTTTAGCCTTGTTACTACATATTTATCTTACTAGCACATCATTAGCTCAATGAATGTCGCTATTCTATATCTGCAATAATAACACAGTATGACTATCATAAACCGTGTATGGCGCAAATGTGCCATACAAAGGTTCGGGACCAAAGGTAATTGCTTTATTTTTTTCCTTGCCTTTGGCCTTGTGCTGCCATTTTTTCCTTGGCACCGGTAGCAAATTGCCACCGGACGTATTTGTGAGAGGCGAAACTACTGATGAACAATGAACCGACTTTTAGCCCAATGAACACAAATTTCACCCACTAAACAGTAATACCAACATGTACAATTGATGCAAAACTATTGTAAACATGTTTGTTAACATTTACAATCAATTAGAACACTTTAACATCAACTATACTAGTTTAATTTTTCAAATATCATGTTTTTATATAAAAACTCAATTTTTGATATCTCTTGCAAAAATCATCACTGTAATCTCTATACTTGGCCAAATCACTTTATTCAAATTATGTTATGTTCGATTCTTAATGAACTAACACATGCAAGACTCAATTCATAGTTTAGCACACTAATTAACCATCAAAATGGATACTTACAAAAGCCATATACGAAATACATATACTGTCAAAATTTTCCTACTATTAACCAGAATTAGCATACAAATTCTTGCTTAAACATAAACTCTAGTCATCATAAACATATACAATTACTATTACCAACTATATAAATCCATAATTTAACAATTGATTACAGAACATGAGAAAGTTCTTGTCGTTCAACACACATACATATATATTATCAAAGTTATGAACATACCTTCAAATTAGCTTGCACAACCTTACAATTGCAAACAATTTTCTCAGGTTTCACTCTCAAACTCTCTCAATTCTCTCTGTAATTCTCTTAGTCTTAGCAACTAGAATGAAAACACTAATAGCTATAATGCGTCAACTCCACTGATAGACAAGCGTAGGAAATAAAACTGATAAATCTTAATACGCCCACTTAATAAAATAACAGTTACAACATAAACGTATATATTATAAATAGTATTTTAATTTATTTTATTTTATTTTATTTATAATAATTAAAATTCAAAAATAAAAAATAATCCAAAAGCCATAAGGCTTTGTTTGGCAAAACCTTTTAAAATTTAAAGAATTAATATATTTAAGTTTTGTTTGGAAAAAACTAAATTAAACTCCTTTACTTTTATTTTAATAAACAATTTAGTTTATAATTTATAATTACATCTTATTTATTTGAATTTCCAAATCCAACATTAATCAATAAATTAGTTAAACACTATATTAAATAAATTTTCCACTTTATCAAATACCACAAAATTATAATTTCATTATAATTTTATTTGATAATTTAATATACTATTTTAAATTATTAATCATAATATAACACCTCATGTTACATTACAAATCTCTAAATTATAAATTAATTTAATTTAGAATATTATCTAATAATTTAGATTCATTAATATTTATTAACAATCATCATATCAATAAAATATCTATTTCATCAATTTTAACCATAGACACATCAAATAAATATTTATATTTCTCAATAAATATTTAATATTATAATTTGAAATTCCGGATCGTTACAGAATCACGACTCAATAAATTTATTTATTACATTGTTCCCTCCTTAACAAGATTATGTCCCCCGAATCGCTATACAAGATTAAGCAAATAACTGAGGATAATTCTTTTTCACAACATCTTCAAGTTCCCACGTAGCTTCTTCAGTATTGTGGTTTCTACAGATTACCTTAACAGAAGGTATCACTTTATTCCTTAGTACTTGCTCTTTCCTGTCGATAATTTGAACAGGGACTTCTTTGTATGACAAGTCTTTCTCAAACTGTAAGGGCTCATATTCTATAACATGCTTATAATCAAGCTTATATGGCCTCAGTACCGAGACTTGGAAAATGTTGTGAATATGTTCTAATTCCAGAGGTAAAGCTACCTCGTACGCTACTTCACCAACTCGTCGAAGTACTTTAAAAGGTCCAATAAACCTAGGGCTTAATTTCCCCTTTTTGTCAAACCGAATTTTTCCCTTCCAAGGAGACACTTTCATGAAAGCAAAACTATAGACATCGAATTCCCGATTTTGTCGATGTTGATCGGCATATTTCTTCTGTCTATCCTGTGCAGCTATCAATCTTGCTCGAATCACCTTGATGATCTCTACAGTTTGTTGCACCAATTTTGGACCCAATAGTTGACGTTCACCTACCTCATCCCAGCATAACGGAGTTCTGCATTTCCTGCCATATAATGCTTCGTAAGGCGGCATGCCAATAATCGCGTAATAATTATTATTATAGGCAAATTCAACCAATGGTAGATGATCATCCAAATTTCCTTTGAAATCCATAATACATGCTCTGAGTATATCCTCTAGTGTCTGGATGGTTCTCTCACTCTGTCCGTCAGTTTGAGGATGGTACGATGTGCTCATTCTCAACTGCATTCCCAAGCATTCTTGTAGTCATTTCCAGAAATTCAATGTGAAATGTGGATCTCTGTCTGACACAATGGACACTGGAACACCGTGTCTTGAAACAATTTCCTTCACATACAGTCTTGCCAACCGATCTAGGTTAAATCTAATCTTGATTGGCGAAAAGTTGGCCAACTTTGTCAACCTTTCGACTATCACCCAGATAGCGTCGAAACCTTCCTGATTCGTTGGAAGACCTACCATAAAATCCATTGTGATATGCTCCCATTTCCATCCTGGTATCTCCAACGGTTGCAATAATCTGCTTGGCCTTTGAAGTTTAGCTTTAACTTTCTGACACGTTAAGCATTTCACCACACACTCAGCCACATCCTTTTTCATATTCGGCCACCAAAAATGACATCTAAGATCCTGGTACATTTTCGTACTTCTAGGGTGAATCGAATATCTTGAGTTGTGAGCTTCACACATAATTTCCTCTTTGACTTCTGGTATTGGCGGAACCCAAATTATCCCTTCGAATCAAAGTAACCCTCCCGAATTAACTTTAAATTTGTTTTCCTCACCTTTAAATACTTTTCTTCTTATCTCTTCACAGTTCTTATCCTAAAGTTGTGCATTCTTCACCTTATCTATCAACGTTAAACTGTTTCCCGTCTTGAATAATTTTTTGTCTGATTCTGTTGGATATTTAATTTCCAACTCCATCTTTTCCATTTTTAATATTAGCTTCTCCTGAACAGTCAACATCATTAATTTCTCCCGTCCCTTTCTACTTAAGGCATCAGCAACAACATTCACCTTTTCGGGATGATAGAAAGTCTCACAGTCATAGTCTTTTATCAACTTCAACCATCTTCTTTGTCTCATATTTAAATCTTTCTATATAAAGATATACTTAAGACTTTTATAGTCGGTATATATCTCACACCTCTCTCCATAAAGATAATGTCTACAAATCTTTAGGGCAAATACCATCGCAGCCAACTCTAAGTCATGAGTCGGTTACCCTTTCTTGTAATCTTTCAATTGTCGTGATGCATACACAATAACTCTGACGTTCTGCATAAGCACACAACCTAGTCCTTTATGTGATGTGTCACTATACACCACAAAATTCCCTGTATCATCAGGCAATAACAACACAGGTGCTGAACTCAACCACTTCTTTAATTCTTGAAAACTTTCCTCACACTTCTCCATCCAAACAAACTTAATCGCCTTCCTAGTTAAATTCGTCAACGGAGTCGCAATTTTGGAAAATTCTTGTATAAAACGCCTATAGTAACCTACCAATCCCAAGAAACTTCTTACTTCTGACGGTGTCTTCGGCTGATCCCAATTTATTACAGCTTCCACTTTTGATGGATCTACCAAAATTTCATCCTTATCAATAACGTGCCCGAGAAACTGTACACGTTCCAACCAAAACTCATATTTTGAGAATTTAGCATACAACTTCTCTTTTCTCAATGTCTCTAACATCACTCTTAAGTGTTCAACATGTTCCTCCTTGGTCTTGGAATACACCAATATATCATCAATAAACACCACCACAAATTATTCTAAGAATGGTTTAAACACCCTGTTCATCAAATTCATGAATGCTGCAGGTGCATTGGTTAAACTGAAAGACATAACCAGAAACTCATAATGACCATACCAAGTTCTTAACGCTATTTTTGGTACATCCTCCGGCCTCACCTTCAACTGATGATAACCACTCCTCAAGTCTATCTTTGAGAAATATCTTGCCCACATCAGTTGATCGAACAAGTCATCGATTCTTGGTAATGGATACTTATTTTTAATCGTGACCTTATTCAATTCTCGATAATCAATGCAGAGCTGCATCGATCCATCATTCTTCTTAACAAACAACACTGACGCTCCCCATGGTGATACACTTGGCTGGATAACTTCTTGTCAAGCAATTCTTGCAACTGCACCATCAACTCTTTTATCTCTACTGGGGCCATTCTGTATGGTGCTTTAGATATCGGGGTCGTTCCTGGTAGTAAGTCAATCACAAACTCGATTTCTCGATCCGACAGAAGTCTAGGTAAATCGTCTGGAAATACGTCTATAAAATCTCTTATAGCCGGTATCTCTTCTAACTTCGTACTCTTCTTCTGTGTATTAACTATGTAGGCTAAGTATCCTACACATCCTTGTCTCAACAACTTCTTAGCTTGCATCACCATCAGAAAAACTTGCTTGTCGAGGTGACTTACTGCCATAAAAAGCTACCTTTGACAGAGTCATAAGGTTAACACATTTCTTTTGGCAATCAATTATTGCTCCGTAATTGAATAACCAATCCATTCCCAGTATAACATCAAATTCCCAAGTTTAATTGGTATCAAATCTACCATCATTTCGTGACCCTTTATAACCACTCTATAGTTCTTATATATGAATCTAACTGGAATCACCTCCCTATTCGTAATCTCTATGCTTAAGGGAAATTCTAATTCTTCTTGAGGGAAATCTAAGTTGATAGCAAATTCATCGGATATAAATGAACAAGTAGCACCCGAATCAAATAGCAGATAAGCATTAATACCATTAATCGGAATGATACCTAACACCACATCCTTAGACTGCACAGCATCCTACACGGTCATATTAAAAATCCTCGCAGTAGGTCGGCTTGACTGTGCTGGTCCAATGATAGTTAATGTACCGCCACCGTTGTTTCCCTTTCCTCCACTTGCACTTCCTGCTATCTTTTTAGGGCAATCACGAGCTATGTGATCCTTCGAACCGCAGGTGAAACATGCTCCTTTCTTTGGGCTAAAATAGTTTGGTGAAATATGACCCTCCTGGCCACATTTAAAACACAACTTCTTACCCTTCAAACACACTCCAGTGTGATTCTTCCCTCAAGTAGCACTAGCTTCAAATTTCTTATTTTTTTAACTTCCTTACTATCCCCCCATAGTCGAATTCTCACTCCACTTCCTCTTCTGATTGTTACTTCCATTATTGCTTCCACCAGCCTTACTTTCATTCTCATTCTTTCTCTTCTTCTGTTCTTGGTTGTACTTGGTTAAGGCATCGCTTCCACCCTCTGCGATAATTGCCTTTTCTAGTACAGCCGCAAATGTGTTTAACTAGAACATTGAAACCTTGCTATAAAGCCAGGGCTTCAACCTTTGTTCAAACCTTCTTGCTTTACGCTTATCAGTATTAACTTGATAAGTGGTAAACCTTTCCAACTCATTAAACTTCGCAGCATATTCTGGCACAGTCATGGTCCATTGTTTCAACTCCAAAAATTGAACCTCCAACTAATTCCGAGAACTCGCTGGAAAGTACATCTCTAAAAATATCTCTTTAAATCTATCCCACGCTATTATTCCTTGTCCCCCACGAACCTTATTTACTTGCCACTAGTATCTAGCTTTAGACTTCAACATGAACGTTGCGAACGCAGTCTTTTGATCCTCAGTGACTCTGGCAACATCTAACACCTTCTCCATTTCTATGATCCATGTTTGGGCTTCAACTAGATTCATAGACCCTTTAAACTCTGGCGGTCCAACCGCTTTGAAGTCCTTGAAGGTCGTGACATGAGCTTGTGGTTGATTCGCAAGTGCTCCCATTAACAAAGTTACCAACTGCTAAACCGGGTTAGCGTTGGCCTCGTTATTATTGTTAGTAGACCCCTCAAGAGGTAGTTGTTGATGTGGTTGTCTTCTCCTAGGATACATTTTATGTTAAAATATACGCTTATTAGTTCATTACTCAACCTCTTATATATCTTGAAGTTTAACTTAAACATTCTAAGATTAAAGCTATAACACATAACATTTCAATAAACTTTAATATTTTTGTTCATTTAAAACTTTTCATAACACAGTAAGGATAACATCTCTGCTACCGACATTCCTTTTTCTGAACTAAACAAGTTCCAGGATTACATCCTCATACTACCCCTTTATTTATCTAGTAATAAGGGATTTACAACTTATTCATTCACATACTTAACCACATATCATTATTATTCTTATTCTTTCTATCTAGGCATATTAAGACATAGCGAGGCTTCTCTACGCTCTTCCTCCATAGTAGGATATGCCGTCCTACGATCCATCATGAACCACAGCGAGTCTTCAAACTCAGGTGGGTAATAAAAGACTCGATCCTGGGCCCTATCAATCACAGAATGAAAGGCATAATCCATTTCATTCATCTTGTCCTTCTTTATTTGGACCTTAGCTTCAGCACGGTCTGCACGCTGAGTCGCCTTTATCCAAGCGTCCTCTGCCCTTGCACGCTTAGCTGACTCGTCCTTCAAATCATCTTTTAGCTTCTCCACTTCAGTCTTTATCTTCTCATTCTTCGCCAACAGATCCTCTTGCTGACCCTTTGTATGTACTAGGTCCCACTCTATGTTTCCAAGGCGTGAGTCGAGTTCCTGAATCTCTACATCCTTCTGTTCTATAGTAGTTTGACGCATCTCAACCAACTCCTTCAGGTCCTTAACCTTATCCTGTAATTCTATGTTTATATCATACATCGCATCATACATCTCATCTGATATGGAGTTTGGTGGAAACTCCGCAAGATCCTCTTCCTCATCCTCCTCCACTATCTCCTCAGAGCTCTCCTCCTTAGGATCAGACACAGGCTCATCCTCCCATTCTTCCTCAGTGATCAACAGAGAAGGCTCCCACTGAATCAACCATTCCCCCACAACGTGCACATCTCGGGGTTCCTCATCTCTAGGTCGTCAAACTATACCAAGTTCGTCAAACTTACCACACATTATGAGTTTAAGAACTCGACATTGACCACATATTCTTTAACTATATTCTACCTATCAGCTACACGATCGTTTCTGGGTCCAGTACTACACTTTCCAGTATAATCACCTCATTGAGGTAGCCTTCAATGTGAGCCTCTAATTCAGCTATTGGCTTTGATATTGGCTCGATCATGAAGGTTGACTTATTCTTTACGACCTGAGGGTATCCTAATTCTTTTCTATCTGACATCTACACACAAACTATCTTGATTAACATATAGTATATACACACTGCAAATAATAGATTTATATAAGTTATGTTTTATTTTGTTTGACGATGAATTTATCCAATTCATCTCCTTATAAACTCTATATGAGTTATTTGTATTTTCAATGTTTCCCTCTGTTCCAAGGTTATAGCCTAAGGTCTAACCCACCTAAGGTTTTTAACCCTAAAGCTCTAATACCAAGATGTAACGCCCCCAAATTCAGGTACTTGAAACCCGAACTCGGTGCTTTACGATACCATTTCTATGAGCGGAATAATACTAATAATAATAACAATAATATGAATATCAAACTTAATTTACATTTATCAGAGTCTAATCCCAAGTACGAAACCTTTACTATAATTCTTTACATGATATATAATACATATCATTATCTTAATACAGTCTAACTATTACAAAAGATACCAATAATCATATTCGGTTTGCTTTCTTTTTCACTTGTTCTTGTCTGAACCTTCGGGTTGATCACGCTTAGCTGAAAACATTTAACTTTAAAGCAAGAATGAGCATTTGGGTGCCCAGCAAGTAATAATAATTATAAATATAATTAGGTGAAAGAAATAAATATTTTCTTTGCACATCACTTCTACAACAGATCAATAGTTGTGAAGTAAACTGAACCAATCATAACCATATATTATTTCTATATCAATGTTTTTGAAACTACGTACTAACTATTTATATAGGGTTAAGGTGGCATACTATGAACATTGTTTTCAATTTTCAAATAGGTTTAGCAGAACTTCATCTGCAAACCGTCATAACTTACGGGCGCGAGGGTGTACATCACATGGGCCCTGTATTGATCAATACTACATACAAGAACAATATTATCGTTCACTCTGTTTGCCTTGGGCATATAAAAATTTTTCCATGTACGGGATGTTCATACTTAGTCAGGAATCCAAACCAAAGTAATTTGATTGGATACAATAGGGTTGTAGACACTCGAAATTTTCTGCACAACCTGTTACTAACATTTCAGGAGGGCAGAATCGTCTTTCAGAGATAACCCTAGAAGACAGTTCACATCCATTCCGGATAGTACAGGAAGTTCAGTCCCAACCCTGAAACACACACTAGGAACATCAGCCTAAACCACGAAACACAGACCGGGAACATCATTTCCAACCCAGGAACACACACCGAAAGGATCATTTCCAACCTCGGAGATAACCCCGAGTTTCGTCCTTGGCAATAACCCCAAGGAATGATGTTACAGTTCCGGCAATAACCCTAGAAATACTTGTTTCAAATACACGCTATCAGCTTCAAGCTTACACCTCCTGTCGAGGCACTCATACCTCAGACCCGGAGCTAACACCAGGCAGACAGGCATCCACAAGATGATATTACGACATTCAACACTTGCAGCAGTCCAATCTAAGATGTAGCCCTGGGCAACGTCTACTTTCAACTCAAATCGGCGATAACCCCGATGAGGAGTCATACGTCATCTTGCTACCTCAACACCTGCGCGTCGTCTCAACGCTTCATACATACATACATACATACAACAATGTCCTTCAAGAACCAGGAGTTCCAATCCCGAGTGACTATTACGCGTGGCAGCACACCAGATAGAATTTGAAGCTTGAAGACCATGGTCATGGTCCCCTCTTCCTAACTTCGTACAACCTCTATTCCATGTCATTTACAGTAACTCTCGACACAAGGCAAATCAAGAAGAAGGTCGTACATACCTCGTTCGGATACTCAGATTGATGTTCTGCAAGTTAGAGCGGACATTATAGTGTATGAGTGCACGTACTTCAAGACGATGGGACCCGCAGAACCCATGGCGGCAGCGGCCAAGAAGTGTAGGTGCAATCATGGCTACTATATGTGCACTTATGGCTAATGAATTTATAAATATAGAGCTTGGGCTAGCCATTTTGAAAAAAGAAAAGGCGAGGAAGCCCTGTCCAATTTGCTTTGTACACACCTATATTGAGTGTTTGCTCTTTTTAAACACACAATACCCCACATACAGTTATATATTTACCGGCGAGAGCTGAGTGTTTATCCATTTAGAGTCATAGAAGCCTGCATTGGCAGCCCGCTGTAAGCCTTCTTATACTCTACAAAGCCTTTCTCTTCATATTTGCACACACTATTCTACACATTGAGAGTCGTGTTGTGTGCGTATGCCTGGACTTCAAATTCGTGGTTTTCATTTTTATGCATATATATATACTTATATATATGTATATATTTTTATATGGACTAACATTATCGAGTTATGCCTCGATTGAGCCTGAACTTATGTCTCGAGCGTTTATTTGTTTATATATATATATATATATATATATATATATATATATATATATATATATAAATGTTGTCGGACTCATTCGATGAGCCTGAATTTTAGATCCGGTGCATTTACTTGCTTTTATATATATATACTTACATATATAACTGTTGTAAGACATATATGATGAGCCTGGATTTTACATCCGGAGTGTTTATTGCTTTTATATATATTTATACTAGCGATAACCCGTGCCTGAAGGCACGGCGTAATGAAAAACATGAAGCTAGTCGGTTGAGTTTCCTTTAAAAATTAATACCACCACTTACCACCACAACAATTAATACATACTCAATCATCAATACATATCCAACCACCAAAACATCGAGCTAGTCGGTACTAATTTCAAGAAATTTCGGCAGAATTTCCTTTAAAAATAGATATTCAGAAAATTCTAAACCTGTCTACAAACCTTACAATCATCAATACATATCCAAACTACCAAAAAAACCATCATTCCATACCCAAAAATCATCATAACCATGTATAATTAGTTAACTTTACAAAAGACGAAATACAAAAAATACAAATGTGCAAAAAATAGAGAAACAAATGAATATAAGTTGTCTCTAAGTTGGTGAAGGCCTTGTGGTTCAATATAAAATTGTAAGTATGAAAACTAAAGGTTGGAGTGGGATAAGATTCAGCTCCCATTACTCAATAATTCAACAAATGAATTTAACAAGAAAGAAACTATCTTTTCAAGACACAAATTGAATTACACCCTGCAGTGTGAATAAAAGAGAGAAGGAATTACAAAGTACGAAGCGTAACTCTTGACTTCACAAACTCGGAGGTTCAGTTTGGAAATCCAAGCTTGCCTTTGCATAGTCTTTCTTCTTGTCAATCGATTAGAAATAAGGATTCCCTTCCCAAAACTTGAAATGTAACCAATCTTAAACCAATAAACCTTTCATACAACACAAATTGAAGAGGCGTGGATGGAAACAACTACATGTCCATGAAAACCAAGAGAAATACCAACTTTAGAAAGAAACTCAAAAGGCAAGATTCATATTAACATGCACAACATCACCTCACTCAAATTGCAAGTTTTACTTTCACTTAACTGGTTGACAATTTTCTAAATTAAACAAAAAAACTGAATTAAGCCTTTGTGTTTTTTCCTAATTAGGTGAGCAGCGTGAGCTACAATACAAAACCCATAAAATAAATTACTCCTTAAACCTCAAATGCTTGCTTTCCACCCAATTTGGTGAAGTTGAAAAGAACTCCATCAAGAATCACAATATCAAATTTAGAAAGCTTCTATAGCTTAGCCAAAGAAAAAAAAGAACTTATTGCAGAGAACAAAAGTAGTCTACATATAGTATAAGGATTAAATTGTTTCCCATTAATAGAAAACAGTTATTAAATATAAAAACCAGGCACTTTGTACACATAATTGTATTACTCCCTACTGACCATACTTAAAATCAACCAAGTAACTAACCATATAATTCTTTTAGTTATGTAGCGTTACAATGACAACAGTAAATATATCGAGGTTTGTGATTTTGAAAATCTAGTATATCAATTTTCAGTTTGACCGTAAGTAGTATTAACTTACTTATTTTGTTTGCACTCCTATCCCACTTTAAAATTCCTTATTTCTTTTTTGGGACGTCAAAAAAAATCTTTGTAACCTACTATGCTAAGTGATATTCAAAAGTTACCATGCAATTTCCCTTTCTTACAAAGCACATACATGCGGTGACTTGTACTGAAGTTCAATGTAGGTAAATGTTTAGAAACTTCTAAATCTTCAATAGTCATCTCCAGGTTTGACCCCTTTGGCGCTTTTTTAACAGTATGACTTACACCGACACTCCAACATTAAGATGTCAAAGAATAATAATCTTTTACTGTCCCTTTAAACAACTAAGTTGCAACACTGTCATATAGCAACAATTACAGATACATGTCAAAGTCATTCATAAAAAAGATCAGTGCCCAAATAAATTCATGAGATTTCTATAATATCAACAGGCAAATCTATGACCAAACCGAACACCTAGGAAAATTATAAAACAAAAATAATGTTGTTGTCATGACGGGTTATTCACAGTGTCTACTGGTACACCATAAATAATGAATAAAATCCTTAAATTCCTGTAATTTTTGTCCAGAGGATGGAAACCCTGGGGGTCTTAATATAATCAATGGCGTATTGCATTTCCAGATTAGAATGGAGCTGAATATAGTTTCAACCTCTATCAATTAAAAACATTCTCGAGTATCATGTGCACAAACTAATTCATTAGGCAAGAAGTGCTAAAAATTAGATTTATAACAAAAGATAAGCTTCACCTTAACAAAAATTACACTAATGTTGATCATTTATCCGGCTGCTCACTATACAAATGGATATCTATAGAAGATGGTGGGCAGAATCGGAAGAGTAGGTGGTGTTATTTTTGTTCATCTCACACCCTCACCCATGAAGGGTACAGGAAGGTAGAGCCAATACAGATCTGACCTTTGGAAATATTATGCATAAGGTGAATTCGTTTAGACTTAAAATCATGTTTTCGTGCTTTCGTGATTTCTTTTTAATAACTCATATTCTCATTCTTTTAATTATGTTAAAGATTTTAAATCCACTTACCACAAAGTTCCAGATCTTAACATATGCATATGAAGCACTAATGCTTTTCCTATCACACAAAAATTAGTTTTCTCTGGAACGGTGATAGGTCAGTGAATAAACCAGAAGCAGGGTTATATGACATGAAGATAATATCCAAAATTTTAAATAAGAAAAACAATTAAAAAAATAGAAAGGGCAAAACATGAAGATAATATTCAAAAGAACAAGAAGTCAAGAACCCAACACATAAGAGTACTGTTGTAGAATAGAGTACCTTATTTACAAGCAAGTTTACTTATTCTCTGTACATCTCCGTCAAGTCCACAATATCCTAACGCAGTTCTTCAAGATACATAAAACAATTTTATAAGAAAAGCTATAGTGAGACATGCGAATGAAGTATAATCCACGGTTTGAATACTTATATCCGTATAGGTATGCAAAAGAGTCGGTTACCACCGCTTATGTCTCACTAAGAGGTCTCTTCATTGACATTGTAAAACCTAATTGACCTTTTTTTCCTTTTCTTTCCAAATAAACAAGCCGACAAAACTCATTTAATCAAACATGACGAAGTACCTCAGATCAAAGCATTCTTACCAAAGACTTTTAAAACAAATTTGAAGTAATCAGACTACTCACCTCCTCATCACGCCACCCATTAATTCCAGAGAGTCGCCAAATGCCTCCATCTTAATGCTTCCATTCAAATTCAGATTCCGTGACAAAGATGGAAACTTCTCCTTAACTTCACAAGACTACAAGCAATAGAGTTAATCAAAAGAAAAGTATAATGAGATAAACAATTTGATATGATTATTGAAGTTCACCGCTCATTATTTTAACCAACTCCTCAAAGAAGCGAGTCCCTTGATGGATTCCATGGTTGCTGGAGTAACATCTATATAATACTCAATAAGAAGCAAAAAGATAAGTAAAAGAAAGAAAAAGCAGAAAGAGTAACCAATCAAAAGCAAAGGAGAGAGGCAAAAGATGCTCTACAAAGATCAAAAGGAAATATAAATGCACATATGAATTAAGATTAGATAAGACAATGATCTAGGAATATTCCATGTTCCATAGTCCATACTTCAATCGAGACATATAAGATGCAAGTTCGCCTCCTTTTGACGAAGGGAAGCGCCAAAAGCATTTGGTCTCATGCTTCTCATATAGTAAGGATTCATGATCGGCTCTCTAGGATTTCTCCCGCAGAAAGTAACTTTCCTCCATGCCGCCAAGTCGCTAGCACTCGAGAGTCTGCTGGCAGTCAAATTTCCCCGCAGTAATTTAAAGATTCTTGATGTATGAAATTTGGTTTGAAAGTCCCGCAGTAATGGAAGACATGGTAATATATCACCCGTCAAGGCATAAGCGAGAACATCAAGTACATGTCCTTGATGTATGAAATCTTTGAAAGTCCTTCATAAAATTTCACCACTTTATGATAATAAGGAGCATAATCTTTATCCGTGTCCTTGTGAGAACGTATAGTTTCGCATAAATTTCTCGATACAATCTGCGAAAATATTAAACAAGAACTCAGCCAAAGACTAACCAATAAATATATGAAATTTTATGTATGTTATGTATGTATTTTGCAAATTTTATTTAGATAAAAGAAAAAAAAATCCTTGAACATTGTGGTTCTTAGAGACATTTTGTTAAACAGCTTTAAGCCAATGTTAATTTAAAACAATGAAACTTCTAGCCTTCAAGTGATGTATTATTAATTAGTGATTAATCATTCCACCAGGACTGGAAAAATATATTCCTCAACAAAATACAAGAAAAATAGAAATATCAAAAAAACTTGAAAACATAAGGAATGTAATTTTAGAATTGATGTTACATTACAAAAGCACCAAAACGTTCTCTTTTTTCCAAAGATTTTTCGGCATTCCTTATTAGTTCTTGAGAATTTATTTTCTTCAACCTACTAATTTAAGATTCTTTCTATAATAAGGTACTAATTTAAGAAACAAAATGCCAAGATCATGAACCATCAACTAAGTATAATAGATTCTCTAATGAAATTATGGAATTTGGGAGTAAAAATCTATAATGATACCCATTCATAAATTATTAAGGAGAAAAAAAAATAAAAATGAGCCAGTACACAGAAGGCAAGAAAGAAAAAGATCTTGTAATGGGACTAAAGCTTTAGTACGCAGGTCTCCATATATAAGGTAAATATATATATAACATTCACTCATTTATCAACACCTATTTTTTACTTAAAAGTTATTGCTAAAACTATATGTCACTTAACACAGAGTAAACTCACTTAACTAAAAGTTTCTTGCATATGTTAATCAATGTCAAATCTATTAAAACAACATAGTTAATGCCATAATGATATCAAATTGATTTGTTGGAATCTAACCTAGATTCTTTAATAGAATCCAATTCCAAAGATTCCCATCTTCGATCCCGATTATTGCCATTACCCGGCCGATATAGACATGCAAACTCTTCCAAAGGATCCTAGTTATTACCATACTTGCTTTTAAAATCTCCCATGTCAAGAAATGCAAAAAATAAAGACACCAACACTTTTAACAAAAAAGTTAAGCTAAATTCTCCCATGTCCAAAAAATGCGTAAAAAATAATGCACCAAAACTTCTAACCCAAAATAAAGTTGGTCAACATTTCTTCTTGATCTTTTACCCAAAAAATTAAAAACAGCCTCAGAAACCAAAAAATTAAAAAATAATCCAACTCGACAACGACGATAATCGAAAATGGCCACAATACCAACAATGAATCCGAAATAGCCCAAACAATCCAAAACCTACTTGAGTAAGTACTAAACTACATATAATCTGATCCCCAACATTAAAAATAACTAACAAAAAAATAAAAAAAATGACCAAATTAATCAATACTTAAAAGCTTAGATTTCAAAATTTTCCCAAAAAAGTGCCTAGCCATAAGTCTCCCAAGAACCAGCTGCTAAAATTTTTTTAATAAAAATAATGAACACCACAAAACCTAATTCGAACCACCCCGAAGAAAGTATCAGAAGACTGAAAGCAGAATTAAAAAATGCCAAGATTCTCAATTTTAATCTTAACCCCTAATTTTAGAGGCTCAGCACATACACAAACTAATAGAAAAACTAAACCAAAACCCTAATTAGAATGTGAAAAATTCCCAGCACTCCAAACTTTCCCATCAAAAACACAGAAGCGATGTTAATTTAAGAAGCAGAACAATAAAATTAATTACCAATTCTGAACCGCAAAAGTCCACCATAGAAGACGACGAATCGCAATCACTATGAAAATACCATCTTCAGGAGATAATTTTATGGGTTTTGCCAAGTATCTCTACCACAAAAAATTTGATAATATTAGAATAGTGCTTCTGCTAGACGCCTAAACAGAACTAGGAAATTTACCAGAATAAAACTAAGTTGAGCATAAAAAAATAGAGCACCATCTATACCATGTTACCAACATGACCTGACAACACAGATTACACTTGTAATTAATCGGAAAGCAACTAAGACGTTTATGTAAAGCATGTCAAGGTTGTGGCATTCATTTCTATCAAGCTAACATAAAGTTGAATCTAAGTTAAGACATTCGTACCAAGTTACCAACAGGATCAGACAACACAAACTACGCTCATAATTTATCAGAAAACAACTAAAACTGTGTATGTAAGAAGACCCAAGTTGTGGCATTCATTACTATCACGCTAACATAAAACTGAATCTAAATTTAAGCATCAAAACCCAACTAAAACTAAATCTAAGTTTAACCAAAAACTACTTTTTTGATATATCCTAAAATAAGAGTCCTTTTTGAAATGTCAAATTATTGATCCAGATGACTTCCTAATATACCACCGTAATACTTGCATTGATAGGGGACTTTTATCGATACTCATTCCTCACAGCATCATCAAGTACCAACATTAATTATTGAGCAAAACAATATAGAAAACCCACAAAACAAACACAAAAAATTGCCACATTTAGGCAATAAATCATCAATCAAAAATGTGAAATACCATATAAAGCTAAAGCGAATAAGATCAATACCAGCAGCATCAGCTGGAGCTCATCATCTCTACCAACGCGTAATTCAAAAGGCCCTTCAACCTCAAACGCATCCAGTACAACCTTTGAGCTTACTTCATTCACCAAACTCTCAAAATCTCCCCTTTTCGTAAATTTCCTCCATTTCAATACTTCATAATCATATAATTTGAAAACCAATTCACTCTTTCCAAATAGAAAGCTAATCTCATACCTCTACAGATTCCCATACCTGACCTTCGTCGAGTCCAAATTGGAAACCCTAACATCATTTGAATTCCACTTTTGTCTCACCGAAATGGCATCTAGCACGTCCTGAATCCAAACAATCATAAAGATGTAAAAAATTATGTGAAATCAAAAGACTTAAGTAATGGACCTTTAAGAAGAGGGAAGGTTGGGGACGAAAGTCTCCTGAAGATGGTAGTTTCATTTTTGGTCCATAGTGATTGTGATTCGCTTGCCCCATTAAATTACACAAAAAAAAAAAAATCTTCTAACAGCCCACATCTGATCAACAAAAAGTTTAATTAAAGTAAGAAGTTATCATTAAACACCTCGTGATATGTTTCTGCTAATACCTCATGATATCATTAAAGTTTTATGATGAATGACTGATTTAATCTAGGACTTACCACCAATATTACACTTACACGCCACTGTCGAAGAGTTGGATTTCTCTCTCTTGGAGTTCTTCTTCTCCACCACAAACTTCCTCACTCAAAGTTTGTTTTGAGACGACAGTGAGGCAACGGGGTTAGGGTTTTTCGGGACTAATTTTGGGTCTGTCACATGGGTGACTGTTTCGGAGCTCTGGATCGTACATTAGGGGCTGGGTATGAGTGATTTGGAGATGAAATTAGGGCAGGGTATCAGATATAAGAGATTTAGGGGAGTTGAGAGGGATGGAGTTGTTTGGGGGATCAAGTTGGCATCTGTAAGAACAAAGAGAGACACGGAGTGTTTGACGTAAGACTCTGGATGGGACATTTGTCTATTTTCTCTCTCTGCTCTCTTTTATATTATAGATATATATAATTATTGTTGGACATATCCGATGAGCCTAGATTTTATATCCGGTGCATTTATTGCTTATATATATATATATATATATATGTACATTTCATCCGAGCCTAGAGTTTACTTGAGGCCTTTTACTACTTTATTTACATTTAGTCCTCTTTGAGTTTACTTCGTGGGCTATTATCGCCTTTATTTGCTTTATTTACATTTAGTCCCTTTGAGTTTACTTATATGTTGATTGATATTTATTGCTTTTACTTACATTTCTCGATCCCCATAGTAGTCGCTTGGGTGGTTGATCATGTCCATATATATATATATATATATATATATATATATATATATATATATATATATATATATATATATATATATATATATATATATTACCGCTTTTATATATTTACATTTCTCGATCCCCATGGACTTGCTTCGTGGTGGTTGATCATGTCTCGTATATATATATTTACTGACTTTATATATATAATCTGCCATCGCTTCCATATACAAACTGCAGATCATGTGAGCCTAGGAATCATGTGATCACAGATTCATTCTCATCAATCTAGATTCGATTTCGTGATGGACATTTTCACCGTAAGTACTTGTACATTATTTATAGTGTCTGAATTTCCTTGGATGGTTGTCATGCCCAAAAGGAGTTCCAAGATCACAGTATATTATTTTCTCAAGATGCCTCAGATCTCAAAATAAAAGCAAACAAGCCGAACATAATAATAATAAAATGGAAGTATGAAAAGGTCTCAATTCCTAATGAGCACAGGGTTTGAAAAACCTCTTTTACAAAACTTCATTGCTATATCTTGGTTAAAACTGAATTTTTCTATAAATTCAAACCTTGGGTATATAGGTGCGAACGAGGCCTCGCACTACTTTCAAATAATTGCACATTGACTCTCTCTCTCTCACACACACACACATTTATATAACAATTTCTTTGAGAAGTGGCGGTCACCGTGGCAACACATTTGTCGAGGGGTGCCTAACACCTTCCCTCCGCATAATGAAGCCCCTGAACCCTAATGAATCTCAGTTTAATAAACCCGTTTAGCAGTGTTACATCATTGGGTCAATGTGCAAACCTTTTCGGTTACATTGGTGCAACCAGTTAAAAACATCAACTGGCGACTCTTAAAGTCAAATCGTCAACATTACACATGTCGGACCTTTTTCACTTGTTTTTTCAAACAAATCTCACATTAACATGAGAACACCAAAGAACATGTAACGAAAAGGGACACTAAAAATCCCGACGTCGACAGGTGGCGACTCTGTTGGGGACTCCAGTAAGAGGGCTTAAGCCACTATTACAAGCTTTTTAAAACTGTTATATGCTTGTGCGTGAATGTTGCATTTACATTTATGATGAATGTGTACTAATGCATCTTACTTACTGCACTGCTAAATATCTATCTGTGATATTAGTGCTTCGCACATGTCATCATTTTGCATAAATGGTGAGACACGATGTATGTGAATGTATGTTGTGTGGTTCCTCCACCAGGAGGCTATCTTGTCGGTGTTTGATTACTGGACTCGTAGGAAGACTAATTCCAACGAGGCCTAGGAAAGGCACCACCCAGATTCGCTCCAGTTGAAAGACCGGATTAACTTCCCGTCAAATAGATTGCGATGATCTAGGAACCTTCATGCCAAAAAGCCGCGAGAGTAACCTAAGATAGGTCAATCTTTGATCAACCAAATGCGGAGGAAAGTCTTTTCATGCTTTCCATTTTCAATTACTTGTAAAAGCATTTACTTGTAATTTTATTCCATCATCATTTATATGTAATGGAAAATATAAAGAATATATGTGCATACATGACATGTTATCAATTAACAACCGTTTTTGCAAGACCATATTCCTAAAACGGGCACATCATGATAACATTTACATTATCCCTAAGACTAAACTATACAAGTTTTTTGTAGGGAAATCACTGGGCATGTTACCCGCTCAAAATCCAAAAAGGCCACGAGCCTACAACCAATTATGTCTTCTTCTGACCAGTCTAAAATTGTTTCCCGAGAAGAATTTGACGGATTGAGTAAACAAATCACAGACTTGGTTGTTGTGCTGAAAGAATTGCATCAGTCTACTGATGGTACAAAGATACCTACACATACAGAATCCTCTACACAAGGGGGAGCCGAAGGTTTGGAAAAAACAATTCCAGAACCTCAGTTGGATACGACAAACAAAGACCCTAAACACACCCATCTCAAAGGAGATCCAGACACCGGTGATATCAGGAAGAAGGTCCTTCAAATGGAGGAAACTATCCATGTTCTCAAAGGGATTGGAAAACATGGAAGTGTCTCATATACTAACCTTTGCATATTCCCTGGTGTTCATTATCCAGAGAAATTCAAAACCCCTGATTTTGAAAAGCATGACGGATTAGAGGATCCTTATACACATTTGAAAGTATTCATTGGAGAACTTGGATCTTATGCAGAAAATGAAAAGCTCAGAATGCAGCTATTCCAGAAGAGTCTGACTAGAGAAGCCCATTCATGGTATACCAGATTAGACAACTCCAAGATCCATAGCTGGGAAGAGCTAGCTCACGCCTTCCTCACTCAATACAGTTTTCAATCTCAAATGGCTCCTGACTGATACCAAATTACCAAGGTCAAGAAAAAGTCTAATGAGTCATTTAGAGAGTATGTTAAAAGGTGGAGGCGCCTTGCTGCTCAAGTTATTCCTTCCATGAAAGAATCAGAAATGGTCATGACTTTCATAGATGTACAGGAAGCTCCTTTCTATGAGAGAGTTCTAGCTGGTATTGGCAAACCATTTTCTGAAATGATCAAACATGGAGAGATGGCTGAGATGGGATTGAAGTCTGGTAAGATTCAAGACCTAGCTGCTCTTAAAGTTGTTGCTGAGCACATCCAATCCGGATCTTATGGAAACAAACCCCGGAGGGTCCATAAAAAGAAAGAGGAGGATGTTTCCTTGATACTACAAGGTCAGAAAGGCAGTCAAAACATGCCTATACAGAGGAGAAACTACTCCCCTTTCCAAGCATAGTCTTCAAACCCTCCATTGCCTAAAAGTGGAGAAGCAAAGCGACTTCAAACGTTCACACCCTTAGGGGACTCGCTCGAGAATATTCTTACTCTTCTGACTATTCAGAAGAAAATCACACGTCTTCTTCCACTAGCCAACCCTAATGTGAGGGGTTTTAATGCTACTCGGAAGTGTGCTTATCATGCTGGAGCACCTAGTCATGATACTCAAGATTGTTGGGCCTTGAAACATAAGATCCAAGACTTGATAGACAATGGTGAGATTGTAGTCACCAAACTAGATCAACCTCATGTACAAGACAACCCTCTTCCTCAACACAAAGAAGAAGATGTAAACATGATCAGTTGGAGCACTGGGCAAAATTCCAGTTTTAATGGCAAGCCATCTCAGACCATCAAAGATGGTGTTAATAGATGGGATTATGTAAAGTTCCAGTTTACTATAGAACGAAAGACGAAAGCTCTTTGCAAACAAATTAAACAATTGGCAGAACTGGTGACCCATCAGCATCAAGTCACACGCCAATTAATCAGGCAGGAGCATGCCTATCTCCTTCTATTTGTTATGAATGCTCCACCCTCACCTTTAGAAAGCGAAGCTATGGAGGATAAGGTTATAAAAAGAGCAAATGCTAAAGCCCGTTGGAATTTTGCCAATCAGAGGGAGTTCACCTATCTGGGCCAACCTATGGAGGAAATATTTCAAATGCTGATCAATGAAGGAAGAATTACATCCCTTCTACCTCCAATCAATCCCCGTGCAGAACGGTTCAACTCCGATGGAGTGTGTCAATATCATTCCTATTCTCGTGGTCACAGCACAGACGAATTCTGGGCACTCCGCCACCTCATTCAAAATCTTATTGATAGCGGTGTCCTGCAAATGGCAGATGATAACATTGTGTAACTTGAATGTGGAGTGCATGTCCTACTAAATGGAAAGGATCAGTAGCAGTTATATACAACGAGGATGATAAGACTGTCAAAGCATTTCCCATTCAAGCAATTCAACTCAAAGTAGCTGACAATCCTTTGAAAGTGGCCGCACCCGAGCCAATTTCTTTACCTTTCAGACCACAATATCCTGTTGTCAACTTACACAAAGCTCCATGGAATTATGGAGAAGCTGAAGGATCCACATCTCATACTACTGCTACAGTATCGAAGGATAATCCACTGTATCTTCCTCAAAGGTTTATCAAGCCTACCCTCAAAGCAAAGGGGAAGATTCCCATGGAGAAGATTGAAAAATTTCTCCGCACTATGGGCCATAATGAAGCCAAAGTGGTTCTAAGCTTAAGAGAAGCTCTACATCAGATATCAATCCTGGACTTGGTTTTCTCTTCCGAAGATCACCGGAAGATTTTACTCAAGGTTTTGGAAGAAGCCTACTTTACCGAAATTAGTGGATGTGGAAAAATTTCAACATATGGTTGATCACATTTTCAACAACATTGTGATATCCTTCACTGATGATGATATACCTCTCGAAGGGACCAGTCATTGCAAGCCACTGCACATCGCAGTGTTATCCTCTGGGTATATGTTAGCTGGAGTGTTGATAGATGGAGGTTCATCTCTGAATATCTATCCTTATGCCACCTTGGTGAAGATGAATGTCAATCTCAAACGGATCCAAATCATCCATACGGTGATCAAAGCTTTCGATGGATCCCGGTGAAATTCCATCAGAAAGATTGAGCTGCCAATTGAGATTGGTCCAAATACATTCAATGTATCCTTCCACGTCCTCAAAATAGATTCAGGATATAACCTGCTATTGGGGAGACCATGGATACACATGGCTGGAGCTGTTCCCTCCACATTACATCAACAACTCAAGTACATTGTCAACAATATCTAAATCATTTGCCAATGTTGAAAGGAGATATCTGAATAAGGAGATCTCGCCAATTATCGCTTTTAACTCAAGTTGAGCCCGGGTTTTCATACCTTGAAGTGAGTAACATTCAATATCGACCTATTGGAGCACCACTTCCGTACTCCAAGATTTCTTCCGAGGTTATGCTTACCACTCAAGAAATGATGTCATTGGGTCATCACCGACAAGGGCTTGGGAAAAATCAACAAGGTATTAAGCACCCTATTCATGTCCAGCTTAAACCGAACAATGAGGACTAGGCTATTCTCGCCAGCTTCAAATCATAGAATCCGCTTAAACACAAGTCGGTTCTCAAACTTTTTGCCACACTAATACGATGTTTTCCATCTACACCTCATGAAATGACATAATCTCCAAGCTTAAAGGTGCCAAAGACATGTTACGACTATGTTGTTTCCCAAACCAAATTACCATTCAAAGAAAAAGAGGTGCTAATTCCCGATCCCGGAAGTGGAAGAAAGGGAACGAAAATGCAAATATGACATCACTTTGATGATGTCCCAAGATACGTCATTGTTCATGATGAACATACAAACCGATATACCCTGCATTTATGATTGCCCGGATATCATGGTTATCATTCGGGAGAAGGAGGCAATGATGACCCTCTATCACTACAAATCCATCGTGACTTTGCCGCTTTAATAATTGGAGCAAAGACTCCATGCATTGGTCGACGAGGTTAAATGGGCGTAAAATCCTCTCACCTGTAGATAACTTTTTTAATTGCTTACTTTTCTATACAAGATTAAGCGATATTTTATCAAGACATGCTAACATTTTGTATGATTAAATAGATTTATATATTAAGTGAAAGCATTTTTGATTTCAGGACTCTGAATATAGATGTGCATGTACTTGCTGGTGATATGCCTTCTCTCTACAAGGGTTGTAACTTTGATGCAAAGTTGGACTCAGACTTGATGGACATACAAGAGAACATTAAGACACCTCAGGAGATTATGGAATGGGTCACAGATAAGCCTAAACCTAACCTTGACCAAACCACTTCTTTCAATCTTGGAACCTTAGAAAACCTTAAGCTAATCCAGATTGGTTCAGACCTCACTCCAAACCAACGGAATGACATGGTTGCACTATTAACCAATTCCAAGATGTGTTTGCATGGTCTCATGAAGACATGGTGGGTTTGTCCACTGACATTATTCTTCATCACCTTCCCATTAAAGAAGGATTCAAGCCAGTTAGGCAGAAGCTCAGGCGATTGAAACCTGAGTGGAGTTTAAAAGTCAAAGAAGAAATTGTGAAACAATTTCAAGCTGGCATTATCATGGTGTCTACATATCCGGAGTGGTTATCCAACATTGTTCCCGTGCCTAAACCTGGAAGAAAGGTGTGAGTTTGTGTGGATTACTGGGATTTGAATAAAGATTACCTTAAAGATAGCTTTCTCGTGCCCTTTATCCACATCCTTATTGACAATACTGTGCAATACGTCATGTACTCCTTTGCGGATTGCTTTGCGGGGTATCATTAGATTATGGTCGCTGAGGAAGACCATGAGAAAACTGCTTTCATCACGCCTTGGGGAACCTTTTGCTATAGACGGTTGTCATTCAGCCTCATCAATGCCGGGGTAACCTACCAGCGAGCTATGATGGCTCTTTTCCATAATTTAATGCATAAAGAGATAGAGATCTACGTGGATGACATCATTGTCTAATCCCGAAAGGAGGAAGACCACTTAGACCATCTAAGAAAGCTATTCAACATGTTGCGTAAGTACAACTTGAAGTTGAATCCAGCCAAGTGCGCCTTTGGTGTTAAATCAGGCAAGTTGCTAGGTTTCTAGTCGACCCACAAAGGATTAAACCGGATCCTACCAAAATCCGAGGCCATCAAGGAAATACACATTCCTCGATGCAGAAGAGAAAAATCTGGGATTTTTGGGAAGAATCAACTTCATTAGTAGATTTATCTCTCAACTCACAGCAACCTGTGAGCCCATCTTCAAGCTATTAAGGAAGAACTCCTCCATGAAATGGAATGATGAGTGCCAGAAAGCCTTCCTTGCTATTAAAGAGCAGTTGGTTAATGCTCCTATTTTGGTACCTCCCAGGGGTGATGTTCCCCTATTTATGTACTTGTCCATTAATGACAATGCCATGGGCTGCATGTTGGGGCAAAAAGACGATAGAGGCCAAGAACGAGCTATCTATTACCTCAGTAAAAGATTCAGCACCAGTGAACTTAAATACACTCTGATTGAGAAGACTTGTTGTGCTTTGGCATGGGCTTCCATGAGATTAAAGCATTATCTTCATGGTCACACAACCCATCTTATATCCCGCGTGGATCCTCTCAAATATATGTTCAGTAGGCCCATACTGAATTGTCGACTATCCAGATGGCAGTTGATCCTATAATAATTTAACATCATCTACGTGACGCAAAAGTCTGTCAATGGTCAAGGAATTGCGGATCAACTGGTTGTCGCACCTACAGGGGCCTACACACCCTTAGAAACATATTTCCCCGATGAAGGGGTAATGACAGTTCAGCAACACCATCAGTACGATGCATGCCAGACATGGAAAATATATTTTGATGGAGTCATTAATGCGAAAGGCTCGGAGCCGGAGCGCTTTTAATGTCCATCTGAAGTGCAGATCCTCCGTCATCACAAATTGTAGTTTGTCGGCAAGACCAACAACACACCGAAAATGAAGGTCAGATCATGGGCTAAAACTTTCCCGTTCAATGGGCATCATGCGGTTAACTGTCTTTGGGGATCCCGAATTGATGATCAAACAATCCACGGGAATCTATCAAACTAAAGAATTACATTTGATGCCTTACCATCGACAAGTTTTACATATGGCTTTGGAGTTCGAAGAAATCTCCTTTCTACACATTCCTCGTAATAGGAATGATTTTGATGATGTATTAGCAACGTTGGCCTCCTTGGTTCACATACCTGACAAGGAAAACATGCCAAGCATCACATTTGATATGCAAAAGGCCCCAGCTTATGGGAACTATGTTGGAGAAGTATCGGATAAGCTACCTCCCATCCACAACCCTTGGTATCATTATATCAAGGAGTATTTGCGAGATGGATCTACACCCGCTGAGGCGAGCCTAACTGAAAAGAGGTGGATCCATGGACTTGCTATGAAATTCTACCTGAGCGGAGATACACTCTATAAAAGAGATGCAGGATTAGGTCTCCTCAGATGTCTGGACAAAGACCAAGCTCAGAGGCTCATGGATGAGATCCATGGTGGAGTATGTGGCCCACACATGAACGGCCCCTTACTTGTCAAGAAAATTCTCAGAACAGGGCATTATTGGCTTACGCTCAAAGCTGACTATGATGATCATGTCAAGAGATGATATCAATGCCAGATTCATGGGAATGCCATCCACGCCCCTCCAAGGGAAATCAACACTATGAGTTTGCCCTGGCCCTTCTCAATGTGGGGGATGGACGTGATCTGGCCCATCGAGCCCAAAGCCAGTAATGGACATCAATTCATATTCACCATGATCGACTACTTCACCAAGTGGGTAGAAGCAGCCTCTTTCCCAAGGGTTACCAAAGAAGTCATCATTGCTTTCATCAGAAACAATATCGTATGTCGATATGGACAACCAGAGGTCATTGTGTCAGACAATGCTAAGAACCTCAACAACAAGATGATGGAGGAGTTATGCAGTAAATTCCACATCAAACACCTTAACTCCGTCATCTACCATCCAAAGATGAATGGTGCTGTTGAAGCGGCTAATAAAAATATCAAGAAGATCATGCAGAAAATGTCCGCCAATCACAAAGGGTGGCCTGACCTCTTTCCTCCGACTTTATTAGCCTATAGAACTTCTATGCGTACTTCCACTGGGGCAACCCCCAACTCGTTAGCCTATGGGATGGAAGTAGTGCTCCCCATAGAAGTGGAAATGGAATCCCTCAGAGTATTGATGGATGCTCAGTTGGACGAAGACCAATGGGTACAAGATAGGTATCACCAATTGTCTCTGATAGACGAAAGGCGAACCGTAGCAATCTTCCAGGATCAGTTATATCAACAAAGGATCGCACGATCTTACAACAAAAAAGTCCAGCTATGACCCTGGGAAGGCCCATTTGTTGTCAAAGGAGGTATTGACAGGAGGTGCTCTCAGACTACAGGAAATGGATGGCGATGAATTTCCATAGCTTACCAATTTAGACACCATGAAACGATACCATGTCTGAAGTTACCAACAAGCAAACATCCTGGTATTGATCATCCAATCACCAATCATTCCGATTTTGAACCCTATCTTTTTACAAACTCTTTTGCCCCTCAGGGAAACATACACTTCAAACCAGCAGCCTGGTGTCACCTCATTTCAAACCTTTCCTACAATTTCGATTATCCTGAAGACGGGATTGAACCTTTCACACCTGCAGTTTATCCTCAAGACGGATTAAACTTTTCTCACGCTTGCAGTTTGTCCTGAAGACGGATCAAACTTTTTCCACACTACAGCTTTGTCCCCATTATGGGATCAAACTTTCTTCTCTCGCATGATAGCCTCGCATACATGGATTCACACTTCTCTTTGGCTGTAATTCGTCCTAAGGGGCAAACTACATCGACCTGATCTCCCTGACACACAGAAGTATGTAGGCAACCATATTCTATATGGCCCAGTCGCAATAAAAAAAACAAAAACATTTCTTCCCTTTCTCTATAAAAATAAAAACAACAAAAACATTTCTACACCTCTCTGTCTTTTCACATTCAGCGTTGAACCTCTTACACCAGGTTCGAACTACGCAGACTTGATCTCCTCTTTAATAAGAGTACGTAAGCAGCCAATTATGGTTGAGTATAACCCCTACTAGATAAAAAAATCTTTGTCACACGGTACTGGGATCAACTTTCAAACCACCACATTTCATCGGCTTCAGACCAAGGGGATAGAAATACCCAACCTCTCCTCACTAATAGGAGATTCAGTGACCATCTAAGTTACGGCTGTGCCTCAAAGTGCAACACCAATCCATAAGAGATGGAATTAACTAGGCTTCTCATAAATAGAAGTACTGGCGACCATCTGTGGTGCGATCAATCTCAGAGAGGAAAAGCCATATTCCTCTCCACATTCCATACAGAAACCAGTCCCAAGACACCAAAGATGGTAGGGATTCATACAGATCAATGATCCGTTCTGAGAGATCCTGCGATGGCTCAATGTCCACATGTCAAGGATAAGTTTAGAATGCATCAAGATCACAAGGCCCTGAAGAAACAGGCAAATATCAAGCAAGTATCAAGGCATAACTAAAAGGGAAGTAAATCAAAATATATTTCCTTGCCATATATACTACTGTTTGATATATACATCTATGTTGTACATGACAAGATGGCTAAGCTAGTCTATGCAGGAAAATACAAAGCTATCTACGTATCTGTGTGTATGCGGACTATCAGATCTAACATAGCATCCCTCTCTGAAGACGGAGGTAACGCTACAAGCTCCTACCCAATGGTATCTACATGAGCTAGCAGATCAGAGGCTAACTGCACGGTAGCATAATGCTCATCAATATAAGCACTCATGTCGGTAAGAGTAACAATCATCTGGGATCTCACTAAAGTATTGTCTGCAATGGCCACATCCCTAGTAGATAGGGCGGCATCCTGCTCCACGATCAATGCATCCCTAGCTGATCTAGCCTCATCCCTCTCTAATAAAGCGGCATCTCTCCCATCAAGAGCTATCAACATCGTGGCCCTAGCCTGATCTCTATCATAGGTCATCAGATGTAAGCTCTACTCCAAATCTTCGTGGTCGAATCTTTGAGTAACAGATTGCACTTTTCGGGTGGGAGAATCCATCACAAATGTCGTGACCAAATGATCAAGTCCTCATCGATGGGAATGTCGGCCTCCATAGGCTCCTCATCGTCGTAATCAATACCACCTTCGTGGATACTACCATAGTCGATCTGGATCTCTGTCTCCATCCATGTTTGAATACTCTGCGAATAACTTGGGATTGATTGATAGAAAACTCAGCTAGCTCTCACTGATCCCAACAAGCATACAACCTGGATCTATCCGCTGGTGATAAATGGGGAGAAGCAAACGAATAATCAATCACGCCCCCTCATATGGGTGGAAATCCTGGCGGGTCAAACTGACACATCACGGCCAGTGGGTGATAGGTGATCATCCCTCTCAAACCTGTTAGAGGTAGATAATCCATGCCCGGAGCATGAGTAATGAAGCTGTAGGGTGAGCTAAGCCCTATACACGGTAATATAGTGAATGGATCTCAATCCTCGCCAAAGTGACCAAGATGCAAAGATCTCAGTACACTCGTGTAGGCGTTTGGAAGGAGTACGACATCGCTATATCATGGGTGAAACAATATCCATACCGTCTGAATGTGCCATTCGGTCCCAAGTGTGATATAAACCACACGTACAGCATGACCGAGCTGCCTATGAACACTCCTGCCGAATAAGTGCCGCAATATGTGACCGACCTGAGAGTCTCTACCAAAATCATTGGTAGGATGGTGTGACCCTCCCTGAGAGCTCTCACTATCATAATGACGCCGATGTCCAACTTATCCATGTACCGTGGCATGTAGACGTATGATAATACGCACAGTAGCAGTACATCCACTCTAGCTAAATGCCATTGATCCTCCGATGTGGTGAAATCCCCGGAATGCCGTGCATAACTATCTTCAGAGCCAAATCTGTCAAACATAAAACACTAGGATATCACGTGGCCAGATGTAATCTCATCCTGTACCACCCTATGCCTCAAACCAGTGAGGGTCATAAACTGTCTACTCATGTCTTTAGTCGTCATATGCACGCAAGGTTTGTCCAGCAGTAGCATCATCAATCGTGCATACTCCTCCAGAGTAGGAGTCAACTCTCGGGTCCCAAATCAGAAAACCTGTCAGTCCGGTACCCAGTGCTCTAGCATACAATCTATGAACTATGTGGGTACCTAAAACATCAACAAGGTCATAGTGTGCTGCACAAAATGATCTACAGTCACCCTGTCTGGTGTTGACATACTATCATACCATGAGCGCATACCAGATGCCACCAAAAATGGTGGGGTAAGATCAATACGGCTAACTATCAAAGAAGACATCTGTACGGGCCGTGTCATAAAACCATCCAGGGGTCAATGCTGAATATCTCTGGATATACATACATATGCATAACATAACAACATGCATGATACAATAGATGGCAATATGATATAGGGAATGGAAACTATACATACATTCCTAAGTATATCATCATCTAATACATCTCTATACAGCCAAAATACAGGGAAAATGGGGCGAAGCTACCCAACATCTCAACAGAGGCCTATCAAAAGATATAACGAGAATGGGGCGAAGCTACCCAACAGCTAACAGAGGCCTATCAAAAGAGATAACAAGAAATATACATCAGAAGAAGTCAATGGTGTCGATGTCCACATCATAAATCTTGTCCACCTGATGTAACTCCTCCTAAGTCACTGGATCTCTATCTACATGGATGTCAGGCCTACACAAGGGAGGATCTACACCGAAAAAGCCATATGAGTCACTCCGAGGGCCAAAGACCAGAAAGCTGGAAGGATCAAAAGTATCTGCCTCAATGATCTCTACCCAAATGCTTGGATAAAGAAATGTGCCTTATCCAACTATCGGTCAAGCTTATCAATCATGTCACATGAGTCCTGATCTGGGACACGGGCTAGCTAATCCGTCTATCATCATGATCCTGGAACCATATCCCCATAAAGCTGTGGTGGCGTGGTCCGAGCTCCAATGGTACGAGAGAACCAACAATTCTGGAACATCTCTTGAGTATATGGGCCCTCTGATAATTTGTAACTGTCAATCCCCAACAACGGGATATCATTGACGGGTGACTGCAAAACAAGCCAATAACGCCTAGCGGAGGGAAAGATCGAAGATGCTGAATCTCTCCCGTAGTGCTCCCCGATAAAGACGCCTCTCTAAATAGAGCTCCCATCCTCCATCCGTGAAGAGAGGAATCTCGCAGTGGACATAACGTACTCAACTCCAAATGGGTATCCGCTCATCAAACCCAACACTCAAATGTTCCCGTAATAGGGAACCCATGTGATGACATCCATTGTCAACAACTCCAAATGTGAGCGGTGAATGGGTGAAACCCTCAGCAACAAGGACCTCCGCCAGTATAGAATGATGTCATCTCCGTCCTCGTGGATAGGTATCTAAACCTAACATGCTCACAGGACACAATCATGGAAGCCTCTCATAGGCCCAAAACTGCCAACACTTAGCAAACATCTGCTGTCAATCAATGCTCTTAACCTGTACATGGGAAAAGACAAGAGAAATACTCACCAGCAGAAACGGGTAAAATCCTAACCAAGCCTCGGGCAAGCCCTTCGATTGCATGCTCATTCCCCTGAGGAAGTAGGCAAAGGTGTAGGAACCCCAATCATAATCTCCTATACAGTCCACGTGTCGAGTGGCGCTGATCAAAACGAAGGACATCGTAGAAGAGTTATCTCTGTATGAAGCGACCCAATGATCATTAGAACAATCGTCAAGAATGCGATCCTGACTCTCACATCATCGGTATAGGCTCACTCAATAGCTCGCTTACATAGCATCTACACTCAAAGGACTCATACGCATAGCCCCGCCTCAAATACGCCTCACGGCCTTTCAACTCCTAATAAGGATCTGACGGCAGTAGGGGTAATATCCGACGTGCAAGGCACTGGATCCCCTCCAAACTCTATACCTGTGATAAATCGCTAATCCATCGGTGTCATCATCACCTCACAGTCCAATAAATGGAGTGACTAAGTCTGGTAAAACCAACGCTCAGACAATGCCCTGAGGTAACCCCAGGGACAATGACGGGGAAGAATGGAAAAGAACCTACTGAATCCCCAGCCATAGACAATCTCTCTATAGTCATCATGCAGGGCCTGATACATAGAGTGGATGCTGAACCAGTTCCCTCGAGGCTGTATAAAGTCGGGAACCTACATCAAATGCAGATCAACATCAGAATCCTTTACTCCTCGTCAATAAGAAACAAGGAAGATTAAAATCTAACTTCATACCTCATTTGCATGCATGTATACTGAAGGATGCCAACTCAAGTCACCCAGAAGATCTGGGTTCGCCACTTGAATTCCTGGCAACTCCCTACGGGTAACACATGCAGCAGGAGCAGGAACCTCAATTGGTACATCCTCCCCTCGTCCTTGACATCTAGCACTTCAACCCGGAGATGTACTAGGATGAATGAAACTGATGTCCAACAACTCTTGTAGTTGGACCTTTAACTCCTGAAGTTCAATAGGAGCCATTCGATATGGGGTTTGAGAAATGGGCTTTGTACCAGGTTCAAAATCAATAAAGAATTCAACTTCACGTTCTGGGGTTAGACCGGGAAGTTCTTCAGGAAATACATCAGGAAAGTCAATAACAATAAGAATATTATTCAAATTTGACATGTCTTTATTCAAATCCATAACATGGGCTAAGAAAGCTTGACATCCGCTTTTCAATAAATGAATAGCTTTATGATTAGATATGACAGTGATTGATTTTAACCAATTTTGGCATGATGAGTAGTTAACCAATCAATCCCTAAAATCACATCAAAAGCAAATATCTTTAAAGAGATAAGGTCAACAGGTAAGGTGATGGTGCCAACTTGAATCAAATAAGATTTATAAACAGTAGATGTGATGAAAGTTTCTCCTAACGAAGTTTCCACAGATAGGTCAAAGTCTAATTTATCCGGAGTCAAGTTTAAACGTTGAGCACAAGCAGGAGAGATAAATGAATGGGTAATACTGCAGATCAAGTAAGGTATAAACTTCGCAAGAATTTATAAATAAATTTTACCGTGATCACCTCGTTTGGGTTCTCGCATTTTGACCATCCACAACAAACGCTTCTTCCGAGGAACCGTTGACTTTGACTTTTCTGGGACAGTCTTTTGAGTCACCGTCCCCGCTGAACTAGGTTTCGCTACCATACAATCTCGAGCGATATGTCCTTCCTTTCCACAATTATAGCATACCTTGAACTATTGTGGGCAGTTTGGACTGATATGTCCCTCTTTCCCGCATTTATAGCATATGACCGTTGGTCGTTCTCCTCCCTTAGAACCAGTTGCTGCCGGCACTGTCGTCTTCACATGGTCGTTGTTAAATCTCCTCTTTTTAAAATCTCCTCCTAACTCGCTTCTTCTATTTTCATGGCCATGATTACCACCAGAGTGGTTACCATTTTTGTACGTCTTTTTCTTTCTCCGCTGGATATCGTTGTTTTGTTGATCGCTATCTCCTAGATGATCCTGATTGTGGTCCTCGGTTGACCGTGCTGCATTATCTCGCTCTAATAATTGAGCCTGTTTTTAAACATCTCAATAAAGAGAAAATTTATGAGAAATGAGATATTGTCGTATGTCGGTTTCAAACCTCTCGTAAACATCCGCGTCATACGCTCCTCATTCTCCACCAAATGAGGTGCAAACTTTGGATAACTCTGCAAACTTTGTCTCGTCTCGAGACACCGTCATGTTGTTTTGTTCTAATCGATGAACTCCCCAAAATAGGTATACATCACCCATTACGAGTTGTCAATACATGAATGCGAAACAACTACAACTTTATTATTACAACGGTAAAGCGTGAGTTTGAATACAAATATTATCTTCAGACAATATCTATACTCAAATAAATCCTCATCACATTTATTGATACATTATTTTACAAAAATGGTGAGGACTACTAAACAACTCTCTCTAGAACCTTCATTCCATACCCAGAGCTTCGTACTACTATTTATATTCTACCTCTGAGAAGAAAAAAATGGAACAAAAAGGAAAAGGGTGAGCTCAACTAGCCCGATAAAGAATATTATGACTAAGATAATATACAACAAATTATCATTAGTCTTCAACGAGGAAAAAAAATCTAATAGAATACAATAGACAACAAGTTTTAAATCAATATTACGGTGAAATAATAATTCATTAGAAGAGTTAAGTAGAGAATGCAAACTACTATCTTACATGTATGAATTTAAAAGTTCATCGTCTATCTTTTATCCTGTAACATCAATCAATATATATACGGAATCAAATATTCATCTTTTGCTCTACGAGCGAAGATATTCATCGATTAATCATATTCATCTAAACACTGTTCATCTTTTTTACTCTGGGCCAAAGATATTCATCGAAAATCATTCATCTTTTGCTACTGGGCCAAAGATATTCAATAATATCATCATTTAAGGCGAGGATGATGAAAAATATTTTTAAAAAGCGAATCCGATTGAAACAAAATGACAAGGATTAAGGATTAAGGATTAAGTACTTTGTTTTATCCATGTCCAAAAATACCTCAAAAATAATCATAGTGGTGTAAAATTCAAGAATGATCAAAACATGGATCTGATCAAAGCTAGTATCCACAATAGATATTTTAGGCGAAAAGGAAAATTTTCATTTTTCGATGAATAGTCTTAAATATTAAGTGAATAGTGTAAATATCGTGAATGAATAGTCTTAGTATCGTGAATAATAGTAACTCAGACACCAAAAGTTCCAAATTTGATAAAAACTTGGATCAATATTTGACATAATGATATTGAAGAAATAATATCATTCTGAAAAAAAATAATATCCACTTACCTCGAAAGATCGATACTTCTAATTTGAAACAGGATATAAGCTATGACTTGAACTTGCATTGGTATATAATACTCAAAATATACTCAAAATACTCACAAGAATAAACTCGATAATATAGAGAGAAAACTTGATTTACGGTGTGATTTTCAATTCTAACCTAAGCACCTATTTATAGGAAAATGCTTAGAACACCAAAGTAGAAAATTTAATAAATTAATATTATTTATTTTTTTTATTACATCTTCCCTCTACGCATCCAAGCATCTCAATTTAGTCTCTCTACACATGTTAAAGATGCCCACCAAACACAAAAAAAAACGTTTTTCTTATTTAAATTATTTTAAACTTCCAAAAATCAATTATTTGAACTTGAACTTCAATAATTCATAATAAATAGCCCTTTTATCGGAAAATTCAAATCTTGCGAGTTTTATAGGAAATTCAATTCTCTACAACTTTGCGGAAGAAAGTTTTTCCAAATTCCAAACAAAAATGGCCAAAAAATCCACAAGCAGACGATTTTACAAAATTTATAATCAAATTTCGATCAAAAATGGGGTCCATGACACATAAAACATGCTTTAAATATTTTTGGTAACAAAAATACTCCTCCTCCATATATACTCATATATCCCACATTCATCGTAAAAATATCATCATTATTATATTATTAAAATATAATAATATATTTAAATAATTATTTTATCGAGAAAAAAGATAAAATTTCAATTTTCAACAATTGTCACATTAAAATTTTCTCCATCTATATCCACATAAAATCAATATTTTCCTCATCATATGAATCAATAATTAATTATTCACAAATAATATTACAGAATCACAATGATATTGACAACGAGGCGGTTCGAGGAAGAGGGGCTTTCAATAAAATTTCTCCTTCTTGGCGTAGCGATTAGGTGACCAAACCTCTCCTTAGAGCGAACTTTCTAGACATTGCCAATAATGTTATCTAATAATATTATTAGGATAATATGAATTATTAGCTTCGATAATGAAAAATCTTGTGTAATGACAATTATTGAAACAACAACAATATAAAATATCAACGCGACAATTATTAAATCAATAAAATAAAATCTTTGAGCGATAATTCTTAAACCATTATTGAGTAGTGCCTTCTTACGTAAGAATCAATAATTGGTGCAATCTGGTATCTTCTTGTGTTTTTTACCCATAGAGTATTTTAACGTATTATTGGTAACAACTTCTTCTGTATTATTTTTAAACAACTTATATTTATCGTTTTCTTCATCCAATAAACTTTCCGTTATGGGGCCCACACATGGGCTTTTTGTGCGTCGTCACGAATATTCCCAAAGCGATGCGAATATTCCACGACCAAGCGAATATTCCCAAACAACAATGAATATTTTATAACCACTTGCTTATTTTGAAATATTTGCGTATTTTACCCATAACTATCCACATTAATCAAATCAACCCTTACTATTTCAAAATAATAAATAGAGAAAATTAAATTTCATTAATAATAAGTTGGGGTCTTACAACCTCCCCTCCTTATGAAATTTAATCCTCGAAATTGACGTACGTACCTGGTGTTTCGAAAAGGTGAGGATACCTCGCTTTCATTTCTGTTTCCAATTCCCAGGTCATTTCCTCTATAGCATGATTCCTCCACAAAACTTTAACTTGTGGTATGACCTTTGTCGTGGGACATGCTCCTTCTATCCAAAATCTTGGCAGGTACCTCTTAAATGCGTTAAGTCTTGGCTATCTCGTCGGTTCTAACTCTATAACGTGGTTGGGTCTTTCACATATTCTGAAATGCGGATATATGAAACACATTATGAACACGAGACATACTTTCGAGAATAGCAGCGAGTCTATAGGCTACATTTCCTACTCGGTCAAGAATTTGAAATGGACCAATAAATCGTGGATTGAGCTTTCCTCTCTTCCCAAATCTTGTAACTCCCTTCCATGGAACAACTTCGCAACAATACATGATCCCCATACTAAATTCCACGTCCTTTCGATGAAGATCCGCATAACTCTTTTTGTCGATCTTGTCTTGTTTGTATCGTTGTCGAATCATTTGGATCTTTTCGGTGTCATCATACGTACTAACTTTCGGGTCCCAACAATGTTGCTTCACCCACCTCATCCCAACATATTGGAGGCGACACTTTCGTCCATATAATGCTTCAAATGGAGCCACACCTATACTTGCACGATAAGCTTTGTTGTTGTAGGAGAATTCCACCAATGGTAAATACTTATCCCAAGCGCCCTTGAAGTCTAGGACCACGAGTCTTAATAAATCTTCAAGAGTTTGAATAGTCCTCTCGATTGTTGTCCGTCCGTTTGAGGATGGTATGCGGCCCAGATAAATAAATCCGTGCCCATAGCTTTTTGCAAGCTAACCCAAAATCTTGAAGTGAATCTTGGGTCACGATCCGAAACTATGGATCTTGGCATGCCATGCAACCTCACAATCTCATTTACATATATACTAGCAAGGCGTTCAAGGGAATAAGTCTCCGTGTATCGGCAAAAAATGAAGCGGAGACTTGGTTAATCTATCAACAATAACCCAAATAGCATTGATGCCTTGAGAAGCCGTAGGAAGACCCGTAACGAAATCCATGGTAATGTGTTCCCACTTCCATTTGAATCTCAAGTGGTTACAGCGGACCCTTAGGTACTAGATGCTCGCCTTTACCGTTGACAAGTTAAACACATCGAGATAAACTTTGCAATCTCTCTCTTCATATTGTTCCACCAAAATGTATGTAGAAGATCACGATACATTTTAGTACTTCGAGGATGGATTGCAAATGGTGTATTGTGTGCCTCCATCATAATCTTGTACTTCAAATCGAGTCGTTAGGAACACAAAGTCTAGAGTGGACTCAAGTATTCCTTCTTCATCAATTCTAAACTTAGGAATAGCACCTTCTTGTACTTTCTTCTTCATACGCATCATTTCAAGATTGGTGGCTTGAGCAACCTTAACTTTTTCTATTAAAGTTGGCTCTGTCGTATATCTTGACATCATCGCACTCATTCCTGCATATGATCTTCTACTCAACAGCGTCGGCTACCACGTTCGCTTTTCGGGATGGTATTGAATAGTGTGGTGGTAGTCTTTCAATAGCTCGAGCCAGCGTCGTTTGCCGCGTGTTGAGTTCTTTTTGAGTGAAGAAATATTTAAGGCTTTTATGGTGCGAATATATCTCCACTTTCTCCCCATATAGATAGTGCCTCCATATCTTTAAGCGCGAAAATTTACTTACCCAACTCTAGATCATGAGTAGGATAATTCCTCTCATACTCTTTAAGTTGTCGCGAGGCATAGGCTATGACTTTCCCACGTTGCATGAGAACACATCCTACCCCTTTGCACGAAGCATCGTTTGTAGATAACAAATCCATCCGTACCGGATGGTATTGTTAGAAACAGTCTTAGAAATGAGTCTCTCTCTTGAGCTCTTGGAAACTCTTCTCGCATTCTTCGCTCCAAAGCAATTTTTGTATCCTTAGAGTTAAATTTGGGTTAATGGAGTAGCGATTAGAAAAACCCTTCCACGAATCTCCGATAATAACCATTAAGCCCAAAAAGCTACGTACTTGATCCACCGACTTGGTTTGCTCCCAACTTTGTATTGCTTCAATCTTGGCGGGATCAGCGGATACTCCATGTTTTGACACCACGTGCCCAAGGAATGCTACTTCCTCGAAGCGAACTTCGCATTTCTTCAATTTGGCATATAGTTTGTTTTCACGAAGCCTTTGGAGTACCGACTTCAAATGGTGCTCATGATCTTCCGACTTTTGGAATATATGAGGATGTCATCAATAAAAACAACAACGAATGATCCAAATATTCCTTGAATACTCGGTTCATCATATCCATGAAAGCCGCGGGGCATTAGTCAATCCGAAAGACATGACTAAAATTCATAATGCCGTCTGGGAGTTACGAAGGCGGTCTTTGGAATATCCTCGGTTCTAATCTTGGTGATGATATCCGAGCGAAGATCGATCTTTGAAAAGAATTGTGCTCCTTGCAATTGGTCAAACAAGTCATCAATCTGAGGTGAGAGGATACCTATTCTTGATGGTGACATGGTTCAATTCCGATAGTCGATACAAAATCGCATACTCCGTCTTTCTTCTTTCTGAATAAAGCAGGGCACCCCAGGAGATGTACTAGGGGCCAGATGAAACCGATGTCCAACAACTCACGTAGTTGGACCTTTAACTCTGAAGTTCAATAGGAGCCATTCGATATGGGGTTTTAGAAATGGGCTTTGTACGGGTTCAAGATCAATAAAGAATTCAACTTCACGTTACGGGGTGAGGCCAGGAAGTTCTTGAAAAATCGTCGGGAAAGTCGATAACAATAGGAATATTATTCAAATTTGGCGTGTCTTTATTCAAATCCATAACATGGGCTAAGAAAGCTTGACATCCGTTTTTTCAATAAGCGAATAGCTTTATGATTAGATATGGCGGTGATTGATTTTAATGGTTTAGTTGCTTGAATTAAATTACAACAACGGGTTGGTTAGGAATATGAAAACTAACAACCTTACGAAAACAATCAATTTTGGCATGATGAGTAGTTAACCAATCAATCCTAAAATCACATCAAAAGCAAGTATCTTTAAAGAGATAAGGTCAGCGGTAAGGTGATGGTGCCAACTTGAATCAAACAAGATTTATAAGCGATGGATGTGATGAAAGTTTCTCTAACGGAGTTTCCACAGATAGGTCAAAGTCTAATTTCTCGAGTCAAGTTTAAGCGTTGAGCACAAGCGGAGAGAGATAAATGAATGGGTATGCGGTTATCAAGTAAGGTATAAACTTAGCAAATTTATAAATAGCTTACAGTGATCACCTCGTTTGGGTTCCTCGCATTTTGACCGATCACAACAAAGCGCTCTTCGAGGAACCGTTGACTTTGACTTTTACGGGGACGATCTTTTGAGTCACCGTCCCCATTGAACTAGGTTTATTTCTACCAAGTACAATCTCGGCGATATGTCCTTCCTTTCCACAATTATAGCATACCTTGAAGCTTGTTGTGGGCGGTTTGGTGATATGTCCCTCTTTCCGCATTTATAGCATATGACCGGGTGGTGGATTCTCCTCCCTAGAACCGATTCTTTGCTTGACATTTTCGTCTTCACATAATGGTTGTTAAATCTCCTCTTTTTAAAATCTCCTCCTCTGCTTCTTCTTCTTTTTTCATGGCCATGATTACCACCGAGTGGTTACCATTTTTGTCAAATCTTTTTCTTTCTCCGTTTGGTTATCGTTGTTTTGTTGGCTGCTATCTCTAATTATGATCCTGATTGTGGTCCCTCGGTTGGCCGTACTCGTTATCTCGCTCTAATAATTGAGCCACATTTACAACATCTGAATAGAGAAAAATTTATGAGAAATGAGATATTATCGTATCTTGGGTTTCAAACCTCTCGAAACATCCGCGTCATCGTTCCTCATTCTCCACCAAATGAGGTGCAAACACGGATAACTCTGCAAACTTTGCCTCGTCTTTGAGACACCGTCATGTTGTTTTGTTCTAATCGATGAACTCCACTTCCTTCATATAGCCGAACACTTTCGGGAAAGTATTTGTCATTAAATAGTTTTCTGAAATGTCTCCCAAGACATCTTTGAGTCTTGGTTTGGATGGAGTGCTTCTTCAGAGACTCCCACCGATGATGCGCCTTTCCATGGCGGAACATAAAGGTGGCGAATGGAACCTTCATTCCTCGTGCATCCCAAGACATCGAATATCTTGGTAATTTGCTTGACCCATGTTTTACTGCCATGATCGGATCGGGCTTTCCCTTAAATTACGGTGGTCCCAACTCTTTGAAGCTGCTTGGTTTGTGACAACGTGTAATTGCTATCATTTCCTCTCACATATTTTGAACACGAGTCTCCTCGTGCGATTTTGCATGAGCTGCAAAAAGCTTCTAAACATCCCTCGTTCATCATCTGCTTTCGGTGGTGTTGTTCACGGGAGGAACATTGCCGACTGTTGCACGTTCTCCTCGTTGGTGAGTCTGAGCGTCTCCACGGTCTCATTTCCTTTATTAATATTCTCGATTGACATTCTCAAATCTTGTCATAAAAAACAAGGGTTAATTAAGGAAATCAATATATCACATAATATCCTATATATCTTGACCAACTAACAAATAAGCTTAGGTAGGACACACTTTAGCGAAGGATTTACTCGTCTCTCCCTCTGGTTCTATTCCCAGATCTCATGGGAGATCATATCCTAAGCTACGATACCAAGCTATGTGGCGCCCCCAAAATAGGTATACATCACCCATTACGAGTTGTCAATACATGATGCGAAACAACTACAACTTTATTATTACAATAGATAAAAGCTGTGAGTTTGAATACAAATATTATCTTCTAGACAATATCTATACTCAAATAAATCCTCATCACATTTATTGATACATTATTTTACAAAAATGGTGAGGACTACTAAACAACTCTCTCTAGAACCTTCATTCCATACCCCAGAGCTACGTACTACTATTATATTCTAGCCTCACGAGAAGAAAAATGGAACAAAAAGGAAAAGGGTGAGCTCAACTAGCCCGATAAAGAATATTATGACTAAGATAATATACAACAAATTATCATTAGTCTTCAACGGGAAAAAATCTAATAGAATACAATAGACAACAAGTTTTAAATCAATATTACATGAAATAAAATAATAATTCATTAGAAGAGTTAAGTAGAGAATGCAAACTACTATCTTCTATGTATGAATTTAAAAGTTCATCGTCTATCTTTTATCCTGTAACATCAATCAATATATATCTGGAATCAAATATTCATCTTTTGCACTTCTGAGGCCAAAGATATTCATCGATTAGTCATGTTCATCTAAACACATGTTCATCTTTGCACTTCGGGCCAAAGATATTCATCGAAAATCATTCATCTTTTGCTTTCTGAGCCAAAGATATTCAATAATATCATCATTTAAGGCGAGGATGATGAAAAATATTTTTAAAAAAGCGAATCCGATTGAAACAAAATGACAAGGATTAAGGATTAAGGATTAGTACTTTGTTTTATCCATGTCCAAAAATACCTCAAAAATAATCATAGTGGTGTAAAATTCAAGAATGATCAAAACATGGATACAATCAAAGCTAGTATCCACAATAGATATTTTTAGACGAAAAGGAAAATTTTCATTTTTAGATGAATAGTCTTAAATGATTAAATGAATAGTGTCAGTATCGTGAATAGTGTATCATCGTCGTGAATAGTAACTCAGACACCAAAAGTTCCAAATTTGATAAAAACTTGGATCAATATTTGACATAATGATATTGAAGAAATAATATCATTCTGAAAAAAAAAAAATATCCACTTACCTCGAAAGATCGATGCTTCTAAGTGAAACAGGATATAAGCTATGACTTGAACTTGCAAGTATAGCAATACTCAAAATATACTCAAAATACTCACAAGAATAAACTCGATAATATAGAGAGAAAACTTGATTTACGGTGTGATTTTCAATTCTAACCTAAGCACCCTATTTATAGGAAAATGCTTAGAACACCAAAGTAGAAAATTTAATAAATTAATATTATTTATTTTTTTCACATCTTCCTACGCATCCAAGCATCTGAATTCAGTCTCTAGCACATGTTAAAGATGCCCACCAAACACAAAAAACGTTTTTCTTATTTAAATTATTTTAAACTTCCAAAAATCAATTATTTGAACTTGAACTTCAATAATTCATAATAAATAGCCCTTTTATCGGAAAATTCAAATCTCTGAGAGTTTTTATAGGAAATTCAATTCTCTACAACTTTACGAGAAAGAAAGTTTTTCCAAATTCCAAACAAAAATTGGCCAAAAAATCCACAAGCAGGCGATTTTACATTATAATCAAATTTCGATCGAAAAATGGGGTCCACAAACACATAAAACATGCTTTAAATATTTTTGGTAACAAAAATACTCCTCCTCCACATATACTCATATATCCCACATTCATCGTAAAAATATCATCATTATTATATTATTAAAATATAATAATATATTTAAATAAATTATTTTATCGAGAAAAAGATAAAATTTCAATTTTCAACAATTGTCACATTAAAATTTTCTCCATCTATATCCACATAAAATCAATATTTTCCTCATCATATGAATCAATAATTAATTATTCACAAATAATATTACGAGAATCACAATATTGACACGAGGCGGTTCGGGAAAGAGGGGCTTTCGATAAAATTTCTCCTTCTTGGCGCGCGATTAGGTGACCAAACCTCTCCTTAGACAGAACTTTCTAGACATTGCCAATAATGTTATCTAATAATATTATTAGGATAATATGAATTATTAGCTTCGATAATGAAAAATCTTGTGTAATGACAATTATTGAAACAACAACAATATAAAATATCAATATGACAATTATTAAATCAATAAAATAAAATCTTGAGCGATAATTCTGTAACCATTATTGAGTAGTGCCTTCTTACGTAAGAATCAATAATTGGTGCAATCTGATGTCTTCTTGTGTTTTACCACCAGATTTTAACCTACTTCTGTAAAAACAACTATTTTAACGTTATTACACATGATATAACAACTTCTGTAGATTATTTTAAACAACTTATATTTGTCGTTTTTTTTTCATATTTCAAAATAATAATCGCTTTACATCCCCACGTTATAGGGCCCTCACATGAGAATGGTGCTTTGCGATTCGTCCTTGGTGAATATATTTCTTGAAGACTATCGCATGTCCATATTATTCGACCAATAGGATTAATGAATATTCAAATACATTTGCAATGAATGATATTTTATAACCACTTGCTTATATTTTGAAAATATTTGCGTATTTTACCCATAACTATCCACATTAATCAAATCAACCCTTACTATTTCAAAATAATAAATAGAAAATTAAATTTCATTAATAATAAGTTGGGATCTTAGCTAAAATCGGGCAAATAGGCATCCACAAGATGACATTGTGGCATTCAACACTTGCAACAGTCCAATCTCGAATGTAGCCCTGAGCAACATCTGCTTTCAACTCAAATCGGCGATAACCCCGATGAGGAGTCATACATCATCTTGCTACCTCAACACCTGCATGTTGTCTCAACACTTCATACATACATACATACATACATACAACAATGTCCTTCAAGAACCAGGAGTTCAAATCCCGAGTGACTATTACGCGTGGTAGCACACCGGATAGAATTTGAAGCTTGAAGACCATGGGCATGGTCCCCTCTTCCTGACTTCGTACAACCTCTATTCCATGTCATTGCGTAACTCTCGATACAAGCAGTCCGAAGAAGGTCGTATATACCTCGTTCGGATGCTCGGATTGAAGTTCTGTAAGTTCGAGCGGATATTATAGTGCACGAGTGCATGACCTTAGATATGACGGGACTCATGGAACCCCCAAGCGTACCGCAGTGCAATCTATGACTACTTGCCGCAGTACCTACTTTGTGAGAGCCCCAAATCCAGCTCCCAAATCACCCCGGATTCAGTTCAATCATTCTATAACTATCTGCGGAAGATATAAACATAAATTGTTTATACAATACACTTTACACACATTTCCCCAAAATCGACTAACCTTAACTTATACACAAATCATAAACCATCTAACACATGACATTATTATCAAACTATACCGTTACAATCTAGCTGCACATTTTATCCTAAGCAGAACTTGGCATTATCCTTTTCCTGAATCCAAACGCATTCACCTTATCTGCAATGTTTATCATGATATAGCAAGGGTGAGCATGAAAGTTACCCAGCAAGTTTAAATATAATTTAAGGATATATCATGATTGAAAGAGTCTGAATAATAGGCTGGCTATAATTCATCAATATAATTGAGAACTAGCACGAACAAACTTTTGACTGAACAAGTATTGAACATGAACAAATATATTTGAACCAACTAGTAATGAAGGTGATCAGCCTTTCATAGCTGACTTATACATGCAATATGTACAGAGTACAATTCCACATGGCAATCAGCAATGATTAACCATAAGCATATCTGAATAAAACAACTCTTAGTAGAGTTAAGTAAAACTTGCCTGAACCATTGATTACCACTATGCAATTTAATAAGCTTTATTCGAAGACCTAATAATAGTAATATAGATCTCCAATATTAGAATAATATCATCACAATATAATACTATTATATATATATACACATAGAATAACCTAAACACATAGCACATAATCCTATCAATCTACAATACACATAAGACTTAACATCAAGTCAGACTATTTAAGTCTGAGTTAAACCCGACAATTTTACCATTTATCATTTATCATAATTTTTCAGACAAATTTTATCATTTATCATCATTTTTCAGATAATTAATACCATTTATCATAATTTTTCAATCATTAAAATTGTATTTATATAATATAAATACCACAATATTCTCTTATCATTAATATTTATTTAATATTAAATATTAATGAAAATTATATCACAATATTATAATATAATTAAAATATATTAAAGTATTTTTAATACCTTAAAATCACATTCATATGATTTTTAAACCTTTAATTTCATTATCAGATAATTGCTTTTAATATTAAAATATTAACATTTTCATGACAAAATATCAAAAGTTATATTTTATAACTTTAAATATTTTATAACACTTAAATCATTTTTATATGATTTTTAAATCATTAATTCCATTTTTCCATAATTTATTTAATATAGTTATTAAATAAACTAATTACCATTAATTAATTAAATACATCACCAAATATTAAAAGTCATTAAAAATAACTTAAAATATTTTCTTGTACCATAATATAATGTTTCATGATTTTTCATGAATTAGAACCATTTTTAAATAATTTATTTAATATTATAATTAAATAAATAAATACCTTTTATATTCCAAAAATATTAAATATTTTTGAAATATACCCAAAATAATTAAAAACTATTTTTCAGGCTTTAAAATAATTTTTCATAATTTATTATGTATTTTTAATAATTAAAAACAATTTTTTTTCTATTTATTTATTTAATTAATTAATTTCCTAATTAAACTGTCGCTATAGGGACTTTAGGCGACGAATCCGTCACTGATTGTGTTCTTGGGATGTTCTTGAGCAAACCCAGATCTTCATGTCAGACTTCGAGAGGCTAGGTTTGACCACGTATAATTTCTTGATCTTAAAGTTTCTGGGCAACCAATTGTAATACTTTTGTAGTATTGATGTAATACTATAATATACAGCAAGTTTCATAGCAAAAATACATCAAATCTGCAAGATCTAATCGACTAAAAACCTTGTCAGACATGTTCTTCAATTTCTGGGTTATCCAGAAATTGAAGAATAGTCGAGGTGCTTATTTTGAGCCACTAAATCTTTGCTTTCCAGGCTTGGTTTATGTGATATGATGGTTCCAGTATGTAATATACATGTAAGTGTACAATGTTATAACAACCGATCATCATAAACACAACAGATGCACAAGATTCAAGCCGGTCAAACTATGGGTCAAAAACTGTTCTTGAACATTTCTGGAAAACCCAGAAATGTTCTTGAGCAGTTTGGTCAAAGGTTGTTTGACCAGCCTTAACTTTGTTTCAATGCACGATCTAAGTGTTATTAAGGCTTGATATTATAGTACTTATACCAGACTACAACGTGAAAATGAAAACTTGTCCAAACAAGCAAAGAACAGCAAGATTCAAGGCTTCAAAAATCGTTGTCAGATAGGATCTGGGTTTCTGGGTTGCCCAGAAACCCATTCCCGTGACTGGTCAATGCAGTTTGACTGCCTATAACATACGATCTATACATGCTATGATCCTGATTCAAGTTGCAGAGTAAAGACCACATATCATAGAACATATCCAAAACATAAAACACACAAAATATCTAACACATAAAGATCTAAGGCCACTGACATATGGTTGTCAGGCCATTTCTTGAACTTTTTCCAGATTTCTAAAAATGCTAGATTCGTGCATCTAAGTGATATGGATCTAGGTTTTTGGCAACCCAGATCATCAAATGACACCCTCTAACATATATCTAACCAACAAACAACAACATCAAACATCAGATCTAAGGATTTCTAAGTTAGGGTTTTTATACCTTTAAAATTGGGATTTTTGATTTTTGATCCTTTAATCTGTTCTTGTTAAGCTAAGAGATGATATTAGCTTATCTTACCACTCTCTCTCACTCTATATTTCGGATTTAGAAGAGAGAGAAAAGCTTGGGAGAAATGAGAGTAAAGTGACCCTTTTTCTCTCTCTTTGATCTATATAATAGATATGATTCAAGATATTTGCTATCAAGTTGTGGCTGATATTTGGACACACATCTAGGTCTAGAGTTAGAGTAGTGTACCAACTCATTTTAGGGCTAGATCTACAAGCAATCTACTAAATAATGCAATAAGGGTAAACTAGTCATTTCCATACCATTTTATTTCTAGAATTGTCATTTGTTGCAAACCATTAGGCTTTAACCCTTAGGGTTTGACCCTTAGGGTTAAAACCTAAGCTTTCCATAATTCACATTTTAGGATTTCTAAATTAGGGTTTTTAATTTCTGAATTAGGGTTTCGAATTCCCGAAACTGAAATTAGGGTTTCAGAACCGATTTCTAGGGTTTCTTATCAGACGTTAGGGTTTTCTAACTGAACGTTGACGTTCTTAATAATATTAGGGTTTGATACTGATAAAATTTATCTGGTCAACCCTTGACGCTTAACCACATACTGTGCACACATAATACCATATTCACAAAACATAAACACTTATACACTTAATCCTGAATAATTCACCTAACTCCTTCACAGAATTTTGAAATCCTCAAAATTCCTTCCCAAAAATATCAAACGCATACACTTATTTTTTGTCAAGGTCTATTATTTGACCTTTAATCCATCAGTTAAGATTTTAATAAATTGTCTAATTTCTCGGGTTGTCACACCTGCGGCTAGCAGCTCTATAAATATAGAGCTTGGGCTAGCCATTTTAAAAAAAAAGGCGAGGAAGCCCTGTCCAATTTGCTTTGTACACACCTATATTGAGTGCTTGCTCTTTTAAACACTCATAGCCCACATACGATTATATATTTACCGACGGAGGTAGTGTTTATCTATTTAGAGTCATAGAAGCTTCGCATTGGCATTACTCACTATAAGCCTTCTTATACTCTATAAAGCCTTTCTCTTCATATTTGCACACACTATCCTACACATTGAGAGTCGTGTTGTGTGTGTATGCCCTAACTTCCCGATTCATGTGGTTTTTATTTCGCCTATATATATATATATATATATATATATATATATATATATATATATATATATATATATATATATATTATATGGATAACATAATCGAGTTATGCCTCGATTGAACCTGAACTTATATGTCTCGAGCATTTATTTGCTTATATATATATATATATATATATATATATCTTGTTGTCGAACATATCATTGATGAGCCTAGATTTTACATCCGCAAATTAAGTTTACCATTTCTCATCGAGCTTGGAGTTTACTTGAGGCCTTTTATTATTTTATTTACATTTAGTCCCTTTGAGTTTACTTCGTGGCGATTGATCGTATTTATTGCTTTATTTACATTTACGATCCCCATGGAGTCGCTTGTGGTGGTTTATCATGTCTCGTATATATATATATATTTACTGACTTTTATATATATAACTCGCCATCGCTTTTCATACAAACTGCAGATGTCATGTGAGCCTAGGAATCATGTGATCACAGATTCGATCTCTTCGAATCTAGATTTGAGGTTCCGTGATGGACATTTTCAAATTTATGGCGACTTATACATTATTTACAATGTCTCGAATTTTCTTGGATGATCACATGCCCATAAGGAGTTCTAACGCTCACTTTGTATATTATTTTCTCAAGATGCCTCGCATCTCAAAAATAAAAGCAAACAAGCCGAACATAATAATAAAAAAATGGAAGTATGAAAAGGTCTCATTTCCTATTGAGCACAGGGTTTGAAAAACCTCTTTTACAAAACTTCATTGCTATATCTTGGTTAAAACTGAATTTTTCTATAAATTCAAACCTTGGGTATATAGGTGCGAACGAGGCCTCGCAATACTTTTAAATAATTGCACATTGACACACACATACACACACATTCATATAACAATTTCTTTGAGAAGTGGTGGTTACCGTGGCAACACGGATGTGGGGTGGTGCCTAACACCTTCCCTACGCATAATCAAGCCCCCGAACCCTAATGAATCTCGGTGCCACATCACTGGGTCAATGTGCAAACCTTTTCGGTTGCGTTGGTGCAACCAGTTAAAAACACCAACTGACGACACTTAAAGTCAAATCGTCAACATTACACATGTCAGACCTTTTTCACTTGTTTTTTCAAACAAATCTCACATTAACATGAGAACACCAAAGAACAAGTAACGAAAAGGGACACTAAAAATCGCGACGTCGACAAGGGCTTTATCATATTCAACGATATTTCTAAATCTGTGTCTAGCTGGATCAAATAGCTTAGACGGCTTTTACTATATTCATACTGGGGTTTAATATATATATATATATATATATCAACATGTGATTAAATACAATGATTACCCAAATTGGGACACTTCTATAACCATGTTTAGAAAATAACGAACATAATATATATCTGAATTATATAATATAATATCATGTTGATAAACAATAATCGGATATAGAATATATCACAATAGGGTTAATAAACTAGCATAATAATAATATAATTCTGAAACTTTCTTACTCATATCCATTGCATAAAGGGAATGCAAAGGTAGGATACTTGCTTGGTCTGCTGCTTACAAAAGCAACTTAGTTTTATCTTTTATACCGAAACCTATCATTAATAAGCTCATTTGATCGATTAGAATAACATACTATAACACATAGCACTGCTTATTGCAGTCAACACATAACCTAATCACATTGTCACACATATTCCACAGTCCTTGAATCACAAACACACATTAATATAGTCAAAATATCTAAGTCCGGATTAATTTCTGAAACATGGCGGTGTACCGACAGCTTTATCGGGTATATCGAGTCTAAGACTCTAATCTGAATTTCAATATCTGTAAGTATCAGTCATATTATTTTTAAATGACTTACAATAATTTTTAAACATTTATTATAATTTATCATGAATTTTCAAACACCAGAATCATTAAAAAATGATTTAAATATCAAATAATTCTATTATCATTAATATTTAATTAATATTAAACTATTAATGAAACCATTACAAAATATTAAAGTTATTTATAATATCTTAAAATACTTTTAAAGTATTTATATTACCCTTAAATGATTTTAAAACATTTAAAATCATTTTAAATAATTACCATTAATATTAAAATATTAATGCATTATTTATCAAAATATTAAAAGTCATTAATTATAACTTTAAATATTTTTAATTCATTTATATCCTTTTTAAATGATTTTTAACTTAATAAAACCATTTTAAACTATTTATTTAATATAATTATTAAATAAACTTAATATTATTTATTATTAAATTAATATCATTAATATTAAATTATTAATGAAATTATCCTTTAAATATTAAAAGTTATATTTTATAACTTAAAATATTTTAAACACCTTATTTTTATTTAAAATAATTTTTATAATATTAAAATCATTTTCTCTAATTTATTTAATACACTAATTAAATAAATTAAATATCATTAATATTCAATTAATTATAAATATTAATGAAAATATCCCGAATAATTAAAAGTTATTTTTCATAATTTAAAATAATTTTTAAAACCATTTTTGAAATTTTTAGAATTTATTTTCTATTTTTAATCAATTTTCGGAAATTAATTAATTAAATTTAACTAAGTCTGTCGCTAAAGCCTTTGGCGATAGAAAAGTGTCGCCTTAGGTGTTCTTGAGCCCAAGAACACTGACAGGTCAGTGTTCAAGGGGTCAACGTTGACCACGCTTAAATTCATGTATATCTTGTTTCTGTCCAATCTAGAACTCAGATCATGTAGTGTTTATGTCACACTACAATGTACACTAGCAATCTAAGTCAAACAATCAAACATAATAAAGATCTGAGCTTTTAAATTTGTTGTCAGACATTATCTGGGTTTCCCCAGAAACCTAGAACTTCTACTGGTCATTTTCATGCTCGATTTTCTTTATGTTATGATCATGATTTATGTCGTTTAATGGTTCAAATATATAGTCGTTATGTCAATGTACAACAGTAAAACAACAGATCGGTTAAACAACAACAAAATCACAAGTTGTGGTTCGGTCAAAGGCTGTCAGAAAGCTTGATAATACAGTTTCTGGGTTTTCCAGAAACTACAATCGTGATCAAATGGCTTGGTTTGACTATCCATTAGATTCCATATGTCTGTTATTTAATAGATCTAAAGGCCTTGATATAAAGTACATATAACAAGCTATAACATTAATATAACAACAAAATCAAAACTCTTAAAACCTGACAGATATCGGCCATAGAAAATCTTGTCAGATGCTAATCATGTATTTACGGGTTTGCTTTAGAAATGGTGCAGTCATGCCCATGAATCGGGTTTTGACCGATCATAACTTCAAATCTACAACAGATCTGACTCTGAATCAAGTTCCAGATGAAAGATGACATAACAAACTACATGTTTAAACATTTAAACAGCAAAAACACATAACATAATGAGATCTACAGCCTCTGACATTCGTTGTCAGAACACAAAAACAAAAACTTCCAAATTCTTGAAATCTTCAAATCTGAGCCTCTAGATGTTATGGATCTAAAATCTAGCAACCCAGATCATCTATATACACTACATATAACATGTCTTAACACAAAAACACAACATCTAACAACAGATCACATGATTTTCAAGCTAGGGTTTTTATACCTCTTTACACCTTGATCCTTGAATCTGATGTTATAATTTGTTAATGGTAAACGTGGGGCTTGTTTGTGGGACTGGTATACATTAAGATTTCGTGGTTTAGAGAGAGAGGGGGTCTAGAATGATTGTTGTGATAAAATGGGGCAAATAATGAGACTTTTCTCTCTCAAAATCTACATATATATATATATATATGTGTGTGTGTGTGTGTGTGTGTGTGTGTAAGATACATTGTATTGGCTGAGATTGCTAGCAAGAATTGGCTGAGGTGTTGATAATAAATCACTTTGTCAACCTTAGTAGATCACCAACTAAAGTGTTGTCCAAAAATACAAGTTAGCTTCAATAATGCTCAAAAGGGTATTCTTGTTATTTGGATTTTGGTTTTGATGGTAAAGATGTAACATGGCAAACCCTTAGGGTTTAACCCTAAAGTTTAGCACAAAAATTGTAAAATTTTCAATTAGGGTTTAAAATAAAAATTTTAGTTTCTAAAAATTGTAATTAGGGTTTCCTAAATTAGTTTAGGTCTTTAATTACTTAAAACTTGGTAATTAAGTTTAGGTCTACTAATTAACATTAATCATTCTAGTTTTGCAATTAGGGTTTCTCCACTTGACAATTAGGGTTATAAATTGGTCAATTAGAGTTTCTCTAATTAACCTTAAATTTTTTAATACATAACATAAATCATTTAACACATATACCACAGTTATATAACAATCTCAAACTCTTAATTGAGTTTTCAAATTAGGGTTTATTAAAATAATACTAGGGTTTTAACATTATACACATAATTTGACCAACATTATCAATCCACACATATACAGTACATATTTAAAGTACTGAAATAAAATAATATTATAATAAATGTCATTAATCACATAACATAATTACTAGACAAATTTTAAAGTCCCATTTGACTTCAAAACTAGGGTTTTCAAATACTGCACCATCATTGACCAATTATTAACAATGCGTACATATCAGATTACATATTTATAAAGACTTGAAAAATTAAAATATAATTAATACTATATTATTATTCTCATTCTCGATCAAAATCCAAAATTAGTGTTTGGATTTCATATATGATTTTCTTATATACATCCCATTATTAATTAAGTTAAATAATTAAGCTTAATTAATTCTAAAATAAATTCATATAATCAAATAGTTATTATAATAATGCTATAATTATTTCATATATTATTTAAGTAACATAATAAACATATTTAGATTGAAAATAATTAATAAAAACATTTCTCTTTGTAAAATTAATTATTATAAGAATATAATTTATAATGATCAATAATTTTAAAATAAAATCATTTAAAATTATTCATGTAATAAATAAATTTTATTTATCACAAATATACTTACACATTACACGGCATATTCTCACCTTTAAAATAAAAAAAAATTATACGTAAAATTTCTGATATAATAATATAGAAAATATCGATTTATTATAGTTTACATACTATGGTCTGCAATTAACCTACACACTCTGTCTGCTTGCTAGGCACTACAAGAATCAGACCGCCCCAAGCTTGGCACCAAAAGACTTCTGTTGGCAGAAACTCGAAGGCCATACAGAGCGTATGCTACTGCTTTTTTGCCTTTAAGCAGGTAAGCATTCTTGCCAAGATATCTAAAAATCGCTAGTAGATAGCTTCCATTATTCTGATTCAAACACCCATTTTTTCCCCAATTTCTACAGCAATTCACAAAATCCAACAACTAGAATTGTGTAGTAACAATAATAAGCATGAAATTCATAATTCTAACAACATAAACATTTTATATAATTAACTTTTAAGGATCAAAATCACATTTTTCTCCAATTTTTTCATAGTTTAACACCTTTAGCGAATTCGATTACCAAAACTTCGTTTCTTAACCAATTGACACGATTCAAATTACGTTGTTTTCGTTTCTTGACATATTAACACAATATAACATCAATTTGCAGATTATATCAAGTATTGGACATCAAATTTTGCACTTACACAAGCCATTTACACAAATATAACACTGTTATTCTAACTTTCTTCTTACAACCCAATTTCATGTACTTGATTACCAACAATTGTGCATATATTGACAATAAAAGATTATAAAAACATGCATACATGTTTATATCTCAATCTAACAAGACTTAACAATTTATAGAAAATAATATCTGAAAACCCAAAACATGGAAATTAGGAGTAAAGTATACCTTTAATCCTTAATTATATGCTAGCAAAAGATGGTGACAAGGTTTAGAAATCCCTCTCCTTCCTCTTAACAATATCAGAGAATTCACAATCACTGTGTTTCTCTCTCTTCCTCTCCAAACTCTCTGTTCTTAGTTAGCCTTAGAAAAATAGAACGCGTAGATATAAACTGAAGGCTTCCCACATTCATCAAGTAACAAACCCAACAGTCCGCGTCAGTTAGATTAAGCCAAAGGCCACAAGGCCTTGTTTGGCTATACACAAATTCCCCTCTTTTAAGTTATTTTAATAATATTTATATTATATAGTTTTACTTGTCACATTTAACTAATTTAAATAACTTGCAATTATAATTATAATAATTATAATTTTTTTATTATAATGATACTTATGATTAATAAATTATTATATATCTAATTAAATTATTAAATTAGACTAGAACATCATTTTATTTAATTTAATTATTTTCTTAAATATTAAGCAATTCATATAATTTAATTATTTCATTTAAATTAAATCTTCAGATAATAAAATTACCATTCATGAATTTAGTTAACATGCATACTTAACTAAATTATTGCACCACAATTTCATCAATTATTTATTTTTCTTAATAAATAAATTATTTAAAATATTTATTTAATTCAATAAATATTTAAATAAATTACAAAATTTCTCGATCGTTACGCAGCATGTTGGGTTTGTGACCTGACGTGCGTGGGAGAAGGACCAAGGCTAGTTACATTACGCGTATTATTCCTATTGCTAACTAAGAAAAACACAGAGAGTTGGTGAGAAAGAGAGAACACATAGAAAATTGTTAAGAAGTTGAGGGTTTTTGTTGTGGAAGGGGAAAGATTTAAATCCACTCTATATCATTTTCTTCAATAATCAAGGATTAAAGTATAACCTACTCTAATTTTAACTTTTAGTTTTGAAATTTCTATTATGTGAATTGGAAGTCACGTTGGATTGATATATACATGTATGTATGGTTTTATAATCTATTAATCATCGTATATAAGTATTGTTTGGTGATCAAATACATGAAATTGGGTTGTAGGAAGAAAATTGAATAACAATGTTATATTTATGTAAAATAGCTTGTTTAAGTCTAAAATTTCATGTCTAATACTTGATAGAATTTGCAAATTGTTTGTATATTATGTTAATATGTCAAGAAACGAAAACAACGTAGTTGGAATTGTGTCAATTGGTTAAGAAACGAAGATTTGGCAATCGAATTCGCTAAAAGTGTTAAAATATGAAGAAATTGGAAAAAATATGATTTTGATCCTTAAAAGTTAATTATAAATAATGTTATGTTGTTAGAATTATGAATTTCATGCTTATTGATGTTATTACAAAGTTTTAGTTGTTAGGTATGGTGAATTTATGTGGAAATTGGGAAAACATGGAGTGTGTTGTGTATAATGAGGTCAGCAAGCTGCAGTTTACATACGTATGTACAACAGCGATTTACCGGCATGTACAGAGTGTAAAATCAATGCTTGCCTACATCGGATGGCCTTCGAGATTACTTTTCACAACAAAGGCGTTCTTGTGGAGTGCCAAGGCTTTTAAACAACGTTGCATTGCGCATTGCATGCCTTTAGAAGGTAAAGTGAGTTACGATTATTTGTAGACTATAATACAAGGACCTAATCTAGTATGTTATGCATGATAAAGATGTTAAATCATAATATAAGACACAATAATAGATGGTTATGTGTGGTGATACCAAAAAAGAGAAGGTTTTAAATGATCATTTAAACAAGTTATGTAATGAATAAAAATTGATGTTTACAAGAGTTAGAGGTGAACGATAAAGCTTATACTAGGCGATAGTGAGATTTCAGATCCGTAAGAATGGTTAACCAACATAGTTAGACATTAAGTTAAGGGTTATGACATAAATGGTGGATTGAATCTATAAAGCTAACAATGGTACAACTAATTGGTATTGCAATTTCAATGGTATATGTAGGGTAATTGACAAACATTATTATACCTGTGTAGCTTACACACGAGGCAAGTTCCCTAACTTCATTCTCTTTATAATGAATGCAAGTTTCATAACTACGTTATCTTTTGATGTCAAACAAGCTTTCTATTCATAATTTATCATTGTGAAAGTTGCTAGATCTTATAATAAAGTTGAACAAGCCTATTGATTTTGTCTTGTGTACGATTATACAAGCTCTTGTAATCTAATTCGTTATATCAAGCGAGTTCCACTTTCCTAATTCTTGTTATTGCTAGTCAAAGCATATACTATTTAACTATGTTGTTTTTAATGAGATTTCCTAACTCTTTTTGAATGTAGTACTTTGCATATATACACCATGTCTATTCAATTATACGTTGTTATTATCCAATCTTTGACTTAAACATCATTATTCAATTCTAAATTATTGTGTTGAACCTTCAAATAGCAAGCAAACTCTTATTGATTGGACTAATCCGTAATTGAATAGTGTTCTAAAATTCTAGAACCACTGATAAGCTAGTTCCAAACTAAATTTCTTTAGTGTAGAAATTCTAAATTCAAACTGAGACGAATAACCCTGACATAGGGGATTATGTACGTGTTAACGTTTAGATGTTTGTGCACAATACATGGTACAAAGGGCTGATCCCCCTAAGTACGTAAAGAAGGGTATGTATAGTCTAAATGACTGTTAAAGTTGAGGTAATAATACCTAATTATCGGGGACATAGTTCGTGGTCATAAGACCCTCATATATAAAACTCGAGCTTGTTTTCTATTCTTGATTCGTAGAACAAGTTCACCATTATTCAGCATTTGTTGTCCAGACTAATGTTGTTATTATTATTATTCTTTATATCAGTGGGCAATTGTTTGCTCACTCTTGCATTTAAACACTGCAGCTAAAGTCGAGAAAGTCGATGAGCTATCTCCCAGCAAAGGAAAGGGCAAGATGTCCAAGTGTTTAAGATATATGTGAATCTATTTGGATGAATTATATTATAAGACTTAATTTATTTTGTGATGTATTCCGCGGACTTATGTAATAGTTGAAGGTTAGATTACCCCTTTAATGGGAAAGATTATTATTTAAGTTATTGAAATTATATCTTTATCCTTTATTATGGGTTGTTAGATGTAATAGTTTTAGATAGTGAGCACCAAATCCCGTGGGAATGGAGTATCCGGATTTGGGGGTGTCACAGGTTGGTATCAAAGCTTTAGGTTATGAACCTTAGGTGGGGAACCTTAGGAAGTAACCTTTAAGGAGACAGAAAACATAGTGGTGTCAAACTCTTATCGAGTTTTAAGGAATGGATTAAGGCATCCATTGAAGCTAAATAATAAAAGACATTATGTGTTATGTGTTAATAACTTATGTGCTCGCAAGTATCGAAGAATGTCACATAATAAGTCAAACTTAAAAGTATTTTGTTGTTAGGATGTCTAACGTTGGAAGATCCAGTCAAGCTAGGGAAGTGTTACCTTAGATACCTAGAGATGAGGAACCCCAAGATGTCCACGTTGTGCGGGAACAGTTGATTCAGAGGGAGCCTTCTCTATTGATTGTTGAGGAAGAATAAGAGGATGAGCCTGTGTCTGACCTTGAGGAGGAAAGCTCTTAGGAGATAAAGTAGGAGGATGAGGAAGAGGATCTTGTGGAGTTTCCACAAAACTCCATATCAGCTAAGATGTATGATGCGCTGTATGTATGATAGAAACATAGAATTACAGGAAAAGGTTGAGGAGCTGAAGGAGTTGGCTGAGATGGGTCAAGCTACTATAGAGCAGAAAGATGCAGAGATTCAAGAACTTGACTCGCGAATTGGAAACAAGGAGTGGGATCTAGTTCATACAAAGGGACAACAAGAGGATCTGTTGGCTAAGAATGAGAAGATGAAGACTAAAGTGAAGAAGCTAAAAGATGACTTAAAGGAGGAGTCAGCTAAGCGTGCAAGGGCAGAGGACGCTTGGATGAAGACGACTCAGCATGCAGACTGTGCGAAAGCCTCTCGACGTCTTAATATGTCCAGATAGAAAGAATAAGAATAATAATGATATGTGATTAAGTATGTGAATAAATAAATTGTAAGTCTCTTATTATGAAATAAATAAAGGGGTAGTGTAAGGATGTAATCCTAAAACTTGTTTAGTTCAGGAAAATTAATGTTGGAAGCAGAGATGTTATCCTTACTATGTTATGAAAAGTTTTAAATGAATAAAAATATCAAAGTTTATTGAAATGTTATGTGTTATAGCTTTAATCTTAGAATGTTTAAGTTAAACTTCAAATACTTAAGAAGTTGAGTAATGAACTAATAAGCATATATTTTAATAGAAAATGCCTCCTAGAAGAAGACAACCACGCTAACAACCACCTCTTGAGGGGTCTACTAACAATAATAACGAGGCCAACGCTAACCCGGTTCAGCAGTTGGTGACTTTGTTAACGGGAGCACTTGCGAATTAACCTCAAACTCAAGTCACGACCTTTAAGTACTTCAAAGCTATTGGACCGCCGGAGTTTCAAGGGTCTATGAATCCAGTTGAAGCCCAAACCTGGATCATGGAAATGGAGAAGGTGTTCGACGTTGCCAGAGTCAACGAGGATCAGAAGACCGCTTTTGCAATGTTCATGCTGAAGTCTGAAGCTAGTTACTAGTGGCAGGCAAATATGGTTCGTGGGGGACATGGAATAATAGCGTGGGATAAATTTAAAGAGATGTTTTTCGAGATGTACTTTCCTGCAAGTTCTTGGAATCAGTTAGAGGTTCAATTTTTGGAGTTGAAACAAAGAACCATGACTGTGCCAGAATATGCTATGAAGTTTAATGAGTTGGCAAGGTTTGCAACTTATAAATTTAATACCGATGAGCGTAAGGCAAGAAGGTTTGAATAAGGGTTGAAGCCCTGGATTTATACCAAGGTTTTAATGTTCCAGTTAAATATATTTGTGGTTGTACTGGAAAAAGCAATTATCACGGAAGGTGGAAGTGATGCCTTAACCAAGTTCAACCAAGAACAGAAGAAGAGAAAGAATGAGAATGAAAATAAGGTTGGTGGAAGCAATAATGGAAGTAACAATCAGAAGAGGAAGTGGAGTAAGAATTCGACTGCGGGAGGACAGCAAAGAAGTTAACAAAAGAAAAAGTTTTAAGCTTGTGCTACTTGCGGGAAGAACCACACTAGGGTGCGTTTGAAGGGTAAGAGAGCGTGTTCAATTGTGGCCAGGAGGGACACATTTCACTAAAATGTTTTAGCCCAAAGAAATGAGCATGTTTCACCTGCGGTTTGAAGGATCACATAGCTCGTGATTGCCCTAAAAAGACAGCGGGAAGTGCAAGTGAAGGAAAGGGAAACAACGGTTGTGGTACATTGACTATCACTGGATCAGGACAATCAAGTCGACCCTCTGCGAGGACTTTCAATATGACCGCGTCACGAGATCTTTGTCGATCAAGGATGTGGTGTCGGGTATCATTCGATTAATGGTATTAATGCTTATGTCTTATTTGATTCAAAAGCTACTTGTTCATTTATATCCGATGAATTTGCTCAGAACTTAGATTTGCCTCAGGAAGAATTAGATTACCCTTTGAGCATAGAGATTGCGAATAGGGAGGTGATTCCTGTTAGATTTATATATAAGAATTGTAGAGTGGTTATAAAGGGTCACGATATAATGGTAGATTTAATACCAATTAAACTTGGGGAGTTTGATGTTATACTGGGAATGGATTGGTTATTCAATTACGTAGCAGTAATTGATTGCTAAAGGAAATGTGTTAACCTTATGACTCCGTCAAAGGTAGTGTTTTATGACAGTAAGTCACCTCGACAAGAAATTTGACTGATGGTGATGCAAGCCAAGAAGTTGTTGAGACAAAGATGTCTAGGATACTTAGCCTATATAGTCGATACCCAGAAGAAGAGTGCGAAGTTAGAAGAGATACCGGTCATAAGCGATTTTGTAGACGTATTTCCAGACGATTTGTCGGGACTTCTGTCGGATCAAGAAATCGAGTTCGTGATTGACTTACTACTAGGAACGACCCCGATATCTAAAGCACCATACAGAATGGCCCCAGTAGAGATGAAAGAGTTGATGGTGCGGTTGCAAGAATTGCTTGACAAGAAGTATATTCAGCTGAGTGTAACGCCATGGGGAGCGCTAGTGTTGTTTGATAAGATGAAAGATGGATCGATGCGACTCTATATTGATTATAGAGAATTGAATAAAGTCACGATTAAAAATAAGTATCCATTACTAAGAATCGATGACTTGTTCGATCAACTGCAGGGGGCAAGATATTTCTCAAAGATAAACTTGAGAAGTGGTTATCATCAGCTGAAGGTAATGCCAGAGGATGTACCAAAAATAGCGTTCAGAACTCGGTATGGTCATTACGAGTTTCTGGTTATATCTTTTGGTTTAACCAATGCACCTGTAGCGTTCATGGATTTAATGAACAAGGTGTTTAAACCATTCTTAGACAAATTTGTGGTGGTATTTACTGTTGACATATTGGTGTATTCCAAGACCAAGGAGGAACATGTTGAACACTTAAGAGTGATGTTGGAGACATTGAGAAAAGACAAGTTGTACGCTAAATTCTCAAAATGTGAGTTTTGGTTGGAATGTGTATAGTTTCTCGGGCACGTTATTGATAAGGACGAAATTTTGGTAGATCCGTCAAAAGTGGAAGCTGTAATAAACTGGGATTAGCTGAAGACACCGTCAAAAGTAAGGAGTTTCTTAGGATTGGCAGGATACTATATGCGTTTTATTCAAGACTTTTTCAAGATCGCAACACCGCTGACAAATTTAACTAGGAAGGCTATTAAGTTTGTTTGGACGGAGAAGTGTGAGGAAAGTTTTTGAGAATTAAAGAAGAGGTTAAGTTCAACAACTGTGTTATCATTGCCTGATGATGCAGGGAATTTTGTGGTATATAGTGACGCATCACATAAAGGACTAGGTTGTGTGCTTATGCAAAATATCAAAGTTATTGCGTATGCATCACGTCAATTGAAAGATTACGAGAAAAGGTATCTGACTCATGACTTAGAGTTGGTTGCGGTGGTGTTTGCTCTAAAGATTTGGAGACATTCACTAGTACAAAACCATAAAAAGACAACATTTAAAAGATGACGTTTTTATAAAAAATGTTGTGATTTTTTTTTACAACGTTTTTTAACAAAACGTTGTAGATACATATAAAAAACGTTATGTATTTATAAGGGTAATTTTAGATTTTAAATAGATAACATTTTTTTAAAAAAACATTATCTATCTAAAAAACACGGAGCAAAAAAAAAAAAGACGCGAAAATGAAAACGTGGAAGAAAAAAGAAGACACGGAGCAAAATTGGCTACCACTATATTCTGTTTCTAACCAGCTATTCTTTCTTCTAAATCCCTAAACCCCCATTCACCAGATTCAGATCTTCTTCGTCAAAAACCCACTTCTCGTAAGCCGCCTCACCGGAAGGTGAGGAACCCCGGCCTTCCGGCTTCCGAAGTTCGATTGAAGAGGGACGGAACTCCTGTGGGTAAGCGGAGTAGACCGATCTCCATGTAACAAGGGTTTTCAGAGAGACCAAAACTTGCAGCTGCACAGAAGAGGGCACAATCTTAATGCCTAACCATGCATATCTTATGTTATTCTTTATGCTGTTTGCACTTCCGCTTTCATTGTTCATTAGTAGAGTTATTGAAATTTTCATAATACATATGGATATATTTACTCATGGAAAATTTTGCACAGGAGGGAGAGACAATGGCAGCAAATGAAGTAGACAAACAATTACCAAGTGTCAAGCATTGGAGCTCGAGTTTTGGTGCTAGAAAAGTATCTGATTCCTGGTGGGAGCTCTGGATTCTACCAGAGGGATGGGTTCACATTTGATGTTGGATCATCTATGATGTTTGGTTTCAGCGATAAGGTTAGCTATGTAATCAATAATTCAATTGTATATTGACTGAAGAATGTTCAGTACCTAAAAAATATTTTTGCTTATAAAATTTAATAAAATAGAGTATTGCGTAATGATACACGGGAAGTGCCTTCTTTGTCATATAAAGGTTGGTTATACTTATTACATTGTGTCATATGTAAATCCCCTGGATACGCAGTGTCATTATGTTGGATTAGCAAGTTATGCAAGAATGTTCTCTTTTTGCTTCTATGTGTTGCTAGCTATCTGTTGTATTATATACTTTCTCGGAGTGTGTATAATATTAGTATGATGAGTTTTTAGGTTTTAATTTGGAGCTACTGCTGTCATTCAATTACACAGAAAGAAATTTATTCTGGAACTTATTGAAGTTTCAAAAAATAAAATGAGGCAAAATGATAAGAGGGTTGCATATGCTAGCCATGGTTATGACATTTGGTAAGATGTGCTTTTGTGTATACCTATTAGAAGTAACATGTGTCCTCTAGTGCCCCATTTAAAGACCAAATAGCTAATGTGGGGGGTATACATACTAAACAAAACTTGTAATGATGTTAGGCAACTTCAAAGAAATAATTGTGGTTTCAGGTCACCTGCAACTTTTCTTTTATTGGTGAAATTCAGTTTAGGGGAGCTTGTAAGTTTATGGCTTAAGCATGTTTTCTCACCAAGACATACTGAGTTACTTCTGGAGTAGATAAGTGAATTTATGCTTATTACAGAACTTACAAGTAAATTTTTGGTATGATTGCTTTCTGAGATTGTATTTGTTATTTCACATAACCTTGTTTGTATACATCTATTGGTATGATTGCTTTCTGAGACTGCATTTGTTATTCTCTAAAAACTTTTGACTTGCATATTTTACTATAATAATAGAGGGTGACTACAGGTTGTGGCAAAACTCCATGCTATATTGCGTCCTCTTCTCCTTCGAAGAAATGAAAGAAGATGTTGAGCAGATGCTCCCTAGAAAGAAAGAGATTATCTTATATCCCACCATGACTGAGCATCAAAGGAACTTCCAGGATCATCTAGTTAATAAGACACTGGAAGGTTATTTCATGGAGAAGGTGGCCATTGGTAAGGGATCCATTATTTAATTCAGTTTATTTTTAAATTTGTGTTGGCAAGATAATTAGCTATCATGGAAACACGAAAGAAATATTTTTGTTAGTGTGATCCCTAACACTTTTCCTACTAGATGACTTGTGTTGAATAAAGTCTGTCAAGGCCTTTCTTAGTGTCCTAGTAGGCATGGTTTTCTTTTGCATATATCTGTCATCTGAGTTTACTTGAGGCAACTGCACTGTTGCTTAGGTTGTTAACCATATTCAGGCCATGGGTGAGTCTGGGTTTTTACATAGCATAGGAGCTTATCATGTTGCAATATATTGCATTCTTTACTTTTTATGCAATTATTTCTCATATGATATTTAGTTGGAATTCTTGTATTGAGTTTATCTTTTGAGTTCTTTATTGTGTGATACTCCAAATCATAAAAATGTTTTATTTTTAGATGCATTTATATTTTCCATTGCTTCTTTTCTTATACATGAGTTGTGGCATATTTAACTTGCAAAATGTTTGTTATATAGTTGGAGCTGAAGCCGAGGATGATCGGATTGAGTTTCTTTTGTCGGAGGTTAAGGGCAAGGATATAAAAGAGCTTATTGCATCTGGAAGAGAGAAGTTGGCATTAGTACCCTCAGGCGGAGGTGGTGTTGTTGCTGTGGCTGCACCTGGTGGCGGTGGTGCTGTTGCTGCTGCTCCAGCTGCAGCTGAGGCCAAGAAAGAGGAAAAGATGGAGGAGAAAGAGGAATCAGATGACGTAAGTACCATTCCTATTACCATGAGATTTGTTATTTAACAACATACGTTTTGCTAATATCATCTTATATATTTGCATTTTTGCCTTCTTTGTACTTTGACTCAACTTGCTCAGTCTTATTGGCATGTAGGGTTTTAAAAGGGTTAAATTGGTGGTAATATGATATTTCTTTGCTAGAGTCTAATGGTAATAGGAGGGATGGGTATAGTATTCTTGAACTGACTGACTACAACTAGGGTTATACTTTAGTATAGACTCAATTATTTTTGTGTATATAATTTTAACTGACTGAATAACCTTCATTCATCCTATTTGATGTTCAAACTGTGCTTAACTGTCTATTCTTATCATGTTTCAATATTATTTGAACCTATTTTGTTTCTTTTAGATGGGACGAGGAAATATCTAAGTGCTAGTGGTACATCATATCTGAACAGGACTGAGGCTGTAAATGTTGAAAAAATTGTGACAGGACTGAGGCTGTAAATGTTGAAAAAATTGTGACGACTTTCTTAAAGAGTGGTGTAGTTCCTAGTCAGGTATATTTTTATTGAGCTTTTGTACCTTTTAATTTTCGTTGAGGGCTTCTTCACCTTAATGTGATAGTTTTATTACTCTATTTATCTTACAGATCAATATGGATTATAACACCATATGAAGGGCAACGTGCATATTTTGTCAACTATATGTCGAGAAATGGCGCTCTAAGGTAGCAAGTTTACAAAGAAATTGAGGCAATCTTTAAATCCTCCTTGCTGCTGGTAAATACATTTCATTGTTGGTATCTTCTATTTGTAATGAATCAATTATTTTTGGTATATGATGTGATTCAGAGGTTACAGCAGCTTTGCGTATTACTGATGGAGCACTTGTTGTGGTTGATTGCATTGAAGGTGTATGTGTCCAAACAGAAACATTTCTCAGACAAGCCCTTGGAGAAAGGATTTGACCTGTCTTGACTGTGAACAAGATAAGATGGACATGTGTTTTCTGGAGCAGTTTGATTTCTTAATGCAGAGTTGTTTTGTCTTCTCAAAATTTGATTATTTTTTTGTTTTTACATTGACATAAATGTTTCTTTTCATGATCAGATTCATTTCTAGTTTTTACAGTGCTATATAACATGTTCATTTATATTTATATTGAAAAGTTAATTTGAGATGCATATATGGATAGTTTGGTATATATTTTGTGGATATAGTAATTTGAAACTATAAACGAATTGTATTATTGGGATGTATTTTGAATGGTTGATACATTGTGGCTTTAAATGAGAATTTAGACCTTTTAGTTATATATCATGGCATTAGCATATTGCAGGTGCATTGGTAATGTAGGTGAACCACAACTTTTTTTTTCTTTTTTTTATCTACAACATTTTAAAAACGTTGTGTAAATGTGCCTAAATGTTGTCTAATACATTAAACTACAACATTTTTAGCCAGAAAACGTTGTGGAATCATACCTTCTACAACGTTTTCAAGCATCTGCTAATTTATGAAAAATAAATTTACAACATTTTTTTTTCTTAAAAACGTTGTATAATGTGTCTAACTACAACTTTTTAAAAACGTTGTGTAAGGGTGTCAAATAAATGACATCTTTAAGCACGACGTTTTTCTGATTGAAACCACAACGTTTTTTCTGCGTTATCTATTTACTGTTTTGTAGTAGTGATTATCTTTATGGAGACAGGTGTGAGATATATACCGACCATAAAATTCTGAAGTATATCTTTACACAAAGATTTGAATATGAGACATAGAAGATGGTTGGAGTTGATTAAAGACAATAATTGCGAGATTTTCTATCATCTCGGAAAGGCGAATGTTGTTGCTGATGCCTTAAGTAGAAAGGGACGAGAGAAATTAATGATGTTGACTGCTCAGGAGAAGCTAGTATTGAAAATGGCAAAGATGGAGTTGGAAATTAAATATCCGACAGAATCAGACGAAAAAATTTTCCAGATGTGAAACAGTTCAACGTTGGTAGATAAGGTGAAGAATGCACAACTTCAAGATGAGAACTATAAAGAGATAAGAAGAAAAGTGTCTAAAGGTGAGGAAAACAAATTTAAAGTTGATTCGGAAGGGTTACTTCGATTCGAAGGGAGAATTTGGGTTTCGTTAGTACTGGAAGTTAAAGAGGAAATTTTAAGCGAGGCCCATAACTCACAATATTTGATTCACCCTGGAAGTACAAAAATGTACCAGGATCTTTGACATTATTTTTTGTGGCCGAATATGAAAAAAGACGTAGCTGAGTATGTGGTGAAATGCTTAACGTGTCAGAAAGTTAAAGCTGAACATCAAAGGCCAAGCGGATTATTGCAACCGTTGGAGATACCAGAATGGAAATGGGAGCATATCACAATGAATTTTGTGGTAGTTCTTCCAACGACTCAGTAAGGTTTCGACACTATCTGGGTGATTATCGATCCATTGACAAAGTTGGCACACTTTTTGCCAATCAAGATTAGATTTAACCTAGATCGGTTGGCAAAACTGTACGTGAAGGAAATTATTTCAAGACACGGTGTACTGGTGTCCATTGTGTCAGACAAAGATCCACGTTTCACATAAAATTTCTGGAAACGGCTATAAGAATGCTTGGGAACGCACTTGAGAATGAGCACAATGTACTATCCTCAAACCGACGGATAGAGTGAGAGAACCATCCAGACACTAGAGGATATGCTCAGAGCATGTATTATATATTTCAAGGAAAATTGGGATGACCATCTACCATTGGTTGAATTTTCCTATAATAATAGTTATCACGCGAGTATTGGCATGCCGCCTTACGAAGCGTCATGCGGCAGGAAAAGCAGAACTCCGTTATGTTGGGATGAAGTAGGTGAACGTCAGCTATTGAGTGCAGAGTTGGTACAACAAACTGTCAAGATCATCAAGGTGATTCAGACAAGATTAATAGCTGCACAAGATCGACAGAAGAAATATGCCGATCAACACCGACAAAATCGAGAATTCGATATCGGTAGTTTTGTTTTCTTGAAAGTGTCTCCCTAAAAAGGAAAAATTTAGTTTGGCAAAAAGGGGAAATTAAGCCCTAGGTTTATAGGACCTTTTGAAGTGCTTCGACGAGTTAGTGAAGTGGCGTACGAGGTAGCTTTACCTCCAGAATTAGAACATATTCATAACATTTTCCATGTCTCGGTATTAAGGCCATATAAGTTTGATTATAAGCATGTCATAGAATATGAGCCATTACAGTTTGAGAAAGACTTGTCATATGAAGAAGTCCTTGTTCAAATTATCGACAGGAAAGAGCAAGTACTAAGGAATAAAGTGATACCTTCTCTTAAGGTAATCTAGAGAAACCACAATGCTGAAGAAGCTACGTGGGAACTTGAAGATGTTATGACAAAAAATTACCCTCAGTTATTTGCTTAATCTTGTATAGCGATTCTGGGGACAGAATCATGTTGAGGGAAGAATGTAACGAATAAATTTATCGAGTCGTGATTCTGGGGACATAATCCTTTTAATGAGGGAAAGATGTAACGATCAAGAAATTTTATAATTAATTTAAATATTTATTGAATTAAATAAATATTTTTAATAAATTTATTTATTGAGAAAATAAATAATTGATGAAATTGTGGTGCACTAATTTAGTAATTAAATTTATTAATGGAAATTTATTATTTGAGGATTTTATTTAATGAAATAATTAAATTAAATGAATCGCCTAATATTTAAGGAAATAATTAAAATAATTAAAATGTTATTCTAGTTTAATTTAATAATTAAATTAGATATGCAATGATTTATTAAGTATAAAGTATAATTATAATAAAAATTATAATTATTATAATTATAATTGTAAGAACATAAAATGAATTAAATAAAGGTGTGACAAGTAAAACTATATAATATAAATGTTATTAAAATAAATTAGAAAACTAAATTAAGTATAGCCAAACAATGCCTTGTGGCTTTTGGCTTATTTGAACTGACGCAACATGTTGGTTTTGTTACCTGATGTACGTGGGAGAGAGACCATGACCAGTTATATTACGCGTATTATTCTTATGGCTAACTAAGAAAAACACAAAGAGTTGGTGAGAAAGAGAGAACACAAAGAAAATTGTTAAGAAGTTGAGGGTTTTTACTATGGAAGGGGAAAGAATTGAAGCCACTCTATCATTTTCTTCAGTAATCAAGGATTAAGGTATAACCTACTCTAATTTTAACTTTTAGTTTTGAAATTTCTATTCTGTGAATTGGAAGTCACGTTGGATTGAGATATACATGTATATATGGTTTTATAATCTGTTAATCATCATATATAAGTATTGTTTGGTGATCAAATACATGAAATTGGGTTGTACGAAGAAAATTGAATAACAGTTTTATGTTTATGTAAAATGGCTTGTTTAAGTGCAAAATTTCATGTCTAATACTTGAAAGAATCTGCAAATTATTTGTATATTATGTTAATATGTCAAGAAACGAAAACAACGTAGTTGGAATGGTGTCAATTGGTTAAGAAAAGAAGATTTTGCAATCGAATTCCCTAAAAGTGTTAAAAATGAAGAAATTGGGAAAAAAATGTGATTTGGATCCTTAAAAGTTAATTATAAAAATGTTATGCTGTTAGAATTATGAATTTCAAGCTTATTAATGTTATTACAAAGTTTTAGTCGTTAGGTATGGTGAATTTTAGTGGAAATTGGGAAAATTTGGAGTGTGTTTGTGTATAATTGTACTGTCAAGAATCGCAGCTTAATACTGTCTATACAAATAAGTGCTGTAGACATTGTGTGTAGAAAGCAAAGAAATGCGCTTGGATGGCCTTTGAGATTCTTTTGACTAAATAAGAATTCTTGTATGCGAAGGCTTAAGAAGCGATCAAGCCGTGCGTTGCTCTCCGAGCCGAGGCAGTGAGTTCTGATTATTTGTAGACTATAATATAAGGACCTAATCTAGTATGGTATGCATGATAAAGATGTTAAATCATAATATAAGATACAATAACAGATGGTTATGTCTGGTGATACCAAAATAGAGAAGATTTTAAATGATCGTTTAAACAAGTTATGTAATGAATAAAAATTGTTGTTTTCAAGAGTTAGAGGTTAATGATAAAGCTTATATTAGGCGATAGTGAGATTTCAGATCCGTAAGAATGGTTAACCAACATGGTTAGACATTAAGTTAAGGTTTATGACTTAAATGGTGGATTAAATCTATAAAGCTAGTAATGGTACAACTAATTGGTATTGCAATTTCAATGGTATATGTACGGTAATTGGCGAACATTATTATAATTGTGTAGCTTACACACGAGACAAGTTCCCTAACTTCATTCTCTTTATAATGAATGCAAGTTTCATAACTACGTTATCTTTTGATGTCAAACAAGCTTTCTATTCATAATTTATCATTGTGTAAGTTCCTAGATCTTATAATAAAGTTGAGCAAGCCTATTGATTCTATCTTGTGTATGATTGTACAAGCTCTTGTAATATAATTTGTTACATCGAGCGAGTTCCACTTTCCTAATTCTTGTTATTGCTAGTCAAAGCATATACTGTTTAACTATATTGTTTCTAATGAGATTTCCTAACTATTTTTGAATGTAGTACTTTGCATATATACACCATGTCTATTCAATTGTACATTGTTATTATCCAATCTTTGACTTAAACATCATTATTCAATTCTAAATTATTGTGTTGAACCTTCAATTAGCAAGCAAACTCTTATTGATTGGACTAATCTGTAATTGAATAGTGTTCTAAAATTCTAGAACCACTGATAAGCTAGTTCCAAACTAAACTTTCTTTAGTGCGGAAATTCTAAATTCAAACTGAGATGAACAACCCTGACATATGGGATTATGTACGTGTTAACGTTTAGATGTTTATGCACAATACATGGTACACAGGGCTGATCCCCCTAAGTACGTAAAGAAGGGTCTATATAGTCTAAATGTCTGTTAAGGTTGAGGTAATAATACCTAATTACCGGGGACATAGTTCGTGGTCATAAGACCCTCAAATATAAAACTCGAGCTTGTTTTCTATTCTTGATTCGTAGAACAAGATCACCATTATTCAGAATTTGTTGTCCAGACTCATGTTGTTATTATTATTATTCTTTAAATCAGCGGGCAATTATTTGCTCACTCTTGCATTTAAACACTGCAGCTAAAGTCGAGAAAGTCGATGAGCCATCTCCCAACAAAGGAAAGGGCAAGATGTCCAAGTGTTGAAGATATATGTGAATCTATTTGGATTAATTATATTATAAGACTTAATTTATTTTTTGATGTATTCCGCAGACTTATGTAATAGTTTAAGGTTAGATTACCTGCGATTGTTTAAAGTTGATGTAACCCTTTAATGGGAAAGATTATTGTTTAAGTTATTTAAATTATGTCTTTATCCTTTATTATGGATAGTTAGATGTAATAGTTTTGGATAGTGAGCACCAAATCCCATGGGAATGGAGTATCCGGATTTGGTGGTGTCACAAAAGGTGCTAGAGAAGATTAAGTATTGTCGCAAGTAAGACAATGAAGGAAGATGGAGAAATAGGATATTCCAAGTCATCTAGCTATGCTAGATTTTGAAGTTTATTGAAATCATGCTTATGTGTGCACGTTTTAAAAATGAAAGAATTGGTTCAACTTTTGGAACCAATGGATTTTAAAAGAACTATTCTTGGTATGTCTATGCTAATTATTTCGGCTAGACAGAAATTGATTTGAAATATCAAAAGGGATTTTATATCATCAGTACGTTTTATGCCAAGATGGTAAAAGGATGGAGTTATTAATGCAATTGAACCTGGTGTTGGATGTGATCTTAGGATCAACAACCCATTATGGTATGATGTATAATGATGAAGTCATAAACTGACGAAGTCCTCAACATACTGTAAAAAGTATGGTATCATGACGTCATAAAACATTTTGATGTATTGTAAAAGAATTTAAAGATGTAGTCAATGTCAATTGATTTGACTAGATGAATGTTTCAAGTTGATGTCCAATTTATTGGTCTGGTCGAATCTATTTGATTTGGCTAAGACAAATGGTATGTCATGTTTAAAAGAAAATCGAGCTTTCTTTGAGAAGTTGTGCCAAACCAAATTGCTTTGGTGCAGAATCTAATGATTAAGTCTGAGGTGAACATACCCCGAAATGGGGTTATACGATGGGTTGATCGCCTACGTATGAAAGAGGTAGTTTGCTTTCTTGGTGATTGTATACTGACCATGATAGAAGGGTTTACGGTGAAATGCTGTTAAACCTAGTAAGAGTTCATGGTCGATTTAACCCCTCAGCAAAGGTATGAAATGTTTTAAAGGAATCTTTATATTCCTATTTATTCCTTCTACTTCATGATTCTTGGTAAGTTATGAAGGGTAGGGAATGTTTGAAAGATAAGAACTTCTTTGAAGAGAAGTATAAAAGAAGGGTAAGCTAAAATTTCGAGGATGAAATTCTAAGAAGAAGGGGTGAATGTGATGACCCAAGAACGGGTGTGGTTTTAGAAATTCCGAGGACGAAAGTTTTATAAGGTGGGAAAAATGTGACAACCCAGAAAATCAAATTGTCCAGAATTTAAGTTTAAAGAATTAGTTATTAATAAAAGGAATTTTTATTAATAATATTATGTGCTATGTGTTTATTAATTGTTCTAGAACCTAGGATGATTATTAATTGGGAGGATTTTTGCTACGAGCTAGACTGAAAGAGTAAGAATTTTGAAGACGAAAATAAAATATTTCTGGGAAGAAAATATTTCTGGGGAAAAAGACGAAATAGGAATTATTCAACCGACAAAACCCTAAGGGTTAGGGTTTGAATAACCTAAGACTTTTCGAGTTCGGTATGTCGAAATGACATTCCATCGAAAGATTCGACGATATTATATCGTGAAAAGTTAAGTAAGTCTATAAAAGTTTTTCTAAAAAAACGTGCAGAAATCGGACGAAAAGTACTGTAACGTACTTTTCACTCGTTTAAATACGTCAGGGGAAAACGTGAAACGCTTAATGTCGAAAACCGTTTTTCAATTTTTTGGAGATCCGAAGAATACGTAAACGTTAATCGGTAAAGGAAAGATAAAATATCCAAAAATATTTGGATTCCGAGAATCACAGTTTTTAAAACTATCAGACGAATTCAGAAAGACGAAAAGGAAGTTTCGTGAATAGTAAGGAGGTGTGAATAGTAATCAGAGGGGAAAATGACTATTTTGCCCCTAGCTTTGAAAATCTATAAAAAAGAAGCTTAATCTCGTTTGTGTGGATTTTTGAAAATCCTCCAACACTTGAGAGAGAGAGAGAGAGAGAGAGAGAGTTCGGATAGGAGGAAGAAGAGGAAAGGGGGAGGAAAAACTTGCTCGTGAGCAAACTTTGTCTGACGGAATGAGATTAAAGAAGGAAGGTAATCTGAAACCTAACTTCTATATTGTTTTTCTTTAAGTTTATATGTTTAAAACATAACTTATTGAGAATAAGAAGTAAGAGATATTAAGAATAATTTCATATGGTTGAAATCATGACAAAATGAAGAAATAAGAATTAGAAGTTTAGTTTATAAATTTCTTAAGGAAGTATAGGATTCGTAATGAATTTGAGCGATCCGAATGAATCATATGAACAATTTGGTGAAATAAGTAAGGAATGGTGTTCTATAACATCAAATTCCAAGAAAAAGTGAAATCGTAATCAAAATATCGATTAAAAATGAAGAATGAACAAAGAACACGCGAAGAACACGAAGAATGTTGTTGATGGACAAATTAAAAACCATCGTAGTGTAATTGTTGTTTATGGACAAGTTTAAAACCATCGCGTATAAGTTAGTTTCTTATTGCCTGGTTAGGAACGATAGAAACATTCATGAAGAATGGATTAAAACTTAGCTATAACGAAACTATGTCAAAAATTTCAAAAAAGACGAACAAGAATTAGAAAGTTAGTAAATGAACCCAAATATATAGGGTTTCATAAGAATGTAAGAGAATGTAGAAAACGTGAGTCGTGGACTCAAGAATGAAGGAGTTCCGAGTTCAGATGACCGAATTACAGACGAACGAATGAAGAACATTAATAACGTAAAATGAACGAAGGGAAAAGATTAAGCCAATTGAATGGCATGTTAACGGATTCAGAATGAAGTTCTGTCTGAGGTTAATCGAATTACGTAAGATAAGAAAGATAATGGCTTTGGAACGACCTCGTTCTAAGTTATAACGAATAAGTTATGAGATCGGGAAGTAAGCGTCTCAAATTTGATTTAAGACTTAGAAAATTTTTTAGGGATGAAGGCTTGGTGCCGCAGCGCGAGCCGTGCCTTGGGAGGCAGTGCCATAGCGCTAGTCCCGATAGTTAGACAACAGAGAAATTGGTATTGCGATCACGAGAGATAAAAGGAGGCCGTAGGCCATGAGTACTGTGGTGAGGCAAAGCCAGATGTGAGCTTTTAACTGCTCAAAACTTGGGGGAAGTGTAATGAAAGCTAATGAACGAGTAGTTCATCGAATGTAACACTTAAACAAGTGAATTAAATCTTTAGTAAGGGTTGAACGGAAATATTAAACAAGATTAAAAGATAAAGAATGTGAATGCGGGTTACAGAACCGATATCCGGGGACCGTAGTCATGATAAAACGAATGTGGGGGATTGCTATGATTGTGATTCCTTAGACGTTGAGTGACGAAGGTAATGTATAAAATTTCGATGTTATGACATGGTAATGAGAGATAAGTGTAAGGTGTTTAGACACTGGGAACGCAATACTGTTACGATAAACGATCGGTCTTAGCATACAACGAACCGTATGGCTTCGACATTAAGAAAGAATAATGAACATGGGGTTCAGGTGATAAGTAATGAATGAAAGCAATTAAAACCTTGGATGAACGTTGAATAAAATTAAGAGATAAGTAATGTGAACATTGAATACGTAAACGATTCTCATGAATCGTATTCGCGTCGAGCGAACGTTCTAAGTGTACATTGGTTGTATAACTTAGACGTTGACAAAGGTAGTAAGTAAGATATAATTTATCAAGAAAGCCGTAGCAAACGGTAATAAGATTAATGAAAGCCGAATGTGAGTCGGATAGAGAAGGTTAGAATGAAATGTAAGCGTTAAACACTTTAACCGGCGTGAAGGTTGAGGGTACGGGAATATTAAACGGAGAACCTACACCCCGTGTATGGTTTGACCGTATGATAATGAAGACCAATGATTAAACTGTGAATGGTGAAGAAACTGAATTAAAGACAAGTAAGTATAACGTAAAGAAGTCAAGTTAATGGTTAACTTGAACGATCGTTCTGAGTATACAAAAGACTGTATGACTTAGACGATGAGAATGAATCCGGAGGTATGCCATTTAGTTGCTAGAAAGCCATAAGGAATAAGAAATTGACTTAGCGAACGTTATAGTTTTAATGGTTTGGATAAGTTAAGATAAGTTAGGTTGTAGTACAATCATAACCTTTAATGGTTGACATATGGGAGCAGGGCTAAACAATTCATTCAGAGAACGAAGGTATATACGAAACTGGCAACCGATCTAACTCACTGTTATGGGCAGTGTAGATGAGACGGGAAATTGTTTGTTGGTTGTTTGTGGGAAACCACTCAGAGTACCATATGGATTACTAGTAGAGAAACGATGTGTGCTGAGTCCTAGGAGAGTATAAGAAGAAGATAAGAATGTAAATCATCAAAGATGACGAATGTATTGAGTAAGACATCTCCGTATGTTATAAAGCTGTAAACCGGTAATGAAAGTTGGTCGCGTAAACATAGGTTGCAAGAACGCGAACCCTAAGAAGTAAAGTTAAGTAAACCAATGCGTAAGTTAAGTATATGACTAATTGGTGTACGTGTTATTACCTTATGTGTTTTATAGGGATTGGAATGAGCAGTTCAGCATAAGCTGTAGTTGTGCAAAAGGCAAGTTTCCTAACTTCCTTCATATTCTAAATGCATGCTAGTTTCTAAAACTTCTCAGATGTTGAACTTGAGAAGTTTTGTCTATGTGCAAATGTGTGATAGAACGTATGAGGCCTTGTTCCATAATTTGAACACTTCGGTGTTTCTATGAGATGAACTATTCTGTGATTGAACTGTTTAATAAGAGAATGTTCTGTTTATACATGAACCGTTATTGTTAAGTCTGTGCTATTGATTCTAGCTAGACATAATGTGTATGAAAGAGAGTAGAGTTTGAAAGTATTTCAAAGTGAATGTGACTAATATTTTAAAATGATAGGAATCAAGATTATTCCTATTATTCAAGCTGCTTCATAACCTTTGTTTTTGGTTATTGAAGTCTTAAAAGAATGTTTAAGTTCTTGAAGTTGTTTGTTCAACTGCTATGATTTGTTAAGAAATTGAATGCTCATACTTTCTTTAAATATAAATATTTTCAGCAAATGATGTTAGAAAGAACTTAAGGATCCCGTAAAGATCAAGTTGATCGGTATCCAGACGAAGTGCCATTCATTAGATGAATGAGCGTGAAGATCAAACGAAGACTTATAATGTAGAATAATGTTAATTAAACTATAGAATAGTTTAATGAACGGTTATGTATCCTTGGTGGCAGATGAAAGTCACTCTTATAAGAGATAAAGAATAATGTAATTATCATTATTTGTAATGAATAAGGTTATAAGGTATTAGAATCTGGGATTTGAGAATGTATGTTTTTATATTTAACTATATAATGATTTATGTTTGGCAAGAGATGGGACCGTGACGTACGGAATTCGGGTGTGAAAATAGACCGAATTTCGAGGCGTTACATTAATGAACATTATAGTTTTAATGGTTCGAATAAGTTTAGGTTGTGGTACAATCATAATATTTGATGGTTAACATATGGGAGTTGGGTTAAACAATTCCTTTAGAGAACAGAGGTATATACGAAACTGGCAACCAATCTAACTCACTGTGAAAGATAGTGTAGATGAGATGGGAACTTGTTTGTTGGTTGTATGTGGGAAACCACTCAGAGTACCATATGGACTACTAGCAGAGAGACACGACGTGTGGTGAGTCAGAACTTTGCTTTTTGACTTTATTCGCTTGGTATCGATCTGGTGCCATTTGTGACTAAAAACTGTATTGATTGAGAAATGCGTGAGCCAATTCTTCCCAGTTGTGGATTTTGGCATTGTCAAGTCGGGCATATTAGGCTTTAGCCTCTCCAGTGAGACTCTTTTGAAAAAGCTACATTCTGAGGCTTTCATCTTCAGCATAAGACTCCAGTTCGCCAATGTACACTTTTAGGTGCATATAGGGATCACCTACCCTATTGTACTTTTCAAACTCTGGGACTTTGAATTTGTCAGGATATCGAGCCCCTTGGAATATGCAGAGATCTGAATAGGTGACACTTCCATAGTTTTCAGTCCCTTTGATTGACCGGATGGTTTCTTCCATTTGTTGGACTTTTTTTTATATCCCTAATTTCTCGATCATCCCTGAGTTTTTTGATTTCAGGGGTTTTGGTTGTTCCTTTATTGGAATGAGGTTCAGGTATCAAGGTTTCCATCTTTTTGCCAATACCTTAACTGCCCCTGGTGTGAATGACTCTAGTTTAGTAGGCATTGTTTGGCCCCGAGTGTTTTTACTTTGTTCTTTTAGAAAGACAACCAATTCTGCGATCTGATTCCTTTATCCTTCGAATTCCTCTAAAGATACAGAAGTAGGATCAGGTGCGGCACTTGTAGCCACGGCTGGCTGCGAGCTTAGTGCCTTTTTGGACTTTGAATGGGTAACATGACCAATTGCTTCCCTACAAAAAGGCTTATGTAGTTTAGTCTTAGGGAAATGTGGCAATGTTACATGCTATGTGATGTGTCCATTTTTAGGAGTATTATCCTGCAAAACAGATGTCAGTTGTTTGTATAACAAGATAGCATGTCAGGTTTTGATATAAAAGGGAATGCATGTACACATCTTCCTTCATATTTTCCATTATATTGAGATTAACATGGAAATGAAATTACAAGTAATAGAAATGGAAAAGTATGAAGAGACTTCCCTCCGCGTTTGGTTTATCAGAGGTTGACTTATCTTAGGCTACTCTTGCGGCTTTTTGGCATGAAGGTACCCAGATCATCGCAATTTACTCGATAAGAAGTTTATCCAGTCTTTTAACTAAAGCAAATCTGGGCAATGCCTTTCCTGAGCCTCGTTGGAATTAGTCTCCCTACGAGTCCAGTAATCAAACACCGACAGGATAGCCTTCTGATGGAGGGACCACACAATATACATTCGTATACATTGCATCTCACCGTATGGAAATGATGACATGTGCGAAGCACTAATATCACAGGCAGATATGGTGCGAAGCACTAAGTGCAGTAAGTAAATGCATTAGTACACATTCATTCAAATATAAATGCACCATCCACACATTAGCAGATAGAATTTTTTGAAAAGTTTGTAATAGCGGCTTAAGCCCTCTTACTGGAAGTCCCCAACAGAGTCGCCACCTGTCGACGTCGGGATTTTTATCTGTCCCTTTCTATTCTTATCTTTTGGTGTTCTCATATTAGGTGAGATTTATTTGAAAAAACATGTTTGAAAAGGTCCGACATGTATATGTCGACGATTGAACTGTAAGAGTAGCCAGTTGGTATTTTTAAATGGTTGCACCAACTGAAATAAGAAAAGGTTTGCACATTGACCTAGTGATGTAACACTGCTTAACTGGTATGTGAAACAGGGTCCGTGGGCTTGATTATGCGGAGGGAAGGTGTTAAGCACCTCCTGACATCCGTGGTAACACAGTGACCGCCACTTTTCAATTAAACTATTATCTAAATGTGTGTGTATGTGTGTGTGGGTCAATGTGCAATTATCTGGAAGTAGTGCTATGCCTCGTTTGCACCTATATACAAAGGGTTTGAATTTTGTACAAAAGTTCAATTTTAACAAGATATAGTAGTGATGTTTTGTAAAAGAGGTTTTTCAAACCCTTATGCTCAATAGTAATTGAGACCTTTGATACTTCCATTTTATTATGTGTTCGGCTTGATTGCTTTTCTTTTCGAGATGCAAAGCATCTTCGAGAAAATAATGTACAAAGCAGTGTCGAACTCCTTGTGGGCATGAGAGTCATCTAAGAAAATTCAAACACCGTGAATAATTTACAAGTTGATTACAGATGAAAATGTCCATCACGATAACCAAATCTAGATTCAGGAGACTGAATCTGTGATCACATGATTCCTAGGCTCACATGATATTGCAGTTTGTATGAAAGTTGTAAACAGTTATATATATAAAAGGTATATATATATATATTTATATTTCCAATCCCCCATGGAGTTTACTTTGTGGTGGTTGATTGTTCATATATATATATATATATATATATATATATATATATATATATATATATATATACATGATCAACCGCCACGAAAGTAAATTCCAAAGGGATGGAATGTAAATATATATATAAAGACGATCAACCACCACGAAGTAAACTCCAGGAGGGACGGAAATGTAAATATATATATATATATATATATATATATATATATATATATATATATATAGAAAAGCAATAAAAGCCATGGACCGACGGTCCTGGTATACGCACACAACATGACTCTCAATGTGAATAACTGTGTCTGACTGGAAGTGGAGAAAGGCTTTAAGAAATGTGAGATGTCTTACAGTGGGCTGCCAAGAAGACTTCAAATAGATTTAAGTGAATGAATACTCAGTTTGCACCAGTAAAATGTAGCAAAGCACAAGCTCACAAGTGTTTGAAAAGAGAAAGCATTCAGTTTATAGTGTGTACAGAGCAAAATGGACAGGGCTTCCTCGCCGTTTCTCTGTGACGCCCCCAAATCCGGGTTCCTTCAAACCTCGGATCCGGTCCGCCACAATACTACTATCGTCAAACTATTTATATCTTTTATTCATAACTTAATGAATATAACTTTGCTTATTACAATTTTGAATATAAATTCTTTTCATTTCCAGGATCTGTATAATGACCCCAAACTTTTATAAATTTCAAATCTTGGTCATTTACCATTCCTGTCTTACATCATATTCGATGTTATATAAATATGCAGAATAATTTAAACTTTTTCAATCTCCTTTAAAAATAAATCTTTTATTGATGTCTTAACTTGAATCAATTACATATCCTTGAATCAAATTATATTATGATTCATTCTATTCGAATTACTGTATAAATCTTCACACCTCGATTCGAATTCGTCTATGTATCACATAATAAAACTTTATAACTCAACATGTATTACAAATCGTAAACTACTATCATGTACATCTCCTAGAACCTAAACACGATTCAAGAGCATATATTAAACAAATAATTCAATCTCCTTCGATATTATTGAACTCTATCAATCTAGTAGCACGTAATCTTTACTGTGAGTCCTTAACCTGCAAAAATGGTTATTTGCAAGGGTGAGCTCGACAGCCCAGGAATTCTAACAGTTTTCATGCCGCACATAGCATATAATAACATTCTCAGTTCATGCATTCATAATCAATTAATATTTACTATGCATGTTACTTCTCACATAACAAGCATAGAGATTTACTTCATAAGCATATCATCAAAGATCAACTTTCAATTTCATACATATCTCATATACATTTCATATATATATATATCAACGTTCTCATAGCATAATATAGCTCAACTAACAGTTATCGAATTCATATATCAAATAGGAACTGAAAGACTTGCTGATTCAGTAGTTTATCAATTACGACTTAACCTTCTTAAAGCTTATACTTGCATCAAGTATTCCTACACGATTATATAATTCATGGATTCATACCCATCAGTCATACATTTTATACGATCTTAATATAAGAACAAATATTGTTTCCTAACTTGGTTTCATTTTTACTTGAACTTAGGATAACCATGAGACTAGCTCATTCTACTATCATATTTATTTAAACAATCATGTTTCATATCTTGTAGTCCTTAAGGACAACATATAACCATAACTTAAGACCATGCAGTTAACAAACTTCTCTTGGTCACTCTGCAGAACGGCGCGGCCGCACTGCATTTAAGCTTGGAAGTGGCGCGGCCGTGCTACTCCTTGCCAAAACCAGACTTGAGCTTTTCATTGCTCAACCTAGTCCTAACATAATATGCATTCTGATACATACTATAAAAATACATCAAGTAGGCTCTGATAGTTCTTCAAGTTCACATTTAAAATCATTTAGTTTTGAATTTCATAGCTCTATGTTGAATTATTCACATCAACAAGGCTTAACAACTTCTTTTAACAAAGGTTCAAGGTATATAAGATTTTAAACCTTATATTGGTACTAACAAGCCTTTAATAGCATGCTCACATGTATATATTTTAATTACATAGACATAACATAGTTAATTATTTGAAAACTTATTTTAAACCACACTGAAAGGTCCAATTCATGATTAGTTAGATGATGAACATATTCGTCATGTCTAGAGGCATAAGGCATCTTAGTATGCATGCTAGAAGGGTCAGAGTATACTTTACACAATATTTGAAACTATTAGTTCTCAAAACTTCTGAGTTTTCTTTCAAAACATTTTAAACCAAGCTATATAAATCTAGTACATGCAAGGTAACTTTAAAACTACATTTCATGCACGTTGATATACATACATAGGGTCCAAGGTCAGAACTCAAAGGACACTAAATTCATCAACTTCCATTTCTCAAAAACTTTAAGTTTTCTTTTAGAAAATCATTGTTAAAGCATTCCATTATGAGTAAAGTAATATTAGCTATATGACATGTCTATTATCATGCATATTTATGTTTTATCACTTAGAACAACATATTTTATCATCAGGAGCACTACACTTGCATACGTGCATGCCCGACGCCCTCCGATTGCCTCCTATTACACATTAGTCCAAAATATGCCTATTATAACCCCTTCTAACGACGTCAAATTAAAAAACTTAAAGAACAAAAGTTGTAGGTGTATTAGTCCTCATTCCGAATCATCTTGAATCACCTCAATCGGAGTTTGTATGAAAACTTTATAGTCATTTTACCAAAATAGGTCAAAACAGTCACACCTATCATACTTTGGGCGCGGTCGCACCAATTTTCTTCATATTCCCAGCGTACCCGTGCCATTTGGCAGCACCTAGCCATGCCCAGCTCTCTCAAGGCAAGCGGTCTTGCTTGGCCTTGCCCAGATTACAGTTTTGTCAATGTTTTTACTTCAAATCTTCATAACTTCTTCATTTTATGTTAGAATGAGTTGGTTTTCGATTCTATGGATTCGCAACTTATAAAACTACAACATACCCAAGAATCAACAATTAAAAATATTAATCCAAAACTCATTTTCATACTAAATTTTCATGTTTTGACAAATTTAGCGAATTTATTCACTACGAACTCGTTTCTAAACCAAATTAGTCCGTTTAACTTCCGTTATTTTCGCATTTCACTGTATTAATAGTATCTAGCAATAATTCATGAATTATAACAATCCTTATCCATTAATTTTGTGACTCAAAAGTAACTATTTCTTATCATTTCTAAGGAATTGTAAAACTTACGAATCAAAAACATATATGTTAGCATTATTACCTCTTGAATGCTTGGAATTGGCCAACTATAGCTCCTCCATCCTCGTATTGCTCTTAATTCTCCCAACCCTCTATAGCTTAAATCTCAGACAACTTATCAAACGGGAAAGGAGAAGAAGAAGACTCTATTTATAGAGAATTTAGTACTCAGTTAATATCTTTCCACAATGAATTAATCCAATGGGAAGAAGAAGAAGCCAATGGATTGAGAAGTGTTGTTGAACCACTCCATCTTCCTCCATCCCTCTAGCCATCATCAGCTCTAAATTTCCAGTAATAACAATAGGCTAGGCCAATAGCCTATGCACGTGATGAAGGAGAATGACTAAGAAATTGGGACAAAGCTTTTAGCTTCTTCGTTTTTAATAACAAGGCCACTTAATGTACTAAGGTTATATCCTTTTTGGGCCTATTAAATCAATTATCATGACTTAATATTACTACATTAAATTAAGTTATGGGAACATATACACACATATAAGAAGTATACTTATATTTTAAATATGCACCAATATAATCTTATATACCGTGTACATTGGGCTAGTCCAAATAATATTTTAATTGGGCTAAATATAAATCAGTTGGGTACTCTCAACCCATTATTCCCTATCACACTTTAATATTACAATGATTATTATCAATCATCTATTATCTTTCCATTAATTCTCTTTTAATAATTCTAGTCAAACCTTTAGTCTAATTTAACTTTAATACTCATGCCACACAAGGCTCGGTTATCCCACTTACTAGAGTTATATAACTTAAGCTCATAATCTCAACAATAAAATATTAGGGGTCTAGGCCACATTTGGCTTTTCCCCAATCTCACTTCATTTTAATATTCATTTAATATAAGTTTGTGTGACACTAAATTATTTAGTTTTTCTTGAATAATTAATATGTACAATACCAATTATTATACTATAATCCTTCAATTTCTTTTCTTCCAAAAATTGTCTCAACACATTTCATTTCGCCATAATTTAATTATTAACTTAATGCACAATTCCCCAACTAATATCTATTTATAATTATATTGGTTTTCTTCTATTATCCTTCACTTATTTTCCATTATCATCTGTCATGTAACGGATAAATTTTTCGAATTGTGATTCTAGGGACAGAATCCTTTTAAGGAGTGAAGGATGTAACGATCTAGAAATTTGTAATTTGATTTAAATATTTATTGAATTAAATAAATATTTTAATAATTTATTTATTGTGATTAAATAAATAATTGATGAATTGTGGTAAATAAATTGATTAATGTTAATTAAATTATGTATTGATAATTTTATCTGAAGGATTTAATTTAAGAAAATAATTAAGTTAAATTAATTGTTTAATATGTAAGAAAATAATTAAATTTAATTAATTTTTAATTTAACAAAAATAAATAAATTAAATAAGTGATGTGTCTAATTTATTAATTAAATTAGATATATAATTATTTATGAATTATAAGTATAATGATAATAAGATTATTATTATTATTATAAGCTATTGAATGGTTGCATGTGTGACAAGTGTAACTATATAATATAAATAATATAAAAATAAATTAGTTTAGGGAAAATATGTGGTAGCCAAACAAGGCCTTGTGGCCTTTGGCTTATTCAACTGACGCAAACTTTTTATTTTTTTCTAACGTAAAGGAACGTGGGAGAGGCCAGTTATATTTTCCTATGCTTCTTATTTTTCCTAAGGCTTGTTAGCATAGAAAAAAAACAGAGGAAGAGAGAATTGCAGAGAAGATTGAGAGTGAGAGCTTGAGAGATTGTTCTGAGATTTCAAGAGGAAGGAGAAGATTGCTAAACCTTGTTGTCATCTTTTGCTAGCCAATAATCAAAGATTAAGGTATAACTAATTCTAATTCTTAGACTTGTGATTTTCTATTCTCTGTAAATTGGTTTTGTGGATTTGTTGCTCAAGCATTATGTATATAGTGTGGATTAAGTTGTAGAATCTGTTGTCATCTTGTATGCGTGTTGTATCAGTTATCAAATTCATGAGGAATTGGTTGTAGGAAGAAAAGGAAAATAATAGTGTTTATGTTCATATGTTATGGCCTTAGAAAGAACCAATTTTAGTGGACAAATTGTATGTGAAACAGTAAATTGACGCTTGTATATGGTAGTTCATTGAAATACGAACATAACATAATTTGAATGGAATGATTTGGTTAAATAGTGAATTCACAGTGGTGATTTTGGGATAGAGTATCAAAAATGGAGTTTTATATGAAAAACATGAAAATTGAGAAATTATAATAGTTCTAGTTGTTGTTAAATTGTACTAAGTGGTTGAATATGTTAGCAATCATGTTTATGATAGTTGTATATTTATTTTAATGAATTATGTTAAAGACTTGTTTTAATATGTGATGTATTCCGCAAACTTATGTAATAATTCTAAGGTTAGATTACCTGGGATTTATTTGAGATGATGATGTAACCATTTAATGGGAAAGATTTTTGTTTAAGTTATTTTAATTATGTCTTTATCCTTTATTTTGGGTAGTTAGATGTAATAGTTTTTGATAAGTGAGCACCAAATCCTGTGGGAATGGAGTACTTTGATTTGGGGGTGTCACAGGTTGGTATCAAAGCCTTAGGTTATGAACCTTAGGTGGGGAAACCTTAGGAAGTAACCTTTAAGGAAACAGAAAATATAGAGGTGTTCAACTCTTATCGAGTTTTAAGGAATGCCTTAAGGTATCCATTGAAGCTAAACAATAAAAGACATTATGTGCTATGTGTTAATAACTTATGTGCTAGCGAGTATCAAAAATATTAAGTAAAACTTAAAACATTTTGTTGTCAGGATGTTTACCGAAGGAGGATCCAGTCTAGCTAGAGAGGTGATACCTCAGGTACCTAGAGAGGATGAACCCCGGGATATTCACGTAGTGCGGGAGCAGTTGATCCAGGAGGATGAGCCTGTGACCGATCCCGAGGAGAATAGTTCTGAGGAGGTAGAGGAGGATGGTGAGGAGGAGGATCCTAAGGAGTTTCCACTAAACACCATATCAGCCGAGATGTATGATGCTTTGTATAACCGTAACATAGAGTTACAGGACGAGGTTGAAGAGCTGAAGGAGATGGTTAAGTTGTATCACGCTTCGATGGAGCAAAAGGATGCAGAGATTCAGGAACTCGACTCGAAACATGGAAACACGGAGTGAGACTTAGTTCATACAAAGGGTCAGCATGAAGACCTGTTGGCAGTACACGAGAAGATGAAGACTGACATGGAGAAATTGAAAGATGATTTCAAGGAGGAATCAGCTAAGCGTGCAAGAGCAGAGGATGCGTGGATGAAGGTGACTCAACATGCAGACCGTGCTGAGGCTAAGGTCCAAGTGAAGAAAGCCAAGATGAAGGAGATGGATTATGCTTTTAGTTCGTGATGGATCGCTGAACGGCGTATCGTATCATGGAGGAAGAGTGTCAGGAAACCTTACGATGTCTTAATATGCCTAGATAGAATAAGATAGATAATAATATGTAATCATTTATGTGAATAAATAAACTGTGAATCCCTTATTTTGAGATGAATAAAGGGATAGTATGAGTATGTAATCCTGGAACTTGTTTAGTTCAGGAAAGTGAATAATTATAGCGGCAATGCTATTTTGACTATGTTTTAAAAATGTTATGAATGAATAAAAGTTTGTTTGAAAAGTTATGTGTTAAAGCTTTAATCTTGGAATGTTTAAGTTAAAATTTCAAATACCCAAGAAGTTGAGTAAGGAACTAATAAGCGTATATTTTAATAGAAGATGCCTCCTAGAAGAAGACAACCATGTCAGTAAGCACCTCCAGAGGGGTCTACTAATAATAACAACGAGACCAATGCTAATCCGGTTCAGCAGTTGGTAACTTTGTTGACGGGTGAACTTACGAATCAACCGCAAGCTCAAGTCATGACTTTCAAGGAATTTAAAGAGGTTGGACCGCCAGAATTTCAAGGGTCTATGAATCCAGTGGAAGCCCAAACCTGGATCATGGAAATTGAGAAGGTGTTCGATGTTGCTAGAGTTAATGAAGATCAAAAGACTGCGTTCACAATGTTCATACTGAAGTCTGAAGCTAGCAACTGGTGGCAAGCAAATAAGGTTCGTGGAGGATAAGGACTGATAGCGTGGGATAGATTCAAGGAAATATTTTTTGAAATGTACTTTCCAGCGAGTTCTCGAATCAGCTAGAAGTGAAATTTCTGGAGTTGAAGCAAGGAACGATTACGGTGCCGGAATATGCTGCGAAGTTTAACGAGTTAGAAAGGTTTGCCACATATCAAGTCAATACTAATGAACGCAAAGCAAGAAGATTCGAACAAGGATTGAAGCCCTGGCTTTACAGCAAGGTTTCAATGTTCCAGCTGAATACATTTGCGGCTGTATTGGAAAAGGAAATTATCGCGGTAGGTGGAATCGATGCCTTAACCAAGTACAACAGAGAACAGAAGAAGAGGAAGAATGAGAATGAGAATAAGGCGGGTGGTAGTAATGTTGGAAGTAATAGTCATAAAAGGATGTGGAACGAGAATTCGACTGCGGGAGGACAACAAGGAAATTAGCAGAAGAAAAAGTTTGAGGCTTGCGCAACTTGCGACAAGAACCATACTGGAGTATGTTTGAAGGGAAAGAGAGTGTGTTTCAACTGTGGTCAGGAGAGACACATTACACCGAACTGTTTTAGTCTGAAGAAAGGAGCATGTTTTACCTGCAGTTCAAAAGATCACATGGCTCGTGATTTCCCTAAGAAGCCAGCGGGAAGTGCAAGTGGCGGAAAAGGAAACAACGGTGGTGGTGCATTGACTATCACTGGACCAGTTTAATCAAGCCGACCTACTGCGAGGACTTTCAATATGACCGTGCAGGATGCTATACAGTCTAAGGATGTGGTGTCAGGTATCATTCCGATTAATGGTATTAATGCTTATGTACTATTTGATTTGGGTGCTACTTGTTCATTTATATCTGATGAATTTGCTCAGAACTTAGATTTGCCTCAAGAAGAATTAGAATTTCCCTTAAGTATAGAGATTGAGAATAAGGAAGTGATTCCTGTTAAATTCATATATAGGAATTGTGGAGTGGTTGTAAAAGGTTATGAGATGATGGTAGATCTTATACCAATTGGACTTGGTGAATTCGATGTTATACTGGGAATGGATTTGTTATTCAATTATGGAGCAGTAATTGATTGTCAAAAGAAGTGCGTTAACCTTATGACTCCGTCAAAGGTTGTGTTCTTTGGCAGCAAGTCACCTCGACAAGCGAGTTGTTTGACGGTGATGCAAGCCAAGAAGTTGTTGAGACAAGGATGTGTAGGATACCTAGCCTACATCGTCGATACACAGAAGAAGAGTACGAAGTTGGAAGAGATACCGATCATAAGAGATTTTGTAAACGTATTTCCAGACGATTTACCGGGTCTTCCACCGGATCGACAAATTAAGTTCATGATTGACTTACTACCAGGAATGGCCCTGATATCTAAGGCACCATACAGAATGGCCCCGGTTGAAATGAAAGAGTTGATGGTGCAATTGCAAGAATTGCTTAACAAGAAATATATTCAGCAGAGTGTTTCACCATGGGGAGCACCAATGTTGTTTGTTAAGAAGAAAGATGGATCGATGAGGCTCTGCATTGACTACAGAGAATTGAATAAGGTCATAATTAAAAACAAGTATCCATTACCTAGAATCGATGACCTGTTCGATCAGTTGAAGGGAGAAAGGTATTTCTCTAAGATAGACTTGAAAAGTGGTTATCATCAGTTGAAGGTGAGGCCGGAGGATGTACCAAAAATAGCGTTCAGGACTCGGTATGGTCATTACAAGTTTCTGGTTATGTCTTTTGGTTTAACTAATGCACCTGCAGCGTTCATGGACTTAATGAACAGGGTGTTTAAACCATTCTTAGACAAATTTGTGGTGGTGTTTATTGATAATATATTAGTATATTCTAAAACCAAGGAGGAGCATGTGGAACATTTGAGATTGACGTTAGAGATGTTGAGAAAAGAGAAGTTGTACGCTAAGTTCTCAAAATATGAATTTTGGTTGGAACGTGTACAGTTTCTCGGACACGTTATTGATAAGGACGAAATTTCTGTAGATCCATCAAAAGTTGAAGCTGTAATAAACTGGGATCAGCCAAAGACACCGTCAGAAGTAAGGAGTTTCTTAGGATTTTCAGGTTACTACATGCATTTTATTCAAGACTTTTCCAAGATCGCAACTCCGTTGATGAATTTAACTAGAAAAGTGGTTAAGTTTGTTTGGACAGAGAAGTGTGAGGAAAGTTTTTGAGAATTGAAGAAGAGGTTGAGTTCAGCACCTATGTTGTCTTTGCCTGATGATACATGAAATTTTGTGGTATATAGTGACGCATCGCATAAAGGACTAGGCTGTGTGCTTATGCAAAACGGCAGAGTTATTGCATATGCATCACGACAGTTGAAAGATTACGAGAAGGGGTATCCGACTCATGACTTAGAGTTGGCAGCGGTGGTATTTGCTTTGAAGATTTGGAGACATTATCATTATGGAGAGAGGTGTGAGATATATACTTACCATAAAAGTCTGAAGTATATCTTTACACAAAAATATTTGAATATGAGACAAAGAAGATGGTTGGAGCTGTTCAAAGAATAAGATTGTAAAATTTTCTATCATCCCGGAAAGGAAAATGTTGTTGCTGATGCCTTAAGTAGGAAGGGACGGTAGAAGTTAATGAAGTTAACTGATCAAGAGAAGTTAGTGTCGGAAATGGCTAAGATGGAGTTGAAAATTAAATATCCAACAGAGTCCGATGAAAAGTTGTTCCAGATGGGAAACAGTTCAACGTTGGTGGATAAGGTGAAAAATGCACAACTTTAGGATGGAGACTGCGAAAAGGTAAAACAGAGGATATCTAAAGGTGAGGAAAACAAATTCAAAATCGATTCAGAAGGGTTACTTCGATTCGAAGGGAGAATTTGGGTTCCATAAGTACCAGAAATTCAAGAAGAAATTCTGAATGAAGCTCACAATTCAAGATATTTGATTCACCCTGGGAGTACAATGATGTACCAGGATCTTAAGCATCATTTTTGGTGGCCGAATATGAAGAGGGATGTGGCTGAGTGTGTGGTGAAATGCTTAACGTGTCAGAAAGTCAAAGTTGAACATCAAAGGCCAAGCGAATTGTTACAACCGTTGCAGATACTAGAATGGAAATGGGACCATATCACAATGGATTTTGTGGTAGGTCTTCCAACAACTCAGCAAGGTTACGATGCCATTTGGGTGATTGTCGATCGACTGACGAAGTCGGCACACTTTTTGCCAATTAAGATTCGGTTTACACTAGATCGGTTAGCAAAGCTGTACATGAAGGAAATTATGTCAAGACATGGTGTACCTGTGTCCATTGTATCAGACAGAGATCCACGTTTCACATCTAATTTCTGGAAATGATTACAAGAATGTTTGGGGACACAACTGACAATGAGCACAACGTACCATCCTCAAACCGATGGACAAAGTGAGAGAACCATCCAAACACTAGAAGATATGCTCAGAGCATGTATCATGGATTTCAAGGGAAATTGGGCTGACCATCTGCCATTGGTGGACTTTGCTTATAATAATAGTTATCACATGAGTATTGGCATGCCGCCTTACGAAGCGTTATATGGCAGGAAATGCAGAACTCCATTATATTGGGACGAGGTAGGTGAACGACAGCTATTGGGTCCAGAATTGGTACAACAGACTGTCGAGATCATCAAAGTAATTAGAGCAAGATTGATAGCAGCACAAGATAGACAGAAGAAATATGCTGATCAACATAAATAAAATCGGGAATTCGATGTCGGTAGTTATGTTTTCTTGAAAGTGTCTCCCTGGAAGGGAAAAATTCGATTTGGCAAGAAAGGAAAATTGAGCCCTAGGTTTATAGGACCTTTCGAAGTGCTTCGACGAGTTGGAAAAGTGGCGTACGAGGTAGCTTTACCTCCAGAGTTAGAGCATATTCATAATGTTTTTCATGTTTCGGTATTGAGACCATATAAGCCTGACTATAAACATGTTATCGAATATGAGCCCTTACAATTAGAGAAAGATTTATCATATGAAGAAGTCCCTCTTCATATTGTTGACAGAAAAGAGCAAGTACTGAGGAATAAGGTGATACCTTCTGTTAAGGTAATCTGGAGGAACCACAATGCTGAAGAAGCTACGTGGGAACTTGAAAGCGTTATGATGAGGAATTATCCTCAGTTGTTTGCTTGATTTTGTATAGCAATTCTGGGGACAAAATCTTGTTAAGGAGGGAAGAATGTAACGGATAAAATTTTTGAGTTGTGATTCTAGGGACAGAATCCTTTTAAGGAGGGAATGATGTAACGATCGAGAAATTTGTAATTTGATTTAAATATTTATTGAATTAAATAAATATTTTAATAATTTATTTATTGTGATTAAATAAATAATTGATGAATTGTGGTAAATAAATTGATTAATGTTAATTAAATTATGTATTGATAATTTTATCTGAAGAATTTAATTTAAGAAAATAATTAAGTTAAATCAATTGTTTAATATGTAAGAAAATAATTAAATTAAATTAATTGTTTAATTTAACAAAAATAAAGAAATTGAATAAGTGATGTGTATAATTTATTAATTAAATTAGATATATAATTATTTAAGTCAAAGGACACCAAATTCATCAACTTCCATTTCTCAAAAACTTTAAGTTTTCTTTTAGAAAATCATTGTTAAAGCATTCCATTATGAGTAAAGTAATATTAGCTATATGACATGTCTATTATCATGCATATTTATGTTTTATCACTTAGAACAACATATTTTATCATCAGGAGCACTACACTTGCATACGTGCATGCCCGACGCCCTCCGATTGCCTCCTATTACACATTAGTCCAAAATATGACTATTGTTACCCCTTCTAACGACGTCAAATTAAAAAACTTAAAGAACAAAAGTTGTAGGTGTATTAGTCCTCATTCCGGATCATCTTGAATCACCTCAATCGGAGTTTGTATGAAAACTTTATAGTCATTTTACCAAAAGAGGTCAAAACAGTCACACCTATCATACTTTGGGCGCGGTCGCACAAATTTTCTTCATATTCCCAGCGTACCCATGCCATTTGGCAGCACCTAGCCATGCCCCCGCGCTCCTGGGCAGTGCGCCCACACTTGGCCTTGCCCAGATTACAGTTTTGTCAATGTTTTTACTTCAAATCTTCATAACTTCTTCATTTTATGTTAGAATGAGTTGGTTTTCGATTCTATGGATTCGCAACTTATAAAACTACAACATACCCAAGAATCAACAATTAAAAATATTAATCCAAAACTCATTTTCATACTAAATTTTCATGTTTTGAAAAATTTAGCGAATTTATTCACTACGAACTCGTTTCTAAACCAAATTAGTCCGTTTAACTTCCGTTGTTTTCGCATTTCACTGTATTACAAGTATCTAGCAATAATTCATGAATTATAACAATCCTTATCCATTAATTTTGTGACTCAAAAGTAACTATTTCTTATCATTTCTAAGGAATTGTAAAACTTACGAATCAAAAACATATATGTTAACATTATTACCTCTTGAATGCTTGGAATTGGCCAACTATAGCTCCTCCATCCTCCTATTGCTCTTAATTCTCCCAACCCTCTATAGCTTAAATCTCAGACAACTTATCAAACGGAAAAGGAGAAGAAGAAGACTCTATTTATAGAGAATTTAGTACTCAGTTAATATCTTTGCACAATGAATTAATCCAATGGGAAGAAGAAGAAGCCAGTGGATTGAGAAGGGTTGTTGAACCACTCTATCTTCCTCCATCCCTCTAGCCATCATCAGCTCTAAATTTCCAGTAATAACAATAGGCTAGGCCAATAGCCTATGCACGTGATGAAGGAGAATGACTAAGAAATTGGGACAAAGCTTTTTAGCTTACTGTTTTAGCAACAAGGCCACTTAATGTACTAAGGTTATATCCTTTTTGGGCCTATTAAATCAATTATCATGACTTAACATTACTACATTAAATTAAGTTATGGGAACATATACACACATATAAGAAGTATACTTATATTTTAAATATGCACCAATATAATCTTATATATAAATGTACATTGAAATTTGTCCAAATAATATTTTAATTGGGCTAAATATAAATCAGTTTGGTACTCTCAACCCATTATTCCCTATCACACTTTAATATTACAATGATTATTATCAATCATCTATTATCTTTCCATTAATTCTCTTTTAATAATTCTAGTCAAACCTTTAGTCTAATTTAGTTTTTCTTGAATAATTAATATGTACAATACCAATTATTATACTATAATCCTTCAATTTCTTTTCTTCCAAAAATTGTCTCAACACATTTCATTTCGCCATAATTTAATTATTAACTTAATGCACAATTCCCCAACTAATATCTATTTATAATTATATTGGTTTTCTTCTATTATCCTTCACTTATTTTCCATTATCATCTGTCATGTAACGGATAAATTTTTCAAATTGTGATTCTAGGGACAGAATCCTTTTAAGGAGTGAAGGATGTAACGATCTAGAAATTTGTAATTTGATTTAAATATTTATTGAATTAAATAAATATTTTAATAATTTATTTATTGTGATTAAATAAATAATTGATGAATTGTGGTAAATAAATTGATTAATGTTAATTAAATTATGTATTGATAATTTTATCTGAAGGATTTAATTTAAGAAAATAATTAAGTTAAATTAATTGTTTAATATGTAAGAAAATAATTAAATTAAATTAATTTTTTAATTTAACAAAAATAAATAAATTAAATAAGTGATGTGTCTAATTTATTAATTAAATTAGATATATAATTATTTATGAATTATAAGTATAATGATAATAAGATTATTATTATTATTATAAGCTATTGAATGGTTGCATGTGTGACAAGTGTAACTATATAATATAAATAATATAAAAATAAATTAGTTTAGGGAAAATATGTGGTAGCCAAACAAGGCCTTGTGGCCTTTGGCTTATTCAACTGACGCAGACTTTTTATTTTTTTCTAACGTAAAGGAACGTGGGAGAGGCCAGTTATATTTTCCTATGCGTCTTATTTTTCCTAAGGCTTGTTAGCATAGAAAAAAAACAGAGGAAGAGAGAATTGCAGAGAAGATTGAGAGTGAGAGCTTGAGAGATTGTTCTGAGATTTCAAGAGGAAGGAGAGGATTGCTAAACCTTGTTGTCATCTTTTGCTAGCCAATAATCAAAGATTAAGGTATAACTAATTCTAATTCTCAGACTTGTGATTTTCTATTCTCTGTAAATTGGTTTTGTGGATTTGTTGCTCAAGCATTATGTATATAGTGTGGATTAAGTTGTAGAATCTGTTGTCATCTTGTATACGTGTTGTATCAGTTATCAAATTCGTGAGGAATTGGTTGTAGGAAGAAAAGGAAAATAATAGTGTTTATGTTCATATGTTATGGCCTTAGAAAGAACCAATTTTAGTGGACAAATTGTATGTGAAACGGTAAATTGACGCTTGTATATGGTGGTTCATTGAAATACGAACATAACGTAATTTGAATGGAATAATTTGGTTAAATAGTGAATTCACAGTGATGATTTTGGGATAGAGTATCAAAAATGGAGTTTTATATGAAAAACATAAAAATTGAGAAATTAAAATAGTTCTAGTTGTTGTTAAATTGTACTAAGTGGTTGAATATGTTAGCAATCATGTTTATGATAGTTGTATATTTATTTTAATGAATTATGCTAAAGACTTGTTTTAATATGTGATGTATTCCGCAAACTTATGTAATAATTTTAAGGTTAGATTACCTGGGATTTATTTGAGATGATGATGTAACTCTTTAATGGGAAAGATTATTGTTTAAGTTATTTTAATTATGTCTTTATCCTTTATTATGGGTAGTTAGATGTAATAGTTTTTGATAAGTGAGCACCAAATCCTGTGGGAATTGAGTACCTGGATTTGGGGGTGTCACATTTCAAATATTAAATCCTTTCATATATTATCATATTACGTAATATATGAAAATACCAAAATTAATTAACATAATCATTTTTATTTTCTTCATGTAAAGCACATATATTAATTCACCATTTTACTTAAGTGATTTATTCTTTTCATTCAATTTATTATCACGCCACTGCCACACAAGGCTTTAATACTCAAATTATATTATTTCATAATATAATTTTCAACTTAATTTAAGTTAACCAATTTTTTTATTTTTGTTTAGTTAATTTCCATAACTAACTCTCATTCAATTCATGATTTTCTATCTCAATCCATTCATGGACACTATAAATATCAAATATGACCCATAAGATAACATATTAACCACTAATATACAATTCCTATAGTTCAGATTACACAACTCATTAGATTACACAAACTCATCAAGAACTTTCTACAGACCGGCGCGGTCGCGCTGGTCTTAGGCTTGAGAGTGGCGCGATAGCGCCACCTTTAGTTAGGACGCAGACATGTTATGCTTCAACATAAACAAAACTTAACTCGCAAATCCTTTAACATGTTCCATACATGCTATCTCATTATACTAACCAAAATAAATCTCCAATGACTACATTCTTCAATACTTTAGAGATTAAACTTCAAGTTCAAACTCTTCTTTCTTTAATAGTTTAATTAACTATAAAATCTCAAATATAATTTCTTCCCACATAATCCTAAATTCCAAATTATATAACACATATATACATTCATATTTTAACCCGACATATCCTATAATAAGAATTTTATTTACTAATTCTTATTTTAATCATTTTTAAAATTTTGGGTTATCACATTCTCTCCCCCTTATAAGGATTCCATCCTCAGAATCACCGAAACCTCCTCTCCTCAGTGCTATTCCGAATATTACATATTCTTTTGAATAATTTTTATCCATTCTCTTTTTGGAAGTTTTACTAGTGCTTCATGTCACGCCCCGAAATCCGGTCTATCTTCACACCCGGATTCTGTGCATCACGAGTACATTATTCTTCTAAACATACATCATTATATACTGAAATATAACAACATACATTCTCAATTCCCAGGTTCTAATACCTTATAACCTCATTCATTACAAATAATAATAATTACATTATTCTTTACATCTTACACGAGTGACTTTCTTCCGCCACCAAGGATACATAACAGTTCATTAAACTATTCTATAGTTCAATTAAACTATTTTACAATTACAAGTCTTCGCTTGATCTTCACGCTCATTCATCTAATGAATGGTACTTCTTCTGGATACCGATCATCTTGATCTTTACAGGATCCTTAAGTTCTTCTAACATTGTACGCTGAAAATGCTTTTTATTTAAAGCAAGTGTGAGCATTCAATTGCTCAGCAAGTCATAGCAGTTGAATAAACAACTTCAAGAGTTTAAACATTCCTTTAGAACATCGATAACCGAACAAAGGTTATGAAGCAACCTGAATAATAGGAATAACCTCGATTCCTATCATTTTAAAACATTAGTCACATTCACTTTGAAATACGTTCATTCTTCTACCTTTTCCATACACATTATGTCTAGCTAGAATCAGTAGCACAGACTTAACAATAATGGATCATGTATAAACAGAACATTCTCATATTGAACAGTTAAATCACAGAACAGTTCATCTCACAGAAACATTGAAGTGTTCAAATTATGGTACAAGGCCTCATACTTTCTACCACCTTGTACAAATATCACACATTTACACATAGACAGAACTTCTCAAGTTCAACATTTGAGAAGTTTTAGAAACTAGAATTCATTTAAAATATGAATAAAGTTAGGAAACTTGCCTTACGCACAACTACAGCTTACGCTGAACTGCTCATTCCAATCCCTATAACACATAAAGAAATAACATACACACCAATTAGTCATATACTTGACTTACGCATTGGTTTACTTAACTTTACTTCTTAGGGTTCGCATTCTTGTAAACTAAGTTTACGGGACCAACTTCCATTACTAGTTTACGACTTCATGACATACGAAGATGTCTTACTCATACGTTCATCATCTTTGATGATTTGCATTCTTATCTTCTTCTTAAAACTTCTCTAGGACTCAGCACACATCGCGTCTCTGCTAGTAGTCCATATGGTACTCTAAGTGGTTTCCCACAAATAACCAACAAATAAGTTCTTGTCTCGTCTACACTGCCATCACAGTGAGTTAGATCGGTTGCCAGTTTCGTATATACCTTCGCTCTTTGAAAGAATTATTTAGCCCAGCTCCCATATGTCAACCACCAAAGGTTATGATTGTACTACAACCTAGATTCATCTAACTTATCTGAACCTTTAAAACTATAATGTTCGTTAAGTCAATTTCTTACTCCTTATAGCTTTCTGGCAACTAAATGCCATACCTCAAGATTCATTCTTATCCGACTCACATTCGGCTTCATTAATCTTATTACCGTTCATTATGGATTTCTTGATAATTCATATCTTACTTAATACTTTCGTTATTCATTACATGAACCCCATGTTCATTACTCGTTCTTAATGTCGAAGCCATACCGTTCGTTGTATACTAAGACCGGTCGTTCATCGCAATAACGTTACGTCTACAGCATCTACACACTTTACACTTATCCCTCATTACCACCACATAACATCAAAATGTTATTCATTACCCTCGTCACTCAACGTCTAAGGAATCACAATCATAGCAATCCCCCACATTCATTTATCGCGACTACGGTCCCCGAATATCGGTTCTGTAAATTGGCGTTTACATTCTTTATCTTTTAATCCCATTCAATCTTTTCATTCAACCATCATTTAAGGTTTAAATCACTTGATTAAGTTTTACATTAGTTGAACATTATGTTCTTTATAATGCCTTACGTTTCCCCCAAGAGCTGAGCAGTTAAAACCTATTCTCTGGCTTTTTCCCTACACAGGTGCTGCGAAGCCGGTTCCTTCTCTTTCTCCCGCACTGTAGTGCCACTCTGCAGTAGCCAACTACTCGGGCTGGCGTTGTGGTGATGCTTCCCAAGGCATGGCTGGCGCTGCGGCGCCAAGCCTAAAACTCAGAAATTTTTTCTAAGTGTTGAACCTGTTTGAGACGCTTACTTCCCGATCTCATAACTTATTCGTTATAACTAAGAATGAGGTTGTTTCAAAGACATTCTCTTCCTTATCTTACTTAATTCAATTCCCCTTAGACAGAACTTCAGTCTGAATCCGTTAACATGCCATTCGATTAGCTTAATCTTCGTCTTTAGTTCATTTTACGTTATTAACGTTCTTCGTTCGTTCGTCCGTAATTTGATCATCCGAATTCGAAATTCGTTCGTTCTTAAGTCCACAACTCACGTTTTCTACGTTCTCTTACATTCTTATGAAACCCTACACCTTTGGGTTCATTTACACAATTTCTAATTCTCGTTTGTCTTTTACAAAATTTTCGCCATAACTTCGTTGTAGCTAAGTTTTAATACGTTCTTAATGAATGTTTCTAATGTTCCTAACCAAGCAATAAGCAACTAACTTATACACAATGGTGTTAAACTTGTCCATCAACAACAATTATACTACGATGGTTTTAAATTTGTCCGTCAACAATGTTCTTCGCGTTCTTCGTTCGTTCTTCATTTTTAATCGATATTTTGATTACAATTTCACTTTTTCTTGGAATTCGATGTTATAAAATATTATTCCTTACTTATTTTACCGAATCATTCATATGATTCATTCGGATCGCTCAAATTCATTACGAATCTTATACTTCCTTAAGAAATTTATAAAATAAACTTCAAATTCTTATTTCTTCATTTTCTCATGATTTCAACCATATGAAATCATTCCTAACATCTTTTACTTCTTATTCTCATCAAGTTATGTTTTTAACATATGAAACTTAAAGAAAATCTAACTTAGAAGTTAGGTTTCGGATTACCTTTCTTCTTTAATCTCCTTTCGTCGGACAAAGTTTGCTCATGAGCCAACTTTTCCTCTTCTTCCTCATCCAAAATTTCTCTCTCTCACTCTCTCAAATGTTAGAGAATTTCCAAAATTCTAAACAAATGAAATCTACCTTTCTTTTTATAGATTTTCCAAGCTAGGGGCAAAATAGTCATTTTACCCCTAAATTACTATTAACACCTCCTTACTATTCCACCTCCTTACTATTCATGAAGCTTCTCTTGTAAGTTTTGTGCTTCTGTCTTGCGAAATTCGTCCGATAGTTTTCAAAATTGCGATTCTCGGAATCCAAATATTTTTTGATATTTTTTCTTTAGTTTACAGTTTAACTTTTACGTATTCTTCGGATCTCTGAAAAACTAAAAACCACTTTTCAACATTAAGCATTTTCCTTCACGTTTTCCTCTAAAGTAGTTAAACGAATGAAAAGTACATAACAAGATTTTTTGATAATTTTTATTTTATCGACTTTGATTTTATCATCAAATCGCTTTTCTCGAACTCTCGAAAAACTTTTATCGACTTACTTAACTTTTCACGATATATTATCATCAAATCTTTTCGACTAGAAATGTCATTTCAACATACCGAACTCTCGAAAAAGGCTTTACTCGTTATTCAAACCCTAACCCTCTAGGATCATTTCAGAATGATTAATAATAGCACAAAATATTATTAATAAAAATTCTTTTTATTAATAACCCTTCTTTAAATATTTTGTTCTATTTTTTTATTTTTGTCTTGAAAATTCTCATCTCGCTTTATAAAACCACACCCATTCTAGGTCTCGTAGCTTCACAAAATCCTCCTTGATTTATGATCATCCTAGGTTCTAGAATGATTAATAAACATTCTCTCAGCATTTCATATATTATTAAATTATGAAGTAAAATAAAAATTCTTTTATTTTCTTTGAGGGGTCAAATTGACCACTAATTCTTAACATCAATCTTAAATTTCTCAACCCATTGTATAACCCCATTTGAGGGGTGTGTTCAACCATACAAAGCAATTTGGTTTGGCTAACTTCTTTCGATTTTCTTTTAAACATGTTATACCATTTGTTATAATCAAGTAGCTTTCATCTAATAAATTGGATATCAAATTGAAACATTCATCTTCCTTGACCCTTTCCTTTACATGATACATCAAAAGCGTTTTATGGCGTCATTTTTCACCTCATTGAGGACTTCAATACATCATTCTTGTTGATCCTAAGATCAAATTCAGTTCAAATTGAAAATTTCATTCAAATTCATACAATTTAATTCTCAACTTTATCGTTAATAACACATCTACCTTCGATTTTACATCATTATTCAATGTTAAACTTTATAAAATGCGGAATAATTTAAACTTTTATGTCTTCTTACTTTAATTCCCGAATCAAAACCTTTATCATCTACATGTCTTTGAATCAATCTTATTTAATATGATTCACTTTATCACAATTATTATATAAAATTTTACATTTCAATTTGATAACCTTTACATATCGATAACTCTAACTTTTAGCTTTACAACTCAACATAAAACTATACATCATAAAACATTTAGTACATCTCATGAATCTTAATCATGGTATAAAGAAATAACAACTTTAGCTAAAATATTAATCTTCGTATTATATTATTTTTTAATCGATCCACGCCATTCAAGTAAAGCACATAGTGTTACCTTCAATCCTTAACCCGCAAAAATGGTTATTTGCAAGGTTGAGCTCGAGCTCGACGACCCAAACAAAATCTAATAGTTTTCATGCATCACGTAGCACATATAATAATATGCTCAACATATATCTCATAAACATTGGACTAACATAACATACATGTTACAATATATATAATATGTATAAAGATTGAGTTCTTTACTCAATCAACATGCTTTACTCAATCAACGTAGTCATAAGTTGACTTTAACATTTCATACATTCAACATATATATAACACATCATGCTCTTTTGCAATAAAGATTTAAAAACAATCAAATTCACATAGCAAATAGGAACTGAAAGACTAGCCTTGATCGTTGTTTACCAATAATAGTTTAACAGCTTACAAATATCTGCACTTCACGTGCCCTACACAATTATATAATCATTCACATTAACTATTAGTCACATAACAACGCATAGTAGTTGTAATGTAAACTTTAATTTACGCTCATAACCTTTCTATCATATATACACAATGTTCAATTTGATTGTGTTAACTTTCAACTTATATCTCACTGTATTTCACATTCGAATTCATTCAAGTGTTTAAGTCTTTCTAGGACTACTTATTGGTTTTATATTAACACTATTCAATATCTTATTATATTCATTTCATTTGATTTAAAACACTTTTTACATTCATTATCACTTATCACGATGTTTCGACGTTTATTCGTCACACGCCCAATTTGCCTCTCTTGTGTGTGCTTAGTATGCGTATACAACTTATCTAATACATCATTTATTAATGTTAAGCATCATTATACTTCCTAATATTCATGTTCTATAACTTAGAACAACATATCTTATCGTCAAGAGCATTACACTTGCATACGTGCATGCCCGACGCCCTCCGATTGCCTTCGAAAACACAATTGTCTTACAAATGACCATTTTGACCCTTCCTAAAACCTCAAATAAAACAAACTTAAAGAACAAAAGTTGTAGGTCTATTCGTCCTTGTTCTGGATCATCTTGAATAACCTCAATCGGAGTTTGTATGAAAGAGTTATGACCGTTTTATCAAAACAGGTCAAAGCATTCACACCTTGCACACTAGGCGCACGGCCGCGCCCAACTTCTTCATAGATTCAACGAGCCTCACATGGACTTGGCAAGCGCTTGCACAAATGCTGTGCCGCTGTTCTGGGATGCTGCACGCAAAACTTAACCACATGCCTGATTATGAAACAATTTGCGATTTTTGACCCTTTTATCCTACTAATCTTCATAACTTGAGTTATACACATCCAAATTAGTCCGTTTTTGATTCTATGGATTCGTAATTCATAGAACTACCACATACTAGAATTCTATCAATTTATAAAAATATTAACCAACCTAAAATTTGACCCAAAACACATGTTCATACTCTATTTTCATGTTTTAAACATATTTAGCGAATTCATTCACTAAGAATTCATTTTACATCCGTTTTTGTTCATTCCAATTGGGTTGTTTTCGTTTTTCCAATTACTATCAGAATACATCATCAATTTAAGGTTTTCATCATGATTTCATAACTAAACTTTGACTCCAACTAAGCCATAACATACATATTTCATTAAGAACAAAAGTTCTTCATCCTTAGATAGTTTCATGAATTCAATTACCTAAAATTGCTTATAGATGATATATAATGATTATATATACCCATAAACATATTCAAACTATACTTCAACAAATTCAACCACCAAAAACCTAATTACAAAGACTTTAGAAAATAAAAATCAAAAACTAAAAACTTAAGAATTTACCTTTGATTCTTCTAAGCTCTAGTTAGATAATTGGAAATCCTTGTTTAATCCTCTTTTTCCTCTTAATTCTTAGAGTGTCTCTTCCTCTTCTCAATTTCTCTCTAAGCTCCATCTTTCCCTCATGTTTTCTCTTAGGCTTAAGCAACTAGAATGCGTAAAAGAAATATGCACACTAATTGGGATATCGCTTACCCCTTAACGTATATGTTATAATTATATTATATTTATTATTTTAATTTATTTTAATTTATTTTATTTATATTAATTAAAATTCAAAAATTAAAAACCAAAAAGCCATAAGGCTTTGTTTGGCAAAACCCTTTAAATTTTAAAGAATTAATATATTTAAGCCTTGTTTGGCAAAGCTAAATTAAACTCCTTTAATTTATTTTAATAAACAATTTAGTTTATAATTTATAATCATATATTATTTATTTGGATCTCCATATCCAACATTAATCAAATAAATCAATCACATACTATATTTTAAATAAATATTCCACTTTAACAAATATCACAAATTATAATTTCATTATAATTTTATTTAATAACTTAATATACCACCTTAAATTATTAAATTAAAACAACAATATAACATCTCATGTTATATTACAACTCTCTAAATTATAAATTAATTTAATTTAGAATATTATCTAATGAATTTAGATTCATAAATATTTACTAGCAACCATTACATCAATAAAATATTTATCTCATCAATTTCAACAATAAACACATCAAATAAATATTTATATTTTAATAAATATTTAATATTACAATTTGAAATTCTGGATCGTTACATCCTTCCCTCCTTACAAGGATTCTGTCCCCAAAATCACAACTCAAATAATCAAATCGTCACATTCTTCACTCTTTTATCTTAATTAAGTTAATTTCTATAACTCATGGATTATTTACTTACTAATAAATAATCCAATAAATATCTACTAAACAACAAACACATCAATTAAAAATATTTATTTAATTCAATCAATATTTGAAATTATAAATAAAATTCTGGATTGTTACATTTTTCCCACCTTATAAAGATTCCATCCTCCTAATCACCAAAACCCACCTTCCTCGTGTTTCTTTCCAAATCTCTTCGTTAAATAACTTCAACACATTACCTTAATATAGGTTTTATATTTCCTACTCCCACCATTCTTCATAATAAATTCTTGTAAGTTTTATTTCATAACCTTTACTTAGACTCAATTATATTTGAGTATTACATATTATTAACACTTTCGGGATATTACATTCACCCATTCTTCTAAGAATTTCGTCCTTGAAATTTTATTTATTATTTCATTCATTCAAAATTTAGATTTATTATTACTTTATTCATTCATTCCATTTATCAAAATAGATTTTATGTTGATATCTATTTATTCATTGGTTCTACAACCAAATTCTTTCTCTAAAGATCTTTCTAAGATCATCATATTCCTCACCTCTTCCTCTTCTAAGAGTTTCACATTTCTCTCTTTCTCTACGAGTTTCAATTCCTTCTTGAAATTATTATGTTTTGCTTAATTTTCTCATCCTTTCCACTTTCACCTTTCGAATAACAAGAATCTTCCACAATTGCTCAATAATTGGGAAGCGATATGAACAACTAAATTTAAAAGATTCCAAATCATGTTCGGGTCATAAGACCTTGAACTCAATCCCACTCCTGTTATAAGTACTCTTTCAACTTAAACCTTAATACATTTAGACTATAAGGACTCCCGTGCTTAGGGTGTTAAGCCCTTCAGTATGATGTATTGTGCATAAACATTTAAACGTTATGCGTATGTCCATAGTTATAAGTAATCTTTTAACTTAAACTTTAACAGTCATAAGACTATAGGGACCCCTCGTACTTAGGGTGATCAGCCCTTCGTATAATGTATTGTGCACAAACATCTAAACGTCTCCGCGTAATCTCCTATAAAAGGGTTGTTTATCTCAGCTTTTCAACATCCGAATCTGCACCAAAACAATTTGGTTTGGCATAACTTTTCAAGAAATGCTTGAATTTCATGAACATCTTTCAATATTCGTCTAGCTGAATCAAATAGCATAGAATTCTACAACAATTCAGACATCAATCGAAATATATATATATATATATATATATATATATATATATATTCTCATATCTTAAAGAAATCTCAAAAATATTTTTATGACGTCATGATACCGCACTGTATTTACAGTCCATTGAGGATTCCATCATTTGGTAATTTTTATCATACTACATCATACCATAGTGGCCTGACGATCCTTAGATCACCTCCAACACTAAGTAATACTGCATTGATGACTCCATTGTTTTTTTATCATATCTGCACCAGGTTTTATGATGCATTGATGATATAAAAAAAATACATTTTGATATATTTCAAATCATTTTTATCTAGCCAAAGCAATTAGCATAGACATACGAATAATAGCACTGTTTTTAAAAATTCTTTGGTTCACTAGTGTGACCCAACATTTTTTTTCTTCCAAAAATCAAAAGTATAACCATTGGCACGAAGTCAATAAATTTCGAAAGTCTAGCATAGCTAGTAGATTTAGAATATCCAGGCATCCATCAACTTCAATCATTACTCCATTACTTCATTACTTAACCATTCTATCAATCTTCAACTTCATCAATGCTCTCTATGCTATAACCGTTTTCTACCCAATATAGTTCATCAAACTTACCACACATTGGAAGTTCAGGAACTTGCCACAATAATATGAGTTTAAGAACTTGTCCTAGTCAGAACATAGGCGTCCATTCGCTGAGGGGTTCAAAACATAACATATTATTATGAGTCACGAACTTACTATATGCATTAGTTTTAAGAACCGCACCTAATCCTAATAATATCTGACTAATCTTAATAGTTTATAAATATCAAATATACACATAAGAAAAGAATCACCTTATCGCCACATATACATTGATAGCGCGACACCAATATTCCAATGATTATCAATGTGATAAACTAAGCGCAAGTACAAAACCCTCGCCCATACAAAGGTTTGCACAACTCAGCCATCACATGAGTCCTCAATTGAAATCCCACCTAACTCTATCTTACTCTTAACAACTTACCCTTAACTTGCTCTTTGGTCGATATGAATTCCTCGTACCACATCATCTATAACTCCTCATGAGTTATCTCGTACTATTTCATAGTACATCAACTTCATAGCATCAAGCTATAATTATTCAAACATTACAAACTATCTTTCTTTATAACTTAAAACAGATCACGTTGTGATCTTATTCTATAATCATCTCCTTTAAAATTCTTTTTTTAACTCGTGATCGTTTTGTTTGATGATCCCTTTTCTTTCCTTTTTCATCATTTATGATTTGATTTATGATTTTAATCTTATAGGATTTCATCATTATTATTATCTTGGTACACATTCTTATCTTTTTATATCTCTCAAAATTCTTCTTTGAATTTTCTTGTTTAATATGGTACTTCATTTATTGTTTCCACATTTTCATAAACAATTTCTATACTTGGCACAAATTCTAGTTTTATGGTTGCTTTGGTTTCACAACCAACCATAGGTTCCGCTCTGCTGAAGGAATCATTTAGCCCAGGAATACCAGATACCATCAACTATTAAAGAGTACAATTGTACCATACTTAAATATAACTTTTTGATTCTTACTTCTTTATCACTCTCTTCTTATAGACATTGTCTATTTAATATCACCTTACATTCTTATTATAGGAGATGGGTAACCCCACATTCATATTCCTTATAACTTTATGAGATTCTTCTTTGAATCCTTTCACGCATGTTTTAATCCCTTCTATATAAATTTTTTTAAATTATTTCTTATTGTTCAAACTCTATTTGAGCGTATTCTTTCATTATCATCATATTCCTTCTCTAAGGTTATAGCCTACGGTACTCCTACCTAAGGTTTATAACCTACAGCTTTGATACCAACTGTAACGACCCCAAAATTCACACAATTTAATTCTCAACTTTGGTCGTTAATAACACATCTACCTTCTGATTTTACATCATTATTCGATGTTAAACTTTAAAAAATGCAGAATAATTTAAACTTTTATGTCTTCTTACTTTAATTCCCTGAATCAAAACCTTTATCATCTACATGACTTTGAATCAATCTTATTTTTATAATTCACTTTATCACTGTTATTATATAAAATTTACATTTCAATCGATAACCTTTACATATCGATAACTCTAACTTTAGCTTTACAACTCAATATAAAACTATACATCATTAAACATTTAATACATCTCATGAATCTTTATCATGGTATAAAGAAATATAACTTTTAGCTAAAATATTAATCTTCGTGTATTATTTTGGATCCACGTCATTCAAATAGCACATAGTGTTACCTTCAATCCTTAACCTGTAAAAATGGTTATTTGCAAGGTTGAGCTCGACAGCCCAACAAAATCAAATAGTTTTCATCCATCACGTAGCATATAATAGCATGCTCAACATATATCTCATAAACATTGGACTAACATAACATACATGTTACAATTATAAAGATATATAAAGATTGAGTTCCTTACTCAATCAACATGCTTTACTCAATCATCGTAGTCATAAGTTGACTTTAACATTTCATACATTCAATATATATATAACACATCATGCTCTTTACAATAAAGATTTAAAACATTCAAATTCACATAGCAAATAGGAACTGAAAGACTTGCCTTAATCGTTGTTTACCAATAACAGTTTAACAGCTTACAAATATCTGCACCTCACGTGCCCTACACAATTATATAATAATTCACATTAACTATTAGTCACATAGCAATGCATAGTAGTTGTAATGTAAACTTTACTTTACATCTCACAACCCTTCCTATTATATATACACAATGTTCAATTTTATTGTGTTAACTTTCAACTTATATCTCACTATATTTCACATTTGAATTCATTCAAGTGTTTAAGTCTTGATAGGACTACTTATTTGTTTTATATTAACACTATTCAATAACTTGTTATATTCATTTCATTTGATTTAAAACACTTTTTACATTCATTATCACTTATCACGGCGTTTCGACGTTTATTCGTCACACGCCCAATTTGTCTCTCTTGTGTGTGCTTAGTATGCGTATACAACTTATCTTATATAACATTTATTAATGTTAAGCATCATTATACTTCCTAATATTCATGTTCTATAACTTAGAACAACATCTCTTATCGTCAAGAGCATTACACTTGCATACGTGTATGCCCGACGCCCTCCGATTGCCTCCAAAAACACAATAGTCCTACAAATGACCATTTTGACCCTTCCTAAAACCTCAAATAAAAACCTTAAAGAATAAAAGTTGTTGGTCTATTCGTCCTCATTCGGATCATCTTGAATCACCTCAATCGAGTTCAGATGAAAATGTTATAACCATTTTACAAAAATAGGTCAAAGCAGTCACATCTTGCACACTAGGGCCATGCCACGCCCTTTGCTCCTTCATAGATTCAACATACCCATTACTACTTGCCCAAATGAATTCAAACAATGTACCGCATACAGCTTGCATGCCTGATTCTGATTTTTGCGATTTTTGACCCTTTTATCCTCTAATCTTCATAACTTGAAGTACATCCAAATTAGTCCGCTTTTTGATTCTATGGATTCGTAATTCATTGAACTACAATCATACTAGAATTTTAACAATTTATAAAAATATTAACCAACCTAAAATTTGACCCAAAACACATGTTCATACTCTATTTTCATGTTTTAAACATATTTAGCGAATTCATTCACTACGAATTCGTTTTACATCCGTTTGTGTTCATTCCAATTGGGTTGTTTTCATTTTTCCAAGTACTATCAAAATACATCATCAATTTAAGGTTCTCATCATGATTTCATAACTAAACTTTGACTCCAACTAAGCCATAACATACATATTTCATTAAGAACACAAGTTCTTCATCCTTAGATAGTTTCATGAATTCAATTACCTAAAAATTGCTTATAGATGATATATAACAGATTATATATACCCATAAACATATTCAAACTATACTTCAACAAATTCAACAACCAAAAACCTGATTACAAAGACTTTAAAAAACAAAAATCAAAAACTAGAAACTTAAGAATTTACCTTTGATTCTTCTAAGCTCTAGTTAGATAATTGGAAATCCTTGTTTAATCCTCTTTTTTCTCTTAATTCTTAGAGTGTCTCTTCCTTCTTCTCAATTTCTCTCTAAGCTCCATCTTTCCCTCTGTGTTTTCTCTTAGGCTTAGCAACTAGAATGCATAAAAAGAAATACGCACACTAATTGGGATATCAGTTACCCCTTAACGTATATGTTATAATTATATTATATTTATTATTTTTATTTATTTTATTTATATTAATTAAAATTCAAAAATTAAAAACTCAAAAGCCATAAGGCTTTGTTTGGAAAAACCCTTTAAATTTTAAAGAATTAATATATTTAAGCCCTTTTTGGCAAAACTAAATTAAACTCCTTTAATTTATTTTAATAAACAATTTAGTTAATAATTTATAATCACATATTATTTATTTGGATCTCCATATCCAACATTAATCAAATAAATCACTCACATAGTATATTTTAAATAAATATTCCACTTTAACAAATATCACAAATTATAATTATATAATTTTATTTAATAACTTAATATACCACCTTAAATTATTAAATTAAAACAACAATATAACATCTCATGTTATATTACAACTCTCTAAATTATAAATTAATTTAATTTAGAATATTATCTAATGAATTTAGATTCATAAATATTTACTAGCAACCATTACATCAATAAAATATTTATCTCATCAATTTCAACAATAAACACATCAAATAAATATTTATATTTTAATAAATATTTAATATTACAATTTGAAATTCTGGATCGTTACATTTGCATCAAATGCACTGATGATATAAAATTCATTTTGATATTTCAAATCAATTTTTGTCTAGCTGAAACAATTAGCCTAGACATACCAAGAATAGTTCTTTTAAAATTCATTGGTTCCAAAAGTTGAACTAATTCTTTCATTTTCAAAACGCGCACACATAAGCACGATTTCAATAAACTTCGAAATCTAAGCATAGCTAGATGACTTGAAATATTCTATTCTCCATCTTTCTTCATTGTCTTACTTGCGACAATACTTAATCTTCTCTAGCACCTTCAATGTTAATTCTATTGAAAAGGCACGCTTTTAGTCTAAACATCCAAATACCTTAGTACAGTCCATCAACTTACCACACATTATGAGTTCAAGAACTTTCCACAATAATATGAGTTTAAGAACTATCCCAGTCAGACCATAGGCGTCCATTCGCTGAGAAGTTCAAAAACATACCATATGATTATGAGTCATGAGCCTACCATAAGTATGAGTTTTAAGAACTCACACCTACCTTATCGTTCTCTACCTATCAAGTATATACATGAGAAAAGATTCACCTTTTCGTCATATATATATTGATAGCGCGGCCAATTCCAATGATTATCACTATAATAAACTGAGTGGTTGTTACCCCAAAGCACAAACTCCTGCCCAAACAAAAGTTCTTACAACTCAGCCATCACATGAGTCCTCAATTAAAATTTTACAAATTCTAATTTTCTATTTCCTTAATACGAATTTTCTTTAATTCGTATGCTATCCATTACAACTGCATATGAATTCTTCTTTATGTACTACTTCGTAGTACCATTCATTCATAGCATTAGCTATAAATCATTCATCGTTTAACATATCATCTGTTATTACGATTCACTATGATCACGTGGTGATCTTCTTCTTTAATCATTTAACTCAACGATCTTCTTATCCTTCTCTCTACGATTATAGGCTTAGGTACTTATACCTAAGGTTTATAACCTATCAACTCTGATACCAACTTGTCACGCTTCAAAATCCAGTCTATCTTCACACCCAGATTCCATGCGTCATGAGTACGTCATTCTTCCAAACATACATCATTATATACTAAAATATAACAACATACATTCTCAATTCCCATGTTCTAATACCTTATAACATCGTTTATTACAAATAATGATAATTACATTATTCTTTACATCTTACACGAGTGACTTTCATCCGCCACAAAGGATACATAACAGTTCATTAAACTATTCTATAGTTCAATTAAACTATTCTACAATTACAAGTCTTCGCTTGATCTTCACGCTCATTCATCTAATGAAAGGCACTTCTTCTGGATACCGATCAACTTGATTTTTTTGTGATCCTTAAGTTCTTCTAACATCATCGTACACTAAAAATGTTTTTCATTTAAAGCAAGTGTGAGCATTCAATTGCTCAGCAAGTCATAGTAGTCAAATAAACAACTTCAAGAGTTTAAACATTCCTTTAGAACTTTGATAACCGAACAAAGGTTATGAAGTAGCTATCGAACAAAGGTTATGAAGTAGCTTGAATAATAGGAATAACCTTGATTCCTATCATTTTAAAACATTAGTCACATTCACTTTGAAATACTCTCATTCTTCTACCTTTACCATACACATTATGTCTAGCTAGAATCATTAGAACAGACTTAACAATAACGGATCATGTATAAACAGAACATCCTCATATTGAATAGTTCAATCATAGACCATTTCATTTCACAGAAACACCGAAGTGTTCAAATTATGGCACAAGGCCTCATACGTTCTACCACCTTGTACAAATATTACACATTTGCACATAGAAAAAACTTTTAAGTTCAACATCTGAGAAGTTGTAGAAACTAGAATTCATTTAAAATATGAATAAAGTTAGGAAACTTGCCTTACACATAACTACAACTTACGCTGAACTGCTCATACCAATCCCTATAACACATAAAGAAATAACACACACACCAATTAGTCATATACTTGACTTACGCATTGGTTTACTTAACTTTACTTCTTAGGGTTCGCGTTCTTGCAAACTAAGTTTACGCGACCAACTTTCATTATCGGTTTATGGCTTCATGACATACGGAGATGTCTTACTCATACGTTCATCATCTTTGATGATTTGCATTCTTATCTTCTTCTTAAAACTTCTCTAGGACTCAGCGCACATCGTGTCTCTGCTAGTAGTCCATATGGTACTCTGAGTGGTTTCCCACAAATAACCAACAAACAAGTTCCCTGGCCTTTGTCTACACTCATCATCACAAATGAGTTAGATCGATTGCCACAATTTCAGATATACATTCACTCTCTGAAGGAATTGTTTAGCCCTGCTCCCATATGTCAACCATCAAAGGTTACGATCGTACTAAAACCTAAATTCATCTAACTTATCCGAACCATTAAAACTATAATGTTAGTTAAGTCAATCTATTATTCCATATGGCTTTCTGGAAACTAAATGCCATACCTCAGGATTCATTCTTATCTGACTCACATTCGGCTTTTATTAATCTTATTACCATTCATTACGGCTTTCTTGATAATTCATATCTTACTTAATACTTTCGTTATTCATTCCATGAACCCCACATTCATTACTCTTCCTTATCTTATGTACTTCAATTCCCCTTGGACAGAACTTTGTTCTGAATCCGTTAATATGCCATTCGATTGGCTTAATCTTCATCTTTTGTTCATTTTATGTTATTAACATTCTTCGTTTGTTCGTCCGTAATTTGGTCATCCAAACATGGAATTCGTTCGTTCTTGAGTCCATGACTCACATTTTCTATGTTCTCTTATATTCTTATGAAACCCTACACCTTCGAGTTCATATACACAATTTCTAATTCTCGTTCGTCTTTTACGAAATTTTCGCCATAACTTCGTTATAGCTAAGTTTTAATCCTTTCTTCATGAACGTTTCTACCGTTCCTAACCAAGAAATAAGAAATTAACTTATACGTGATGGTTTTAAACTTGTCCATCAACAACAATTATACTACGATGGTTTTAAATTTGTCCATCAATAACGTTCTTCGAGTTCTTCGAGTTCTTCGTTCGTTCTTTATTTTTAATCGATATTTTGATTACGATTTTACTTTTTCTTGGAATTCAATGTTGTAAAACACCATTACTTACTTATTTCATTGAATGGTTCATATGATTCATTCGGATCACTCAAATTTATTACAAATCTTATACTTCCTTAAAAAACTTATAAAATAACCTTCAAATTCTTATTTCTTCATTTTCTCATGATTTCAACCATATGAAATCATTCCTAACATCTTTTACTTCTTATTCTCATTAAGTTATGTTTTTAACATATGAAACTTAAAGAAAATGTAACTTAGAAGTTAGGTTTCGGATTACATTTCTTCTTTAATCTCCTTCCGTCAGACAAAGTTTGCTCATGAGCCAACTTTTCCTCCTCCATTTGCTCTTCTTCCTCATCCGAAATCTCTCTATCTCTCTCTTTCAAATGTTGGAGAATTTTCAAAATTCCAAACAAATGAAATCTAGCTTCCTTTTTATAGATTTTCTAAGCTAGGGGAAAAATAGTCATTTCACCCCTAAATTACTATTCACACCTCCTTACTATTCACGAAGCTTCCCTTGGAATTTTTGTGCTTCCATCTTGCGGAATTTGTCCGACAGTTTTAAAAACTGCGATTCTCGGAATCCAAATATTTTTGGATATTTCGTCTTTTTTACGTACTCTTCGGATCTTTGAAAAATAGAAAGTCACTTTTCAACATTAAGCATTTTCCTTCATATTTTCCCCTAACGTAGTTAAATAAATGAAAAGTAAATAATCGTACTTTTCGTCATTTTTATTTCGTCTGATTTCTGCACATTTTTCGAGAAAAAAATTTATCGGCTTACTTAACTTTTCACGATATATTATCATCAAATCTTTCGACGAAATTTCATTTCGACATACCGAACTCTCGGAAAGGCTTAGGTTATTCAAACCCTAACCCTTAGGATTTCGTCAAGTGAATAGTGCCTATGACGTCTTTTTTCCCGAAAATATTTTGTCCCGGAAAAATTTTATTTTCGCCTTGAAAATTCGTACTTGTTCAGTCTAGCTCGTAGCCAGAATCCTTCGGATTTATGATCATCCTAGGTTTTAGAATGATTAATAAACACATATCACATAATATTATTAATAAAAATTCTTTTTATTTATAACTAATTCTTTAAATTTTAAATTTTTGGACAATCTGATTTTTTGGGTGGTCACACTTCAACACAATCCTTCACACTGCAAACCAGAGTGTTTATCAATCACAAAGACTGAAAATGTGAGACCCCAAATTTTATGAATAAAGATTTAAATTTCTCGAAATATTTTTTGAATATTATGGTGTGGATTTGATATAATGTTATAGTTGTGGGTAATATTTATAAATTTTGCAAAGTATGCAAGTTGTTATATAATATTCGATTGGTCGGAGAATATTCTTTTTGTCGGGGAATATTCGTACGACGGCACAATCATTGGTGGACCCCACAACGGAAGTATTGTCGTAGTTAGAAAATGACAGAATTATCTTTTTATAAAAATAATTGCATGAAAAGTGTTACCGCTAAAAAGCTGTTGAACTACTTTCTTAGTAGTAAAAGTACAGTAATACGCATGGTTGCATAGTAGCACACGGTATTGATTATTGATGCTTACGTAAGAAGTCACTCAGTTATACTCAATTATTGCTACGGTAATTGCTGCATCATATTATTGATTCAATTATTGTTACAATATCATCTGCATAATATGATATATTATTAAATCAATAATTGAGACAACAAAGTTATTTATATTATTAAATTGCAATATTTACAATGTCTAGAAGTTCTGTCAAGGAGAGGTTTGGTCATCTAATTGCGCGCCAATAAGGAAAAATCCTTATCGGAAAGCCCCCTCTTTCCTGGGAACGACCTGGTTGTTAAATATTGTGAGTTATAATATTAATGATGAATAAGTTCGTGTTTGATTAAAGATAAAATTGATAGTTCCATTGTGTTGGGATTATTAGTGTTACTGGAAATCGACATCTATTCCGATGATAATTGATGTCTGGGGGTTATATTGATAAATCGGGTAATTAATTGGATAAATGAGCAATTAATTGCTACTAATTCACATGCTTATATAACTATTTGTTCACATGTGTGTACTATTGAGTCACATTCATTTACTATTAGGGGAGTTGGTGTAAGATTGATAATACTTGCATGACTGAGTTAAAAGTGGAGGTATAAATGAAGGTACTATACTGTAATTTATATTTTCACATGTCTAGAACTATTGATTCATATGATTACTATTGATTCACATGATTTACTATTAGGGAGGTGGTGCAAGTTTGATAATACTTGCAGGACTGAATTAAAAATGAAAGAAAGTTGAAGGTATTGTACTATAATATTTCGAGCCCCAAAATGTGCAATTATAGAAACTATATTTTCCTATAAATAGAAGCTCATTCTTCCTTCATTTCTCACCAATTCACTAAAGCTATAGAGCAATTATTATAGAGAGAAATTATAGAAAGAAAGAAGAAGAGAAGTCTGCTACCTCTCTATTCCAGTCTCCAGCTTTATTATGAGGTAAGGGGTATTATTTCTTTCGTATTCATGAAGAGAGCTATTGTTATTCCATTCCTTATTATTATGTTGGAATAACCTGTCTATGCGAAGGACCGCATACATGGTGAAATTCTTCTATTATTCCATTCTTTATTTTTTGTTGGAATAACCTGTCTGTGCAGTCTATCGCATGCCTGGTGATTTCTGTTGTTATTCCATTCTTTATTATTCTATTGGAATATCCTGTCTGTGCGGTTTACGCATGACCTGGTTCCATTCTTTATTATTCTGTTGGAATATCCTGTCTGTGTGGTTTACGCATGACCTGGTTCCATTCTTTTTTATTCTGTTGAGAATAACCTATTTGCGCGATCGATCGCATGCATGGTGAATTCTTCTGTTATTCCATTCTTTATTATTCTGTTGGAATAATCTGTCTATGTAGATTACCGCATTCATGGTGAATGATCCTTTGTATTCATATGAATAGTATTTTTATTCAAAAGGGGTTTCTGCCAGGGGCAGTTTCATAATTTTTTTTGACCCTCAAAAATTTTGGAAAAATTTGAAATGATAATTTGATGAGTTTTCTAGACTGTGTCCAAAAATGGCGATTTTTGGATGTATAAATTAAGAGTTATGGATTTTATGGGAAAAGACTATTTTAAAAGTAAACCCTTATAACTCTTTGTGGTTAACTCCAAAATTGGTGAAATTTTTATTGGGAGTACATGTATATAACAGGAGTATACCCTGTAAATTTTAGAATTTTTGGACAAAAGTACAATTTATGATAAATGTCTAAATATTCGACAGTTTTGGCCATATGAAAAATAGTAAATGAATTTTAAAAATTTTGAGAAAATTATATGTTCAATATGGGACTATATTCTGCTAAATCCCAGAAAAAAAATATTTTTGGAACTGATTTGGTATTTTTCATGAAAATGAACTAGTTATGAGTAAATGAATTAAATATGTTATGTGAAGTAACAAAATTGGAAAATTGGATTTTATGGCTTGAGGATCCTATATAGGGTATATGCAGATTTTTGATGAGGGATTTGATCATTGGTGATGAAATCTTATGAGTATGACATTTTTGAATGATTAAATATAAAGTGTAAACAATTGAAATAAATTGTTTATAAGTTTAAGAAGTGATTAAAATATTGTTATAATATTAATAATATTAGATGATGAGTTTATTAAGTGATTGATAATATTTAGATAAATTTAAAGTCTTTAATATTTATCCTTGTTTTCGTTTGATTAATGCTTACATCATTGTCATCATCCTCATGCTTATATTGTGATGAAAGTCATCTTTGGCTTACGTGCATAGATGGACTTGGTATGATTATAACCAGGGATCATTCGGAATAATCATGACCTGTAATGTTATAAATGATGTGGTAAAAGTCCTCAATGGTCTGTAGTGCATTGATGGACAGTTTTTGGTATGATTATGACCAGGGATTATTCGGTATAGTCATGACTATTGATGTAAGACCCCAACTTTTATGAATAATGATTAATTTCTCTCGAAATATATTTTTGAATATTATGGTGTGGATATGATATAATGTTATAGTTGTGGGTAATATTTACAAAATTTGCAAAGTAAGCAAGTGGTTATATAATATTCGATTGGTCGGGGAATATTCGCTTTAATAGGGAATATTCGCATTTGACAAAGACAATCATTAATGGATCCTACAACGGAAGTATTGTCGTAGTAAGAAAAACGATAAAATTATCTTTTATAAAAATAACTGGAAGTATTCTTGTTAAAATTGTTGAACTACCCATTAGTAAAGTAATGCAGAATACGGCGTGGTTGCATAGTAGCACACGGTATTGGTTATTGATGCTTACGTAAGAAGTCACTTAGTTATACTCAATTATTACTACGATAATTCTTTGCATCATATCTCTCATATTATTGATTCGATTATTGTCACAAGATTATCATCGTATAATATGATATATTATTAAATTAATAATTGAGACGACAAAGTTGTTCATATTATTAAATTGCAATATTTACAATGTCTAGAAGTTCTCGAGGAGAGGTTTGGTCACCTAATTGCGGCTATAAGGAGAAATCCTTATTGAAAGCCCCTCTTTCCGGGAACGACCTGGTTATTAAATATTGTGAGTTATAATATTAATGATGAATAAGTTCGTGTTGATTATAGATGAATTTGATAGTTCCTTTGTGTTGAAATTATTTGTGTTAGTGGAAATCGACTTTTATTTCGATAATAATTGATGTCTGGAGGTTATATTATTCAATCGGGTATTCGGGTCACTTTTTGTGTCGAAGTACTATTCATGAGTTACTATTCATAAGTTACTATTCACCTAATTACTATTCACTCTAGTATTATTCACTCGAGTATTTGGAACACTTTTCGTGTCGGGGTATTATTCACGGGGTTACTATTCCCGAAGTACTATTAACGGGGTACTATTCACCCAAAAAATATATTTTTTTTCGGTCCAAATTAATTTTGGGTACAATATTATTCCATGAGGAGATATGCTAATTTTTCAGAATGTTGGTTGAAATTATAATTGTAAATTAATATGGATCGTTGGTTTAAAGTTTTAATAGCAAATCAATATGGATCGCTGGTTTAAAGTTTTAATAGTGAATCAGTTTGGACCGTTGCTTTAAGTTTTAATAGTAAATCAATATGGACTGTCCGTTTAAAAGAAAATCAATCTAGATCATTCATGAATTAGTTACTATTCAGCCCATTCTCCTATAAATAGAAGCTCATTCCTTCATTATTTCTTACGAATTCACTGAAACTCTAGAGAGAAAGAAGAAGAGAAGTCTGCTACCTCACTTTTCCAATATCCAGTTCTTCTAAGGTAAGGGGTATTATTTCTTTCGTATTCATGAAGAGAACTTCTGTTATTCCATTCTTTATTATTCTGTTGGAATAATATGTATACGCGGACTCCCCTATACTTGGTGAATTCTTCTATTATTCCATTATTTATTATTATGTTGGAATAACCTGTCTATGCGAAGTACCGCATACATGGTAAAATTCTTCTGTTATTCCATTCTTTATCATTCTGATGGAATATCTTGTCGGTGCGTATTACGCCTAACCTGGTTCCTTTAATTATTATTTTGTTGGAATAACCTGTCTGTGTGGTCTATCGCATGCATGGTGATTTTTGTTGTTATTCCATTATTTATTATTCTGTTGGAATATCCTATCGGTGCGAATTTTGCCTGACCTGGTTCCGTTCTTTATTATTCTGTCAGAATATCCTGTCTGTGCATTTATGCATGACCTGGTTCCAATCTTTATTATTTTATTGGGAATAACCTGTCAGTGCAGTCTATCGCACGCATGGTGAATCCTTCTGTTATTCTATTCTTTATTATTCTGTTGGAATAACCTGTCTATGTGGATTACCACATGCATGGTGAATGATCCTTTGTATTAATTCCTTATTAAATTGTGGATATGATCTGTATACGTGGATTATCGCATGGCAGGCGAAAATCCATTTGCAGTTTCATATATTCTATTATACTCAGTTGGTTAAAGTTTTAGATTCTATACTCTATGAAATTAGTAGAATATCCTGGATATTTACGCTTCATCCAGTATCTTTTCATGAAAATATTCTTCTGAGCATTCTTAAATTTTTCTCCACATAGCAGTATCATGTTGATAATTTGGACGTTGTTGGTTCCTGGATAAATTAATTCTTGAACTTGTTTTATTGAATTATTATGTCATTGTCATCATCCTCATGCTTATATTGTAATGAAAGTCATCTTTGGCTTACGTGCATAGATGGACTTAGTATGATTATGACCGTGGATCATTCTTGTGATAATCATGACTTGTAATGTTATAAATGATATGGTAAAAGTCCTCGATGGCTCTGTGTAATGCATTGATGGACAATTTTTGGTATGATTATGACCAGGGATTATTCGGTATAGTCATGACCATTGATGATTTAATGAATATCTTTGGCCCGTAGTACAGGGATGATTAGATGATGTGTTTTATTTATTAAAATTTGAGTCTCAAATGATAAAAATTGATGAAAACATTTTAAACCATAGAAGATAGTAGATTTTATTCTCTACTTGACTCTTCTAATGGATTGCTTGTTCCGCTGCAGTTAAACTTGATGTATATTATATTTTATTAGTTTAACATTGTTAAAGACTAATGATAATTTATTCTGCATTATCTTAGTTATAATATTTCTTACTGGGCTAGTTGAGCTCACCATTTCTTTCACTCTTCTCTTCAAGAAATGAGAATATAGTTGGGAGGAGTCGGGGAACGGAGTGATGGTTCAGATGATAGCATTAGTAGTCCTCACTATTCTGTTAAATAGTGTGACAATAAATGTAATGAGGACTCCATTGAGTGTGGATATTGTCTAAATGATAATATTCTTATTAAAACTCTTAGATTATGTTTTGTCGTATTTTACACGACTGTTGTATAATTAAGTTGTATTTGAATTTTGTACCATGTATTTGGAGACCCAAGATGGGTGATGTATACCTATTTTAGGGCGTCACAGTTGGTATCAAAGTTTAGGGATATGATCCCTAGCTGATATGTGAGACAAGAACTAGGAGGGGAGAGACGGGGAATTCCTTCGCTAGTATGACCTACCTAAGTTTATTTGGTATTTAATTGGTCGGTCAGAGTATAGGGATAATATGTGATATGTTAATTAACCCTTGCTTTGTTTCAGTATTTGAAAATGGCATCCAAAAATATTGAGATAAGCAATGAAGCACGTGAGACCATTGAGTCACCAACGATCAATGCCTAGGGTAATGTGCAACAGGAAGACAATAATCCTCATAAAGACAATAACACCGATGAAATGGTGAACGATGGAATGGTCGAGGCTTTATGCAATTCATGCAACATCAGCGGGCGGCGCTCTCATGTCAAAATGCAGTGGAAACAAAGGATAACTCACGATTCGATCACCGCTAAGCGGCTTCAAGGAGCCGGGACCACCGAGTTTTTAGAGAGCAAAACCACTTAAGGCGAGAGCGTGGATAAAGCGGATCAACAAGATATTTGATGTCTTGGGATGCTCCGAGGAGCAAAAGGTTCCTTTGCCACCTTCATGTTGCGTCAGGCAGATTCTGATGGTGGAATCAGAAGCGACTCAACCCGCCACACGTAAGATGTCTTGGGAGAAGTTCCAAGAGCATTCAACGATAAGTACTTTCCTCAAAGTATTCGTCATATGAAGGAGGTAGAGTTCATCAAGATGGAGCAAAACAATATGACCGTGGCGCAAAGACGGTTAAGTTTGCCGAGTCATCTCTGGTTTGCGTCCCACTTGGTTGATAACGAGGAGAGAATGACGCGGATGTTTCTAAGAGGTTTGAAACCCGAGATACGTCAATACCTTATCTCTCATAAACAGTGTTTGTATCCAGATGTTGTGAATAGGGCTCAGTTATTGGAGCGCGATAATGAGTCAACCCAACCAAGAGAGAGCAGCCGACAAGTCGATAATACCAGTTGTAGCAGTCATCGAAGTGGTGACAACAAACGTGGAGGGAATCAACATGTCAAAAATGATAACCACTTTGGTGGTAATCATGGCCAAAAAAATAGGAGTGGAAAGTTCAAGAAGAGAGGTTCAGCAAAGATGGAAAGACGTCAGCACCAGCACCCGTTGTTAAGGAAGGAGAACGATCACCGGTCGTATGTTACAAATGTGGAGGGGAAGGACATATAAGTCCAAACTGCACGATGCAGTCCAAAGCATGTTATAATTATTGAAAATAAGGCCACCTAGCCCGATTTTGTCGTGCACCGAAGTCAAGTCCAGCTGGGATGGAAGCATCAAAAGGTGTCCCAAACAAGACAAAACCGGTAGTTCAAAGGAGAGCGTTTGTCATAACCTCCCAAAAAGCGAGGAATCCGAACGAGGTGATCACAGGTAAGCTAATCATAAACACTAGCGAAGTTTATACTTTATTTGATATCGGTTCTACCCATTCCTTTATTTTTCTTACTTGCGCTCAACATTTAAATTTGACTCCGGAGAAATTAGACTTTGACTTATCTGTTGAAACTCCGTTGGGAGAAACCTTCATTACATCCACGGTTTATACGTCTTGTTTAATTCATATCGGTAACCGCATGTTACCTGTCGATCTTATTTCTTTGAAAATACTTGCATTTGATGTGATTTTAGGGATTACTTGGTTAACTACTCATCATGCTAAAACCGATTGTTTTCGTAAGGTTGTTAGCTTTTATATTCCTAACAAACCTATTATACGAATTCAAGCAGCCAAACCACTAAAATCAATCACTGTCATCTCAAGCCATAAATCTATTCGTTTATTGAAAAACGGATGTCAAGCTTTCTTAGCTCATGTCACGAATCTAAACAAAAATACGCCGCTTTTTGAATGATATTTCTATTGTTAATGAATTTCTGACGTATTCCCTTTAAGAATTTCCTAGCCTAACCCCGTGAGCGTGAAATCAAATTTTGTATCGATCTTGAAACCGGTAAAAAACCCATTTCCAAAGCCCCATATCGAATGGCTCCTATTGAACTTTAGGAGTTAAAACCCAACTCACAGAATTGTTAGACATAGGTTTCATTCGTAATTTGACTCGAAAAGATACAAAATTCTACAAATGAAATTTTCACACATTTTACTGAAATTACACATTTTATGGCGAATTTTTTCCACGCACAAAATTTTGTCACAATTTGTTAATTAATAATTACAAAAATTCATAATCGCTACTAAAACTTTTATTTTTGTGACGACCTTTAATTTTGTTACTATTAATCATTTATATCGTCACTAATTTATACATTTGATGACGATTAAGAAAATTTCGTCACAAGTTATTTTGGAGGTAGAATTTCGCACCAAAATTTTGGAGGGAATCCTTTTACTGACATTTTGTAATAATCGATGACAATATTTATTGTCACCAAATATTTCTTCGATGACAACATAATAATTTGTCATTAATTATTTATAAAATTTAGTGACAATGTGCTTTCATCATTAATGTTTACATTTAGTGACGCCAAATACAAATTCATCACAGTATTATTTGGAAGGAAAATTATTTTTGGAGGGAAATTTTTTAAAGACGAAAAAGTAATAATTTATGACAATTTGTATTGTCATAAATACCAATTTTATATGACGAAAAAATAGTTCGTCACTAATTAGATGAGTGGATAAATGACAAAAATGGTTCGTCATAAATTCTTATATTTAGTTGACAAAGTACGTAATATAATCACAATTTTATTTGGAGGCAAAATTTTTCTGAAGAATTTTGGAGGGAAATTTTTTAAAGACGAAAAAAATAATAATTTATGACAATTTGTATTGTCACAAATATCAATTATATATGAGATAGATAATAGTAAAGTCACTAATTAGCTGCGTGGATAAGTGACAAAAATGGTTCGTCATAAATTATTATATTTAGTGACAAAGTACGCAATGACGTCACAATTTGATTTGGAGGCAAAAAAATTTCCAAACAAACTTGTATCCAAGTGATGTCACCTGTCTTTCTTTTATCATTGGCAGCCTCCATTTAGTCAAAAATCGACCAACCGCACCGATTAAGTCACACTAATGGTTCCATCGTAGACGATTCCTCTTCTATTAATCCCACTACAAAAAAATAGACATTTGGCAACGATTTATCGGGCAACGACTTTAGCAATACAAGTTTTCATTTGTTTCAGTTTCTAAAAGACTTTCATTTTTCGTAACGAAATTCATAGGTTGTTTCAAAATTTCGTTGCCAATTTGTTATTAGTGGGAAAAAAATAATCCTGCTTATTTAATTTTTTTTGTTCCCGATGTTATTTCTCCCCATCTTGGGCAAAAAATTGTTTTTTTTGCTATATTTCGTATCTTAATATGGGTTACATTCATTGTCAACATTTTTTTTTCGTTGCGTATTTTGTATAATTTTTTGCAACGACTAGTAAATTATTGTCCAAAAGTAAGAAAAATCCAATAAGCATGTTTCGACCTTTTTTTTCCAAAACGCATCATTTTACATTTCAAAATTATTATTTATTTGGACACAAACTTATACAGTGAAATGTTTCCCTTCCTCTGTCTCAAAATAAGTGTCCAGTTTTAATTTTTTGGTCAGATTTATAATTTTAAAATTAAAATTGAGTACATATAGATATATTTTTCTAATTTTAAAAATTAAAGTTTGTATTAAATTGAATGTAATTCATAATGACCATATTCTCTCACTTATAATTTTTTTAAAAAGTAATTACTTTCTAAAATAATTTATATGAATTTTTCTCTGTAACTCATTTTTTTATATATAAGTTTTGACAAGGGCTAAGCAAAGAACCTAAATCGCCTCCAAAATCATACAAAAAAGGGAAAAAGCATATTTACCCTATTGTGGTCGTCGTGTTTTAAGCAATTAGTCATTGTAGTTTAAAAAAATTCAATTGGCCCATTGTATTCTTTTAAAAATTGTTAATCAAGCCATTCAGTCCAATTTATTACTCATGGACATTAACAAATTGGACCAATTTTCTTACGTTGCTTTTGAAAAAAAAAACAAAACAAGTTATTTCCTACGTAGCAAGCCAGTCAGCCAAATTCCTAATACTTGCAAATTGGAAAAAAACACCTTTACCCTATCATTGTTTCGCCGAGTTGTAAGTATTGAGCCACCAGATTTAAAAAAAAATACAATTGGTCCACTATGATTTTAAAAAAAAAATGTTTAATTGGGTCATTTCAATCAAATTTAGTAGATGTGTATTTATTTATTTCTTACATGACATTTAAAAAAATCAAAAAAATAACGAGGAATTAAATAATCGTATACACACGTGGATATAGTATGCAAATGCTAAAAATGGGGTAGAAAATATTTATAATATGTATAATATTAATAAAAATTAATATTATAATGTTTATAATATGTATGTTTTATTTTAAAAATAAAAATAAAAATACTTTTATGTTTTTTTTTCATTTTTTTTCTTAACCTAAATATTTATAATATGTATAATATTAATAAAAATTAATATTATAATATGTATGTTTTATTTTAAAAATATAAATAAAAATATTTTTATATTTTAAAATACGTTTATTTTTTTAAAAAAAAATATTTTTATTTTTTATTTTTTTTCTTTTTAAAAATAAAAAAGCCAGTGTTTCCTCACTAGAGATCAGAGGGAGCAAATGGCCCTTCAACGCAGGCAGGACCAAATTGCTCAGCAGAAACGCGACCAACCAAATCATCATCAACTCATCCACCGACACTCTTCCGGCGACTCCGCAAAACCCTCCTCCGATTCCTCTGACAGGGACAGAGATTGCCACCACCGGTCGTCTCGTGATTACGACCGTGATAGGGATCGGGATAGAGACCGGCATCGGGATCGAGACCGGGACTCAGAGCGCCGGAGCGTTCTCGGGGAAGAGGAGCAGAAGGAGCGGGAGAAGGAATTGGAAGCGATTAAAGAGCAGTATTTGGGTTCTAAGAAGCCGAAGAAGAGGGTTATTAAACCTAGTGAGAAGTTTTGATTTTCTTTTGATTGGGAGAATACTGAGGATACTTCTCGGGATATGAATTCCCTGTATCAGAACCCTCATGAGGCCCGCCTTCTGTTTGGACGGGGTTTTCGAGCTGGGATGGATCGGCGTGAGCAGAAGAAACTTGCTGCCAAGAATGAAAAGGAGATTAGGGATGAGATTCGGAAGAAAGACGGTATAGAGGAGAAGCCTGAGGAGGCTGCCGCCCAGAGGCTTAAAGAGGAGGCTGCTGATTTGTATCATACCTTTGACATGAGGATGGACCGCCATTGGTCAGACAAGGTGCTCGACGAAATGACTGAGAGAGATTGGCGTATTTTCAGGGAAGATTTTAATATTTCTTATAAGGGTTCTCGAATCCCTCGCCCCATGAGGAGCTGGGCTGAGAGTAAGTTGAGTTCTGAGTTGTTGAAGGCTGTGGAAAGAACGGGCTACAAGACCCCTTCTCCAATTTAGATGGCTGCCATTCCTCTTGGCTTGCAGCAACGCGATGTTATTGGTGTTGCTGAGATGGGTTCTGGTAAGACTGCTGCTTTTGTTCTTCCCATGTTGACTTGCATATCTAGATTGCCTCCCATGAGTGAAGAAGAGAATGAGGCTGAGGGTCCTTATGCTGTCGTGATGGCACCAACTCGAGAACTTGCCCAGCAGAATGAGGACGAGACTGTCAAGTTTGCTCACTATTTGGGTATCAAAGTGGTTTCCATTGTTGGTGAGCAGTCCATTGAGGATCAAGGGTTTAAGATTAGGCAAGGGTGTGAGGTAGTGATTGCTACCCCAGGACGTCTTATCGATTGCTTAGAGAGGCGTTATGCTGTTTTGAACCAGTGTAACTATGTTGTTAAAGAAAGGAGAGGTGAGCTAGCAGTTATTTTTGGCAAGCATCCTTCTGTTTTGCGATTTCTTGGCCAAAGAGTTAGCAGGTAAATTCCTTTGTTTGTTGAACCACCAACCTACTAGATTGGTCTCCACTTTAGAAAGAGTTTATGATATTTGTTGCATGTTTTGATTTTCTCTAGATATAAATGTATGTAACTGGGCAAGAATTTTCTTATATGCATGTTATACTTGTGTTTGTCTTGTTTGTGCAAACATGGACCTGTCTCCCTTTAAAACTTACAGATGTGGTTCTCCATGTTTGTTTATTCTCATTTCCTTTCAGGTTCTTCAATGATGCTATTAATTGTTTCAGTGGTGATGGATGGTCGTTGCTGAAGTATGACCTTGTTGACAATTTGATACTATCTGTTAATAAAAGCAAGAGAATTGACGTTGGTTCAAGTTTTAGCAGTTCATCTTCATTATTTGGAGGAGTCTTTTGCGTGAATGTCTCGATATTGCTTCAAGTGAGTTGTAACTTAATTATTCTAATAAAACATCTTTAATATCATGTGCTCCATTTATTGCAAAAATAATAGCTGATAGTTTGAGGTATTTTTGCATATCATTAAATTATTTGTAAATCTGTATGATATACTTAAAATGTTTGATAAGTTTTGAAGGCAGGCAACAACTGGATCTAGTTATGGCCTCTGTGTTGTTTGTATTTACTGCACTGCAATGTTTATTTGGCTCCAAATTTAGTAATATAAATTATGTTTGTTGCATAAAGGTTGGTGATAAGACAGTGTATAGGTTACAGTGCAAAAATAATACCAGTGTAACCAGTGTATAGGTTGCAGAAATTACTTGACGAACTTGGTGATAAGACAGCCATTGTGTTTATAAATACTAAGAAGTCTGCTGATACCCTTTCCAAGGGTTTGGATAAAGCTGGCTATTGCGTTACAACTTTGCATGGTGGGAAGTCACAGGAGCAAAGAGAAATTAGCCTTGAAGGTTTTAGGGCGAAGAGATACAATGTATTGGTGGCCACTGATGTATCAGGACGTGGGATTGATATCCCTGACGTGGCCCGTGTGATAAATTATGATATGCATGGGAATATTGAAATGTACACGCATCATATTGGACGAACTAGGCGTGCTGGGAAGACAGGTGTAGCCACAACATTTTTGACTCTACATGACATGGATGTCTTCTATGACCTCAAACAGATGCTTATTCAGAGTAACAATCCTGTGCCCCCTGAACTATCTAGACACGAGGCTTCAAAATTCAAGCCTGGGTCAATTCCTGACAGACCAGCTAGACGCAATGACACAGTTTTTACTCATTGAAGCAGTGTTGTATCATGTTTTGGTGCTCTGAGATTTTCAAGATTTTTTTTGCTGCAACAGGTAAAGTACTGAATTTGGTTAGATAGCTAGATGTACAAGAGTTTCTTATGTTTTGTTTATGATTTTCTTATAATGGAAAATAAACTAATGGCTATACTCTGTAAGCATACATATGATATTGTCATAAAAGTAATCTACAATATATATTGTTTTACTTAACAATTTTTTTTAAAGCAATAGAAGGATCTGTAATCCTTGCTTATGCTGTGAGATAAAACTTGCTCAGAATACTCTTTTGAGGTTTAGAATGAGTAACATTAGAAAAGGGAAAACTTGCTATAATTTCTTAAAAGATATATAGTTAAAATCAGTTGAGTTGTTTTCAAGTGTAGTTTTAAAACTTACAACACGTGCATTTTCAAGTAGGGAACGCCATGTTATTCGTTACTAAACACCCATAATGCCTGTTTTTGCTACGGTAGCTAGCATCTCATTTGTAAATTATAAAACAAAGTTGTAATCATACTTGTGTAATAGAAGTTCAAGTAATTAGGAATTTTTTTTATATATTTAAAAAGTAACTCATATTGTACATTTGTAAATTATAAAACAAATGGCTCCTGTAATTGCAAAAATGATGAGCAAATTTGGTTTTGGCTCCTGTAACTCATGGTTTCTCTCTCCCATATCATGTTATTTTTTTCCTTGCCACTTGTTTGTCTTTTGAAGTTTTGCTCTACTTTATTATTTTCTGACTGGTTGATTGCTTGTAGTGATGAAAGATCCTGATAATCTTGCAAAGCATCAGGCTAATCCCAAGGTGGCTCCTGTAATTGCAAAAATGATGGGGAAATTTGCTGGACCAAAGTGATCTTCCATGCTGGCAATCTCGGATTCCCCCACCTCTTTCCCTCTTTCCAGCATTGGCATGTACGCATAACTTGTGACTTGTATTATTATGGTTTGAAAGGAAATGATTTTTCTGACTTGCATGCATGCATGCTGAGGCCTGATTTTTGAAAGAAAAATGATATTTGACTAATAATTTTAATTAGTACTGGTTGCATTCATCAAGTGATGTTATTGTTGCCAGTAAGAGAGTTGCATGAAGAATTTGACATGGTAACATTTGTTTTCTTCTTGTATTTTGGTAAATGAGATTTGTAGAGACAGTTGGGAAGGTTAATGGTAGTAATAATGGGAAGGATGTGATTATAAGTGAGTGCCTATGCATAATGGTTGAAGGGACACAGTAATGCCGGGTAGCAAAAGGTAGCTCTAAAATCAAATTTACTTGGTTCATAAAGCAAAGGTTATAGTAGATTTTATTTCAAGGAAATAGTTTAGTTTATTTGAGAGGATGAATTCATTAGTAGTATTATATCACTTGAGATTCTTGGAATGATGTCTCGTGTACATTTCCTTCCATACACTATCTAGCAATGTAGGCTATGTATGGAATCTAAACGGACCATTATACTACTGTAAGCGCATCATTACATCTCTTGCGATCTTTGTGTCATATGTTGAAGATGTTACTAATTTCCTAAACCACTATTGTTTTTTAATCAAAATTGAGAGTAGGATTGCCTTGAAGTCCGGAGAAACAAAAACAGTACCGGATTGGTTAGTATTTACTTTTACATCGACTTGTAACTACAAGAATTGTTTACCGATATATGTTCTCAATTCCTTGACTTGATACATAACAATATTACTCGCTAATGTGAAAGTCACCATCTTGTGTGGTTGCGATTCATTGAGATTCACATCATTATATCATTTGCTCTCAAGCGGTTTTTTTTATTATTGTACTAATTGGTATAACATTATACAAACTAATAGAGGGAAGCATAAAGGCACCTAAATGGTTTCCAAGTGTTGATGATACATCATTCTTCTTAAATCTTTTCATTGCAATCCCAGCTTCTTGTTTATGCATATCTCTCGCCACTTTAATGATATGCAAACTGATCATCTCCTTGTATGCAGAGCTTATCTTGTTTGCTCAATTTGGCTAGACAACTTATGCATCTCACTTTTTTTAATTAATTTTTCTTGTCTATCCCCTTATTTTTCTTTGAAGACCATATGCACGTAGTTAAGTGTAACTTGTGTATATAATTCTCTCCTCTAGGCATTTCAATCCTCATAATTCTTTACTTTCCTTTTTCTTGCTTTTGGTTAACCAATGACATGATCAGTACTGTTAAAATATGGTGTATGCGCAATTTACACTCATTTTCTCCTCAGAGGATATAAGTATCTATATATTAATAGGTGTGTTCTAATTTCTATGCTTGCAGCTAGCAGGCATCCTCCTGGATACTGGAAATATGTCCAAATTCTCACGCACGTATCAAGATAAGTACATGGCCACATTGCTGATCAATGGAGCTGGTTGATTTGGATGCAGTGGTCTTTACCATATCTATATGCTCTACAACTTAAATATCCTACATTATATTACAGTTCATTATCAAAATAAATTTAAGAAAAATAAGAACTTTGTCTAAAATTAAATTTCTCTTTTTCAGTGAGATACAAAATGTATGATGTATCAGATCTTAAAGTAGGAGATATCTTACGCAAAGATATCAAGAAAAATGGACAAGAAAGAGCCGAAAACAATTCCTGATCAGCTTGTCGACGTTCAAAACTTCTGAACTTTCGTTATGGTCCTATTAAAAAAGTTGAATATTTTGTTTAGAATGTTATACTTGATAAATTATTGATGTTAAGTAGAATGGATGATACTTTAGATTCTAATTTTTCTATTTTGGTTAAATATGATGGAAAATGGAAATTTAGTTATTCTATTATTGGTGTTTTTTATCATTACAATCATTTTGGTTAAATATTATTGGTGTAATTTTTTTTTTTATTTCTAGATCTATAATTTTTTTTTCGCTATTATTAAATCTTTCTATGACGGGATGCATGGTCACCATAAGTATTCAATTAGTGACATTGAAAAATGTGTCCCAAAAAATAAATCTTTGGTGACAAATTATTTTGTAATATTATTTAAAATATGAAATGAAAATGAAATAATTGTCATGTTAAATATATTATTAGGTGACTTAATTGTTCTCATTGCCATTTATTTTTTTATTTTGGTGACGATAAACACAATAAAATGATGAAAGAATAATCATAAATATGACAATATTGTCGTCATTAAAATTAGATGATTTAAATAGAGTAACATATTTTCATCACTAAAACAATATCATTTAATGACAAAAAATAATTTTTATCATTTAATGCACCAAGTTTTGATGACGAAATATAATATAGAGTGACGAAAGTTTCATTCAAATAGTGACGCTATTAACGTCACTAAAAGTAATTAATTATAGTGACAATGATGTAGATCGTCACCATAAGTTAAAACATTTAGTGATTTACATCAAATATTGTTAAATATACATAATACCACACTTTCATACGGTGATTTCGGCTCGTGACGATTAACAATCGTCACCAAATGTTTTAGTGATTTAAAATAAATTTTATGTGACAAATTTTAGCGCCATTTTTGTGTGATTTCTTGTAGTGATTTCAAAGACCTTTTCCGACAATACCATCCGGCGGAGGGATTTGTCATTTACAAAGATTCAGCAAAGGGTTAGGATGTGTTCTCATGCAACATGGGAAAGTCATAGCCTATGCCTCACGACAACTCAAAGAATATGAGAGGAATTATCCTACTCATGATCTAGAGTTGGCCGCTATCGTTTTTGAGCTTAAGATTTGGAGGCATTACCTGTATGGAGAGAAGGTGGAAATCTATACGGATCATAAAAGCCTCAAATATTTTTTCACTTAAAAGGAACTCAACATGCGGCAACGACGTTGGCTTGAGTTGTTGAAAGATTATGATCATACTATCCAATACCATCCTGGAAAAGCGAATGTAGTAGCTGACACATTGAGTAGAAGATCATATGCGAGTACGAGTGTGATATTGTCAACGCAAAGGCCCATTTTGTATGACTTACAAAGGATGGAGATAGAGTTAAAGACTTCAGGGACCCATGTGATGATGGCGAATATACAAGTAGAAGCGACTTTAATCGATAAAGTTAAAGTCGCTTCAAGCTACGCACACGGAGTCGATGCGTATGAGGAAGAAAGTGCAAGAAGGTGCTATGCCGGAAGTAAGAATCGATGAAGAAGGAATACTTCGAGTCAACTCCAGATTTTGTGTTCCTAATAATTCTGACTTGAAGTATAAAATCATGATGGAGGCGCACAACACACCGTTTGCAATCCATCCTGGGAGTACCAAAATGTATCATGATCTTCGACATACATTTTGGTGGAGCAATATGAAGAGAGAGATAGCGGGGTTTATCTCAAGGTGTCTAACTTGTCAACGAGTCAAGGTAGAGCATCAAGTGCCAAAAGGTCCATTGCAACCACTTGGAATTCTAGAATGGAAGTGGGAGCACATTACCAAGGATTTCGTTACTGGTCTTCCCAAGGTTTCTCAAGGAATAGATGCGATTTGGGTCATTGTTGATAGATTGACCAAGTCTGCTCATTTCTTCTAACGTCTGAGAAACTTATACACTTGAACGCCTTGCTAGTATGTACATAAACGAGATTGTAAGATTTCATGGTATGCCAAGATCCATAGTTTCGATCGAGACCCAAGATTCACTTCAAGATTTTGAGTTGGTTTGCAAAAAGTTATGGGCGCGGATTTACGATTTAGTTCAGATATCATCCTTAAATGGATGGACAAATCGAAAGGACTATTCAAACTCTTGATGATTTATTAAGACTGTGGTCCTTGACTTCAAGGGAAGTTGGGACAAGTTCTTACCATTGGTGGAGTTTTCCTACAACAACAGCTTATCAAACAAGTATTAGCATGGCTCCATTCGAGGCGCTAATGGAAGAAAGTGTCATTCTCCAAAGATCTTTGGGATGAGGTGGGTGAAGCAACTTTATTGGGACCAGAGTTGGTATGTATGACTACGGAAAAGATTCAAATGATCCGACAATGTATAAAAACCTCACAAGATCGACAAAAGAGTTATGTTGATCTTCATCGAAAAGACGTGGAATTCGATATTGGAGATCATGTGTTGTTACGTGTTGCTCCATGGAAAGGAGTTACAAGATTTGGAAAGAGAGGAAAGCTCAATCCTCGATTCATTAGTCCATTTTTAATCCTCGATTTAGTAGGAACTGTGGCCTATAGACTCGCCTTACCGCCAAGTATGTCTCGTGTTCATAATGTTTTTCACATATCTATGTTACGTAAATATGTGAAGGACCCGAACCACATTATTAAATTAGAACCAGACGAGATAGATGAAGATTTAACGTATGAAGAGTTACCTATTAAAATCTTGGATAAGAGGGATCATATTCTACGCTCCAAGGTTATACCTCAAGTCAAAGTTTTGTGGAGAAACCACGATGTGGAAGAAATGACCTGGGAGTTAGAAGCTGAGATGAAGTCAAGATATCCTCACCTCTTCGATATACCAGGTACGTACCCTAATTTCGAGGATGAAATTTCATAAGAAGGGGAGGTTGTAAGACCCCAACTTTTATGAATAAAGATTAATTTCTCTCGAAATATATTTTTGAATATTATGGTGTGGATATGATATAATGTTATAGTTGTGGGTAATATTTACAAAATTTGCAAAGTAAGCTTGTGGTTATATAATATTCGATTGGTCGGGGAATATTCGTTTTAATAGGGAATATTTGTACGATGACATAATCATTGGTGGACCCCACAACAGAAGTATTGTCGTAGTAGGAAAATGACAGAATTATCTTTTTATAAAAATAACGGCGGAAGTGTTACCGTTAAAACTGTTGAACTACCCGGTAGTAAAAGTACAATAATACGCGTGGTTGCATAGTAACACACCAGATTGGTTATTGATGCTTACGTAAGAAGTCACTCGCTTATACTCAATTATTACTACGAAGAATTGTCGATCAAATCTCTCATATTATTGATTCGATTATTGTCACAAAGATCATCTCGCATAATATGATATATTATTAAATCAATAATTGAGATGACAAAGTTGTTCATATTATTAAATTGCAATATTTACAATGTCTAGAAGTTCAGTCAAGGAGAGGTTTGGTCACCTAATTGCGCGCCAATAGGGAGAAATCTTTATTGAAAGCCCCTCTTCACCTGGGGAACGACACGGTTGTTAAATATTGTGAGTTATAATATTAATGATGAATAAGTTCGTGTTGATTATAGATGAATTTGATAGTTCCATTGTGTTGAAATTATTTGTGTTAGTGGAAATCGACTTTTATTTCGATAATAATTGATGTCTGGAGGTTATATTGTTCAATCGGGTATTCGGGGCACTTTTTGTGTCGGAGTACTATTCACGAGTTACTATTTACGGGTTACTATTTACTCGATTACTATTCACTCTAGTATTATTCACTCGGGTATTTGGGACACTTTTTGTGTCGGGGTACTATTCATGGGGTTACTATTCCCAAAGTACTATTCACGGGGTAAAAAATATATTTCTTTTCGGTCCAAATCATTTTTGGGTACAATATTATTCCATGAGGAGATGTGCTAATTTTTCAGACCGTTTGTTGAAATTATTATAGTAAATTAATATGGATAGTTGGTTTAAAGTTTTAATAGTAATCAATATAGATCGCTGGTTTAAAGTTTTAATAGTAAATCAATATGGATCGCTGGTTTAAAGTTTTAATAGTGAATCAGTATGGACCATTGCTTTAAGTTTTAATAGTAAATCAATATGGATCGTCAGTTTAAAAGTAAATCAATCTGGACCATTCATGAATTATTTACTATTCAGTCCATTCTCTTATAAATAGAAGCTCATTCCTTCATTATTTCTTACGAATTCACTGAAACTCTAGAGAGAGAAATTATAGAGAGAAAGAAGAAGAGAAGTCTACTACCTCACTTTTCCAATATCCAGTTCTTATAAGGTAAGGGGTATTATTTCTTTCGTATTCATGAAGAGAACTTCTTTTATTCCATTCTTTATTATTCTGTTGGAATAACTTGTATACGCGGACTCCCCTATACTTGGTGAAATTCTTCTGTTATTCCATTCTTTATCATTCATTAGAATATCCGCATGCGGCATTACACGCCTAACTCGGGTTCCATTAATTATTATTCTCATTGGAATAACTCGTCAATGCGGTCTATCGCATGCATGGTGATTTTTGTTGTTATTCCATTCTTTATTATTCTATTGGAATATCCTGTCGGTGCGAATTTCGTCTGACCTAGTTCCGTTCTTTATTATTCTCGCCGTAATATCACGTGCATGTATTCTTACGCATGACCTGGTTCCATTCTTTATTATTCTGTTGGGAATAACCTGTCTGTGCAGTCTATCGCATGCATGGTGAATCCTTCTGTTATTCCATTCTTTATTATTCTGTTGGAATAACCTGTCTATGTGGATTACTTCATGCATGGTGAATGATCCTTTGTTTTATGATTTGTATATGTGGATTACCGCATGGCGGGCGAAAATCCATTTGCAGTTTCATATATTCTATTATACTCAGTTGGTTAATGTTTTGGATTCTATACTCTATGAAATTAGTAGAATATCTTGGATATTTGCGCTTCATCCAGTATCTTTTCATGAAAATATTATTCTGAGCATTCTTGAATTTTTCTCCACATATGAGTATCATGTTGACAATTTGGACGTTGTTGGTTCCTGGATAAATTAATTCTTCAACTTGTTTTTATTGAATTATTATGTCATTGTCATCATCCACATGCTTATATTGTAATGAAAGTCATCATTGGCTTACGTGCATAGATGGACGTAGTATGATTATGACCAGGGATCATTCGGTATAATCATGACTTGTAATGTTATAAATGATATGGTAAAAGTCCTCAGTGGCCCGTAATGCATTGATGGACAGTTTTTGGTATGATTATGACCAGGGATTATTCGGTATAGTCATGACCATTGATGATTTAATGAATATCATTGGCCCTTAGTACAGGGATGATTAGATGATGTGTTTTATTTATTAAGCTGAGTCTCAGCGATAAAAATTGATGAAAACATTTTAAACCATAGAAGATAGTAGATTTTATTCTCTACTTGACTCTTCTAATGGATTGTTTGTTCCGCTGTAGTTAAACTTGATGTCTATTGTATTTTATCAGTTTAACATTGTTAAAGACTAATGATAATTTATTCTGCATTATCTTAGTCATAATATTTCTTACTAGGCTAGTTGAGCTCACCCTTTCTTTCACTGTTCTCTTCAGGAAATGAGAATATAGCTGGGACGAGTTGGGGAATGGAGTGATGGTCCAGATGATAGAATTAGTAGTCCTCACTATTCTTTTAAATAGTGTGACAATAAATGTAATGAGCTGATGAATGTGAAGAAAAAAGTTCAAGAGGGCGTTATTCTAGAAGCAAGAATCGATGAATAGAGGAAATCTCAACCCTCGATTTAATTGGCCCATTTGAAATCCTCGATCGAGTAGGAACTATGGCCTATAGACTCGTTTTACCGCCAAGTATGTCGCGTGTTCATAACATTTTTCACGTATCGATGTTATGTAAATATGTGGATGACCCGAACCACGTTATTAAATTAGAACTAGACGAGATAGCAGAAGATTTAACGTTTGAGGAGATACGTGTTAAAATCTTGGATAAGAAGGATCGTATTCAACACTCAAAGGTTATACCTCAAGAGTTAGAATCTGAAATGAAGTCAAGGTATCCTCACCTCTTTGGCATATCAGGTACGTACATAAATTTTGAGGGCAAAATTTTATAAGGAGGGGAGATTGTGAGACCCCAAATTTTATGAATAAAGATTTAAATTTCTCGAAATATTTTTTTGAATATTATGGTGTGGATTTGATATAATGTTATAGTTGTGGGTAATATTTATAAATTTTGCAAAGTTGCAAGTTGTTATATAATATTTGATTGGTTGGGGAATATTCTTTTTATCGGGGAATATTAGTACGACGGCACAATCATTGGTGGACCCCACAACGGAAGTATTGTCGTAGTTAGAAAACAACATAATTATCTTTTTATAAAAATAACGACGAAAGTGTTACCGTTAAAACTGTTGAACTACTTGGTAGTAAAAGTATGTGAATACGCTGTGGTTGCATAAGTAAGACACACGATTGATTATTGATGCTTACGTAAGAAGTCACTCGCTTATACTCAATTATTACTACTAGAATTTGCATCATATTATTGATTCAATTATTGTTACAGTATCATCTACATAATATGATATATTATTAAATCAATAATTGAGACGACAAAGTTATTCATATTATTAAATTGCAATATTTACAATGTCTAGAAGTTCTGTCAAGGAGAGGTTTGGTCATCTAATTGCGCGCCAATAAGGAAAAATCCTTATCGGAAAGCCCCCTCTTTCCTGGGAACGACCTGATTGTTAAATATTACGACTTATAATATTAATGATGAATAAGTTTGTGTTTGATTAAAGATGAAATTGATAGTTCCATTGTGTTGGGATTTTTAGTGTTAGTGGAAATCGACATCTATTCCGATGATAATTGATGTCTGGGGGTTATATTGATAAATCGGGTAATTAATCAGATAAATGAGCAATTAATTGCTACTAATTCACATGCTTATATAACTATTTGTTCACATGTGTGTACTATTGAGTCATTCATTTACTATTAGGGGAGTTGTTGCAAGATTGATAATACTTGCATGACTAAGTTAAAAATGGAGTTATAAATGAAGGTACTATACTGTAATTCATATTTTCACATGTCTAAAACTATTGATTCACATGATTTAGTATTAGGGAAGTGGTACAAGTTTGATAATACTTGCAGGACTGAATTAAAAATGAAAGAAAAGTTGAAGGTATTATACTATAATATTTTGAGCCCCAAAACGTGCAATTATCGAAACTATATTTTCCTATAAATAGAAGCTCATTCTTCCTTCATTTCTCACCAATTCACTAAAGCTATAAAGCAATTATTATAGAGAGAAATTATATAAAGAAAGAAGAAGAGAAGTCTGCTACCTCTATATTCCAGTATCCAGCTTTATTCTGAGGTAAGGGGTATTATTTCTTTCGTATTCATGAAGAGAGCTATTGTTATTTCATTCCTTATTATTATGTTGGAATAACCTGTCTATGTGAAGTACCGCATACATGGTGAAATTCTTCTGTTATTCCATTCTTTATTATTCTGTTGGAATAACCTGTCTGTGCGGTCTATCGCATGCTTGGTGATTTCTGTTGTTATTCCATTCTTTATTATTCTCATTGGAATATCCCGTGCATGTCGCGGTTTCGCGCGTTACACAGTTCCATTCTTTATTATTCTCTTGGAATATCACATGCATGCAAGGCTTACGCATGACCGTTTCATTCTTTATTATTCTGTTGGAATATCCTATCTCGCACGGTTTATGCATGACTTTGGTTCCATTCTTTTTATTCTCATTGAGAATAACCTTTATCTTGCTGCGGCCTATCGCATGCATGGTGAATTCTTCTCGTTATTCAATTATTTATTATTCTGTTGGAATAACCTGTCTATATGGATTACCGTATGCATGGTGAATAATCCTTTGTATTCATATGAATAGTATTTTCATTCAAAAGGGGTTTCTGTCAGGGGCAGTTTCGTAATTTTTCTGACCTTCAAAAATTTTGAAAAAATTTGAAATGATAATTTGATGAGTTTTCTAGATTGTGTCCAAAAATGACGATTTTTCGATGTATAAATTAAGAGTTATGGAATTTATGGGAAAAGACTATTTTAAAAGTAAACCCTTATAACTCTTTGTGGTTAACTCCAAAATTGGTGAAATTTTATTGGGAGTACATGTATATAACAGGAGTATACCTTGTAAATTTCGGAATTTTTGGACAAAAGTACAATTTATGATAAATGTCTAAATATTCGGCAGTTTTGGCCATATGAAAAATAGTAAATGAATTTTAAAAATTCCGAGAGAAATATATGTTCAATATGGGACTATATTCTGCTAAATCCCAGAAAACAAATATTTTTGGGACTGATTTGGTATTTTTCATGAAAATGAACTAGTTATGAGTAAATGAATTAAATATGTTATATGAAGTAACAAAATTGGAAAATAGGATTTTATGGCTTGGGAATCCTATATAGGGTATATGCAGATTTTTGATGAGGGATTTGATCATTGGTGATGAAATCTTATGAGTTTGGCATTTTTGAATGATTAAATGTAAAGTGTAAATAATTGAAATAAATTGTTTATAAGTTTAAGAAGTGATTAAAATATTGTTATAATATTAATAATATTAGATGATGAGTTTATTAAGTGATTGATAATATTTGGATAAATTTAAAGTCTTTAATATTTATCCTTGTTTTTGTTTGATTAATGCTTATATCATTGTCATCATCCTCATGCTTATATTGTGATGAAAGTCATCTTTGGCTTACGTGCATAGATGGACTTGGTATGATTATGACCAGGGATCATTCGGTATAATCATGACCTGTAATGTTATAAACGATGTGGTAAAAGTCCTCAATGGCCTGTAGTGCATTGATGGACAGTTTTTGGTATGATTATGATCAGGGATTACTCGGTATAGTCACGACCATTGATGATTTAATGAATATCCTTGGCCCGTAGTGCAGGGATGATTTGATGACGTGGTTTATTTATTTAGCTGAGTCTCAGCGATAAAAATGGATGAAAACATTTTAAATTATAGAAGATAGTAGATATCATGCTCTATTTGACTCTTCTAATGGATTGCTTATTCCGCTGCAGTTAAACTTGATGTCTATTGTATTTATCAGTTTAACATTGTTGAAGGCTAATGATAATTTATCCTGCATTATCTTAGTCATAATATTTCTTATTGGGCTAGTTGAGCTCAACCTTTTGCTTTCATTGTACTCTTCAGGAAATGAGAACGTAGCCGTGGATGGGCTCTGGGGAACCAGTGATGGTCTGAGATGGTGTCATAGTAGTCCTCACTATTCAATAAAATAGTGTGATAATAAATGTAATGAGGACTCCATTGAGTGTGGATATTGTCTAGATGACAATATTTGTATTAAAACTCACAGCATATGTTTTGTCGTATTTTACACGACAATTGTATAATTAAGTTTTTATTTGTATTTTGTACCAAGTATTTGGCGACTCAAGATGGGTGATGTATACCTATTTTGGGTGTAACGATCGAGAAATTTATAATTTAATTTAAATACTTATGGAATTAAATAAATATTTAAAATAATTTATTTATTGAGGAAAATAAATATTTGATGGGTTGTCATGAATTAATTTAGTAGCTAAATTAATTAATGTTAATTGAATCGAGTAATGATAATTTTATGTGTTGGATTTAATTTAAGGAGATAACTAAATTAAATCAATTGCTTAATATTTAAGAAATTAGTTAAATTAAATGAATTGTTTAATTTAAAGGAAATAAATAAATTAAATATAGTGATGTGTCTAATTTATTAATTAAATTAGATATATAATTATTTATTAATGATAATAAGATTTTTATTATTATAAGTTATTGAGATTAACTAAGTTTGAAGTTATTTAAATTAATTAACTAAATTAAAGTGTGACACAAGTAACTATACAATATAAATAATATAATAATAAACTAGTTTGGGAATATTGTGGTAGCCAAACAAGGCCTTATGGCCTTTGGTCTAACTTAACTGGATGAAAGCGCATTGTTTTTTTTTAACCGATGAGCGACGTGGGTTTCAATTTTGTGTTTTATGATATTATTCCTAAGGTTAGCGTTCAGTTCTTCTTTTTCTCATATTTGGCTAAGGAGAAAGAGCAGAGTTGAGAGAGAAGAAGAGAGAGATTAAGTGAAAACCTAAGCGATTACTGTCGTTAGCAAGGGATTATTGAGCATATTGAAAGTATTCTATCTAACCCTTGTGTTATATATATATATATATATATATATATATATATATATATATATATATATGAATAACGTCAAATTTGTTATGTTCTGTGAATTGCAATTCTTTCAAAATTGTTCTGTAACTAAATTATGGTGGATATGTGGTATAATGCTAGAGTTGATGTTTAAAACAATAAGTTTGTATGCTAAATTCGTTGACAGTAGGAAGAAAATTTTGATAGTATATGTGTTTCATATGGTTCATGGAAAAGTATTAATTTGGATGGCCAATTCTTATGTTAAATTGTAAATTGATGCTTGCATATGGTAGTTCATTGATATACAAACATAATGTAATTTGAATGGAATGATTTGGCCAAATAACGAATTCGCAGTAATGATTTTTGGGATAGACTATCAAAAATGGAGTTTTATATAAAAAACATGAAAATTGAGAAATTAAAATAGTTTTAGTTGTTAAATTATGATAAGTGGTTGAATGTGTTGGCAATCATGTTTATAGTAATTGTATAATTATTTTTCATGTTGTTATCACCGTTTGATGGTTGAATTTCGTGTTAGTTGGGCTAAAAATGGCTACTATTCACTTTACTTGCCTCTCAAGGTCATCTGAACACCGTGCAATGCTTGCTGGTGCCCAAGGCAAAAATGGCAAAAATGCCTTGCTACGGTCCCAAGCCTAAGTGTGGGCGCAACAATTACACACCCCAAATCGGAGACAATGAGGTCTGTTTGTTTGCAGGTCAGGCACAATGGACTTATATTAGTATTGTAAGCATGTTATTGATGTTGAGGCATAATATAAACTACAATAGCAGATTGTCATGCATTATAATACAAAGTATAAAAGATTTTGAAGTGATTGTTAATTGAGTTATAAAATGAAACCAAATGAGATGTTTTCGAAAGATAGAGTTGAACGATTAAGTTATGTTTATCAATGTGTAATTTCAGAAGCTTTAAGTATGTTAGCTTACGTGGTTAGGTGCTAAGTTAGGGTTGTGACTTAAATGATGGTTTAAACCCTAAAGTTAATATTCATGCGATTAATGGTTGTTGCGATTTCAATGATATATGTGTAGGATAATTGGAGATTATTTTCATTTGTGTAGCTTACAATCAAGGCAAGTTCTCTAACTCTACTTTTATAATTGTGCAAGTTTCTAAATCTTATCTCTTTACATTGAGCAAAGCTTTCTAACTTCATTCTTTTCATATTGAATGCAAGTTCCCATCTCTAAATTATTATTGTGCAAGTTCCTAACATTCTTTATGAAGTTGAGCAAGCATAACCTATCTTGCGTATGTTTGTACAAGCTTATGTAACCTAATTCGTTACATTGAGCGAGATTTAATTTCCTAATTATTATTCAAATCATGTATTGTTCTAATACATTGATTCAAGGGAGATTGTTTTAACTCTTCTATAGCGCTTTGCATGTATATCATGTTTACTCAATTATATATTATTGTTATTCAATCTTTGACTTTGACAACCTTGTTCAAAGCTTTATCGTTGTATTAAACCTTCAAGTAGTAAGCAAACCTTTATTGATTGAATTAGTCTATATTCGAATTGTGTTCTAAAATTCTAGAAACACTGATAAGCTAGTTCCAAACTAAACTTTCTTTAGTGCAGAAATTCTAAATCCAAACTGAGGCGAACAACTCTAACTTAGGGGATTTTGTACGTGTAACGTTTAGATGGTTGTGCACAATACATGGTATAAAGGGCCGATCCCCCTAAGTACATTAAGAAGGGTCCGTATAGTCTAAATGACTGTTAAGGTTGGGTAATAATACCTAAGTACCGGGGACATAGTTCGTGGTGTTAAGACAATCAGATAATTAAGGTCCGAACTTGTTTTCTAGATTGATTTGTGGAACAAGTTCTTTATTATTCAGCTTTTGTTGTTCATTCTCATGCTACTACCATTGCTACTTTCTATATCAGTGAGCATTTGTTTGCTCACTCTTGCGATTAACACTGCAGCTAGAGTGGTGAAAGTTGATGAGCCATCGACTAGCAAAGGCAAGGGCAAGATGTCCAAATGATGAAGACTTTTGAGAATTTTATTTTAATGAATTATGTTAAAGACTTGTTTTAAAATGTGATGTATTCCGCAAACTTATGTAATAATTTTAAGGTTAGATTACCTGGGATTTATTTTGAGATGATGATGTAACCCTTTAATGGGAAGGATTATTGTTTAAGTTATTTAAATTATGTCTTTATCCTTTATTGATGGGTAGTTAGATATAATAGTTTTGATAAGTGAGCACCAAATCCTGTGGGAATGAAGTACCTGGATTTGGGGGTGTCACAGGTTGGTATCAGAGCTTTAGGTTATGAACCTTAGGTGGGGAAACCTTAGGAAGTAACCTTTAAGGAAACAAAAAACATAGAGGTGTTTAACTCTTACCGAGTTTTAAGGAATGGATTAAGGTATCCATTGAAGCTAAACAATAAAAGACATTATGTGCTATGTATTAATAATTTATGTGCTCGCGAGTATCGAAAATGTTAAGTAAAACTTAAAATATTTTGTTGTCAGGATGTCTAACGAAGGAGGATCTAGTCCAGATAGAGAGGTGATACCTCAGATACCTAGAGAGGATGAACCCTAGGATATTCACGTAGTGCGGGAACAGTTGATCCAGGAGGAAGAGCCTGTGACCGATCCTGTGGAGGATAGTTCTGAGGAGGTAGAGGAGGATGATGAGGAAGAAGATCCTAAAGAGTTTCCATCAAACTCCATATCAACTGAGATGTATGATGCCTTTTATGACCGTAACATAGAGTTACAGGACGAGGTTGAAGAGCTGAAGGAGATGGTTGAGATGCATCACGCTTCGGTGGAGCAAAAGGATGCGGAGATTCAGGAACTTGATTCGAAACTTGGAAACACGGAGTGGGATCTGGTTCATACAAAGGGTCAGCATGAAGACCTGTTGGTAGTGCATGAGAAGATGAAGACTGACATGGAAAAATTGAAAGATGATTTCAAGGAGGAGTCAGCTAAGCGTGCAAGAGCAGAGGATGCGTGTATGAAGGCGACTCAACGTGCAGATCGTGCTGAGGCTAAGGTTCAAGTGAAGAAAGCCAAAATGAAAGAGGTGGATTATGCTTTTAATTCGGCGATTGATAGGGCCTAGGATCGAGTCTACTATTATCCACCTCAGTTTGAGAATTCGTCGTGGTTCGTGATGGATCACCGAATGACGTATCGTATCATGGAGGAGGAACGTCGAGAAGCCTTACGACGTCTTAATATGCCCAGATAGAATAAGATAGATTATAATATGCTGTTAAATTATGTGAATAAATAAATTGTGAATCCCTTATTTTGAGATAAATAAAGGGATAGTATGAGTATATAATCCTGAAATGTGTTTAGTTCAGAAAAATGGATGTTATACCGATTATGCTATCTTTATCATGTTTTAAAACGTTATGAATGAATAAAATATTAAAGTTTATTTGAAATGTTGTGTGTTAAAACTTTAATCTTGGAATGTTTAAGTTAAACTTTAAATACCCAAGAAGTTCAGTAATGAGCTAATAAGCGTATATCTTAACAGAAAATGCCTCCTAGAAGATATAAATCACGTCAGCAAGCACCTCCTGAGGGGTCTACTAATAATAACAATGAGACCAACGTTAATTCGGTTCAGCAGTTGGTAACTTTGTTGACAGGTGCACTTGCGAATCAACTGCAAGCTCAAGTCACGACTTTTAAGGAATTCAAAGCGGTTGGACCGCCAAAATTTCAATGGTCTATGAATCCAGTGGAAGCCCAAACTTGGATCATGGAAATGGAGAAGGTGTTTGACGTTGCTAGAGTTAATGAAGATCAGAAGACTGCGTTCGTAACATTCATGCTGAAGTCTGAAGCTAGCTACTGGTGGAAAGCAAACAAGGTTCATGGAGGACAGGGAGTGATAGCGTGTGATAGATTCAAGGAAATGTTCTTTAAAATGTACTTTCCAGCGAGTTCTCGGAATCAGCTAGAAGTGCAATTTTTGGAGTTGAAGCAAGGAACTATTACGGTCTTTAATATGTCATGAAATTTAACGAGTTGGCAAGGTTTGCCACTTATCAAGTCAATACCGACGAGCGTAAAGCGAGAAGTTTTGAACAAGGATTGAAGCCCTGGCTTTACAACAAGGTTTTAATGTTCTAGCTAAACACATTTGCGGTTGTACTGGAGAAGGCAATTATCTTGGAAGGTGGAAGCGATGCCTTGACCAAGTACAACCAAGAACAGAAGAAGAGGAGGAATGAGAATGAGAATTAGGCGGGTGGTATTAATGTTGGAAGTAATAGTTAGAAAAGGAAGTGGAGCGAGAATTCAACAGCGGGAGGACAACAAGGAAATCAATAGAAGAAAAAGTTTGAGGCTTGTGCGACTTGCGGGAAGAACCATACTGGGGTATGTTTGAAGGGAAAGCGAGTGTGTTTCAACTGTGGTTAGGAGGGACACATTGCACCGAACAGTTTTAGTCTGAAGAAAGGAGCATGCTTTACCTGCGGTTCAAAGGATCACATGGCTCGTGATTGCCCTAAGAAGCCAGCGAGAAGTGCAAGTGGCGGAAAAGGAAACAACAACGGTGGTGGTTCATTGACTATCACTGGACCAGCTCAGTCAAGCCAACCTACTGCGAGGACTTTCAATATGACCATGGAGGATGTTGTACAGTCTAAGGATGTGGTGTCAGGTATCATTCTGATTAATGGTATTAATGCTTATGTACTATTTGATTCGGGTGCTACTTGATCATTTATATCCGATGAATTTGCTCAGAACTTAGATTTGCCTCAGGATGAATTAGAATTTCCTTTAAGTATAGAGATTGCGAAATAGGGAAGTGATTCCTGTTAGATTTATATATAAGAATTGTAGAGTGGATATAAAAGGTCATGAAATGATGGTAGATTTCATACCAATTAGAATTGGTGAATTTGATGTTATACTGGGAATGGATTGGTTATTCAATTACAGAGCAGTAATTGACTGTCAAAGAAAGTGTGTTAACCTTATGACTCCGTTAAAGGTTGTGTTCTTTGGTAGCAAGTCACCTCGACAAGCAAGTTGTCTGATGGTGATGCAAGCCAAGAAGTTTTTGAGACAAGGATGTGTAGGATACTTAGCCTACATCGTCGATACACAGAAGAAGAGTGCGAAGTTAGAAGAGATACCGATCATAAGAGATTTTACAGATGTATTTCCAGACGATTTGCTGGGTCTTCCTCTAGATCGACAAATCGAGTTTGTGAATGATTTACTATCAGGAACGACTCTGATATCTAACGCACCATACAGAATGGCCCTGGTAGAAATGAAATAGTTGATGGTGAAATTGCAAGAATTGCTCGATAAGAAGTATATTCAGCCAAGTGTGTCGCCATGGGGAGCACCGGTGTTGTTCGTTAAGAAGAAAGATGGATCAATGCGGCTCTGCATTGATTACAGAGAATTAAATAAGGTCACAATTAAAAATAAGTATCCATTGCCTAGGATCGATGATATGTTCGATCAGTTGAAGGGAGCGAGATATTTCTCGAAGATAGACTTGAGAAGTGGTTATCATCAGTTCAAGGTGAGGCCGGAGGATGTACCAAAAACAGCGTTCAGAACTCCGTATGGTCATTACGAGTTTCTGGTTATGTCTTTTGGTTTAACCAACGCACCTGCATCGTTCATGGACTTGATGAACAGGGTGTTTAAACCATTCTTGGACAAATTTGTAGTGGTGTTTAATGATGATATATTGGTGTATTCCAAAATCAAGGAGGAACATGTGGAACATTTGAGATTGACGTTGGAGACGTTGAGAAAAGAGAAGTTGTACGCTAAGTTCTCAAAATGTGAATTTTGGTTAGAACGTGTATAGTTTCTCGGTCACGTTATTGATAAGGACGGAATTTCAGTACATCCATCAAAGGTTGAAACGGTAATAAACTTGGATCAGCCGAAGACACCGTCAGAAGTGAGGAGTTTCTTAGGATTGGCGGGTTACTACAGGCGTTTTATTTAAGACTTTTCCAAGATCGCAACTCCGTTGATGAATTTAACTAGAAAAGCGGTTAAGTTTGTTTGGACAGAGAAGTGTGAGGAAGGTTTTTGGGAATTGAAGAAGAGGTTGAGTTTAGCACCTGTGTTGTCATTGCCTGATGATACAAGAAATTTTGTGGTATATAGTGACGCATTGCATAAAGGACTAGGCTGTGTGCTTATGCAAAATGGCAGAATTATTGCGTATGCATCACGATAGTTGAAAGATTACGAGAAGGGGTATCCGACTCATGACTTAGAGTTGGCAGCAGTGGTATTTGCCCTGAAGATTTGGAGACATTATCTTTATGGAGAGAGGTGTGAGATATATACCGACCATAAAAGTCTGAAGTATATCTTTACACAAAAAGATTTGAACATGCGACAAAGAAGATGGTTGGAGGTGATCAAAGATTATGATTATGAGATTTTCTGGCATCCACGAAAGGTGAATGTTGTTGCTGATGCCTTAAGTAGCAAGGGACGGGAGAAGGTAATGATGTTAACTAATCAAGAAAAGTTAGTGTCGAAAATGGCTAAGATGGAGTTGGAAATTAAATATCCGACAGAATCCGATGAAAAGTTGTTCCAGATAGGAAATAGTTCAACGTTGGTAGATAAAGTGAGAAATGCACAACTTCAGGATGAAGACTGCGAAAAGATAAAATAGAAGATATCTGAAGGTGAGGAAAACAAATTCAAAATCGATTTGGAAGGGTTACTTAGATTCGAAGGGAGAATTTGGGTTCCGCCGGTACCAAAAGTTAAAGAAGAAATTTTGAATGAAGCTCACAACTCTCGATATACAATTCACCATGGGAGTATAAAGATGTACCAAGATCTTAAACATCATTTTTGGTGGCCGAATATGAAGAGAGATGTGGCTGAGTGTGTGGCGAAATGCTTAACGTGTCAAAAAGTCAAAGCTGAACAACAAAGGCCAAGCGGATTATTACAACCGTTAGAGATACCAGAATGGAAATGGGAGCATATGACAATGGATTTTGTGGTAGGTCTTCCAACGACTCAGCAAGGTTACGATGCCATTTGGGTGATTGTCGATCGACTGACGAAGTCGGCACACTTTTTGCCAATCAAGATTCGATTTACCCTAGATCGGTTAGCAAAACTGTACGTGAAAGAGATTGTGTCAAGACATGGTGTACATGTGTCTATTGTATCAGACAGAGATCCACGTTTCACATCTAATTTTTGGAAGCGATTACAATAGTGTTTGGGAACACAGCTGAGATTGAGCACAATGTACCATCCTCAGACCGATGGACAGAGTGAGAGAACCATCCAAACACTAGAAGATATGCTCAGAGCATGTATCATAGATTTCAAGGGAAATTGGGATGACCATCTGCCATTGGTGGAGTTTGCTTATAATAATAGTTATCACGCGAGTATTGACATGCCGCTTTACGAAGCGTTATACGGCAGGAAATGAAGAACTCCATTATGTTGGGATGAGCTTGATGAACGTCAGCTATTGGGTCCAGAATTAGTACAACAGACTGTCGAGATCATCAAAGTAATTCGAGCAAGATTGATAGCAGCACAAGATAGACAGAAGAAATATGCCGATCAACATCGACAGAATCGAGAATTCGATATTAGTAGTTATGTTTTCTTGAAAGTGTCTCCCTGAAAAGGGAAAATTTGATTTGGCAAGAAAGGGAAATTGAGCCCTAGATTTATAGGACCTTTCGAAGTGCTTCGACGAGTTGGTGAAGTGGCGTACGAGGTAGCCTTACCTCCGTAGTTAGAGCATATTCATAATGTTTTCCATGTTTTGATATTGAGACCATATAAGCCTGACTATAAACATGTTATCGAATATGAGCCCTTATAGTTTGAGAAGGATTTATCATATGAAGAAGTCCATGTTCAAATTATTGACAGAAAAGAGCAAGTACTGAGGAATAAGGTGATATCTTCTGTTAAGGTAATCTGGAGGAACCGCAATGCTGAGGAAGCTACATGGGAACTCGAAAGTGTTATGATGAAGAATTATCCTCAGTATTTGCTTGATCTTGTATAGCGATTCTGGGGACAGAATCTTGTTAAGGAGGGAAGAATGTAACGAATAATTTTTTTTGAGTTATGATTCTGGGGACAGAATCCTTTTAAGGAGGGAAGGATGTAACGATCGAGAAATTTGTAATTTAATTTAAATATTTATGGAATTAAATAAATATTTAAAATAATTTATTTATTGAGAAAAATAAATATTTGATGGGTTGTCGTGAATTAATTTAGTAGCTAAATTAATTAATGTTAATTGAATCGAGTAATGATAATTTTATGTGTTGGATTTAATTTAAGAAGATAATTAAATTAAATCAATTGCTTAATATTTAAGAAAATAGTTAAATTAAATGATTTGTTTAATTTAAAGGAAATAAATAAATTAAATATAGTGATGTATCTAATTTATTAATTAAATTAGATATATAATTATTTATTAATGATTAATAAATTAATAAATAAATTATTTATTATTATAAGTTATTGAGATTAACTAAGCTAAGTTATTTAAATTAATTAACTAAATTAAAGTGTGACACAAGTAACTATACAATATAAATAATTTAATAATAAACTGTTTGGGAATATTGTGGTAGCCAAACAAGGTCTTATGGCCTTTGGTCTAACTTAATGGATGAAGGCACATTATTTTTTAACTGATAGACGATGTGGGTTTCAGTTTGTGTTTTGCGCGTATTTTTCCTAAGGTTAGCGTTCAGTTCTTCTTATTCTCATATTTGGCTAAGGAGAAAGAGCAGAGTTGAGAGAGAAGAAGAGAGAGATTAAGTGAAAACCTAAGCGATTACTGTGGTTAGCAACGGATTATTGAGCATATTGAAGGTATTCTATCTAACCCTTGTGTTATATATATATATATATATATATATATATGAATTACGTCAAATTTTTTATGTTCTGTGAATTGTAATTCTTTCAAAATTGTTCTGTAACTAAATTATGGTGGATATGTGGTATAATGCTAGAGTTGATGTTTAAAACAATAAGCATGTATGCTAAATTCGTTGACAGTAGGAAGAAAATTTTGACAGTATATGTGTTTCATATGGTTCATGGAAAAGTATTAATTTTGATGGCCAATTCTTATGTTAAACTGTTAATTGATGCTTGCATATGGTAGTTCATTGAGATACGAACATAATGTAATTTGAATGGAATGATTTGGCCAAAAAATGAATTCATGATGGTGATTTTTTGGGATAGACTATCAAAAATGGAGTTTTATATGAAAAACATGAAAATTGAGAAATTAAAATAGTTTTAGTTGTTGTTAAATTGTGATAAGTGGTTGAATGTGTTAGAAATCATGTTTATGGTAATTGTATATTTATTTTTCATGTTGTTGTCACCGTTTGATGGGTGAATTTCGTGTTAGTTGGGCTAAAAATGGCTATTGTTCACTGCCGTCTCTGCGTCTGTCTAACAAAGACAATGCAAATTGCTACTGGCAAGCTAAAAAAAAAATGGCATTCATTGTACGGTCCCAAGCTTAAGTGTGGCATGCACAAGGCCACACCCTCGAATCGACACAATGAGGTCTGTTTGTTTGCAGGTCAGGAATAATGGACTTATATTAGTATTGTAAGCATGTTATTGATGTTGAGTCATAATATAAACTATAATAACAGATTGTCATGCGTTATAATACAATGTATAAAAGATTTTGAAGTGATTGTTAATTGAGTTATAAAATCAAACCAAATGAGATATTTTCGAAAGATAGATTTTAACGATTAAGTTATGTTGATCAATGTGTAATTTCAGAAGCGTTAAGTATGTTAGCTTACGTGGTTAGGTGCTAAGTTAGGGTTGTGACTTAAATGATGGTTTAAACCCTAAAGTTAATATTCATGCGATTAATGGTTGTTGCAATTTCAATGATATATGTGTAGGATAATTGGAGATTATTTTCATTTGTGTAGCTTGCAATCAAGGCAAGTTCTCTAACTCTACTTTTATAATTGTGCAAGTTTCTAAATATTATCTCTTTACATTGAGCAAAGCTTTCTAACTTCATTCTTTTCATATTGAATGGAAGTTCCCATCTCTAAATTATTATTGTGCAAGTTCCTAACATTCTTTATGAAGTTGAGCAAGCATAACCTATCTTGCGTATGTTTGTACAAGCTTATGTAACCTAATTCGTTACATTGAGCGAGATTTAATTTCCTAATTATTATTCAAATCATGTATTGTTCTAATACATTGATTCAAGGGAGATTGTTTTAACTCTTCTATAGCGCTTTGCATGTATATCATGTTTACTCAATTATATATTATTGTTATTCAATCTATGACTTTGACAACCTTGTTCAAAGCTTTATCGTTGTATTAAACCTTCAAGTAGTAAACGAACCTTTATTGATTGAATTAGTCTATATTCGAATAGTGCTCTAAAATTCTAGAAACACTGATAAGCTAGTTCCAAACTAAACTTTCTTTAGTGCGGAAATTCTAAATCCAAACTGAGGCGAACAACCCTAACATAGGGGATTTTATACATGTAATGTTTAGATGGTTGTGCACAATACATGGTACAAAGGGCTGATTCCCCTAAGTACGTTAAGAAGGGTCCGTATAGTCTAAATGACTGTTAAGGTTGGGTAATATACCTAAGTACCGGTGACATAGTTCGTGGTCTTAAGACCCTCAGAAAATTAAAGTTCGAACTTATTTTCTAGTTTGATTTGTAGAACAAGTTCTTTATTATTCAGCTTTTGTTGTTGATTCTCATGCTACTACCATTGCTACTTTCTATATTAGTGAGCATTTGTTTGCTCACTCTTGCGATTAACACTGCAGCTAGAGTGGTGAAAGTTGATGAGCCGTCGACTAGCAAAGGCAAGGGCAAGATGTCCAAATGATGAAGACTTTTGAGAATTTTATTTTAATGAATTATGTTAAAGACTTGTTTTAATATGTGATGTATTCCGCAAACTTATGTAATAATTTTAAGGTTATATTATCTGGGATTTATTTTGAGATGATGATGTAACCCTTTAATGGGAAGGATTATTGTTTAAGTTATTTAAATTATGTCTTTATCCTTTATTGATGGGTAGTTAGATATAATAGTTTTGATAAGTGAGCACCAAATCCTGTGGGCTTGAAGTACCTGGATTTGGGGGTGTCAAAGAAAACAACCTCCACACATACACTAGGTGGCTAGCCTATTATACCACTACGTTGGCCGCAATGTAGTGTTTTGTAACAACTATATGCGTTACGCTTGGAACCATTGTCCCCGAAAACATGTCCCCTTATAAGGTTGTTCACCTCAGCTTTTCAACATCTGAATCCGCACCAGAGTAATCTGCGTGTGCATAAATACTCAAGAATGCTTGAATTCCATAAATATTTTTCAACAGTTGTCTAGCCGAATCAAATAGCTTAGACATTTATCAACAACTCGGACATCAATCGAAATAATTTAGCCAACTTAATTGACCTTCTTTGCAATTTAAAAGAAAACCAAAAATTCTTTTATAACGTCATGATACCGTACCAAATTAGTAGTACGTTGAGGATTCCGCCATTATGTGACTTTGTCATATTACATCATAGCATAGTGGGTTGACGATCTTCCGATCACAACCAACACTAGGTTCGACTGCATTGATGACTCCATCGTTTACCATTTCTACACCATATCAAACGATGTACATGGTCAGAAATACATTTAAAAAAATTTTAAATCATTTTTGTTTTAGCCAAAATACTTAACATAGACATGTAAATAACAGTACTATTTTTTAAAACATCGTTGGTTCAATCACGTGATCCAATATTTTTCAATAAAACAGAAGTGAAAACATCAGCACGAAATCAATAAATTAAGAAAATCTAGCAGAGCTCACATGAGGAGTTTTATAGCGAAGAAATTGTGAAGGAAAAAAATATAATGACAATATAGTTATTAGCGAAAGAAACATGCTTCACAATTTAAATTTTTTCTTTCGCAAAATTGAGGTGCCCAAAGGATATTTGGTGCCACTTTATGATGAAAATTTGCGAGGAAAAAAACTATTAATGACGGAATTATTACTCACTATATATATTATTGTTCATAGGTTTTTTTGCGAGAGATAAAATTGATTACTGTTTTGTTGTAAATAATTTTTTTAGAATCAATTATGTTGAATATAAATACATTTAATTTTTTACATTAACAAAGTTATTTTTTAATAATAATTTTTAAGTAACTTACAATATCGACTATTTATTTAATCAAAGTAAATAAATTATAATAATTTAAACTTTAAAATTTCTTACATTGACCATGAAAAAAAGAGATTTTTTTGTAGAATAAATCACAAATTCTAAAAAAATTATTCATCTATTCTATAAAAATTAGTAAGTTTAATTTATTCTTTAGTTAATTTATGGTATCAGCTACAAGAAAAAACTTATTTCAATTACTTCCGTTACAAATAAAGATTAAAAATTCGCACGATGCTTACGTCCCAAATGTGTTGACAGTCAGAATAGCATGCCACCGCAGGCTACACCACAATTGTATGTTTCAAACTCAAGCCCTAAAACTTAAATCTCCAATTTCTATCTCTAACCCAATCCCCAAAACTCAAATCCCCAAATATTTTATTCCCCATTTTAGTTATATATATATATATATATATATATATATATATATATATATATATAGAGAGAGAGAGAGAGAGAGAGAGAGAAATTCAGAGCAATCACAAAAATTGTTTAGTATTTCCAATCGAACTACTTGAGCAAGATAAAAGAAGCAAGGAAGGGGCTTTTGATTGTTGGGACGTTACAGATACAGGGAGAGAGTAATTCGGAGCAATCAAAATTCAACCACCGCTTAGGTAAGTAACTAGATACAAACCCGCGCGTTGCGGGGAGATTATTTAATTTTTTAATAATAAATGTGTACGTACAATTAATAAATTAAAATATAATAAAAAGAGTAAATTGGTGTGCGATGATCAAATTTTACACAGAAAAATAAATAAATATACATTGTAGGGGGTAGTGGTGAGAGTTTACCGGTCTGTGCATTACACTCTAAGTATGTGACTATTGCTTTTAGGCTAGTGGCAAAGTAAGTGACCTCAACTTGTGGACAAATTATTTTTTCTACTCTTCCCTTTTTCTATTTTTTTCAATTTTTTTTGACCAAAGTTTAGCCAACTGATTTATTTTGCCCTTCCTTTACTACATTTGTAATTTGTTTACTGTGAAGAAAGGGTTGCCACAAATTAACTTTTTACAATCCATAACAAAAAGAGAATAAAAGGGTATGAGAAGGTTTAAAAAATCTCTTAAAAATACAATTAGAAAGTCAATGCCCAAACTATTCAGCCCAAGCATATAGCAAAATAGCTGGGCAAACTAGAAGCTTAGAACCTTCATTCAAGAAACAGCCTTCAATTGCAATGGCCTGAAAACAAAGTCAGTGTTCAAATTAGTAGTGCCACATTGTGAGGTAATTTTGAGTGATGTGTGTATGAAATACTGTACATGGCATAATAGCTTGAAAATATCTACCTCTAACCACTCCCTTGTAAATAATGCAGTAAACATCAAGCACATAACTATTCAAAAAGTCAAAAAACTAACTATCTATAGTTGGCCTAATGTAAGCATGTGAAATGAACTTTCTAGTGGTTTCCTGTCCTTGGTTAGCTGCACAGAAACTTGAAAATAACAATAAGCTTGCTCCTAACATGAACAAAGCATAACACAAAATATTAGGTGACAATGTAGCTACTACTTTTAGCAACAGATGTCCAAATATTAGCATAGTCTAAATACCTATATATGCTACTTAATAAGAACATTCAGTAGAAATATTTAATCCATGATCGTTTACATTCTCATATATTAAAACTACTATGACAACCAAGAAATTCGGATTGTCCATAATCTAAGATTTAAAGAATTAGTTATTAATAAAATGAATTTTTATTAATAATATTTTGTGCTATGTGTTTATTAATCGTTCTAGAACCTAGGATGATTATAAGTCAGGATGATTCTGGCTACGAGCTAGACTGAACGAGTAAGAATTTTCAAGATGAAAACAAAATATTTCCGGGCATAAAAATATTTTCGGGGAAAAAGACGAAATAGGCACTATTCACCTGACGAAACCTAAGGGTTGGGGTTTGAATAACCTAAGCCTTTTCGAGAGTTCGGTATGTCGAAATGATATTTCATCAAAAGATTTGACTATAATATGTCGTGAAAAGTTACATAAGTTGATAAGCGTTTTTCTTGAAAAACGAGCAGAAATCAGACAAAATAAAAATGACGAAAATTACTGTTATGTACTTTTCACTCGTTTAACTACGTTAGGGGAAAACGTGAAGGAAAACGCTTGACACCAAAAAGTGTTTTTCAGTTTTTCAGAAATCCAAATAATACGTAAAAGTTAATCGGTAAAGAAAAGACGAAATATCTAAAAATATTTGGATTCCGAGAATTGTAGTTTTTAAAACTGTCAGACGAAACCCGAAAGACGGAACCACGAAACTTTAAGGCTATGTTTCGTGAATAGTAAGGAGGTTAACTAAGGAGGTGGAAATAGTAAACTTAAGGGCTAAGTAAACTTAGGGACTAAGTAAACTTAGTGCTTAAGTCATGAATAGTATGGAGGTTTGGGGACGAAATGACTAAAATACCCCTATCCTTGGTTTTCTATAAATAGGAAGCTTATTTCATTATTTTGGGATTTTAAAAATCCTACACTTTGAGAGAGAGAGAGAGAGAGTTCGGATGGGAGAAAGAAGAGGAAAAGGAAGCGGAAAAGCTTGCTTGTGAGCAACCTTTGTTCGACGGAAGAAGATTAAAGAAGAGAGGTAATCTGAAAATCGAACTTTTAATGAATTTTTCTATGTTAAAATATAGTTTAATGAGAATATGAAGTAAAATTTGTAAGAATGATTTCATATGGTTGAAATCATGAGAAAATGAAGAAATAAGAATTTAAAGTTCAGTTTATAAATTTCTTAAGTAAGTAGACGATTCATAATGAATTAGAATGATCCGAGTGGATTATATGAATGAGTAGGTGAAATAAATAAGGAATGGTTTTCTATAACATCAAATTCCAAGAAAAAGTGAAATCATAATCAAAATATCGATTAAAAATGAAGAACGAACGAAGAACACGAAGAACACAAGAAGAACACGAAGAACGTTGTTGATAGACAAATTTAAAACCATCGTAGTATAATTGTTGTTGATGGACAAGTTTAAAACCATCGCTTATAAGTTAGATGCTTGTTGCTTGGTTAGGAACGATAGAAACGTTCATGAAGAATGGATTAAAACGGAGCTATAATGAAGTTATAGCAAAAATTTTATAAATGACGAACGAGAATTAGAAAGTTAGTAAATGAACCCGAATGTGTAGGGTTTCATAAGAAAGTAAGAGAATGTAGAAAACGTCAGTTGTGGACTCAAGAACAAACGAGTTCCAAGTTTGGATGACCGAATTACGGATGAGCGAACGAAGAGCGTTAAAAATGTAAAATGAATATAGGGTGAAGATCAAGCCAATTTAATGGCACGTTAATGAATTTAGAATGAAGTTTTATCTGAGGGGTATTGAAGTACGTAAGATAAGGAAGAAAATGGCTTTGGGAAGACCTCATTCCGAGTTATAATGAATAAGTAATGGAAGCGGGATGTAAGCATCTCAAAATGATCGAAGACTTAAAAAAAATTTCTAGGGTTAGGGCTTGGTGCCATTGCCATAGCCATGCATTATATAGTGTATTGCGATTGCTGCACCGAGGAGCCGGTATCGCAAACTTGAACGCCACGTAACGAGAGATAGAAGGGAAAGTGGCGCGTCATGGCCTTGTGTTGGGAAAAAGCCTGAGAAGAGCTTTTAACTGCTCAGCTCTTGGGGGAAACGTAAGGAAAGATAAAGAATATAATGTGCAACTAATGTAACACTTAATCAAGTGTTTTAAACCTTTAATAAAGGTTGAACGAAAAGATTAAATGAGATTAAAAGAATATGAACGCGGGTTACGAAACTAATATCCGGGGAACGTAGTCGCGATAAACGAGCTTGAGGGATTGTTATAAGTGTGATTCCTTAGACGTTGAGTGATGAGAGTAACGTACAATATTTCGATATTATGATATGGTAGTGAGAGATAAGTGTAAAGCGTATAGACACTGTGAATGAAATGCATTTGAGTTGAATGACCTGTCTTAGCATACCGCGAACCATATGGCTTCGACATTAAGGAAGAATAACGAATGGTATTAAGAAAGCCGTAGTGAACGGTAAAAAGATTAACGAAAGCTGAATGTGAGTCGGAAGATAAGGTTAGAATGAAATGCAAGCGTTGAACACTTTAACCGATGTGAAAGTTGAGTGTACGCAAATATTAAATGGGCTAAACCTACACCCCATGTATGGTTTGACCGTATGATAATGAAGACCAATGATTAAACCGTGAATGGTAAAGAAGTTGAATTAAAGACAATAACATTTAATGTAACGAAGCCGAGTTAATGATTAACTAGAATGATCGCTCTGAGTATACAAAAGACTGTATGACTTAGACGATAAAGAGTGAATCCTGAGGTGTGGAATTTAGTTGCCAGGAAGCCATAAGGAATGAGAAATTGACTTAACGAAGATTATAGTTTAATAGTTCGGATAAGTTAAGATAATTAAGGTTATGGTGCAATCGTAACCTTTGATGGTTGACATATGGGATCTGGGCTAAACAATTCCTTCAGAGAGCGAAGGTATATACAAAACTGGTAACCGATCTAACTCACTATGATGGCAGTGTAGACAAGACGGGAACTTGTTTGTTGGTTGTTTATGGGAAACCACTCAGAGTATCATATGGACTACTAGTAGAGAAGCGATGTGTGTTGAGTCCTAGAGAAGTTATAAGAAGAATATAAGAATGTAAAACATCAAAGATGATGAACGTAGAAGTAAGACATATCCATATGTCATGAAGCCATAGAACGGTAATGAAAGTGGTCGCGTAAACTTTGGTTGCAAGAACGCGAACCCTAAGAAGTAAAGTTAAGCAAACTAATGCATAAGTCAAATATACATGACTAATTGGTGTATGTGTTATTTTTCTTATGTGCTACATAGGAATTGGAATGAGCGGTTCAGCGTAAGCTGTAGTTGTGCGTAAGGAAAATTTCCTAACTTCATTCATATTCTAAATGAATGCTAGTTTCTTAAGCTTCTCAGATGTTGAACTCGGGAAGTTCTGTCTATGTGCGAATGTGCGATATTTGTACAAGGTGGTATAACGTATGAGGCCTTGAGCCACAATGTGAATACTTTGGTGTTTCTATGAGATGAATTATTATAACAACCCCAAAATTCATACAAATTAATTCTCAACTTCGGTCGTTAAAACCACATTTACCTTCTGATTTTACATCAATATTCGATGTTAAACTTTATAAAATGCAGAATAATTTAAACTTTTATATCTTCTTACTTTAATTCCCTGAATCAAAACCTTTATCATCTACATGTCTTTGAATCAATCTTATTTTATAATTCACTTTATCACTGTTATTATATAAAATTTTACATTTCAATCCGATAACCTTTACATAGCATGTAACTCTAACTTTAGCTTTACAACTCAACATCAAACTATACATCATAAAACATTTAGTACATCTAATGAGTCTTAATCATGGTTTAAAGAAATAACAACTTTAACTAAAATAGTAATCTTTGTGTATTATTTTTGATCCATGTCATTCAAGTAGCACATAGTGTTACCTTTAATCCTTAACCTGCAAAAATGGTTATTTGCAAGGTTGAGCTTGATAGCCCAGTAAAATCTAACAGTTTCCATGCATCACATAGCACATAATAACATGCACAACATATATCTCATAAATATTGGACTAACATAACATACGTGCCACAGTTCATATAACAAGTATAAAGATTGAGTTCCTTACTCAATTAGCAAGCTTTATTCAAACAACATAGTCATAAGTTGACTTTAACATTTCATACTCACAACATATATATAACACATCATGCTCTTTGCAATAAAGATTTAAAATAGTTAATCATCAAGTTCACATAGCAAATGGGAACTGAAAGACTTGCCTGATTCGTTGCTTACCAACTATAGTTTATTGCCTTGCGTTCATCCTACAATAGTTTAGAAGTTCATATATACAAGCATCAGTTACATATACACAATGAAATCAATTAGATTGCATTGACTCTTCATCTTATCTTTTTATTTCAAAACATTTCATTGTAATCGTCACTCAATGTTCAATCTAGTATTTAATTCTTGTTACGACATCTCTTTGTTCAATCAGTTTAATTATATTAAAATTCCTTTTCCTTCTCATTACATTGCACTTTAATCGACACTTGACATTCAGTTAAATCTTTAACCTTGTCTTTATATCACCTTAGATATATAATGGTTGTTAACATTATTTTAGTTAACCTTCATCTTATATTTCTTTATACTTCTCTTTTAGTCGACACTTAGCATTTAGTTAAGTCGTCATAGCTTGATATTACATTATATTAATATATTATATTCATTAAAGTTAATTAAATCAACTTTCATCTCATGCTTTTAAATTACTTCATTCAAATGGTTACATAACATTTAGTCAAGTTCTTACAATCTTGCATCTACATCCTTTTAGATGCATATTAGGCTAGTTAATAATTAACTTAACCTTCCTATCATTATTTAAATTTTATTTTATACTTTTGAGTTATTTCTTTTAATTGGTACTTAACATGTGGTTAAGTTCTTCACTTATGTCTCCACATCATTATCTTGAATGCTAAACTAGATTAGACCCTTGCTTGACAATCCTCAAATAGATAGACTTCTCTGCCTAGGCTCAAGGCACTGTGAGTCAGCTACTGGCTACTTATTTGTCCCAAGCCTTGCCTTGCAAATTACTGCATTTGCAGCTGCAGAGACCATGATGAGACGATGGCGCAGGTGTCATCTGCAGATAGATAAATCTAAATTGCAATTGCTATACATAGCAGTTGCCCAATTCAAACAAAAACACTATAAAATTCACAAACCTAAACATCTAAAACTCTATAATAACATAGTTAAGCATGTTATACACCATTATATACATAAAAACATTACATATATATACAATTTTGAGGAATCAAAACCCTAGTTTTCCAAATTTCTTCAATTTTGACACTTTTAACGAATTTGATCGCCACGAACTCGTTTCTTAACCAATTGACATGATTTAAACTACGCCGCCTTCGTTTCTTAACATACTAACATATTCTAAAATCAAATAACAAATTATAACACATATTAAGCATGAAATTTTGTACTTTCTAAAGTTATTTTTGAACAAAAACACTGTTATTTACTTTTCTCCTTATAAACCCAAATTTCATGTATTTGAACACCAAACAACACTCACATACAATGATTAACAGATTCTAACACCTTACTTATATGTATACATATCAATTCAACATGATTTCCAAATCATATAGAATATATAGTACCAAAATTAAGAGTTAAAATCAAGAATAGTTTATACCTTGATTTAACAAAACGATTAGCAAACCTTTCTCTTCCAGTTGACAATCACAGAAAATTCTCTCAAGCTCTCACTCTGAATCTCTTCTGTATTTTTCTTAGTTTAGCCTTATATAAAATAAAATGTGTAAACAAATACTGAGTCCCACTAACCCACGATATACTTCAGTTATAAAACCCAACAGGCGTCAGTTAAAATAAACCAAAGGCCATAAGGTTGTGTTTGCTTTACACAAAATCTCCTCCATACTAGATTATTTTAATAGTATTATATTATATAGTTTTTATTTGTCACACCTGTAACCAATTTACATAACTTACAATAATAAATATAATAATTATAATTTTTATTATAATTATTTTGATGATTAATAAATAATTATATATCTAATTTAATTAATAAACTAGACTTAAAACATCACTTTATTTAACTACTTATTTTCTTTAATATTAAAACAACTCATTTAATTTAATTAATTCATTAAATTAAATCTTCAACAAATAAAATTTACCTTTGCTTTAACTTAATTATCATACACACTAAATAAATTATTATACCACAATTTCATAAATTATTTATTATCTCGATAAATAAATTAATTAAAATATTTATTTAATTCAATAAATATTTAAAATTAATTACAAAATTTATTTAATATATTCAATAGTTAACTTAACTATTAAACCTCACTTTCCCAATATATGAATATATATTTCTCGTCACATCTTCACACACCGCATCACATATTTCAAAATATATATATGTATATATAAATACTCAAACTCAAAACATCTCATAATAAGAATTTTAATTATCAAATTCCTATTTTAATAACTTATAAAATTTCGGGTTGTCACATCCTTCCCCCCTTATAAGAATTCCGTCCTCAGAATCAACGAAACCTCCCTTACTCGGTTTTCACAAAATCTCTTTTCAAAATTTATCATCGAATATCTTCAACACATTACCTTAATATAGGTTTTATTTATTACCACTACCACCATTCTTCATAATAAATTCTTGTAAGTTTTATTTCATAACATTTACTTAGACTCAATTATATTTGAGTATTACATATTCTTTGACCCCTTCATTATCTTTCTCTAAGGATCATTATCATATACTATATTCTCAAACTCTCGGGACATTACATTCACCCATTCTTCTAAGAATTTCGTCCTCGATATTTTGACTTACTAATATTCATTCATTCCATTTATCAAAATAGATTTTCTGTTAATATCTATTTATTCATTAGGTTCTGTAACCAAATTCTTTCTCTAAGGATCTTTTTAAGATCATCATATTCCTCACCTCTTCCTCTTCTAAGAGTTTCACATTTCTCTTCTTTCTGAAATTTCATTTCTTTCTTGAAATTATTATGTTTTGCTTAATTTTCTCATCCTTTCCACTTTCACCTTTCAGAATAACAAGAATCTTCCACAATTGCTCAATAATTGGGAAGCGATATGAATAACAGGAATTTAAAAGATTCCAAATCATGCTGAGGGGTCATAAGACCTTGAACTGCGTCCCTAGGTTATCAAGTTTCTCAACTTGAACCTTTAACCATAAGACTATACGAACCTTGAACTCTTCTCCAGGTTTAATAGTGCATCACCACTGTAAACTGTCTTTAACAAAATGTTTAGCAATCACACAGACTGAAAACACTCTCTGCAAGTACTCTAGGTGATTATCCTGTCATACCCCTACGTCGTGCACAATGTATTACATCTTAACATCGTAACGACTATATGCGTTACTTTAGAAACCATTGTCTCCACTAACATTTCCCCTTTTACATGGTTGTTCATCTCAACTTTTCAACATCTGAATCTGCACCAAACAATTTGGTTTGGCATAACTTCTCAAGAAACGGTTGAATTTCATGAACATCTTTCAATATTCGTCTAGCTTAATCAAATAACATAGACTTCTACAACACTTCGGACATCAATCAAAATATACATATATATATATATATATATATATATATATATATATATATATATATATATTCTCATATCTTAAAGAAATCTCAAAAATCTTTTTATATATCCATGATTATGACGTTGTCATACTACATCTCACCATAGTGAGCTGACAATCATATGATCACATCCAACACCAGGTTCCATTGCATTGATGACTTCATCGTTCATCATATCACCCGATACATATAATTAAAATATATTTTGAAAATTTAAAAATCATTTTTTTTATCTAGCCAAAACAAACAGCATAGATACACGAATAATAGCACTGTTTTAAAAATTCTTTGGTTCACTAGTGTGACCCAACATTTTTCAAAAGTTAAAAGTATAACCATCGGCACGAAGTCAATAAATTTTGAAAATCTAGCAAAGCTAGAAGATTTGGAATATCTAATTTTCTCCATAAATTTCAATCTTTACTTCATTACCTCATTACTGACTAATTCTTTTTAATTCTAGCACCACTAATGCTCTTATACTAAATATTTTTGTATTTCAACTTATAATCTTCCTATACCCCCAGTATAGTTCATCAAACTTATCGCACATTGGAAGTTCAGGAACTTGCCACAATAATATGAGTTTAAGAACTTATCCTAGCTGCACTACATAAAGGCCCATTCACCGAGGGGTTCAAAACATACCATATTATTGTGAGTCACGAACTTACCATATGCATTAGTTTTAAGAACTGCACCTAATCCTAATAATATCTGACTAATCTTAATAGTTTCTAACTATCAAACATACATATCAAAAAAGAATCACATTTTTGCCACATATACATTGATAGCGTGACACCAACATTCCAATGATTATCAATGTGATAAACTGAGTGCAAGCACAAAACCCTGGCCCATACAAAAATTTGTACAACTTAGCCATCACATGAGTCCTCAATTGAAATCCCACCTAACTTTATCTTACTCTTAACTTGCTCTTTTAACTCGCTTCAATACAAATTCCTCAGATCACATTATCTATAACTCCTCATGAGTTTATCTTGTACTATTTCATAGTACATCATCTTCATACCATCAAGCTATAATTATTCAAACATTACAGACCATCTTTCTTTTATAACTTAAACAGATCACGTCGTGATCTTATTCTATAATCATCTCCCTTAAAATTCTTTTCTTAACTTGTGATCGTTTTGTTTTACAATCCTCTTTCTTTCCTTTTTCATCATTTACGACATTATTCGTTATCTTGAATATTGGAGTTAGGTAACTCTCATTTCTTATCTTTATATCTCTTCAAGATTCTTCTTTGAATTTTCTTGTTTATATAATAATTCTTCCTTTAATAATTTCTAACTTCATTCACATTGCTCAATATTTCATTCGAGTTCCACATTTTCATCATACGTATTCATTTTCTATACTTGGTACACATCAAGTCTCTAATAGTTTCAATATGGTACACTGAGTGGTTTTCCACAAACAACCAACAAACTAGGTTCCGAGTTGCTTTGTTCAGATATACCCCACTTCTATGAAGGAATTGTTTAACCCGTATACCATACATCAACTATTAAGGACTACAATTGTACCATACTTAAATATAACTTTTTATTCTTAACTTCTTTATCATCTTCTCCTTTATTCTCTAAGGTTATAGCCTAGGGTACTCTTACCTAAGGTTTATAACCTACAACTTTGATACCAACCGTGAATTGAATTCTAAAATTCATACAATTTAATTCTCAACTTCGGTCGTTAAAAACACATCTACCTTCTGATTTTACATCAATATTGGATGTTAAACTTTATAAAATGTGGAATAATTTAAACTTTTATATCTTCTTACTTTAATTCCCTAAATCAAAACCTTTATCATCTACATGTCTTTGAATTAATCTTATTTTATGATTCACTTTATCACTGTTATTATATAAAATTTTACATTTCAATTCGATAACCTTTACATAGCAGATAACTTTAACTTTAGCTTTACAACTCAACATCAAACTATACATCATAAAACATATAGTACATCTCATGAGTCTTAATCATGGTTTAAAGAAATAACAACTTTAGCTAAAATAGTAATCTTCGTGTATTATTTCTGATCCACATCATTCAAGTAGCACACAGTGTTGCCTTTAAACCTTAACCTGCAAAAATGGTTATTTGCAAGGTTGAGGTCGACAGCCCAGCAAAATCTAACAGTTTCCATGCATCACATAGCACAGAATAACATGCACAACATATATCTCATAAACATTGGACTAACATAACATACGTGCCACAGTTTATATAACAAGTATAAAGATTGAGTTCCTTACTCAGTCAGCAAGCTTTATTCAACCAACGTAGTCATAAGTTGACTTTAACATTTCATACTCTTAATATATATATAACACATCATGCTCTTTGCAATAAAGATTTAAAATAGTTAATCATCAAGTTCACATAGCAAATAGGAACTGAAAGACTTGCCTGATTCGTTGCTTACCAACTACAGCTTACTGCCTTGCATTCATCCTACAATAGTTTAGAAGTTAATATATACAAGCATCAGTTACATATACACAACGAAATCAATTAGATTGCATTGACTCTTCATCTTATCCTTTTATTTCAAAACATTTCATTCTAATCGTCACTCAATGTTCAATCTAGTATTTAATTCTTGTTACAACATCTCTTTGTTCAATCAGTTTAATTACATTAAAATTCCTTTTCCTTCTCATTACATTGCACTTTAATTGACACTTGACATTCAGTTAAGTCTTTAACCTTGTCTTTATATCACCTTAGATATATAATGGTTGTTAACATTATTTTAGTTAACCTTCATCTCGCATTTCTTTATACTTCTCTTTTAGTCGACACTTAGCATTTAGTTTAGTCATCATAGCTTGATATTACATTATATTAATGTATTATCTTCATTAAAGTTAATTAAATCAACTTCCATCTCATGCTTTTAAATTACTTCATTCAAATGGTTACATAACATTTAATCAAGTTCTTCCAATCTTGCATCTACATCCTTTTAGATGTATATTAGGTTAGTTAATAATTAACTTAACCTTCCTATCATTATTTAAATTTTATTTTATACTTTCAAGTTATTTCTTTTAATTGGTACTTAACATGTGGTTAAGTTCTTCACTTATGTCTCCACATCATTATCTTGCATGCTAAACTAGATTAGACCATTGCTTGACAATCCTCAAATGATGTAGACTTCTCTTACTTAGGCTCGTAGCACGCAGACAATTTACGCTACGCCTCCAAGCCTTGGCACCGATGCAATTGTACTGATGCATCATCAAGAGATGAATCACAAGAGTATACTACTGCTTTCGACTGTGATAACTGAAAGAAGCATAGGCGCCACGCAGACAGAATCTATGAGAATGACTCTATTACATAGCAGTTGCCCAATTCAAACCAAAACACTACAAAATTCACAAACATAAACATCTAAAACCCTATAATAACATAGTTAAGCATGTTATACACCATTCTATATCCAAAAACATTACATATACACAATTTTGAGGAATCAAAACCCTAGTTTTCCAAATTTCTTCAAATTTGACACTTTTCACGAATTCGATCGCCACGAACTCATTTCTTAACCAATTGGCATGATTTAAACTACGCCGTTTTCATTTCTTACCATACTAACATATTCTAACATCAAATAACAGATTATAACACATATTAAGCATGAAATTTTGCACTTTCTAAAGTTATTTTTGAACAAAAACACTGTTATTTACTTTTCTCCATATAAACCCAAATTTCATGTATTTGAACACCAAACAACACTCACATACAATGATTAACAGATTCTAACACCTTACTTATATGTAGACATATCATTTTAACATGATTTCCAAATCATATAGAATATATAGTACCAAAATTAAGAGTTAAAATCAAGAATAGTTTATACCTTGATTTAACAAAACGATTAGCAAACCTTTCTCTTCCACTTGACAATCACAAAAAATTCTCTCAAGCTCTCACTCTCAATCTCTTCTATATTTTTCTCTCTTGTTTCCTTCAACCCTCTGTTCTTAGTTTAGCCTTAGATAAAATAAAATGCGTGAACAAATACTGAGTCCCACTAACCCACGATATACTGCAGTTATAAAACCCAACAGGCGTCAGTTAATATAAACCAAAGGCCATAAGGCTATGTTTTCTTTACACAAAATCTCCCCCATACTAGATTATTTTAATAGTATTATATTATATAGTTTTTATTTGTCACACCTGTAACCAATTTACATAACTTACAATAATAAATATAATAATTATAATTTTTATTATAATTATTCTAATGATTAATAAATATTTATATATCTAATTTAATTAATAAACTAGACTTAAACATCACTTTATTTAACTACTTATTTTCTTTAATATTAAACAACTCATTTAATTTAATTAATTCATTAAATTAAATCTTCAACTAATAAAATTTACCTTTGCTTTAACTTAATTATCATACACACCAGTAATGAAATTATTATACCACAATTTCATAAATTATTTATTTATTTCGATAAATAAATTAATTAAAATATTTATTTAATTCAATAAATATTTAAAATTAATTATAAAATTTATTTAATTTCTTCAATAGTTAACTTAACTATTAAACCTCACTTTCCCAATATATGAATTTATATTTCTCTTCACACTAGATCACATATTTCAAAATATATAGCACGTATATATAAATACTCAAACTCAAAACATCTCATAATAAGAATTTTAATTATCAAATTCCTATTTTAATAACTTATAAAATTTCGGGTTGTCACATCCTTCTCCCCTTATAAGGATTCCGTCCTCGGAATCAACGAAACCTCCCTTACTCAGTTTTTAAAAAATCTCTTTTCAAAATTTTTCATCGAATATCTTCAACACATTACCTTAATATAAGTTTTATTTATTACCACTACCACCATTCTTCATAATAAATTCTTGTAAGTTTTATTTCATAACATTTACTTAGACTCAATTATATTTGAGTATTACATATTCTTTGACCCCTTCATTATCTTTCTCTAAGGATCATTATCATATACTATATTCTCAAACTCTCGGGACATTACAATTGTTCTGGGATTTAACTGTTCAATAAGAGAATGCTCTGTTTATTCATGATCCGTTATTGTTAAGTCTGTTCTAATGATTCTAGCTAGACAGAATGTGTATGAAAAAGGTAGAAGAATGAAAGTATTTTAAAATGAAAGTGAATATTATTTTAAAATGATAGGAATCAAGATTATTCCTATTATTCAAGCTGCTTCATAACCTTTATTTGGTTATTAAAGTTCTAAAGGAATGTTTGAATTCTTGAAGTTGTTTGTTCAACTGCTATGACTTGCTGGGAAATTAAATGCTCACACTTGCTTTACATGAAAACCATTTTTCAGCGTACGATGTTAGATAAACTTAAGGATCCTGTAAAGATCAAGCTGATCGATATCCAGATGAAGTGCCATTCAGTATGTGAATGAGCGAGAAGATCAAGTGAAGACTTGTAATGTAGAATGATAAAATCAACCTATAGACTAATTTAATGAACAGTTATGTATCCTTGGTGGCGGATGAAAGTCACTCTTATAAGATGTAAAGAATAATGTAATTATCATTATTTATAATGAAAGGAGTTATAAGGTTTTAGAACCTGGGAAATTAGAATGTATGCTATTATATTTCAGTATATAATGATTTATGTTTGGATGAATGATGTACTCATGACGTACGGAATCCGGGTGTGAAGATAGACCGGATTTTGGGGTGTTACAAGTTGGTATCAGAGCTGATAGGTTATAAATCTTAGGTAAGAGTACGTAAGACTATAATCGTAGAGAGAGGGATAAGAAGATCATCACGTGATCATAGTGAATTGTAGTAACTGATGAGTTGTTAAACGATGAATGATTTATAGTACTACAAAGTAGTACGGGAAGAAGAACTCAGATTAAGTTGTAAAGGATAGCATATGAATTAAAGAAAATTCGTATTAAGTAAAGAGAAATTTAGAAGTTGTAAAATTTCAATTGAGGACTCATGTGATAGCTGAGTTATATGAACCTTTGTTATGGGCAGAGGTTTGTGCTTGGTGTAACAACTGCTTAGCTTATTACAGTGATAATCATTGGAATTGGTCGCCCTATCAAGATGTATATGACAAGAAGGTGAATCTTTTCTCATGTATATACTTGATAGGTAGAGAACAATAAGGTAGGTGCGAGTTCTAGAAACTCATACTTGTGGTACGTTCGTGACTCATAATGATATGGTAGGTTTTTGAACTTCTCAGCGAATGGATGCTTATGGTCTGTCCGGGATAGTTCTTAAACTCATATTATTGTGGAAAGTTCCTGAACTCATAATGTGTGGTAAGTTGATGGACTGTACTAAGGTATAAGGATGTTTAGACTGAAAATAAGTTATTTTCAGTAGGCTTAGTATTGAAGGTGCTAGAGAAGATTAAGTATTGTCACAAGTAAGACAATGAAGGAAGATAGAGAATAGGATATTCTAAGTTATCTAGCTATGCTAGATTTTAAACTTTATTGAAATCGTGCTTATGTGTGCGCGTTTTGAAAATGAAAGAATTGGTTCAACTTTTGGAACCAATGGATTTTTAAAGAACTATTCTTGGTATATCTATGCTAATTGTTTCGGCTAGACAGAAATTGATTTGAAATATCAAAATGAATTTTATATCATTTGTGCATTCAATGCAAGACTGGTGAAGGATGGAGTTATTAATGCAATTGAACCTAGTGTTGGATGTGATCTTAGGATCAATAACCCGCTATGGTATGATGTATAATGATGAAGTCACAAACTGACGAAGTCCTCAATGTACTGTGAAAAGTACGGTATCATGACATCATAAAACATTTTGATGAATTGAAAAAGAATTTAAAGAAGTAGTTGATGTCAATTGAGTTAACCAGACGAATGTTTCAAGTTGATATCCAATTTATTGATATGGTCTAAGCTACTTGATTTGGCTAAGACGAATAGTATGTCATGTTTAAAAGAAAATCAAGCTTTCTTTGAAGAAGTTGTGCCAATCCAAATTGTTTTGGTACAGAATCTAATGATTAAGTCTGAGGTGAACACACCCCGAAATGGGGTTATACAATGGGTTAGTCTCCTACATATGAAAGAGGTAGTTTACCTTCTTGGTGATTGTAAACTGACCGTGGAAAGAAAGGTTACGACATTATGCTATTAAACCTAGTAAGAGTTCATGGTCAATTTGACCCCTCAATAAAAGTATGAAATATTTTAAAGGAATGCTTATATTCCTCGTTATTCATTTTACTTCATAATTCTTGATAAGTTATGAAGGTGAGAGAATGTTTGAAAGATAAGAACTTCTTTGAAGAGAAGTTGAGAAGAGGGGTAGGCTAAAAATTTCGAGGACGAAATTCTGTGAAGAAGGGGTGAATGTGATGACCCGAGTATGGGTGTGGTTTTAGGAAATTCTGAGGACGAAATTTTTATAAGGGAGGAATAATGTGATAACCCGGAAATTCGGATTGTCCATAATTTAAGATATAAAGAATTACTTATTAATAAAATGAATTTTTATTAATAATATTCTGTGCTATGCGTTTATTAATCGTTCTAGAACCTAGGATGATTATAAGTCGGGAGGATTCTGGCTGCGAGCTAGACTGAATGAGTAAGAATTTTTAAGATGAAAATAAAATATTTCAGGGAAAAAATATTTCTGGGGAAAAAGACGAAATTGGTACTATTCACCCGATGAAACCTAAGGGTTAGGGTTTGAATAATCTAAGCCTTTTCGAGAGTTCGGTATGTCAAAATAACATTTTGTCGAAAGATTTGACGATAATATGTCGTGAAAAGTTAAGTAAGCCGATAATTGTTTTTCTCGAAAAATGTGCAGAAATCGGACGAAATAAAAATGACGAAAAGTACCATTATATATTTTTCACTCGTTTAACTACGTTAGGGGAAAACGTGAAGGAAAACGCTTGACACCAAAAAGTGTTTTTCAGTTTTTTGGAAATCCGAAGAATATATAAAAGTTAATCGGTAAAGGAAAGATGAAATATCCAAAAATATTTTGATTCCGAGAATCGCAGTTTTTCAAACTGTCGAACAAAACCCGAAAGACTGAACCACGAAACTTACAGGCTATGTTTTGTGAATAGTAAGGAGGTTAACTAAGGAGGTGGAAATAGTAAACTTAAGGGCTAAGTAAACTTAGGGAGTAAGTAAACTTAGTGCTTAAGTCATGAATAGTAAGGAGGTTTGGGGGGCGAAATGACTAAAACACCCCTAGCCTTGGTTTTCTATAAATAGGAAGCTTATTTCATTATTTTGGGATTTTAAAAATCCTACACTTTGAGAGAGAGACAGAGAGTTCGGATGGGAGAAAGAAGAGGAAAAGGAAGCGGAAAAGCTTGCTCGTGAGCAACCTTTGTCCGGCGGAGAAAGATTAAAGAAGAGAGGTAATCCGAAAACCGAACTTTTAATGAATTTTTCTATGTTAAAACATAGTTTAATGAGAATATGAAGTAAAAGATGTAAGAATGATTTCATATGGTTTAAATCATGAGAAAATGAAGAAATAAGAATTTAAAGTTTAGTTTATAAATTTCTTAAAAAAGTATACGATTCATAATGAATTAGAATGATCAGAGTGGATTATGGGAATGAGTAGGTGAAATAAGTAAGGAATGGTGTTCTATAACATCAAATTCTAAGAAAAAGTGAAATCGTAATCAAAATATCGATTAAAAATGAAGAACGAACGAAGAACATGAAGAACACGGGAAGAAGACGAAGAACGTTGTTGATGGACAAATTTAAAACCATTGTAGTATAATTGTTGTTGATGGACAAGTTTAAAACCATCGCGTATAAGTTAGATTCTTGTTGCTTGGTTAGGAACACTAAAAACGTTCGTGAAGAACGGATTAAAACGGAGCTATAACGAAGTTATGGCAAAATTTTTGTAAAAGACGAATGAGAATTAGAAAGTTAGTAAATGTAGAAAATGTGAGTCATGGACTCAAGAACGAACGAGTTCCGAGTTTGGATGACCGAATTACGGATGAACGAACGAAGAGTGTTAAAAACGTAAAACGAACAAAGGGTGAAGATCAAGCCAATTGAATGGCACGTTAAAGTATTCAGAATGAAGTTCTATCCAAGGGGTATTAAAGTACATAAGATAAGGAAGAGAATGGATTTGGAATAACCTCGTTCCGAGTTATAATGAATAAGTTATGGAAGCGGGAAGTAAGCATCTCAGAACGATTAAAGACTTAGAAAAAAATTTTAGGCTTAGGGCTTAGTGCCATGGCACCAGCCATGCCTTGTAAGGCAGCGCTGCAGTGCCAGACCAGGGAGCAAGGTATTGCAAACTCGCACCGTGGTGCCAGAGATATAAGGGAGAGTGGCGTCGTAGTGCCAATGTAGGGAAAAAGCCTGAGAAGAGCTTTTAACTGCTCAGCTCTTGGGGGAAACATAAGGAAAGATATATAACATAATGTTCAACTAATGTAACACTTAATCAAGTGTTTTAAACCTTTAATGAAGGTTGAACAAAAAGATTAAATGAGATTAAAAGAATATGAACGCGGGTTACAGAATTGATATCCGGGGACCGTAGTCGCGATAAACGAGCGTGATGGATTGCTATAATTGTGATTCCTTAGATGTTGAGTGACGAGAGTAACGTATAACATTTCGATGTTATGATATGGTAGCGAGAGATAAGTGTAAAACGTATAGACGCTTTGAACGCAATGCATTTTCGTTGAATGACCGGTCTTAGCATACCGCGAATCGTATGGCTTTGACATTAAGGAAGAATAATGAATGATATTAAGAAAGCCGTAGTGAACGGTAAGAAGATTAATGAAAGCCGAATGTGAGTCGGATAAGAATGTTAGAATGAAATGTAAGCGTTGAACACTTTTACCGACGTGAAGGTTGAGTTTACACAAATATTAAATGGGCTGAACCTACACCCCGTGTATGGTTTGACCGTATGATAATGAAGACCAATGATTAAATCGTGAACGGTAAAGAAGTTGAATTAAAGATAATAACTTTTAAAGTAACAAAGCCGAGTTAATGATTAACTGGAATGATCGCTCTGAGTATACAAAAGACTGTATGACTTAGACAATAAAGAGTGAATCCTGAGGTGTGGAATTTAGTTTCCAGGAATCCATAAGGAATGAGAAATTGACTTAACGAAGATTATAGTTTAATAGTTCGGATAAGTTAAGATAAGTTAGGTTGTGGTGCAATCGTAACCTTTGATGGTTGACATATGGGAGCTGGGCTAAACAATTCCTTCAGAGAGCAAAGGTATATACAAAACTAGCAACCGATCTAACTCACTGTGATGGCAGTGTAGACGAGACGGGAACTTGTTTGTTGGTTGTTTGTGGGAAACCACTCAGAGTACCATATGGACTACTAGCAGAGAAGCGATATGTGTTGAGTCCTACAGAAGTTATAAGAAGAAGATAAGAATGTAAAACATCAAAGATGATGAACGTAGAAGTAAGACATATCCATATGTCATGAAGCCGTAGAACGGTAATGAAAGTGGTCGCGTAAACTTTGGTTACAAGAACGCGAACCCTAAGAAGTAAAGTTAAGCAAACTAATGCATAAGTCAAATATACATGACTAATTGGTGTATGTGTTGTTTTTCTTATGTGCTACATAGTTACTGGAATGAGCGGTTCAACGTAAGATGTAGCTGTGCGTAAGGCAAGTTTCCTAACTTCATTTATATTCTAAATGAATGCTAGTTTCTTAAGCTTCTCAGATGTTGAACTTGGGAAGTTCTGTCTATGTGCGAATGTGCGATATTTGTACAAGGTGGTAGAACGTACTAGGCCTTGAGCCACAATGTGAACACTTCGGTGTTTCTATGAGATGAACTTTTCTGTTATTTAACTGTTCAATAAGAGAATGCTCTTTTTATACATGATCCGTTATTGTTAAGTCTGTTGTAATGATTCTAGCCAGACAGAATGTGTATGAAAAAGGTAGAAGAATGAAAATATTTTAAAATGAAAGTGAATATTGTTTTAAAATGATAGGAATCGAGATTATTCCTATTATTCAAGCTGCTTCATAACCTTTGTTCGGTTATTGAAGTTCTAAAGGAATGTTTGAATTCTTGAAGTTGTTTGTTCAACTGTTATGACTTGCTGGGCAATTAAATGCTCACACTTAATTTAAATGAAAAACATTTTTCAGCGTACGATGTTAGAAGAACTTAAGGATCCCGTAAAGATCAAGCTGATCGGTATCCAGATGAAGTGTCATTCAGTATGTGAATAAGTGAGAAGATCAAGTGAAGACTTATAATGCAGAATGATAAAATCAACGTATAGACTAATTTAATGAACAGTTATGTATCCTTGGTGGCGGATGAAAGTCAATCTTGTAAGATGTAAAGAATAATGTAATTATCATTATTTGTAATGAAAGGATTTATAAGGTTTTAGAACCTGGGAAATTAGAATATATGTTGTTATATTTCAGTATATAATGATGTATGTTTGGATGAATGATGTACTCGTGACGTACGGAATTCGGGTGTGAAGATAGACTGGATTTCGGGGTGTTACAACTACTTCCCCGACTGTATACCCAATAACACATATGTGAGACATTTGAGAAGGTGAGTCGAGTAAAGGGAGTATAATACTTGTTGGACTTGAGCCCACAATGTGTCAAATTGCTTCTCTGTACAACACATTCCCAGTAATTGTCGGACACAAACTTTGGATCTTTGAAGAAAATAGATCATTTGGCTGCAACCCATAACATTGAGTACACATCAGCATATACTAAAACCTCAACAGAAATTAAATGTTTAATTAGTTTTCAAGTGACAGAATAAATCAATTGATGGCTTGAATACACCACAAAATAAAAGTAGAAAGAGCACAACATCAGCTTCACAGTTGGAGAACCAAAAAGGCAGTTCAGTAGTTTACCATCACTGCGTGCTCCACAAATATCATACATTGCACAATAATCTACAGTGTCTTTGCCTACAACATTAAGTCAACTTTATAAGAGAGATTAGAATTTCCTATCGTAGGAGATTGCCCACACAACAAAATTGGGAATCAGAAGGGGGGTGATTGGGCAGGGGGAGATATAGTGAATGCACCTAACATTGCATTTTAAAACCCTTTCACATGTGACTGTACTCACTAAGCAAGCAGATAGGACCAACTTCATCCAAAGTAGATAAAAATAAAAAAACTAATCTGCACAAACAGAAGTGGGAACCAAATGCAAATAGAGTGATAGAGACTTGGACTCAACAAAAGTACAAAAATTAAAGCTCTGATATTATGTTATGCAACTGATTGCTCTAAATTTAAGTTCTTGCAGAATGGCCTCACTAATGGCATCAAGACCTCATATAGATAATTGTTAGAATCAAAACTATAATAACCGTACTATTTTCTTAATTTGGTGATGATATGAATTATTAAGAATAAGATGTAATATAGAAGCTTGCAAATTTATGTCTTCAACATGCAGTAAACGTTAAAAGTAGTTGCAATAACACATATGCCAACAGGTTCTATTAGATGTAATAAACCAAAGTTAGAGTTTTCTCTTATTAGCTTAGAGAGCTTTTATATACATTCATAAATACATATGAATAAATAAATATATGTATTTTTGCAAGAATTTTTAGCATAGTTAGTGTAAAAGATGTCGTGCGCCATCAGTAAAAGCTCCATTTTTGTCTATACAAGTAAAAATTATATTTTTCCTTTAAGTCTATAAACATGATGAGAGAAGATTTTGTTCAGAAAATTTCATTTGGAAAACATATGTTGGAAACATACAAATACACTCCTGCTATGTATGGCAACTCAATTCAAGCTTTGAATTAAAATTGAAAGCACATTTGTAATTCTCAAGAATTAAAATTTAGTTAAAATTTGGCACTCAATTCCAATTTCAAGGGTTGGAATTTTCTTGCCAAACATTGCTTCAGGAAAAATCTACACCTACTATAACATGGAAAATCCCAAATGGAAATCATATAAAAAAAACAACATAAATAGATATTCATATGATGACAACAAACATGTGGCATGTTTAGAACTTACGTAGGACCCGAATGGTAGGCGTTTGTCCCATTCATGAAAACCTCGCCATACATTTTGGTAGAATCTTAAGAACTCGAATAATTACAGACTGAAGCTTAAGAACTCGAAAAATTAAATCAATTGAAGGTGATAATTTCATATCGTTTTAAACTTATTGACAAAATGCAGTGTCCTATCAAGGAATGTAAAGTATTAAGAGACATCCAAACTGAAAGGCAATAGAATATGCATCTAAAGGAGCCATGTTTGTATTATTGAATAGATAGATGCAAAAATGGTGGTTGAAAAATGAGGATATATGAGAGAGTGGAAATTTACCTTACCATGCTACGTATCAAAGCATCAGCTTTCTCATTTAACGCTTTTACATCCTTTTCTATTTTTATATTGTTTTGAGTTGTATGTCTCATATAACATCAACAAACTTGAGATGGAGAGACAATTGATGTACATTACAATAACATCCTTGGTCATGACTACGCTACCACTACTTCAAAACCAACCTCGAAGAAAACAAATACCATAATAATTTCACCACAAAGTAAAATAGAAAGCACAAAATCACTGGATATGTCATCAATTCTTGCTTCAAGTTCTTGTTGCGATCAAATTTTGATAGAGACTGTAACTCCTTCACTTTCTCATGGATCTAAGACATGCCAATATTTAAACGTCATAATAATGACTTTCAAGTCGACAATTTAATACACTTGCATTGGCATTAAGCGTAAGCTACACTACTAAAAAAATAAGCTGCTTGAACAATGTTGAACCAACTAATGGGGAAAAAGTGTTGAGAAACATAACAATTAACATAAGATGAGCTATAAGACAATAAAATATTGGAAGTAGACAAATCCTAGAATAAAGCAACACAATAATACGATAAAAAGCAAATACATCTCATTGCTTAATGTTTAATCCATAAATTATCCTTTATCCCCGAGATACAAATGAAGAGAAGCCAAGTTGTGGTCAAAGTAGAATTATGAAGGCTTTACTTGAGACAAAATAGTATAGAATTGAATAGAATTTGCCTCAAACTCCAAGTCCAAATTAATATTGGAATCATTTCTCTAAAATCATAGTTGGGTTCCTCTTGCATGAAAAGAATTCTTTTTCCTCCTCTACTTCTGTGTATTCAAATCATTAGTTCAGGATCTAAATAAGTAACCAAGTTCTGAACAAAGACTTTACATAGTGATTGGAAAGAGCCACTCAAAATAGTCAAATTGTAATGACTTCTACAATATCCATCTAAATAAGCAACATAAAAATAAGCAACAATTAGCATGATCAGCTTGATACATAACAAACCTTGTAATTTCTTTCTTGTAATTATTTTAGTGCTATAAATATGAAGACACTTAAAAAAGTTTTGGTAATCATTTGTGTTTTGTAGTCTCTCTTTCACTATCTCACATAAAGCGAACTCTTGCTTGTACACAACTAGACTGATTGAGCAAAGCATTTTAGCATAAATATTAAATTGTTGATGACATAGGAAGTAATATTGAGTTTACGACTTCAAGATATTGGCATATGAAATTAAAAATGATATTGACATAAGATCTTTCATGCTATTGACAACCTCAGATATATGTTACAAAGTGTAGCAGGAAAATTTAAGAAAGCAGTCTACCTGTAAGCACCGCACATCTACCTGTAAGCACCACACATAACTTTTGCTAATAAACATGTCAGCTAACATGACTTTTTAACTTGTACAGTTAAACATTTCTAGACATACATATAGAAAAACAGAACAAACTGAATTAGACTAACATGTGCAGGAAAGTGTTCCGCTTTGAATTGTCCCTGCCTGAAACTATTTCTCATTCTTGCATATCAGATAATCAAACAGGGAAAAAGCTAACATGTTCAGAGGACATACATGTCACATAGAATATATTACATTATCTAATAACAATAGATTTACATTTTAACGAAATTCCATGAATAAAAATTGTAGACACTCAAAATTTTCTGCATACCTGTTACTAACATTGCAGGAGGGCAGATTCGTCTTTCGAACATAACCCTGGAAGATAGCTCACATCCATTCTGGATACTACTGGAAGTTCAGTCCCAACCCCGGAACACACACCGGAAGGATCATTTCCAACCTCAGAGATAACCCTGAGTTTCGTCCTTGGCGATAACACCAAGGAATGTTGTTGCAGTTTCGGCGATAACCCTAGAAATGCTTGTTTCAAATGCATGTGATCAGCTTCAATCAGACCTCCCGCCGAGGCACTCATACCTCAAACCCAGAGCTAACACCGGGCAGACAGGCATTCTCACAGATGATATTGTGGCATTCAAACAAGCAGTCCAATCTCAGATGTAACCCTGAGAAACGTCTGCTTTCAACTCAAATCGACGATAACCCCGGTGAGGAGTCACATGTAATCTTGCTACCTCAACACTTGTGTGTCGTCTAAACACTTCAGACATACATACATACAACAATTTCCTACAAGAACCAAGGAGTTCCAATCCCGAGTGACTATTACGCGTGGCAGTACACTGGATAGAATTTGAAGCTTGAAGACCATGGGCATAGTCTCCTCTTCCTGACTTCGTACAACCTCTAATCCATGTCATTGCGTAACTATCGACACAAGCAGCCCAATGAAGGTCGTATATACCTCATTTGGATGCTTAAAATGAAGTTTTACAAGTTCTAGCGGACATTACAGTGCACGAGTGCACGTACTTCGAGACAACGGGACCCACGGAACCTGGCATGGCAGAATGTGCATCTGCATACCGCCATAGTACACTGTGGCTCCCCCTCTATAAATAGAGGACTTGGGGTAGCCATTTTGAAAAAAGAAAAAAGGGGAGGAAGCCATGTCCAATTTGCTTTGTACACACCCTATATTGAGTGTTTCCTCATTTTAAACACCTATTAGCCCACATACATTTATATATTTACCGGCGGGAGCTGAGTATTTATCCATTTAGAGTCATAGAAGCCTGCATTGGTAGCCCACTGTAAGCCTTCTTATACTCTATAAAGCTTTCTCTTCATATTTATACACACTATTCTACACATTGAGAGTCGTGTTATGTGCGTATGCCCGGACTTCAGTCCGTGGTTTTCATTTTTGTCTATATATATATATACTTATATATGTATATATTTTTATATGGACTAACATTATCGAGTTATTCCTTAATTGAGCCTAGACTTATGTCTGAAGCGTTTACTCTCTTATATATATATATATATATATATATATAACCTGGTTTCAGACATATCTAATGAGCCTAGATTTTACATCCAGAGCATTTATTGCTTTTATATATATTTGTATATATATAATTATTGTCGGACATATCCGATGAGCCCGGATTTTACATCCGGTATGCGTTCTTTATATATATATATATATATATATATTCATTTATGTCGAACCTAGAGTTTACTACTTGCGCTACTGATCGCTTTTATGACTTTATTTACATTTTGTCCCACCTGGAGTTTACTTCGTGGGGATAGATCGCTTTTACAACTTTATTTACATTCAAGTCCCGCCTGGAGTTCACTTTGTAGCGGTTGATAGCATTTATCGCTTATTTATATTTCGATCCCCATGGAGTAGCTTTGGTGGTGGTGATCATGCACACACACACACATATATATATATATATATATATATATATATATATATATATATATATATATAATTACTACTACTTTCCATACAAATTGCGAGCCTAGATTATGTGATCACAGATTCAAATTCATCATCAATCTAGATTCGATTCCGTGATGGACTTTTTTCAAAGTAAGCATCTTGTGCATTATTTATAGTGTACTGAATTTCCTTGGATGATCACATGCCCATGAGGAGTTCGACACTGCTGTATATTATTTTCTCGAAGATGTCTCGCATCTCGAAAATAAAAGCAAACAAGCCGAACATAATAATAATAAAATGGAAGTATGAAAATGTCTCAATTCCTATTGAGCATAGGGTTTGATAAAACCTCTTTTTATAAAACTTCATTGCTATATCTTGGTTAAAACTGAATTTTTCTATAAATTCAAACCTTGTGTATATAGGTGCGAACGAGGCCTCGCACTACTTTCAAATAATTTCACATTGATCCACACACACACACACATTCATATAACAGTTTCTTTGAGAAGTGGTGGTCACCGTGGTAACACGGATGTCGAGGGGTGCCTAACACCTTCCCTCCGCATAATCAAGCCCCCGAACCCAAATGAATCTCATTTTCCACAGACTGCATTTAGCAAAGGTTACATCATTGGGTCAATGTGCAAACCTTTTCAGTTTTTATGTAGTGCAACCAGTTAAAAACACCACCTGGCGACTCTTAAAGTCAAATCATCGACATTACACATGTAGGACCTTTTTCACTTATTTTTTCAAACAAATCTCACATTAACATGAGAACACCAAAGAACAAGTAACAAAAAGGGACACCTAAAAATCCCGACGTCGACAGGTGGCGACTCCACTGGGGACCCCAGTAAGAGGGCTTAAGCCGCTATTACAAGCTTTTCAAAATTGTTATATGCTTGTGTTTGAATGTTGCATTTACATTTATGATGAATGTGTACGGATGCATTTTACTTACTGCACTGCTAAATATCTATCTGTGATATTAGTGCTTCGCACATGTCATCATTTTGCATAAACAATGAGACACGTTGTATGTGAATGTATGTTGTGTGGTCCCTCCACTAGGAGGCTATCCTGTCGGTGTTTGATTACTGGACTCATAGGAGGACTAATTCCAACGAGGCTCAGGAAAGGCACCACCCAGATTTGCTCCAATTGAAAGACTGGAATAACTTCCCGTCAAGTAGATTGCGATGATCAGGGAACCTTCATGCCAAAAAGCCGCGAGAGTAACCTAAGATATGTCAACCTCTGATAAACCAAACGCGGAGGAATGTCTCTTCATGCTTTCCATTTTCAATTACTTGTAAAAGCATTCACTTGTAATTTTATTCCATGGTCATCTATATGTAATGGAAAATATGAAGAATACTTGTGCATACATGACATGTTATCAATTAACAACTGTTTTTGCAGGATCATATTCCTAAAATGGGCACATCATGATAACATTTACATTATCCCTAACACTAAACTATATAAGTCTTTTGTAGGGAAGCAATTGGGCCTGTTACCCGCTCAAAATCCAAAAAGGCCACGAGCTCACATCCAATCATGTCTTCTTCTCACCACCATCTATATCTGCTTCCAGAAGAATTTGATGTAATGAGTAAACAAATTATAGATTTGGTTGTTCTGCTGAAAGAATTGCATCAATCTGCTCATGGTACGAAGATGCCTACACATACAGAATCCTCAGCACAAGGGGGAGCTCAAGGTTTGGAAAAAACAATTCCAGAACCTCAGTTGGATACGACCAACAAAGACCCTAAAAACACCCATCTCAAAGGAGATCTAGACACCGGTAACATCGGGAAGAAGGTCCTCCAAATGGAGGAAACTATCCGTGTTCTCAAAAGGATTGGAACACATGGAAGTGTTTTATATGCTGACCTTTGTATATTTATTGGGGTTCATTATCCAGAGAAATTCAAAACCACTGATTTGAAAAATATGATGGATTAGGGGATCCTTATACACATTTAAAAGTGTTCATTGGAGAACTTGGATCTTTGCGGAAAATGAGAAGCTCGGAATGCAGATGTTCCAAAAGAGTCTGACTGGAGAAGCCCGTTCATGGTATACCAGGTTAGACAACTCAAAGATCCGTAGCTGGGAAGAGCTAGCTCACGCCTTTCTCACTCAATACAGTTTTCAATCTCAGATGGCTCCTGCAGATGAGTCATTCAGAGAGTATGCTCAAAGGTGGAGGCGCCTTGCTGCTCAAGTTATTCCTTCCATGAAAGAATAAAAAATGGTCATTACTTTCATAGATATAAAGGAAGCTCCTTTCTATGAAAGAATTTTATCCAGTATCGGCAAACCATTCTCTGAAATGATTAAACACGGAGAAATGGCTAAGATGAGATTGAAATCTGGTAAGATTCAAGACCTAACCGCTCTTAAAGCAGTTGCTGAGCACATCCAATCAGGATCTTACGGAAACAACCCCCGGAGGGTCCATAAAAAGAAAGAGGAGGATGTTTCCTTGATACTACAAGGACAGAAAGGCAGTCAGGACATGTCTATATAGAGGAGAAACTACTCCCCTTTTCAAGCACAGTCTTCAAACCCTCCATTAACTAAAAGTGGAGAAGTAAAGCGTCCTCGAACGTTCACACCCTTAGGGGACTTGCTTGAGAATATTTTGGCTCTTCTGACTACTCAAAAGAAAATTACACGTCTTCTTCCACCAGCCAACCCTAATAGGAGGGGTTTTAATGATACTCGGAAGTGTGCTTATCACGCCGGAGCACCTAGACATGATACTCAAGATTGTTGGGCCTTGAAACACAAGATCCAAGATTTAATAGATAACGGTGAGATCGTGGTCACCAAACCAGATCAACCCCATGTGCAAGACAACCCTCTTCCTCAACACAAAGAAGAAGAGGTTAACATGATCAGTTGGAGCACTGGACAGAGTTCCAGTTTTAATGGTGAATCATCCCTGACCATCAAAGATGGTGTTGACAAAAGGGATTATGCAAAGTTCCAATTTACTATGGAACGAAAGATGAAAGCTCTTTGCAAATAAATTGAGCAATTGGCAGAACTGGTGACCCACCATCATCAAGTTACACACCAATTAATTAGACAAGAGCATGGCTATCTCCTTCCATTTGTTATGAATGCTCCACCATCACCTTCAGAAAGAGAAGCCATGGAGGATAAGGTTGCAAAGAGAGCCAATGCTAAAGCCCGTCAAGATTTTGCTAATCAGAGGGAGTTTACCTATCTGGGCCAATCTATGGTGGAAATATTTCAAATGTTGATCAATGAAGGAAGAATTACATCCCTTCTACCTCTAATCAATCCCCATGCAGGATGATTTAACGCCAATGGAGTGTGTCAATATCATTCCTATTTTCGCGGTCACAGCACAGACGAATGCTGGGAACTCCGCCATCTCATTCAAAATCTTATTGATAGTGGTGTCCTGCAAATGGAAGACGATGACACTGTGCAACTTGAGGGTGGGAGTGCATGTCCTACCAAATGGAAGGGATCAGTAGCAGTTATATCCAACGAGGATTATGAAACTGTCAAAGCATTTCCCATACAAGCAATTCAACTCAAAGGAGCTGATAATCCTTTGAAAAGTGTCCGCACCAGAGCCAATTTCTTTACCTTTCAGACCACAATATCCTGTTGTCAGCTTACAAAAAGTTCCATGGAATTATGGAAAAGCTGAAGGATCCACGTCTCATATTACTGCTACAGTGTCGAAGGAAAATCCACTGTATCTTCCTCGATTAGAGGGTGATAAGGCCTATTCTCAAAGCAAAGGGGAAGATTCCCATGGAGAAGATTGAAAACCTCCTCCGCACTACGGGCCATAATGAAGCCAAGGTGGTTCTAAGCTTAAGAGAAGCTCCACATCAGATATCAATACTGGACTTGGTTTTCTCTTCCGAGGATGATCGGAAGATTTTATTGAAGGTTTTGGAAGACGCCTACTTACCGAAATTAGTGGATGTGGAAAAATTTCAACATATGGTTGATCACATTTTCCACAACAATGTGATATCCTTCGCTGATGACGACATACCTCCCGAAGGGATAGGTCATTGCAAGCCATTGCATATTACAGTTTTGTCTTCCGGGTATATGCTAGCTGGAGTTTTGATAGATGGAGGTTCGTCTCTGAATATCTGTCCTTATGCCACCTTGGTGAAGATGAATGTCAATCTCAAACGGATCCAAAGCAGCCATATGGTTATCAAAGCTTTTGATGGATCCCGATGAAATTCCGTCGGAAAGATTGAGCTGCCAATTGAGATTGGTCCAAATACATTCAATGTATCCTTCCACGTCCTCAAGATAGATTCAGGATACAACCTACTATTGGGGAGACCATGGATACACATGGCTGGAGCTGTTCCCTCCACATTACATCAGCAACTCAAATATATTATCAACAACAGTCTAGTCACTGTTAACGCTGAGCTGGAATGTCCTAAACAAGGAGATCTGCCAATCATTAGCTTCAACTCAGAAGTTGAGCCGGCCAGTTTTCATACCTTAGAAGTGAGTAACACTCAATACCATCCTTTTGGAGCACCAGTTCCCGTACCCAATATTTATGTCCAGGTTATGTCGGCCACTCAAGAAATGATGTCATTGGGCCATCAGCCTGGACAAGGCCTTGGTAAAAAATAGCAGGGTATTAAGCACACCATTCAAGTGTCCAGTCAAATTGGAACAGCCGGACTAGGCTATGCTGCCAGTTCTAGTCATAGGAATCCTCATAAGCATAAGCAGGTTCCTCAAGCTTCCGCCAGACGGTGATTTCTTCCATCTGCATCGCATGAGCTGATACAGTCTCCAGTAAAGGTGCCAGCCCATGTTATGGCTATGCTATTTCCCAAGCCAGTATCATTCAAAGCAAAAGAGGTACTAATTCCTGATCCCGAAGTAGAAGAAAAGGAGCAAAAACGTAAACATGACATCGCTTTGATGATGTCAGGCATACGCGTCATTGTTCATGATGAACATACAATTAGACATACCCCAGACGATGATTGCCCAGATGTCATGGTTATCATTTGGGAGAAGGAGGACAATGACAACCCCTCCATCATTGCAGTCCATCAGGACTTTGCCCTCGACAATTGGAGCAGCACTCCATGCATTAGTCGACGAGGGTAAAACGGGCAGAAAATCTCTCTGCCCTGTAGATAACTTTAATTGCTTGCTTTTCTATATAGTATTAGCAGTTATTTTATCAATACATGCTAACACTTTGTATGCTTAAACAGTTTCATATATTAAGTGAAAACATATTTTGATTTCAGGACTCTAAATTTAGATGTGCATGTACTTGCTGATGAGGTGCCTTCTCACCACAAGGGCTGTAACTTTGATGCAAAGTTGGACTCAGACTCGATGGACATACAGGAGGACATTGAGACACCTCAGGAGATTAAGGAATAGGTCACAGATAAGCCTAAACCTAACCTTGACCAAACCACTTCTTTCAATCTTAGAACCTTAGAAAACCCTAAGCTAATCCAGATTGGTTCAGACCTCATCCCAAACTAACGGAATGACATGGTTGCACTATTAACCCAATTCCAGGATGTGTTTACATGGTCTCATGAAGACATGGTGGGTTTGTCCACTGACATTGTTCTTCATCGCAAAAGCTCAGGCGATTGAAACCTGAGTGGAGTTTAAAAGTCAAAGAAGAAATTTTGAAACAATTTCAAGCAGGCATTATCATGGTGTCTACATATCCGGAGTGAATATCTAACATTGTTCCTGTGCCTAAACCTAGAGGAAAGGTGCGAGTTTGCGTGGATTACCGGGATCTGAACAAAGCTTGCCTTAAAGATAGCTTTCTCGTGCCCTTTATCCACATTCTCATTGACAATATTGCTCAATACGACATGTATTCCTTTGCGGATTGCTTCGCAGGATACCATCAGATTATGGTCGCTGAGGAAGATCATGAGAAAACTGCTTTCATCACGCCTTGGGGGACCTTTTTCTACAGACAGTTGTCATTTGGCCTCATCAATGCCGGGGTAAGCTACCAGCGAGCTATGATGGTTCTTTTCCACGATTTAATGCATAAAGAGATAGAGATCTACGTGGATGACATCATTATCAAATCCCGGAAGGAGGAAGACCACTTAGACCATCTTAGAAAGCTATTCAACAGGTTGCGTAAGTACAACTTGAAGTTGAATCCAGCAAGTTGGTGTCAAATCAAGCAAGTTGATAGGTTTTCTAGTCAGCCACAAAGGGATTGAACTGGATCCTACCAAAATCCAGGCCATCAAGGAAATGCCCATTCCTCAGATAAAGAAGGAAATATGGGGATTTTTGGGAAGAATCAACTTCATTAGCAGGTTAATCTCTCAACTCACAGCAACCTGTGAGCCCATCTTCAAGCTGTTAAGGAAGAACTCCTCCATGAAATGGAATGATGATTGTCAGAAAGCCTTCCTTACCATTAAAGAGCAGCTGGTTAATGCTCCTATTTTGGAACCACCCAGGGATGATGTTCCCCTATTCATGTACCTGCCCATTAATGACAATGCCATAGGCTTCATGCTGGGCCAAAAAGACGATAGAGGCCAAGAACGAGCTATCTATTACCTCAGAAAAAGATTCAGCATTAGTGAACACAAGTATACTTTGATCGAGAAGACTTGTTGTGCTTTAGCATGGGCTTCCATGAGGTTACAACATTACCTCCATGGTCACACAACCCATCTCATATCCTGCGTGGATCCTCTCAAGTATGTGTTCAGTAAGCCCATACTGAATTGTCGACTGTCCAGATGGCAGTTGATCCTACATCAATTTGACATCATCTATGTAACGCAAAAGTCTGTTACTGGTCAAGGAATTGTGGATCAACTAGCCGTCGCACCTGCAGGGGATTATAAACCCTTAGAAACATACTTCCCCGATGAAGGAGTAATGACAGTTCAGCAACACCATCAGTACGATACATGCCACAAAAGGAAAATGTATTTTGATGGAGTCAGAAACACGAAGGCTCTGAGCTGAGCGATTCTAATATCCCAGATGGAGGAGGCGGTATCCGTCGTAGTTAAATTGCAGTTTGTCAGCACCAACACAGCTGAGTATAAAGGTTGTATCATGGGACTAAAACCTGCCCGTTCAATGGGCATTAGGCGGTTAACTATCTTTGGGGATTCCGAATTAGTAATCAAACAATCCACAGGAATTTATCAAACAAAAGAATTACATTTGTTGCCTTACCATCGGCAAGTTTTACAGATGGCTTTGGAGTTCGAAGAAACCTTTTTTCTACACATTCTTCGTAATAGGAATGATTTTGCAGATGCACTAGCTACGTTGGCCTCCTTGATTCACATACCCGATAAGGAAAACATGCCAAGCATCACATTTGCTCTGCAAAAGGCCCCAGCTTATGGGTACTATGTTGGAGAAGTATCGGATGAGCTACCTCCCATCTAAAACCCTTGGTATCAGCATATCAAGGAGTATCTGCGAGACATATCTACACCCGCTGAGGTGAGCCTAACTGAGAAGAGGCAGATCTGTCGACTTGCTATGAAATTCTACCTGAGCGGAGATGCACTCTACAAAAGATATACAGGATTAGGTCTCCTTAGATGTCTGGACAAAGACCAAGCTTAGAGGCTCATGGATTAGATCCATGGTGGAGTATGTGGCCCACACCTGAGCGGCCCCTTACTTATCAAGAAAATTCTCAAAACAGGGCATTATTGGCTTACACTCAAAGCTGACTGTGATGATCACGTTAAGAGATGCTATCAATGCCAAATTCATGGGAATGTTATCCACGCCCCTCCAAGGGAACTCCACAATATGAGTTCCCCATGGCCCTTCTCAATGTGGGGAATGGACGTGATCAGGCCCATCGAGCCCAAAGCCAGTAATTGACATCGATTTATATTCACCATGATCGACTACTTCAGCAAATGGGTAGAAGTAGCCTCCTTTCCTAGGGTTACCAAAGAAGTAATCATTGCTTTCATCAAAAACAATATCATCTGTCGATATGGACAACCAAAGGTCATTGTGTCAGACAATGCTAAAAACCTCAACAACAAAATGATGGAGGAGTTGTGTAATAAATTCCACATCAAACACCTTAACTCCGTCATCTACCGTACAAAGATGAATGGTGCTGTTGAAGCGGCTAATAAAAATATCAAGAAGATCATACAGAAAATATCCACTAATCACAAAGGATGGCCTGGCCTCTTGCCTCTGACTTTATTAGCCTACAGAACTTTAATGCGTACTTCCACTGGGGCAACCCCCTGCTCATTAGACTATGGGATGGAAGCAGTGCTCCCCATAGAGGTGGAAATGGAATCCCTTAGAGTGTTGATGGATGCTTAGTTGGATGAAGATCAATGGGTACAAGACAGGTATCACCAATTGTCTCTAATAGATGAAAGGTGAACCGCGTCTATCTTCCATGGTCAGTTATATCAGCAAAGGATTGCACGATCCTACAATAGAAAATTCCAGCTACGGCAGTTCAAACAACATGACTTGGTTTTGAAGAAGATCATTGACAACCAAGATCAATCTAAGGGAAAATTTGTTCCTAACTGCGAAGGGCCATTTATTGTCAAGGAGGTATTGACAGGAGGCGCTCTCAGACTACAGGAAATGGATGGCGATGATTTTCCAAATCTTATCAACTCAGACACCGTGAAATGGTTCTATGTCAGAAGTTACCATCAAGCAAACATCCTGGTATTGATCATCCAATCACCAGTCATTTCAGTTTTGAACCCTCTCTTTTTACAAACTCTTTTGCCCCTCATGGAAACATACACTTCAAACCAGCAGCTTGGTTTCACCTCATTTCAAACCTTTCATACAATTTTGGTTATCCTGAAGACGGGATTGAACCTTTCATACCTGCAGTTTATCCTGAAGACGGGATTAAACATTTCATACCTGCAGTTTATCCTGAAGACGAGATTAAACTTTTCTACGCTTGCAGTTTGTCTTGAAGACGAGATTAAACTTTTTCCACACCTGCAGTTTAACCCCATTATGGGATCAAACTTTCTCCTCCCCGCAGTATAGCCTGCACATGGGATTCACACTTCTCTTTGGCTGCGATTCGTTCTGAGGGGCGAACTACGTCGACCTGATCTCCCTGATACCCGGGAGTACGTAGGAAACCATATTCTATATGGCCCGATCGCAATAAATAAAAAACAACAAAAACATTTTTGCCTTTCCTCTACAAAAAACAAAAACAACAAAAATACTTCTACACCCATCTGCCTTTCACATTCAGCGTTGAACCTCTTACACCAGGTTCGAACTACGCAGACTTGATCTCCTCCTCAATTGGAGTACGTAGGCAGCCATTTATGGTTCAGTCTAACCCCTACCAGAACAAAAATGCTTGTCACACGGTACTGGGATTAACCTTCAATCTACCATATTTCATTGGCTTCAAAGCAAGGGGGTGGAATTACCCAACCTCTCCTCATAAATAGGAGATTCGGTGACCATCTAAGCTGCAGTTATGCCTCGAAGAGCAACACCAATCCATAAGAGATGGAATTAACTAGGCTTCTCATAAATAAAAGTACTGGCGACCATCTGTGGTGCGGTCAATCTCAGAGAAGAAAAGCGACACTCCTCTCCATATTTCCATACAAATACTAGTCCCAAGACACCAAAGATGGTAGGGATACATACAGTTCAATGATCCGTTATTAGAGATCCTGTGATGGCTCAATGTCCACATATCAAGGATAAGTTCAGAATGTATCAAGATCACAAGGCCCTGGAGAAACAGGAAAATATCAAGCACGTATCAAGGCATAACTGAAAGGGAAGTAAATCAAAATATATTTCTCTGCCATATATACTACTGTTTGATATATACATCTGTGTTGTACATGACAAAATGGCTAAGTTAGTCTGTGCAGGAAAATAGAAAGCTATCTACGGATCTGTGTGTATGCGGACTATCAGATCTAACATAGCATCCCTCTCTGAAGACGGAGGTAAAGCTGCAAGCTCCTGCCCAATGACATCTACACGAGCTAGCAGATCAGAGGCTAACTACATGGTAACATGATGCTCATCTATGTATGCACTCATATCGGCAAGGATGTCAGTCGTAAGGGATCTCACTGAGGTACTGTCTGCAATGGCCACATCCCTAGCAGATAGAGCGGCATCCCGCTCCACAATCAATGCATCCCTGGATGTTCTAGCCTCATCCCTCTCTAACAGAGCGGCGTCTCTCCCATTAAGAGTTGATCTCTATCATAGGTCATCAGATGTAAGCTCTACTCCAAATGTTGTGCTGAATACTGAGTAATAGTGGTACTCGGGGTGGGAGAATCCATCACAAATGTTGGCAGCCCAGCAGTCAAGTCCCCATCGATGGGAATGTTATCCTCCTCCATAGGCTCTTCATCGTCGAAATCAATATCCTGCACTGTGGATACAACCATAGTCGATGTAGTCTCTGTCTCCATCCATGCGGAATACTCTACAGAATAACACAGATGACAGACAGAAAAATCAGCTAGCTCTCGCTGATCCCAACAAGCATACAACCTGGATCTGTCCGCTGATGATAAGTGGCAAGAAGCGAAGCGCTAAATCACTGCCCCCTCATATGGGTGGAAATCCTGAAACTGGTCAAACTGACACATCACGGCCAGTGGGTGGTAGGTGATCATCCTTTTCAAACTAGCTAGAGGTAGATAATCCATGCCCGAAGCATGAGTAATGAAGCTGTAGGGTGAGCTAAGCCCTATACACAGAAATATAGTGAATGGATCTCCAATCCATGCCAGGAAAGCTGACCAAGATGCAGCATCTATACACTCTACAGGCTGGAAGGAGTATGACATCGCTATATCATGGGTGAAACAAAATACATGTCGTCTGAATGTGCCAATCGGTCCCAAGTGTGACATAAACCACACGTACAACATGGTGAAGTCACTTATGAACACTTATCTTGGGATAAGGTGCGACAATATGTGGCCAATTCAAAGTCTCTGCCATAATCATCGGTAGGATGGTGTGACCCTCCCAGAGAGCACTCATTGCCATAATGACACTGATGTCCAACTCATCCATGTACAGTTGCATGTAGGCATATGACAATATGCACAACAGTAGTACATCCACTCTGGCCAAACGCCACTGATCCTCTGGTGTGGTGAAATCCCCGGAATGTCGCAGCATAACTATCCTCGTGAGCCAAATCATCAAACAAAATGTTTGGGATATTACGTGGCCAGATGTAATCTCGTCCTGGACCACTCTACGCCTCAAGCCAATGAGGGTCATGAACTGTCTACTCATGTCTCCAATCGCTATGTACACGCAAGGTCTGTCCAATGGCAACATCGTCAACCATGCATACTCCTCCAAAGTAGGAGTCAACTCTCGGGTCCCGAATCGGAAGACCTATCTCTCCGGTACCCAATGCTCTTGCATACCATCTATGAACCCTGTGGGAACCTGAAACATCAACAAGGTATAGTGTGCTGGAGAAAATCATCTATAGTCACCCTGTCTGGTGGTGACATACTATCATACCATGAGCGCATACCAGATGCCACCAAAAATGGTGGGGTATGATCAATACGGCTAATTGTCGAAGAAGACATTTGTGTGGGCCGTGTCATAAGATCATCGAGGGGTCAATGCTGAATATCTCTGCACATACATATATATGCATAACATAATAACATGCATGATACAATAGATGGCAATATGATATAGGGAATGGAAAATTGTACATACATTCCTAAGTATATCATCATCTAATACATCTCTGTACAGCTAAAATACAGGGAAATGGGGTGAAGCTACCCAACATCTCAACAGAGGCCTATCAAAAGATATAGCGAGAATGGGGCGAAGCTACCCAGCAGCTAACAAAGGCCTATCAAAGAGATAACCAGAAATATACATCAGAAGAAGTTAATGGTATCGATGTCTACATCGTCGATCCTGTCCACCTGATGTAACTACTCCTGAGTCACTGGATCTCTATTTACAGGGATGTCAGGCCTATACAAGGGAGGATCTATACCGGTAAAACCATATGGGTTACACGAGGGGCGGCCACAGAGCTGGGAAGGATCAAAAGTGTTCGCCTCAAGGATCTCTACCCAAGTCTTTGATAAAGAAATGTGCCCATCCCAACCGCCGAGGTCAAATCACAATCTATGTCACATGAGTCGGATCTCTAACACAGGCTAGTCAATCTGTCATCATCATAGATCCTGGAACCATATCCCCCATAAACTATGTGGCGCGGGTCTGAGCTCCAATGGTACAAGGGAACCACCAATGCTGGAACATCTCCTGAGTGTAGGGGCCCTCTGATAATGTATAACCGTTAATCCCCAACAATGGGATGTCAATGATGGGTGACTGCGAAATAGGCCAATAACGCCTCGCAGGAGGCAAGATCGGCATACGAATATCTCCTGTGGTGCTCCTGATAGCACGCTTTCCTAAATAGAGCTCTCATCCTCCATATGTGAAGAGAGGAATCCTATGGGTGGACATAACGTACTCAACTCCAGTCGGGTACCCATCCTCAAATTCAACACTCAAGTGTTCCCTAGAATAGGGAACCCATGTGATGACATCCGCTATCAACAACTCCAGCTGTAGGCGTCAATGAGTGAAACCCTCAGCTACAAGGACCTCCGCCAGTATGGAATGATGCCATCTCCGTCCTCGTGGATAGGTATCTAAACCTAACACGCTCATAGGACACAAACATGGAAGCCTCTCATAGGACCAAAACTGTCAACATAAAGGCAAACATCTGCTATCAGTTAACGCTCTTAACCTATACATGGGATAAGACAAGAGAAATACTCACCAGCAGAAACGGGTAGAATCCTAACCAAGCCTCGGTTAAGCCCTGTGATCGCATGCGCATTCCCTTGAGGAAGTAGGCAAAGGTGTAGGAACCCCAATCATAATCTGTTATACGGTCCACGTGTCGAGTGGCGATAATCAATGTGAAGGACACCGTAGAAGAGTTATCTGTTATAAAGCAGTCCCTAATGATCATCAGGAATAATCGCCGATGAATGTGGTCCCTAACTCTCACATCATCGGGTATAGGCTCACTCAACAGCCCGTTTATAGCATCTATGCTCAAAGGACCTGTACGAACAGTCCTACCCTTGAGTGCCTCCTTCGGAACTCCTAACAAGGACCTAACGATAGTAGGGGAAATATCCGTCGTATAAGGCACTGGATCCCCTCCAAAGTCCATACCTATTATAAATTGCCAATCCATCGGCGTCATCATCACCTCATAGTCCAGCAAATGGAGCGACTGAGTCTGGTGAAACCACCGCTCAGACAATGCCCTGAGGTAACCCCAGGGGCAGCGACGGGGAGGAATGGAAAAGAACGTCCCGAATTCCCAGCCATGTACAATCTCTCTATAGTCATCATGCAGAGCCTGATACAAAGAGTGGATGCTGAACCAATTCCCTCGAGGCTGTGTAAAGCCGGGAACCTACATCAAATGCAGATCAACATCAGAATCCTTTACTCCTCATTAATAGGAAACAAGGAATATTAAGATCTAACTTCATACCTTGTTTGCATGAAAGTATACTGAAGGATGCCGACTCAAGTAACCCAGAAGATCTGGGTTTTCCACTTGAATACCTGGCAACTCCCTCCGGGGAACACATGCAGCAGGAGCAGGAACCTCAATCGGTACATCCTCCTCCTCGTCCTCGACATCCGGCACTTCAACCCGGATAGGACGAATGAGCGCCTCCACCAAACGATGAGGTTGTCTAATAGAATGGGGTTGAGGTACTTCAGAAGCCCTCCTTCGTACACTAGAAGTGGTCCTGCGGGAACTACTCGGCTGATCTGGATCTATAATATCTGGACAACAAGTCTCCAAATCACCTCAGAAAGGGTGTGGTAAATTCTTACCGGGAGCTTTTCAGAATGCATCGTAAGATTACATGCATGCATGCATTATTTTAACATACATTTATAGTAGAGTTAAAAATGCATGACTAAACAATGCCTACATTTTGGACAAATTTTCCATAGCCCTCTTTGTAAATGGGACTATCCACATGCATATAGGCATGACTAGGTGGCCATTCAGTAGCACACCTACCAACAGTCATATACATCCTAAATGCATTTAGTACATTGCAGTAAAAAATCCGTAAGTGTAGTTTAATTACCAGGGTTATTTTACTTTTCTACCTTTACTCATTTGTCCTCAAATAGGATAAGAAATGACAGTAAAAGGTACCAATTTTACTGCTTCAAAAGTCAATTTTTTTTACATTATTATGTTCAGCATGGTTTAATACTAACATTTACTATGTTGAATATTTTTTACAAAGTCATATCAGCATGCATATTCACTACTATGTGTCTAAATGCATTTCATGTGATAAGTCATTTTCCAACGGATAGAAATTGGAAAAAAAATACATGCATATGTTACCAGGACAGTGAAGAATGCTTGTACGGTAGCAGAATATGCATAAAGTTGCCTGAACTCAATAGGTCTGAATAAGAGCTCTCAGATTTCCTTCGTCGCGCAGCTTAAAAATGACTTATGAAAGCAACCCGCGGGCTTTGTATAGCCACGGTTGGCCGCAGGTCCACCTGCGGCTTCTACAGGTGTACCTGCGGTACCTCATTATGGGTCCCCCACCTCCAGCTCATTCCAGTTAGAGTTTCAAAGGAGGTCTGTCAAGCTGAAAAGGCCAAATCAGGAATAAAAATGTTACACGATTGAGCGGAATAACCTGGAATCCTGATTTTCATGGGCCGCAATCTGGCCCCATCTCTCTCATTGGTATTCAACTGTGTACAAGGTATACTATACCAATGGCCTCAGCTTTTACAAATCATGCTCGACAATACCGCACAAAGGTCCGATGTCACAAGTCAGGTCACAACCCTAGAAGTATAAAGTATACGGGGGTTACAACGTCGAAGCTACGAAATAATGAAGTATCCCCGGCGGGGGTTACAACACCGAAGAGACAAAATAATGAAGTATCCCCGGCGGCGGTTACAACACCGAAGTTATGAATTAATGACGTATCCTGGTGGGGGTTACAACGCAATTCAGCCATTGATACACACATCAATGAAGGTCAAGCAACCTTAACGTTATATCAGCCGATGGCAAGTAAACCCATCAAAGCAACCTTCCCCAGAAAGGGTCACAACGCGATGCAACCATTGATACACACATCAATGAAGGTCAAACAGCCTTGACAATGCACCCAGGAGGGATCTATCCGGTGATACACACATTAACGAAGGTCGGGCAACCCTAACAAGTGCATACTATTGGCAGTAACTCCGACATGATGATAGGATATGTTATACACATCCTCAAGTAGACGAAGCTTTATCCCCATAGATCTCTTGTACACAAGAGGCACCTCTATGGAGAATGAAGTCTGTGTCTAGGATTCACGACTTTGGTGATAGCCCCAACATCAACATCCTTGAAGACTTGGATCGCATGTCCAAGACATCAGTGATTGTCATCCCAGCAGGATTAGACGGCAATCATTCAATCATGCATCATACATTTGCATCATGTTACTGCACATAGCATCATGTTTGTCTTGTTGCATTTCAATTGTATAGGATTCTTTATCCAATCCATGCCTCGCATTGCATGAATATGATTAAAGAGGGCAATCTGTAGATACTCAAAATTTTATGCACACCTGTTACTAACATTTCAGGAGGGCAGATTCATCTTTCTAACATAACCCTGGAAGACAGCTCACATCCATTCCGGATACTACCAGAAGTTCAGTCCCAACCCCGAAACACACACCGGGAACATCATTTCCAACCCCGAAACACACACCAGAAGGATCATTTCCAACCTCGTCGATAACCCCGAGTTTCATCCTTGGCGATAACACCAAGGAATGTTGTTGCAGCCCAATATAACCTCGAAATGCTTGTTTCAAATACATGCGATCAGCTTCAATCAGACCTCCCGCTGAGGCACTCATACCTCATACCCGGAGCTAACACCGGGCAGACATGCATTCTCACAGATGATATTGCGGCATTCAAACAAGCAGTCCAATCTCAGATGTAACCCTGAGCAATGTCTGCTTTCAACTCAAATCAGCGATAACCCCGGTGAGGAGTCACATGTCATCTTGCTACCTCAACACTTGCACGTCGTCTCAACACTTCAGACATACATACATATAATAATGTCCTACAAGAACCAAGGAGTTCCAATCCCGAGTGACTATTACGCGTGGCAGTACACTGGATATAATTTGAAGCTTAAAGACCATGGGCATGGTCCCCTCTTCCTGACTTCGTACAACCTCTAATCCATGTCATTGCGTAACTCTAGACACAAGAAGCTTGAAGAAGGTAGTATATACCTTGTTCGGATGCTCGGATTGAAGTTCTGCAAGTTTGAGTGGACATTACAGTGCATGAGTGCATGTACTTCGAGACGATAGGACCCGAGGAACCCGGGGCACCCGGCACCAGCAGTGCATCTGCAAGGTACCCATTGAGTAGACACTTTGGCTCCCCCTCTATAAATAGAGTGCTTGGGGTAGCCATTTTGAAAAAAGAAAAAAGGCGAGGAAGCCCTGTCCAATTTGATTTGTACACACCCTATATTGAGTGTTTCCTCATTTTAAACACCTGTTAGCCCACATACGCTTATATATTTATCGGTAAGGAGCTAAGTGTTTATCCATTTAGAGTCATGAAGCTCGCATCATGCACCCACTATAAGCCTTCTTATACTCTATAAAGCCTTTCTCTTCATATTTGCACACACTATTCTACACATTGAGAGTCGTGTTCTGTGTGTATGCCCTTACTTCCGGTTTGTGGTTTTCATTTATGTCTCAGATATATATACTTATATATGTATATATTTTATATAGATCGACATTATCGAGTTATGCCTCGATTGAGCCTGAACTTATATGCGGAGCGTTTACTTTTTTATGTATATATATATATATTTATATTTCGCATGGGTTCGGAGTTTACTTATGGCGGTTGATCGCTTTTATGACTTTATTTACATTTTTCGTCCCTTTGAGTTTACTTCATGGCGGTTGATCGCTTTTACTTTACTTTATTTATATTCAAGTCCCGCTGGAGTTTACTTATGGCGGTTGATAAGTCTGCTTTACTTTATTTACATTTCGATCCCCATGGAGTTGTTTTGTGGTGGTGATCATGCACACACACACACACATATATATATATATATAGCTTTATATATATATATAATCGCCATCGCTTTCCATATACAAACCGTAGTATCATATGAGCCTAGGATTCATGTGATCACAGATTCACCATCAATCTAGATTCGTTCCTTGATGGACTTTTTTTTCAAATTGTAAGTAGCTTGTACATTATTTACAGTAGGTAATGAATTTCCTTGGATGGTTGTCATGCCCATGAGGAGTTCTAAGATCGCTTGATATTATTTTCTCAAGATGCCTCGCACCTCAAAAAAAAAAGCAAACAAGCTTTAACATAATAATAATAAAATGGAAGTATGAAAAGGACTTAATTCCTATTGAGCACAGGGTTTGAAAAAACCTCTTTTTATAAAACTTCATTGCTATATCTTGGTTAAAGCTGAATTTTTCTATAAACTCAAACCTTGTGTATATAGTTGCGAACGAGGCCTCACACTACTTTTAAATAATTGCACATTGATCCACACACACACACACACAAACACACATTTATATAACAGTTTCTTTGAGAAGTAGCGTCACCGTGGTAACACGGGTGTCGGGGGTGCCTAACACCTTCCCTCTACATAATCAAGCCCCCGAACCCAAATGAATCTCGGTTTCACAGACCCGTTTAGCAGTGTTACATCACTGGGTTAATGTGCAAACCTTTTCGGTTACGTTGGTGCAACCAGTTAAAAACACCAATTGGCGACTCTTAAAGTCAAATCGTCAACATTACACATGTCAGACCTTTTTCACTTGTTTTTTCAAACAAATCTCACATTAACATGAGAACACCAAAGAACAAGTATCGAAAAGGGACACCAAAAAATCCCGACGTCGACAAAAATAATCAAAACAACATAAAGAAGTTTCATCCAAATAATCCAAATTAAAAAACTCAAAGATGATTATACTAAATGTATTCAGAAGTTACTAATATTTAAAACAACCAAGTAAAATGAGATAATGATTGAAATTAATTTGAAGCAGTAAAGTTGTCATCTTTCTCGATTTTGATCTTCTTTTGCATTTTGTTGGTTAACATTTCAACATCAGTTGACTGAGATCCTTGTACATCATCATCGCTGATTGAATATATAGGCCTTTTGCTTATAGGTGTGACACAATTGACAACATCGAGCATTGACTCACCCTGTAAAGATTGTAGTAACAGAATTAAACTTGTGTAGGATTCAATTATTTTTTCATATGTATAAAAAAAATTTATTGTAGGATTCAACATCAACCAAATTGTATGTGTAAAATTGATAGTACCTGAGTTTCATCACATATAGGATTCAATTATTTTTTCATCGTTAGTCATCCTAGCAACTGTGTATGTCACATAGTTTGCCTTCAAATTATAAGATGATATCTGTATTTTGAGGAACCAATTTTTCAACAATAAATTGAGTTCATCCGAAAAACAATCAGAGTCTCCATCCTTTAACGCATTTAAAAAACATGAATTAAAAACAGTTATGTACATAAGGTTAAGACTGTATACTTTAAATATGTAATACGTTTTTTCTATTTTAATTTTACCTTAATCAATTGTTCCCTCAATTCATAAGCTGGTTTTCCTATGAAGTGTTGGGCTTCACGATCAAATAGAACAAAAGATGCACTAGACGTATCATCCATTACTTTAACTTGAACTTTAAATCTATAATTAAAAGTTACATTTACAAAGTTAGATAATATTAACAGAGTGAACAAAGTATGAATATATGGTAGATATAATGTATAACAAAATATTGTATCACAATACCTTGATGTAACAGAATTAACATGGTCAAAACATTTATCACACCAATATTTTTCGATGTCTGGTTTTAATTTTTTGCGACATTTTTTGCAAGAATTGTAGAACCAATTATATTCGGTTTCTATACACAGAATAGTAGCAAGTACCACACATGATGACTCCTGGAGTGTCAAAAAAAAGTGAGCAACATAACATTAGTTAATGTTGTGAAAGAAGTAAGTTGTTTGAAAAACGGTTTTACCTATGTTGCATCCCGTATCTCTTGAAGAGTTTTCCTATCACAGATTTGGAGGAATTCATATGTAATAGATATTGCGCTCTGGCTGGATAAATGAGTTATTGTAGTTTTACCAGAATTGGCATCACAAATGCTAATAGACAACAGTGGGGGTAGTTTAAGAGTAAATTAATTTGTAGTAGTAATATATTTTAATAAGGGGTTCAAAGAAGAACACAATATACCTATTTTTAAAAGTAACAACCTCAGGGATATCTGCATTTATAAGAAGTCTCAAACCAAACATTGAGTCGGACAAAGCTGGTGTACCTAGGTAATGGCAGATGTTGCATAGTTAATAAACATATATACGGAAAGATATTTTTCATTAGAATACGTATTAATACCTTTCCAAAACTTGATTTTTGCAAACTGTAAAATAATTATAATGTTTTTTTAATTTTCTGTTTCAGCAAAGGAACAAATTTGGTTTGCAAAGTCATCCCACAAGGTGCAGCTCAATACATTATGACTGTTAGAAAAATACAATGTGAGATTAATTTAAATGATTATAATTATTAATAAAAGAAATGTTCATACAGTATAAAAATTTACATATTATCAGTTAATTTAATATTAACTCTCTTGCTCTGTTTACCATTGCTTGAACTGATTTCTAAACTCCTTATCGCAGTTAGTTGTCCAATAACATCTGGTTATACGCAACAAAATTTTGTAGGTAATTAAAAATCTCAATAAGTAAAAACCTATAGGGTTAATTATTGTTAAACATACCAACAAAGTATGAATCATCAACTGCAGATGATAGTATTTGGTCGTATAGAGTGAATTGAAATCCATATGTATGAATGGGAGCCTCATCTAACTCTCGCAGTGAGGTGGAATACAGAAAATTAATTTTGTATGGATGTTGAGTAGTTCTGAAAGAACCACCGTTTTGACTAACAACAAAATTGGTGATTATAAAGACTTGTTGTTCCTTGATTGATGTTTGAAATTTTGTAAAAAGAGACCTTTTGATACTCGCTTGTATTTTGGCGTCCTATAAAAGTAAAATATGCATATGGTAAGATAAGATGTTGCAAATTGGAGCTGCGTGTGACGCCCCCAAAATAGGTATACATCAACCATTCCGAGTCACCAAATACATGGTACAGAAACAACTACAACTTCATTAATACAATTTTCGCTCAAACTACGACAACACATAAACTGTGAGTTTAAATAGAAATATTATCTTCTAGAAACTATCCACACTCAGATAAAGTCCTCATTACAATTATTAATGCACTATTTTACAAAATAGTGAGGACTGCTAAAACAACTATCTGGAATCATCACTCCATACCCCGGCTAGTTCCTGCCAAATTCTCACCTCCTGAGAAGAAAATGGAACAAAAAGGAAAATGGTTAGCTCAACTAGCCCAGTAAAGAATATTATGACTAACATAATATACAACAAATTATCCTTAGTCCTCAATAGGGAAAAATCTAATAGAATATTATAGACAACAAGTTTTAGATCAACAATTGTAACGAAAATAATAATTCATTAGAAGAGTTAAGTACATAATGAAATCTACTATCATCTATGAATTTAAAAGTCTATCATCAATATTTTATTCTTGTAACATCAATCAATATACATCTTGAATCAAATATTCATCTTTGCACTACGGGCCAAAGATATTCATCAGGTAATCATTCATCTTTGCACTACAGGCCAAAGATATTCAATTATATCATCATTTAGGACTGAGGATGATGAAAAATATTTTTAATAAACAAATCCAGTGAGAAAAGAACAAAGATTAGGGATTCGTACTTTAGATAATCCAAGTTCAAAAACACTCCATAATAAACCATAGTGGAGTAAAATTCAAGAATGAAGATCAAAACATGGATACAATCAAAGATAGTAACCATAATAGACATCTTAGACAAAGAAGAGAAAATTTTATTTTTTGGTGAATAGTGTCGTATACATGAATAGTAACCCTGACACAAAAAGGTTGAAATTCTACAATAAAATTCATACCAATTTTTCAGCATAATGATATTGAAAGAAATAATATCATTTACGAAGAAAATAACATCCCTTACCTCAAAAGAACAGTACTTCTAAATAAAATATCGGATATGATGATGAAAGAAACTTGCACCGAATACCAACTCTCAAAGTATCTAAATAATCACAAAAACACGCCCGATATATAGATAGAGAAAACTTCAGTTTCTGGTGTGATTTTCAATTCTAACTAAGCACCATATTTATAGGAAAAGCTTAGCATGCCAAAGCTGACAAATTTGCCTCTGATGGTTTCTACGCATCCAACTTTGAAAATTTAGCCCACCACTTTTGAAAAACATTTCAGCACAGTTCTCACCAACCAAAAGTGGGGCCCACCATGTTTTTAATAAAAATATTTGTTTTTGAAACTTCAATAATTCATAATAAATAGCTCTTTTATCAGAAAAATATGAATTTTATGTCCATTCTATAGGAAATTAAATTCTCTACAACTTTGTAGATTTAAGTTTTTCTAAATTCCAAACGAAAAATGACTGAAATCCACATACGGACGATTTTGAACACCTCTTTTCCGACAAAATACTGATAAAACACCCCAGCATTAATTCCTTTATTTATAATCACATAAAATAAATATTTCCCTATCCTTCATTTATATCACATAAAATAAATATTTCCTTATCATATAAATCAAAAATTAATTATTCACAAATAATATTACAGAATCACAATTATGACAACCAGGTCGTTCCTAGGAAAGAGGGGGCTTTCCGATAAGAATTTCTCCTTACTGGAGCGCAATTAGGTGACTAAAACCCTTTCCTAGACAGAACTTCCTTAGACATTGCCAATAATTCTATCTAATAATATTATTCAAATAATATGAATTATTGATATAATAATGGGAAATATTGTGCAGTGATAATTATTGAAACAACAATAATACAAAATATCAACGTAGTAATTATTGAATCAATAAAATAAATTATTGAACAGTAATTACTATAACAATTATTGAGTAGTGTCTTCTTACATAAGAATCAATAATTCAAAATACTTTATTAAATACCGCCACAAAATTTGTGTAACCAGACATCGTATTCATTTCGTATTTTAACAACCAGGTAATCCAACAGTGTTAACGGTAATAATTACACTGTTATTTATAAAAACTCAAACATGTTGTTTTCTTCATCAGACCGTTTTCCATTATGGGGCCCATAAATGGCTGTGCCGTCTTACAAATATTCCCCGACAGTAAGAATATTACACGACCAAACGAATATTCCCCGACAACAATTAATATTTTATAACCATTTACTTATTTTGTGAAATTTGAACATTTCACCCATAACCAAAGCATTATATCAAATTAACTCCTTATTATTTCAAGATAATGAATAGAGGAAATTCAATTTTATTTATAAAAAGTTGGGGTCTTACAACCTCCCCTCCTTATGAAATTTCTTCCTCGAAATTGACGTACGTACCTGGTGTTTCAAAAAGGTGAGGGTACCTCGCTTTCATTTCCGATTCCAACTCCCAGGTCATTTCCTCCATAGCATGGTTCCTCTATAAAACCTTGACTTATGGTATAACCTTTATTCATAGGACATGTTCTTTCATATCCAAGATCTTGCCATCAATAATTGATATGGCAAAGTTATTCATATTATTATTTGCAATATTGAAAATGTCTAGAAGTTCTGTCAAGGAGTGGTTTGGTCACCTAATTGCACGCCAATAAGGAGAAATCCTTATTGGAAAGCCCCCTCTTTTGTGGGAACGACCTGGTTGTTAAATATTGTGAATTATAATATTAATGATGAATAAGTTCATGTTGATTAAAGATGAAATTGATAGTTCCATTGTGTGGGAATTATTAGTGTTAGTGGAAATCGATATTTATTTCGATGATAATTGATGTCTGAAAGTAATATTGATCAATCGGGTAATTCACCGGATAAATGAGCAATTAATTGCTATTAATGCACATGATTATAACTATTTGTTCACATGTGTGTACTATTGATTCACATTCTTGTACTATTAGGGGAGTTGGTGCAAGATTGATAATACTTGTAGGACTAAGTTAAAAATGGAGGTATAGATGGAGGTACTATACTGTAATTCGTATTTTCACATGATTATAACTATTGATTCACATGATTGAACTATTGATTCACATTATTTACTATTAGGGGATGGTGCAAGTTTGATAATACTTGCAGGACTAAATTAAAAATGAAGGAAAAGATGAAGGTATTATTATACTGTAATATTTCGAGCCCCAAAACGTGCAATTATCGAAACTATATTTTTCTATAAATAGAAGCTCATTCCTTCATTATTCTTCACCAATTCACTAAAGCTATAGAGCAATTATTATAGAGAGAAATTATAGAGAGAAAGAAGAAGATAAGTCTGCTACCTCACTATTCCAGTATCCAGTTTTCTTCTAAGGTAAGGGGTATTATTTCTTTCATCTTCATGAAGAGAGCTACTATTATTCCATTCTTTATTATTCTATTGGAATATCCTGTCTGTCCGTATTACGTATAACTTGGTTCCACTATTTATTATTCTATTGGAATAACTTGTCTATGCGAGGTACCGTATACATGGTGAAATTCTTCTGTTATTCCATTCTTTATTATTTTGTTGGAATATCCTGTCTGTGCGTATTACGCATGTCCTGGTTCCATTATTTATTATTCTATTGGAATAACTCGCATATGCGACTATCGCATGCCCGTGAATTCTGTTGTTATTCCATTCTTTATTATTCTGTTGGAATATCCTGTCTGTACGGATTTCGCATGACCTGGTTCCATTCTTTATTATTCTGTTGGGAATAATATGTCTGTGCAGTCTATCGCATGCATGGTGAATTCTTCTGTTATTCCATTCTTTATTATTCTCTTGGAATAACCTATCTATGTTGATTACCACATGCATGGTAAATGATCCTTTGTAGGTTCATATATTCTATTATACTCAGTTAGTTAAAGTTTTGGCTTCTATACTCCACGAAATTAGTAGAATATCCTGGATATTTGCGCTTCATCAAGTATCTTTTCATGGAAATATTCTTCTGAGCATTCTTGAATTTTACTCCACAAAGCAGTATCATGTTGACAATTTGGACATTTTTGAGTTCAGGATAAATTAACTTATAAATCTTTAAAATTTAATTCTTGAACTTGTTTTATTGAATTATTATGTCATTGTTATCATCCTCGTGTTTATATTATTTGAAAGTCATCTGTGGCCTGTAGTGCATAGATGGACTTGGTATGATTATGACCAGGGATTATTCGGTATAATCATGACCGTAATTTAATGAATGATGTGGTAAAAGTCCTTATTGGCCTGTAGTGCATTGATAGACAGTTATTGGTATGATTGTGACCAGGGATTTTTTGGTATAATCATGACCATTGATGATTACATGAATATCCTTGGTCGTGGTGCAGGGATGATTTGATTTTATTTATTAAGCTGAGTCTCAGCGATAAAGTTGATGAAAAACTTTTTAAATCATAGAAGATAGTAGATTTTATGCTCTATTTGACTCTTCTAATGAATTGCTTATTCACGCCACGCAGCTTGTTGATCTAAAACTTGTTGTCTATTGTATTTTATCGGTTGTTATCTTTATTGAAGGCTAAGGATAATTTATTCGCATTATCTTAGTTATAATATTTCTTACTGGGCTAGTTGAGCTCACCCTTTTCTTTCACTGTTCTCTTCAGGAAATGAGAATATTGTTGGGACGAGTCGGAGAATGGAGTGATGGTCCAGGATAAGTGGCTTTAGTAGTCCTGACTATTCTGTGAAATAGTGTGATAATAAATGTAATGAGGACTCCATTGAGTGTGGATATTGTCTAGAAGGCAATATTCTTGTTTAAACTCTTAGTTATGTTTTGTCGTATTTTACACAACTGTTGTATAATTATGTTTTTAGTTGGATTTATGTAACATGTATTTGGCGACCCAAGATGGGTGGTGTATACCTGTTTTGGGGGCGTCACACCACGTGCCCAAGGAATGCTACTTCCTTAAGCCAGAACTCGCATTTCTTCAGCTTGGCATATAGCTTGTTGTCACGAAGCCTCTAAAGTACCAGCTTCAAATGGTGCTTATGATCTTCACGGCTTTTAGAATAGATGAGGATGTCATCAATAAAGACAATAACGAACTGATCCAAATATTCCTTGAACATACGGTTCATCATATCCATGAAAGCCGCAGGAGCATTAGTCAATCCAAAAGACATGACTAGGAATTCATAATGCTTGTCATGGAAGTTTAAGGCGCCTTTGAATATCCTCGCTTTTAATCTTCAAATTGATGATATCTAGAACGAAGATTGATCTTTAAAAAGAATTATGATCCTTACAACTAGTCAAATAGGTCATCAATGCGAGGTAGAGAATACCTATTCTTGATGGTGACATGGTTTAATTCTCGGTAGTCAATTCAAAGTCGCATACTCCCGTCTTTCTACTTTACGAATAAAACAGGAGCACCCCAAGGAGATGTACTAGGACGAAGTTGGACCTTTAACTCCTAAAGTTCAATAGGAGCCATTCGATATGGGGTTTTAGAAATGGGTTTTTTACCCGGTTCAAGGTAAATAAAGAATTCAACTTCACGTTCTAGGGGTAGACCGAGAAGTTCTTCAGGAAATACGTCAGAAAATTCACTAACAATAGAAATATTATTCAAATTTGACGTGTTTTTGTTTAAGTCCATAACATGGACTAAGAAAGCTTGACATCTGCATTTTAATAAACGAATGGTTTTATGGCTTGATATGACAGTGATTGACTTTAGTGGTTTGGTTTCTTGAATTCGCATAATAGGTTGGTTAGGAATATGAAAACTAATAACCTTTTGAAAATAATCAATTTTGGCATGATGAATAGTTAACCAATCAATCCCTAAAATCACATCAAATGCAAGTATCTTTAAATAGATAAGATCAACAAGTAATGTGATGGTGCCAACTTGGATCAAGCAAGATTTATAAACAGTGGATGTAATGAAAGTTTCTCCTAACAGAGTCTCAACAGATAAGTCAAAGTCTAATTTCTCTGAAGTCAACTTTAAACATTGAGCGCAAGCAGGAGAGATAAAAGAATGGGTAGAACCGGTATCTAGTAAGGTATAAACTTTGCAAGAGTTCAAGATTAGCTTACCCGTGATCACCTCGTTCGGGTTTCTCATATTTTGGCCAGTCACGACAAACGCTCTCCCTTGAACCACCGACTTTGTTTTGTCTGTAGTCGCCTTTGGTGTTGCCGTCCCAGCTGGACTTGACTTCACTACTGGACAAAATTGGGTATATGACTGTCTTTTCCACAACTGAAACACACCTTGGAAGGCTGTAAACAGTTTGGACTTATGTGACCCTCCTCTCTGCATCATAGCATCAAACCAAGGCGTTCTCCTCCTCCCTAGAATTTGTTCTTTGGTCTTTCTTCTGCTTCTTGATGTCTTCCCGTCATTGTTGAATCTCCTCTGTTTGAAATTTCCACTTGACTCACCTCTCCTATTATCATGGCCACGATTACCACCAGAGTGGATAACTCATTTGTCCGTATTTTTCCCTCCTCGCTGGTTATCATTGCTCAGGATGATCTTGTCACCATGATGACCACAGTTTGTGGTCCCTCGGTTGAACATACTCATTATCTCGCTCTAATAAGTGAGCCCTGTTGACAACATCTGAATATAGAGAAAATTTGTGAGAGATAAGGTATTAACAAATTTCGGGTTTTAGACCTCTTAGAAACATCTGATAAGTAGGTTTTATACCTACTTATTGGATATCAATTCATGCGAACTATGCTCATCTCAAGTACATTTTAGTATGTTTTTAGTTGCATTTTGTTTTATTTTGCATTACTTGTAATTAGGACTCCTCTGGTGTGAAAATGCAGGAAATGGCATAGCTTAGCAGTGGCATGTGTGATGAGAATAGCTAAGGCATGGTACGTGAAGCGAGTGGAGATAAGGGATTGAACAATGATGAAAGAAGTGGAGCAACATGAAATAATAGCAGAACATAAGAATCACGAGAATCACGAGGAGCCCATGGCCATACCGCTACCGCCAAACGAGCTAAAAATCGCGTGCCCGCGCCATCAACAAGCAGAAGCTAGAAACGCTACCAGGCGCGCCCGCGTCTGTCTTGTACTAGAAACTCATGCGGCCGCGCACGTCATCGCAGTTGTTAATTGACTTTATTTAAAATATGAATTTTGAAGTGTTTGTATTAACATAAACTACTCTGGTTGGTACCAGACGCGATTATCTTTAGTTTTATCAGTTTTTTAGACTAGGGAACTAGGGTTCCACGCATTGAACGAATTTCCAAAGAAGATTTGAGCATAGACTTAATATTTTCTACATCTTCTTGAGAATTCAATCATTGAACAATTCATTTCATTTTGCTGGAAAATATTGGAGACTTGAACAACATCTGGGGATTTAAACTGCAATTGAGTTTGATCAAATCTATCTTCTCCTTCAATTGTTTTAATTATTTTCCATGTGTTGCTATAATCCCATAATGGCTTTTGGTTTAGAAATGAACTAAATTCCATTATGGGATTCTAACGGATTTTTATATTAGTCTAAAATTGATGGCTTGATTGCTTGTGTATCGTCGGAATTTCTATTATGATTGGTTAGATTGCATGAATGCTTGATCACCATTCATTTTATGTACTTGTATGGAATTAAAAAATGACATGTGAGTATGGTTGTAATCATGATAGCATGCGTGTATGAGGCTAAAATGCTTAGCTTTATATTTCGTGAATTAGATAGAAATATACTGTTTCATCGTGTGTAGTAACATAAGAGCTTGTGCTTCAATTCAATATTGCTGCAATTTCACATAGAAATATAGTAATTTGGTGTTATTGATGATTACATGATTTCTATTGCATGTGGAGGTCATGTAAGCAGGTCTTAATGCATTGAAAAATGGTTATGTCTACTTGTGTGCTCTTGGCTAATTTTCCACGATACATGTATAATTTTGCATGATGGTATTAATTAGATGAAATATGAAATGAATTTAGAATCCCATTATTTCTAACTTTGATTAATTATTCTATTGTAATTATTTTATTCAATATTCGATTTAGATTAATTCAAAATTGTAAGCCTTCATTTAAGCATATAAAAAATAGTGATACAATTGATGCATAATAATTTAATTTTGAAACCTTTCTCCGTAGATCGATACTGTTCTTACTCTGTACTACTTGTTGACCCATGTATGCTTGCATGAGTTAGAGTCCATTTATTTTAACTGAAAAGGAGGTAACAAGTTTTTTGGCGCCGTTGCCAAGGAAAGGTGTTTAAATTTATTATTATCATCAATTTCAAGCTATATTTGTATGACTTAGACAAATCTAATCTTATGTCATTTCTATTTTTGTTTTTGTTTCAGGTACTTGTATATATTTTGTTTCGGATGAAGAGGAATGCTTCAGGGTTGACTTGGTGGACAAGGTCTTAAATGATGAAGTAGAGAATTTGATGGATCATGAATCATTGAGAAGTGTTATGGCTGGAAATTCAGAATTAGAGGATGAGGAATTTGAAGAACTTGTGCACTTTCTTTATACTACTCCGTAATTCAGAAAATTCAAAACTCCTGTTGAGCTATTGAAGAAAGCTATAGAGACGTCACTGAAATTGAAGCCATCTCTTGAGACACCTCTAGACCTTGAATTGAAACCACTTCCAGATCATTTGAGGTATGCATTTTTAAATAAAGATTCAAAGTTACATGTGATTATTTCTTCTGCACTAACATCTTTTCAGGAAGAAAAACTGCTACGAGTTCTTAGAGAGTTCAAGTCAGCTATTGGATGGACTATAGTAGACATAAAAGGGATTAGCCCTTCTTTTTGTATGCATAAGATCCTGCTGGAAGATGATAACAAGCCATTGAGGGAGCAACAAAGAAGACTTAATCCGATCATGAAAGAAGTGGTTAAGAAAGAAGTACTGAAATGGCTGGATGCAGGCATAATTTATCCGAATTCAAATAGTTCATGGGTGAGCCCGGTGCTATATGTACCGAAGAAGGGTGGTATGACCGTGGTTTCTAATGAGAATAATGAGTTATTCCAACAAGAACAGTGACGGGGTAGAGAGTCTGCATGGACTACCACAGACTGAACAAATCTACAAGGAAAGATCACTTCCCACTACCATTTATCGATCAGATGTTGGATAGACTGACAGGTCATGAGTTTTATTGCTTACGGATGGATATTCGTGCTACACAATCGATTTTTTATAGCTCCAGAGGACCAAGAAAACAACCTTTACATATCCATACGGTACTTTTGCTTTCAGAAGGATGTCTTTCGATTTGTGCAATGCTCCAACCACCTTTCAGAGATGTATGATGGCTATCTTTTTGGATATGGTGGAACAAAATGTGGAGGCATTTATGGATGATTTCTCAGTGTTTAGGGATTCTTTCGATTTATGTCTTGATAATTTGGTGATGGTGTTGAGAAGATGTGTTGAAACAAATTTAGTATTGAATTGGGAAAAGTGCCATTTCATGGTACAAGAAGGAATAATTTTGGGACACAAGGTGTCGAAAAGGGGACTTGAGGTGGACAGAGCAAAATTAGATACTATTGAGAATTTTTTGCCACCAACTTCAGTTAAAGGTGTTCGAAGTTTTTTGGGACATGGAGGCTTTTACCGCAGATTCATTAAAGACTCCTCCAAGATAACTAAACCACTTTGCAGTTTATTGGAGAAGGATGCACAATTTAAATTTGATGAGGATTGCGTGTCTGCATTTGAGCACTTGAAAGGGAAGTTAACTTCAGCACTAGTCATTACAGCACCGGATTGGGACCTGCTATTTGAATTGATGTGTGATGCCAATGATTATGCTGTGGGGGCTATTTTGGGTCAGAGAAAGGAAAAGATTTTTCATGTGATCTACTATGTCAGTAAGACCCTTACGGATGCGCAGTTGAACTACACCACCACAGAGAAAGAATTATTGGCAGTTGTGTATGCTTTTGATAAATTCTGAGCATATCTGATTGGTACGAAGGTGATAGTGTACACGGATCATGCGGTAATTCGACACTTAGTGGCGAAGAAGGATGCAAAGCCCCGTTTGATCATATGGATATTATTGTTGTAGGAGTTTGATTTGGAGATCAAGGACAGAAATGGAACCGAGAATCAAGTGGCGAACCACTTATCTCGACTAGAGAATCCGAGAAAGGAAGCGGATGATAAGATTGTGATTAATGAATCCTTCCCAGATGAACAGTTGTTTGTGGTAAAAGGGGAAGTGCCATGGTTTACAGACTACGCAAACTACTTGGTGAGTAAGATGGTACCTTCTGACTTGGTTGGTCATCAAAAGAAGAAATTCTTGCATGATGTTAAATGGTTTATATGGGATGAACCATATTTGTTCAAATAATGTGCTGATCAGATGATAAGGAGGTGTATCCCATATAGCGAGATAGAGGGGATTTTGTAGGATTGTCATTCTTCTTTATACGGGGGTCACTACGGTGGAGAACGAATAGCGGCTAGAGTACTACAAGCAGGATTCTACTGGCCGACAATTTTCATGGATGCTTACAGTTTCGTCCAGAGATGTGACCGATGTCAAAGAGTCGGGAACATTTCAAAAAGAAATGAAATGCCATTGAACACAATCTTCGAAGTGGAAATTTTTTATGTGTGGGGGATAGATTTCATGGGCCCTTTCGTTTCTTCATGTGGAAATCTTTACATCTTGCTAGCAGTGGATTATGTATTAAAGTGGGTGGAAGTGGCAGCTCTTCCAATAAATGATGCCAAAGTAGTCCTCAGATTTCTGTAGAGGAGTATTTTCACGAGGTTTGGGACTGCAAGGGCCATCATTAGTGATGAAGGCAGTCATTTTTGTAATAGGCAGTTCATAGCTTTGTTGGCTAAGTATGGGGTGAATCATCACATTGCTACATCTTATCATCCGCAAACGAATGGCTAAGACGAGGTTTCAAATCGGGAAGTTAAGAGAATTCTGGAAAAAGTTGTGAATCCCACAAGAAAAGATTGGTCATTAAAGCTTGATGATGTTATTTGGACATATAGAACTTCTTATAAAACTCTGTTGGGCATGTCACCTTTTTAGCTAGTTTATGGGAAGGTTTGTCACCTTCCTATGGAGCTAGAGCATAAGGCATATTGGGCGATTTAGAAGCTCAATTTTGATTTGAAAGCTATAGGAGAGAAATGCCTACTCCAACTCAATGAGTTGGATGAATTCTGACTACAGGCGTATGAAAAGTCAAAGCTTTACAGGGAAAAGGTGAAGAAATGACATGATCGCAAGATCATAGAGAGAACATTTGAGCCAGGACAAAGAGTTTTGCTTTTCAATTCCTGGCTTAAACTTTTTCCTGGGAAGCTCAAATCAAGGTGGTCAGGGCCATTCATAGTGAAGACAGTTTTCCCACATGGTGCAATAGAAGTGTTCGATAAGTTCCCGAACAAGTCGTTTAAAGTGAATGGATAGAGGCTAAAGCATTATTTTGGTGGCGAGGTTGACAGACAAAAAGTAACCTCAATTCTTTCTTCAATATGAGAGTCAGAGACAGTCAAGCTAATTGACTATAACTTAGCGCTTGATGGGAGGCAACCCATTATTTCTATCTATACTTTTTATTTATTTAGTTTAGGTTGTTTGTGTTAGTTCATTTTAATTTTTAATTATGATATTTTGATTTGTTCTGTATAAGTGCGTTGGTAGCTGAATTTGCATAGGACTATGTTTGAGAATAGTATAGGGAGTATGATGATTAAATAGTCATTCTTGTGTATTCAGTAGTTCATGCTTTAATATGGTTAATTGGTGTTATGCAGGTGAATTGGAAAGAAGTCATCACTATGTTAATGTATTGGAAGATACAGATTGGAAATGCAGGAAGCAGGGTCGCACGACCACGCTATGTAGGCCTTAACGAATCGCGCGCCCGCGTTGCATGTCTGTGTAAAAAGAGTACTCACGCGCCCGCGCCATGTCCCCATTGAAAACACGCGCGGCCGCGCCTGACACCAGATTTTGGAAAAAAAAATTGGGTTTTAAAACGTGTTGTGACTCATATCTTCTATCACTTGATATAACAGAGAGTCGTATTCTCTTGTTCTCCACAACACGCACGACTCCTCCTTTCCAAACTATTCCCAAGTGAAGGTGTAATGTCTCATCTCCACTACGTGATTGTCGCTTTAAATCTCCTACCCACGTTCAACATCTACATTTATAAAACTAGGGTTTCAGTGGGTTTGTGCAACATATGTTTGGGGGTATTCAATCATCACCTATCAGTCACAATTGTAGCAGGCAAGTCTTCTTCTTCTTTATCAATTTCAAATGGGTCCTAAGCGTGCTCGATCTCGCACTCCGGAATCATCATCTGCAAGCAGTCAAAGTGGGGAAAATGTTGATTTCTCTAAATTTGTCAACTTGGATGCTCAAATTAAATACTATCGAATTGCGGGGAAGTCATTTGTTCATGAGCGAGGGTTTAAGCCAGATGCGTAGGATGGACAGTTAGTGCAGATGATTAGAGAAAGGTATTGGCATGGTGTCTGCTCTACGCCGACAGCTTCACCTATGGCTGTTGTGCGAGAGTTTTACACAAATGTGAGGGAAACAATGAATGGGATTTTTTTTGTTCGTGGGATTCAAGTGGACTACAGACCGAGAGCCATTCGCCAAGTATTCAATTTACCCGACCCTCCGGCTGGACGAACAAGTTCGGTAGAAACTGAATGTTTGGAGACAGATTTGGATGTTGTGATCACTAATTTGTGTATTCCAAGGACTCAATGGACATGCACTCCGGGCACTAATCACCCTAAGACCTTTCCGGCTTCCACTCTCAATCGTTATGTGAAGGCCTGAAATCTCTATGTGTGTGCAAAAATTATGCCATCTTCTCATCAGCATGAGATTACAGTTGAGCGAGCAATTATACTATGGGGGATTATTGTGGGCAAAGATATTGACATAGGTTACCTGATGAATCAGAATATGATGAGATATATGTGGGGAAGTACCATGGGCAGTATTCCACATGCTTCAATAATGACCCATTTGTTTGCTAAGGCAGGAATTAGGTGGATGGATGAGCAGTTGCATTTCCCAATCCAGGACATTACGCATGCTACAATAGCAAGATTTGAAGATTGGCAAGGGGGTACTCCACATCCAAGAGGAAAGGGTTTTATTCTTCGTCTCGCATCGTCCACGCCATCATCGCAGCCCTCCAAGACGGATGAAGCAGGCAGGTCAACCCAAGCCACTACTGCTACTGGGGATCGACAGCTCCGAAGGTTGGAATGGAAGGTCGACGTTATGTACGACAATTTTGCAGCGTTTGCTACGGGTTTGATGAGGTCACTAGCAGAGGCATTTGCGCAGCAGGGAACTATGCTTGAGTGGCCACAGATTGGGACGGTCGTGCCATTTCCACCACTGGATTCACCACCTGAAGAGGGTGGTGCAGCTGAGCAGTAGGGGAGTTCTTCTAACCATATACCTTCATTCATTGGGACAATGAATATTTTTAGTTTGGGGGTATTGAGTAGTAGGGTAGTTGCATATTGTGTTTGTATGTTTAGTTTAAAGTTTGCATATTTATGTGTTAGAAAATAATTGCAGTATATTTTTCTGTTTTTAGTCATTATTAATTGTTAGTATATGTTTAGTTGCATTATATGTTTAGTTGCATGTCTCACAATTCTAGCTTTGTGGAAGTTATGTCTAGCCAATGATGAAATTGAATTTTGAAGGATTGTTGAGTTTAATGGATATCTTAAGCTTAGATATAATGTTTTACATAATGGAATCCAAGGTTGCTGTTTAGATGCTTTCGGTTTGCACTAACGTATTCACAAATACTTGTAGGCATAAGAGTTATGTGTTATATTGCTTGATAGGAAATATGGTTTTAAAAATAGAATTATGTGGAACATGAACTTGGACTATGAAAAACATTGATAATCAAGCTTTGGGAACACATGGGTATGTTGTATATATATATATAAAAAACAATAACGTGTCTAGTCTTATTTCGGGGCCTTTGTGACTTGAGTAAGTACACCCGTAGGGGTGTCTTAACACCTAGTGCCCTAAGGTCTTTTATGGTCTGGGAGTCATTGGTTGAAAGCTCGCTAAGGGGTAGCATTGTTAGCCTAATGGAATGAGGCATTGCACAGTCATGTGAAAAAAAAACATAAAATAGCAATAAACACCGCGAGAAAGAGCGAAAATCGCCCTCGTGAGTAAAAATAAAGCAGTTTAAACCCATTGTTGAACCTTAGTTTGTATGGACATGTTAGAATAGTCTTTGATGCATTAGTATACATAAATCTTGATTTGGAATGCAATTTCCTATTTTGAGCAGTTTGGCATGTATATTCTTTGCTTTAGTCAAGTTTTGGTGAACACAACACACACACACACAACATCTTTATAGCATATATGGATTACTTGAGTGTATGATATTATGTCTATGGCTTAGTTTGAAGTTTCGTCTGGATAATTCGCTGAGGCATATTGGACTGAAATTCTATTCTAGCTGGAAAAATGTGAGTTTCATTTGCATCGTAATCTAGTTGCATAGTATGTAGTTTCATTTCATTGTTTAATGTAGGATGCAGGATACATTGCTTGTGGGCAAGCAATAGTTTAAGTTTGGGGGTATTTGATAAGTATGTTTTATACCTACTTATTGGATATCAATTCATGCGAACTATGCTCATCTTAAGTACATTTTAGTATGTTTTTAGTTACATTTTGTTTTATTTTGCATTACTTATAATTAGGACTCCTCTGGTGTGAAAATGCAGGAAATGGCATAGCTTAGCAGTGGCATGTTTGATGAGAATAGCTAAGGCATGGTACGTGAACTGAGTGGAGATAAGGGATTGAACAGTGATGAAGGAACAAGCAACAAGTAGTGGAGCAACATGAAACAGCAGCAGAACATAAGAATGCAGGATACAGGAGCCGCGCGGTCGCGCGGCCAAACGAGCTAAAAATCGCGTGCCCGCGCCATCAACAAGCAGAAGCTAGAAATGCTACCAGGCGCGCCCGTGCCTTTCTTGTACTAGAACCTCGCGCGACCGCGCACGTCATCTGCAGCTGTTAATTGACTTTATTTAAAATTTGAAATTTGAAGTGTTTGTATTAACATAAACTACTCTAGTTGGTACCAGACACGATTATCTTTAGTTTTTATCAGCTTTTTAGACTAGGGAACTGGGGTTCCAAGCATTTAACGAATTTCCAAAGAGGATTTGAGCATAGACTTAATATTTTCTACATCTTCTTGAGAATTCAATCATTGAACAATTCATTTCATTTTGCTGGAAAATATTGGAGATTTGAACAACATCTCGGGATATAAACTACAATTGAGTTTGATCAAATCTATCTTCTCCTTCAATTGTTTTAATTATTTTCCATGTGTTGCTATAATCCCATAATGGCTTTCGGTTCAAAAATGAACTAAATTCCATTATGGGATTCTAACGGATTTTTATATGTAGTCTAAAATTGATGGCTTGATTGCTTGATTATTTGTGTATCGTCAAAATTTCTATAATGATTGGTTAGATTGCATGAATACTTGATCACCATTCATTTTATGTACTTGTATGGAATTGACAAATAACATGTGAGTATGGTTGTAATCATGATAGCATACGTGTATGAGGCTGAAATACTTAGCTTTATATTTCGTGAATCAGATAGAAATATACTGTTTCACCGTGTGTAGTAACATAAGAGCTTGTGCTTTAATTTAATATTGCTGCAATTTCACATAGAAATATAGTGATTTGGTGTTATTGATGATTACATGATTTCTATTTCATGTGGAGGTCATGTAAGCAGGTCATAATGCATTGAAAAATGGTTATGTCTACTTGTGTGCACTTGGCTAATTTTCCACGATATATATATAATTTTGCATGATGGTATTATTTAGATGAAATATGAAATGAAGTTAGAATCTCATTATTTCCAACTTTGATTAATTATTCTATTGTAATTATTTTATTCAATATTTGATTTAGATTAATTCAAAATTGTAAGCCTTCATTTAAGCATATAAAAATTAGTGATACAATTGATGCATAATAATTTAATTTTGAAACCTTTCTCCGTGGATCGATACTGTTCTTACTCTATACTACTTGTTGACCCATGTATGCTTGCATGAGTTAGAGTCCTTTTATTTTAACTTAAAAAGAGGCAACAACATCCGCGTCATACGTTTCTCATTCTCTACCAAATGAGGTGCAAACACGATAACTCATGAACTTCGCCTTCGTCATCGGGACAATCGCCATGTTGTTCTTTTCCAGTGTAATAAACTATACTTCCTTCATATGATGAATACTTTCAGGAAAGTACTTGTCATTAAATAGTTTCTGAAATGTTTCCCAAGACAGACCAGTAATCTGCCTCACCACAGAACATAAAGGTGGCGAATGGAACCTTCTGTTCCTCCGTGCATCCCAAGACATCGAATATCTTGGAAATTTTCTTGACCCACATTTCCGCCTTAATTGCATCCGGCTTTCCCCAGAACTCTAGTGGTCCCAACTCTTTAAACTACTTGCCTATGACAAACCGCGCGTTGCTATCATTTTTGCTCGTATTTTGTACAGGAGTCTCCCTCGTCTGATTTTGCATAAACTGCAAAAAGCTTCTAAACATCCCACATCGTTTGTTTAGTAGTGTTCTTTACAGGAGGAATATTGCCTTCCTGTTGCACGTTCTACTTATTGGTGATTAAAGGTGTCCCCACGGTCTCATACACTCCATTGTTAACGCTCTCAGCTGTCATTCTCAAATATTACCACAAAACAAGGGTTAATTAAAGAAATTGATATACCACATAATACCCCTATATTCTGACTGACCAACAAATAAGCCTAGGTAGGACACACTAGCGAAGGATTTATTTGTCTCTCCCCTCCTAGTTCTATTCCTCGATCTCCTCCAGAGACCATATCCGTAAGCTCTGATACCAACTGTGACACCCCCAAAATAGGTATACATCACCCATTCTGAGTCGTCAAATACATGGTACAGAAACAACTATAACTTCATTAATACAATTATCGTGCAAAATAGGACAACACATAAACTGTGAGTTTAAATACAAATATTATCTTCCAGACAATATCCACACTCAGATAAAGTCCTCATTATAATTATTAATGCACTATTTTACAAAATAGTGAGGACTGCTAAAATAACTATCTTGAATCATCACTCCATACCTCGGCTAGTTCATGCTAAATTCTCACCTCCTGAGAAAAAAATGGAACAAAAAAGAAAAGGGTGAGCTCAACTAGCTTAGTAAAGAATATTAAGACTAAGATAATGTACAACAAATTATCCTTAGTCCTCAATATGGAAAAATCTGATAGAATATAATAGACAACAAGTTTTAGATCAACAATTGTAGCGAAAACAACAATTCATTATAAGAGTTAAGTGGAGAATGAAATCTACTATCATCTATGAATTTAAAAGTCCATCATCAATATTTTATCCCTATAACATCAATCAATATACATCTTGAATCAAATATTCATCTTTACACTACGTGCCAAAGATATTCATTTGTATCACCAGTTGGTCATGTTCATCTCAACACCTGTTCATCTTTGCACTACGAGCCAAAGATATTCATCAAGTAATCATTCATCTTTGCACCACAGGCCAAAGATATTCAATTATATCATCATTTAGGACTGAGGATGATGAAAAATATTTTTAAGAAACAAATCCAGTGAGACAAAAGAACAAAGATTAGGGATTCGTACTTTAGATAATCCAAGTTCAAAAACTCTCCATAATAAACCATAGTGGAGTAAAATTCAAGAATGAAGATCAAAACATGGATACAATCAAAGATAGTAACCATAATAGACATCTTAGACAAAGAAGAGAAAATTTCATTTTTCGGTGAATAGTGTCGTATTTGTAAATAGTGTCATATACGTGAATAGTGTCGTATACGTGAATAGTAACACCAACACAAAAATGTAGAAATTCCATAATTAAATTCATATCAATTTTTCAGCATAATGATATTGAAAGAAATAATATCATTTACGAAGGAAATAACATCCCTTACCTCAAAAGAATAGTACTTCTAAATGGAATATCGGATATGATGCTAAAAGAAACTTACACCGAATAACAACTCTCAATGTATCTAAATACTCACAAAAATACGCTCGATATATAGAGAGAGAAAACTTCAGTTTCTGGTGTGATTTTCAATTCTAACTAAGCAACCTATTTATAGGAAAAGCTTAGCATGCCAAAGCTGACAAATTTGCCTCTGATGGCTTCTACGCATCCAACTTTGAAAATTTAGCCTACCACTTTTGAAAAACATTTCAGCCCATTTCTCACCAACCAAAAGTGGGGCCCACTATGTTTTTAATAAAAATATTTATTTTTAAAACTTCAATAATTCATAATAAATAGCTCTTTTATCAGAAAAATACGAATTTTATGTCCATTCCATAGGAAATTAAATTCTCTACAACTTTGTAGATTTAAGTTTTTCCAAATTCCAAATGAAAAATGACCAAAAACCACATACGGACGATTTTTAACACCTCTATTCTGACAAAATACTGATAAAACACCACAACATTAATTCCTTCATTTATAATCACATAAAATAAATATTTTCCTATCTTTCATTTATATCACATAAAATAAGTATTTTCTTATCATATAAATCAATAGATAATTATTCACAAATAATATTACAGAATCACAATTATGACAACCAGGTCGTTCCCAGGAAAGAGGGGGCTTTCCGATAAGGATTTCTCCTTACTGGCGCGCAATTAGGTGACTAAACCCCTTTTCTAGATAGAGCTTGTGACACCCCCAAATTCTCTACATTCACTGTAGCCAATTTGGTGCTCACGTAAATATTCTATAAGATAATAATTTCTATAAATCCAAGATTCACAGTACTCATAGTAAATAGTAGTTCTCGTCAGAACAATCATTGTAACTGAGTACCCTCACTTGGATGTACAGGTTCATTATCCTATAGATATTTCTTCCATATCTATAATTCTTATCTATCTGACCTCCATAGTATTAATGTTAGAGTTCATAGAACTGAGTGAAGCGCTACCTCAGTGCATCAAAGAGCTAATGTCTGTTAATACTATCATTCAGATATATAGTTCATATAGATATTGTACACTTTTCTACTTCCATTAGAATAACAACTAAATACCTCAAACTAAACCAATTATATACCGTTACATTGATTTAAAAAGGTCATTACTATTACATTATAGTTCTCAACAGGGTATCCATGTCTTAAGCCTTTTATCCACAATACCAGAACTTTTGGAATATATTCTTTCTATCTGCAAATGAAGAAAATATTTACAGGGATGAGCTACAGAAAGCTCAACAAGTTTTGAACAATAAATGAATGTTATATATATATATATATATATATATATATATCAATTCTGAAATAAATGAACATAAAGTTCAGAGTTTTTCCATACACACCAAATCAGGATGAAATGAACATAAAGTTCAGAGTAATACCATAAATATATATTGAGGTTTATCTGCCAAACCCGACACATTACGAGTTACTGTCAGTCCTATAGACTTAGCAACCCAGGTTAATCCGCTCAACCAAACAAAACTAGGAGTATGCATATCATCCTCTATGTACTGTCCGATCATTGCTATAAATGTCGGAGACAGATCCTCACTGCCAAGGACAACCATAATTGCCCGTCGACAGTTCCTCACTACCGATTCTAATAGTGTCAGTATATATATCGGCACCAAAAAAAATTTCTTTTTCACAAACTGTGCTTTTATACATTAGTATCAAACAAAATTGGTTTCTCACAAACTATGTTTTTATACATTGGTACCAAACAAAATTTGTTTCTCACAAACTATGCTTTGATATCAAATCAAACGCATTTTTCCATAATAATAACTCATATGACTTGGTTATGTTTGAACAAGAATTCATAACCTTTGAATAACAGAATTCATAAACACTATGTATTACCAGATCATAACTGATAAATATCAAATTTTCATTTAATAAAATAATTTAAATGAAACTGGCATTTGAAATATGAGGTTTACACAAAATGCAGAAAAACTTGCATGTATCGTCGACTATTGCTACATAGTCTATTTAACTTCGTCTGAAGACCTAATATTAATAATATTAATCTCCAAGTTAGAATAATATCATCACAATGTATTACTGTGAATTACTGTTATAAAATAACTTAAACACATTATCACATAATCATATCGGTCTATAAGACACATAAGACCTAACCTCAAGTCAAACTATTACAGTCTGAATTGAGTTTGGTACTATTTCGACAGCCCGATTGCCTAATCTGATAATTATCGAGCTTAATCGCAAAAAGACTCTGCCTAAATACTTCACAATTATATTAAATAATTTAATCATCAGTTAAAACTATTTTCCCCTAGCTCATAACAATTTATAAATAATTATTACTATTTATCAAAAAAATTCAATCACTTATAACTTATTTATATAAAATAAATACCACTTTATTCCCTTATCATAAATATTTATTTATTATTAAATATTAATGAAAATCATACCATAATATTATAATATATTTATAATATTTTAAAGTATTTTAATACCTTAAAAATCACATTTATATGATTTTTAAACATTTAAATCCATTATATAATAAGTGACATTAATATTAAAATATTAATATTTTCATGACAAAATCTCAAAAGTTATATTTTATAACTCAAAATATTTTTCTAATCCTTAAATCATTTTATATGATTTTTAAAGCATTAATTCTATTTTTCAATAATTTATTTAATATATTTATTGAATATATTAATTACTATTAATTTTAAATTTATTAATGAAATTCATCACAAAATATCAAAAGTTATTAAAATATTTTCTAACACCATAATATATTTTTAAATAATTTTTAAGCATTAAAATCATTTTTAAGTAATTTATTTAATATTATAATTAAATACATTAACTATCTTTAATATTCCAAAAATATTAAATATTTATGAAATATACTCAAAATTATTAAAACCCATTTTTAGGCTTTAAAATAATTTTTAGGAATTATTTTGTATTTTAAATAAATAAAAATTAATTTTCTCTATTTATTTAATAAAATAATAATTTTCAGAAAATAAAATATCACTAAAGGGCCCTATAGTGACAAAAGTATCGCTATAGGTGTTTTTAAGATTTTCCAAAACATTCATAACAATTTGCAGGGTTGTTATTTCTCACTTGATTTCCCTGATAAATTTTATACTTAATTTACATCCACATACTTATGATAATATTTAGTATCACAAACTCTTTGTGTTACCCCTAATTAGGGTTAGGGTTCGTTTATCAGGGTTTAGGGTTCCTGAATGGATAATTAGGGTTTCCCAGTATTCAATTAGGGTTTCTAATCCCTAATTAGGGTTTACTAAGTTTATACCCTATCTGATTAATCATTGATCATCAATTTTATATCGTACAAACATATATTCATCAATACAATTGTTGTAACTGTATTTTCTACCGAATCCCTATCCAGACTTAAGGTTAGGGTTTCTATTCTCTGTTAAGCACAACTCTACTCATATTTCTTAATCAATACACAAATTGACCACTTCTTTAGACTTGTATCACAGATACTTAACACAATATTGGTAATCAATATAAATATTAAATAAAAAATTATTCATAATATTCTGGATCATCACATTCTCCCCTCCTTATAAGGATTCTGTCCACGGAATCATCTACACTGTATACTTACCTTTATGTCTATCATTCGATATTTATTCCACTTTTAATTCCTTTTTAGGAATAAAAATAATTTATGGGTTCAGCCTAAGTTTTATTTAACTTATCTTGGCCCATAATTTCCTTAGGAAACATAGTCCCATATCCATACATTTAACGCAAAATTAAGATTTTGAATTAATGTATTCTCCCCTCCTTATAAGATTCGATCTTACGAATCTTGATCCATTCTTTATTTACAAGTTCATAAAAATTGAATCTACACACTTAATAATAATATTTAAATCAAATCGTTAAACACATAGAATATTTATCTAATTTCATGCCTCTTTAACTGTAACACTCTTTATTATCTTATATTTTATACCCTTGGTATTTTAATCAAGCTGTGACCTTTATGGTTCAACCACAACATCTCACAATGATACCTATTGGTTTGTAACTAACAACTTGACGTCCCTACGGAAAATCTGGCTTCGGTGTCTTCTCTTTTACTAATTTGTTTTTCAAATTCTGTCTTTATATCTTATCACCCCGTCTCTATTTATCATCTTATTTAAGATGTATCCTCCTTCTCGTGACCTTTTCCGATAACTAACGCTTCTGGATAGAGTTAGTTGAAACTCTTATCTCAATCTTAAATTTATTAAAATCTTTTATCAGTCCCTCGTTGTTTCATTTAACTTTTAATATTTTTGTTAAATGTTTCCTCCTTCATATATCTCAAATCCAACAACTATCTATACTTATGGTAATCAATTCTACCCCTTCATTAAAGTTATCTCTATATATGGCTAATTCATTTCTCCGCTTCAATGACTAGTAATAAAAATATCTGCAAATCATTTCTTTTCAAATTTATCTCTAAATTTCTTCACTTCTTATCATTGTTTTAATCAACCAATTACTTCTACCACGATTATATAACCCACAACTAATCTCATTCTTTGGATATAAAATAACCTTAATTACCTTTACATCCTTTCCTACTGACTCTTCCTCCTTCACAAATTTCTCCTTGACCAGAAGAATACTATCACCAACATCATATTTTATTATTAATATTTAAATTTTATTCAAATCTTTTATAGTATCTTTCAAAATACTTTTTAGACTTATCGTTAACTCATGTTCTACAATAATTCATCATTTTTGAAGCATAATTTTCTCCTGTTTACTCAACAAATTTTTACACTTTGTAAATACCTTCCCAATATATTATATATCAACAAGTTTCACAATTTACATATCAGTTCATCTTACCACTATTACTATAATGTACATATCCCTGAATCATAACCCACAATATAAAATCTATTATCTTTACCGAACTTATACAAAAGTTGTAACCTCTACCGTACATATAGATGTATTCACATATACTTTTCAAAATACTATCCAAACATTTTTACTATTACAAATATTTCAAAACCAAACTTTTATCTTGGACGTTTTCGCTCCCTTCACCTGCTGGTTTGAATTTGAGGCTTTGGTTCTCCTTGAGATTTTTGGGTTTTGGACCAAATTTTGCTATGTGTCCCCCCACCCCACAATTGAAACACTTAATCCTGTTGATCTTATTATCTCTATTATACTTCTGCTGTGGGCAAATATTTGCATAATGCCCAATGTTTCCACAAGTAAAACATTGAATCCCCATAAAGATACATACCCCTCCGTGCTTCTTCCCACAATTATGACACCCTTCACTCCTTTGGCTGGTGCTCCTATTTCCCTTTTTCCCAGAATTATTTGAAAAATTAACATTCCTCTTTCTTTTACAATCTCCCTTCGTATGACATTGTCTTAATACCTCATTTCCTGATTTATCGGTCCCCTTCAATTCTGATGGTCCTGCTAATTTAAAGTATAAGGTAATCCTTAAAGTGTTGGGTTCAACTTCTGGTGGATTCCCTGACCTCTATTGTGAAGTGTCTAGTAACACGTTTACCAACTGTTGAGTTAAGTTTGTCTCTAACTGGTTTCCGACAATCCTTGTTGGTGATGCAATTTATCTATAAATAGCAATTAACTACATATAAGCATAACAATCACTTAATTTGACAAACAAGGTGTATATATTCAATTACATTCTATATATTCCATGAAAATTGACCCACTAATGATTTATATATCTTTACTAGTTTTCCCCCAACGAATTCTTATACTAAGAACACTATACTATTAAAAACTAAAACCCCTCTACTACCCTCTGTTCTCCTTAGCCTCTCATGCTCTTCATTCCCTTCTCTTTACTTAACCTTGATACTATCGATCTTCCCTTTTGTGGATATTCAAAATTTCTCTAGTGGCTACTTAAAATCTATACAATTTCTTCTCTTTGTAATGTTACTCCAACTTCCTTTCCTTCATCTTCTGTTGTCCCTATTTCTGGTTCTATATGAGCCATATAAAAACTTCAATCTCCCTCTTCACTTATCTCCAACTTCGGTACTCTTCATGAGCATTCTCTAAATCTACCACAGATTTGTCTTTTATAGCTTCAACTTCTTAGTTGTAAACGACTTCCCTTGATACTTCCTCTATTCTATCCTTCAAAACATTCTTCATTACTACAACCTATTATTGTTCAATTACTACCTCAGGTATAACAATCAGCTCTCCTTTCAGTATATAAATACAATCAACTACTTCATTTACCATACATATCACGTCAATATCATTATCTTATATAAATAATCTATTCCTCCAACTTTGGCTGATGCATTTCCTTAATTCATCTCCTACAAACTTATCTTTAGTTTATCTATTTATTACTGCTCTCTCCCTGATACTAAGTCTCTCATTGTCTTCATAATAGTTTCTAAACTCCTTGCTATATCCAACTCCAAATCTCACTCTTCCAAGTCACTTCCTAGATCCATTACCATCTCATTTCTTACAACCTCCCTCTGTTTATTCTAGACATGCCTAATATCTTCAAAATATTTCCCTGTAATGAGTATCTAACTCATTCTATATCTCTAAATTTATCTCCTTATTACCTTCACTACAATCTCTCAGGTCATATCCTAAGGTATTCTTACCCTAGCTCTATAACCTACTGCTCTGATACCAAATTCTGACGCCCCCAAATTCTCTACATTCAGTGTAGCTAATTTGGTGCTCACGTAAATATTCTATAAGATATTAATTTCTATAAATCCAAGATTCACAGTACTCATAGTAAATAGTAGTTCTCGTCAGAATAATTATTGTAACTGAGTACCCTCACTTGGATGTGCAGGTTCAGTATCTTATAGATATTCCTTCCATATTTATAATTCTTATCCATCTGACCTCCATAGTATTAATGTTAGAGTTCTTAGAACTGAGTGAAGCGCTACCTCAGTGCATCAGAGAGCCAATGTCTATTAATACTATCATTCAGATATATAGTTCATATAGATATTGTACACTTTTCTAATTCCATTAGAATAACAACTAAATACCTCAACTAATAATACACTAAAACAATAATATACTGTTACATTGATTTAAAAAGGTCATTACTATTACATTATAGTTCTCAACAGGGTATCCATGTCTTAAGCCTTTTATCCACAATACCGGAACTTCTGGAATATATTCTTTCTATCTTCAAATGAAGAAAATATTTGTAGGGATGAGCTACAGAAAGCTCAGCTAAACGAATGTTATACATATATCAATTCTGAAATAAATGAATATAAAGTTCAGAGTTTTTCCATACACACCAAATTTGGATGAAATGAACATAAAGTTCAGAGTAATGCCATAAATATATACTGAGGTTTATCTGTCAAATCCCGCACATTACGAGTTACTGTCAGTCCTATAGACTTAGCAACTCGGGTTAATCCGCTCAACCAAACAAAACTAAGAGTATGCATATCATCCTCTATGTACTGTCCGATCATTTGTAACAACCCGATATTTTCTATATAAATAAATCAGAAATTTTGTGTATAATTTTTTTTTTATTAAAATAAATATGGAGAATATGTGCCAAGATAATGTGTATATGTATTTATGTGATAAATAAAAATATATTTATTACATGAATATTTATAAATAATTTTATTTTAGAATTATTGATTTTATTGATTATATTCTTATAATAATTAATTTTATAGTAGAAATATTTTTATTAATTATTTTCTATGAAAATATAATTATATATTATTTATTTAATATATGAAATGATTTTTGGAATTATTATAATAATTATTTTATTATAAGAATTTATGCTAGATTAATTAAGTTAATTATTTTAACTTAATTAATAATGTTAAATATGAAAGATAAATCAGATATGGAATTCAAACCCTAATTTTGGATTTTGATCAGGGAATGAGAATAATAATATAATATTAATTATATTTTGATTTTTCAGTGCTATAAATACGTACTGTATGTACGTATTGATAATGGTTAGTCAATTATGGTGTATTATGATCAAAACCTAGCATTAATTTGTTTAACCCTATTTTGAAATTCAAATGGGAAATTCAAGACTGTTATATAACTGTGTTATATGATTTATGTTGTGTATTATAAAGGTTTGATGCTAATTAGGAAAACCCTAATTATAGGAGACCCTAATTGTAAATTAAAACCTAATTTCTGAAATTAGAAACCTTAAATAATAATTGAGTTAATTGCCAAATGGAAACCCTAATTTGAAACTCAATTATGAGTTTGAGACTATTATATAATTGTGTTACATGATTTTATGATTAATTAGGTAAACCCTAATTAACATTTAGAAATATTAATTTCTAGAAACCCTAATATTTAAATTATAAACCCTAAATTGTAAATGGTAAACCCTAATTGCTAAATAAGCAAGGTTAATTATAATTAATAAATTTTAAACCCTAATATTCTTGTATAATATAATTAGAAAACCTAATCTAATTAAGGAAACCCTAATTACAAATTTTAGAAACTAAAATTTTATTTTTGTACAAACCCTAATTAGAAATCCTACAAATTCTATATGTTAAACCTTAGGGTTAAACCCTAAAGGTCAAACCCTAAGGGTTTGTCAAGATTACAATTTGGCCATTAAAATTACAAGCATAATGACCATAATGCCCTTTTGTATCCTTTAATAAGCTTGCCTGTGAATCTAGCCAAAATTTGAGTTGCTCAACAACTCTTACTAACCCCATGTGACTAAAATACCAGCAATTAGCCACCTATGCGACCAATTTCATGCATCACTACAAAAAGCAGCCCAATAATGATGACCCGATAATATCGGACCGCATATCGATAAGCTATTACTACTATCTGCTGATCATTATCTCTGCGTATCGTATTAACCCGATCACAATACCACTCTCTGATCAGACATGCGGTCATTGATCGGTCATTACCATAATTTTGCCTCCTAATTTTGGTAGGAAATTGTAGGCGCCAAGGTTTTGTGCGACCACTTAAAATCGTGACGCGTCACGATCCGATATCCATATCATTAAATATCTCGGCACGTGCTGGTGAAAGCAAATCAATGATCGAAAAATAAATCGGTCTCGGGCTCGCGACATCAATATCACGGAAGAAAAAAAGAGGAGTTACGGGCGGCGAGTGAGAAGAGGAGTAGGGGAAGAGAATCGACCACCCATTTCTGCACCACCTTTTCCACACTCCTTCCACCACCTTTGCACCACGCCGGTAACCCTCAATTATCCCTAAATCCCTAAATCCCTAAATCTTTGTACTAATTTTATTTGGTTCAGCATATACAAATCTTAGTAGATTTAAATGTTGTGTTAATGAGTGGCTAAATTTTCATGTTCTAATTTTATTTTGTTGTATTAATAAGTGGCTAAATCTTTGACTGGAACCCAACAAAAGATGTATTATAGTTTTTCTTTTATAAGGAAATGGTTTTAATGTTCTTCTTCATTGATGCTAATTCATTTTCTTGGGGGTATTTTCTTCTTAATTAGTTCTTTCTAATTTTATATTCTTAAAGTTTGATACAAATCTCAAACGTTTTCATTCATTAACCATGTCATCAACACCGACTGACTTGCATTTTACTTGAAATTCCAAATTTGCCAACCAACTCTTTTTAAGAAAGAGGCCAAGTCTTGCCTGTATTGTTGTAATTGGATGATGATAAGTAGGCTTGATTTTATTTTTATTTTTGTGATCATCCAATTTCAGTAATTGCACACATGAATGAGGACAACCGTCCATTTCGTGATCAAATAGTAACCACATTCGCATAACACGTCCATTTCGTGATTTCAGATATATGAGGTGTGTTGATTAAGGTCCCACATTAAAAAAATAATTATCTAATATAGACAATCATTAATCGACTTTTTTAAATGTGAGACCCTAATCAAAGACTTGAATTATTATGATAGTTAGTAATGAACAAGTTAATTCTCTATAAATGATTTATATCTAATAGGTAGGCCTCTCGCATCACATATGATGTATCATGAAAAACATGCCATAATATCCTAATAATTAATATTATCATATTCCTTGGTATCAATAAACATAATGAACTAGTCAAAAAAAAAAGACAATGGCAATCTCACTCACTAGTCACTACCATTCCTCCTGAGGAAGGAAAGGCCCATAGAGGTTTCTAAACATGCCACAAATTATCATTTCACCAAACATGTATTCTTAGAAATCAGTGACTAATTAATGTGATGTACACAAAAATATCGAAATATCAATATAATAATATCAAATCATTTGAAACATCTAACATTACTCATACAGAAAAAATAAATAAACTAAAAACCCAGATAGGACTTGAGAGTAAATATTGAAGACCATTTGTTGGTTGATTGAATATCTTTTTATTCCTGTTATAGTCTGATTGATTGAATCTTATATACATGCCGTCGTGCATGTGGCTAGTCCATATTACAGGGAGACTCGCAAAATTTTTTTATTAGTCTGGTGTTGCGAACATTTATACTATTACTGAGCCTATTGGTGATCCACTAGAGCCTATTAAGGGATGTTGGGTGATGGGCTTGGCTTGCACCATGAGGCCACACGAGGCCACACCAAGCTTAGCCAAGCCTCACGGGGCCAAGCCAAGCTTGGTTGTTAACATGGTAAGCTATTAGGGGGCTGTTAAGCCAAAATAGGCAGTGCTAGAGAACTGTTAGTGCAACAGAGAAGGTAACTAGATTCACTTGGTCAATAAAGAGACTATTTTGGCTATACCAGAAAAATAAGGGTATTTAACACTTATGTATAAAAGAATAAAACTACAAAATGTTATAAAAGCTATAAATTGTTCATACTGCATGCTTACATGCTTACAAGTATGCTCAAGTCATATGTTAACATTTATAATGTTGTGCACAGTAGGTACCAGTGGAATCATGGACCTCTATTCGCATCAGAAGTTGGATGGCACGACGAAAGTCAAAGTGCCCATATATAGCTCTAAATGGCGAATTTAGAATTTGGTTGCCTAGTGTTTTTGGAGTATGCGATAGTCACCTTAATGTATGAATGGTAAGTCGATATCGATGTCCATGTTTGAAGTGTAAGAATGTAAATTATATGGATGGACACATGGTAAACTATCATTTACTTGTTTCTGGGTTCATGAGAAATTACGAAGAATGCTGGTGGGCACATGGGCAGAGAAGAGATGGTGGCATCACACAAGTACACAATTCAGGCGTAGTACTCATCATATGAATTAAATGGTTCATGATATTGCAGGCCGATTTTGATTGGGAGCAAGCGAGAGCAACCTATGAATTACGATGCCAAAGACTTCTTTAAGTTGTTAGACGAGGGTAGCGAGCCATTGTGGCATGGTTGCACCAAACACACTATATTGTCTCGATGGCGACATTACTTAACATCAAGGTCGATCACAACATGAGCCATGAGTGTTTTGAGTCACTCTTGAATGCCATTAAGAGTATGTTGCTGACGGTGAGAAATTACAGTAACTATTACTTTTGTAAGAAAATGGTGAAGAAGTTGGGTCTTGGATACCAAAAGATCGATGCATGTCCCAACGATTGCATGTTGTTTTATAAGGAAAATGAATGATTGACAAGGTGCACGCGTTTTGCGATCATGATCGGTTTAGGCCTAATAAAGAGGTGTGACTACAAAAATATCAAGTATACCGCTTAAAGATTCTAAGGTATTTTCCAATAACACATCGACTAAAAAGATTGTACATGTCTTCAAGAATAGTGAACATATGAGTTGGCATGCGAAATCTCCAAATAAAGATGGAGAACTAAATCATCCCACGATGGGAAGGCTTGGAAAGATTTCAACTTAGCACATCCTGGATTTGCATTAGAACTTAGAAATGTGAGGCTTGGATTGTCCACCGATGGTTTCAATCAGTTTGGCCCACTCAAATTGCTCAGACTCTCGTATTTGGTCTATCGGGCCGCTTATGGAAAAAGGGAAGCGCATATTCCTCTCTCGAGCAAGAATTACATCTTTATTATACTTACATTCTTCTCAATTGTGAGGAAATTGATTAATTTGTGAGGTACACATGTAAACCGGATAATTTATCTTTTAAGTTGAAAATTTATTCCAATATGTTAATGTTTATAACATGGTATAGATTGTATCGATGACGAGTTAAAAGTGAAGCATCCCATAACCTGATAAAGATATTCAAATCAATCGGGATAAAAACTTTGCATTTTGGCTAAAGGACAAAGTAAGTTCAATTTTAAAGCGTGTAGTATATATATATATATATATATATATATATATATATATATATATATATATATATATATACTCAATGTTAACTATGACTTCATTTAATAAGATGGAGTTTTTGTAGGCTTTAGTCGAGGGATTTCAATAATATTGTGTTATTTTTGTATAGGAGTCTCAGTCTCAAGGTCAGCCTATCCATTGGCTGGATGTGTATGTAATACACCCGTGATGGTTCCACTGAGGCTATCCGGATAATGCGGTAATAAATTTTAACAACTTGATCTTTAATTAATGCTTACAAAATTAATTTATTTTTAACTATTTAATTGTTAACATGATGACATGCAGGACACTTATAAGCGTTTATTGAATGAGCGCTATCCTGAAGGCACTCCACGTCCGTCTATCGATCAAGAGTTGTGGGAGAGGGCGTCAGTTGTGAAGAAGAACTACGTTAAAGGTCAAGGACAACGACGGCGCCCATCCTTCGATGGCTCATCTTTGCTCTTCTACCAAATCTACCACGGTCATCAGCCATCCAAATTGCTCATACTTTCCGACCGTGTGTGAGAGCTATATGTCAAGATCGGGATCTTCCGAAGATACTGGGCGGACATCTGGGGCTTTGAGTCTTTGAGTTAGTTAGGCAAGAATGGCAAGCAACAACTGATCACAACACGGGGATGGCGACGAGGTATAAAATCAATTTGTTGTATATTGTCGTAATATACCAATATTAACATAGTTAGTAAATATTTATAACTTGTTTTATTATTTTGTTAATATTACGGTGGTGATCAAGGAGGCGGTGATGCTTGATTAGTACACGCTTAGATTAGTTTTATAGTTATAATATAAGTTTGTACTTGTTTCATTCTTAGGATGTTTGTATATTGTTACTTAAACAATTTTTAAAATGTTATTATATTTATTCAAAATCATATTGGTTTTGAATGGTTTATATTCTAGTTTAGTGTATGTGTTATATGATGGACGATGGATGTTTATATTGTTGTGTATCTTTGTTATTGTGTATGTGTGTTGGGATAAAATTTACAAAATGTGCAGTTTTTAGGATTTATGCAAAAACAATGAAGATTCTGTTATTTTATTTTTTAATATTAGCGGCCGCGACGCGGTCAGCTGATTCTCGTCACGACACGTGAAACACGTCGACTTTGGACATATTATGCCGACTCGACTTTTTAGCGATCCGTATTTGCCATTTAGGTCGTTGATATCGGTCGCTACTAATCGGTCGCTAATAGTGGTCGCTGATGTGCATTTTAGCGACCCGATTTTGTGCAACGCCTTTTAGCGACCGCAGACGGTCATGAATAGATATCGGCCGATCATGATTGTTGACGATAAAGGTCATTGATAAGATTTTTTGTTGTAGTGGATGAGAAGAGGAATTTAGAACTATAATTATGATTATGAGTTATTCATATCATTGTGGACAGGAACTGTTGATTGATGTTACAGGGTTAAAACATTGTTGGTGGACTTTTAACACGAAGAAGATAATAGACTTTATGGTCTATTTGACTCTTCTAATGGATTACTTTCTTCATTGCAACTATGGTTGAAAAGTTTTATCATCTACCATATGTTCTAAATCTCTGATTTATTACTGACGAAGGCTATTGATAATTTAACTATCTTTAGTCATGATATTCTTTATTGGGCTAGTTGTGCTCACCCTTTTGTTTCACAATTCCTTTCAGGTAATAAGAGTATAGTTGGGTCGAGCGGGGATAACAGGGAAATAGTGTGATGGTCCGAGACTGTCAAAGTTTTTCAACACATTATAAAACGACATGACATATAATATATAATTGTATTGAGGACCTAAGATGTGTGTGTCATATATTATACGTCACTTAATAATTGATTTTGGTGAACAACAATAGGGTGAGGTGAATCCAACTTTGGAAGGGTGTTTTGCCACTATCATACAAGATGTCTAATGACTTACAACCTCGTGTTATCATAAGACAAGGTTGTGCACATCCACTTGCTGAGTATATCTACGAGCACTACCTATATGTTATTGGAGTTTGGTTGAAATATAATTTTCAATTACAGACAGTGGAGATAGTTATATGTCAAGAGAAGACTCACCATTGGAAAAAACATGATAGTAATCTTCTCGTTTTTTTTTTTTGGGTTTATTGGGTCAACCAAGGATAATTTTGTGGGCATATGATATCTATCATAACCTAAACGCATGGCCGCCCATGTACGAAGGTTTCCTTGAGTACTTCCAAAAGATTTTAATTTCTAAAATAATTATTGAATGTACCTTTATGTAAGGTGCCATTGTGACGTGCTATCCAAGTTGGTGTCCAGAGTCACAGTTGGTATATATTTGTATCAATACTCACAACATATGTGTTGTTGTATTTTGCACGACAATTGTAGTAATAAAGTTGTAGCTATTTTCTGTACCATGTATTTGGCGACTCAGAATAGGTTGGATGGATTGGATCTATTTTGGGGGCGTCACACTATCAATATGTATATGATGAGAAGATGAATCTTTTCTCATGTATATACTTGATAGGTAGAGAATAATAAGATAGGTGTGAGTTCTTGAAACTCATACTTATGAAAAGTTTGTGACTCATGATTATATGCTATGTTTCTGAGCCCTGAGCGTATGGATAGTCCTTGATTTGTTCTTAGATTATATATTGTGAAGATAAGTTCTTAAACACATATGGTTGTGGAAAGTTCCTAAACATATAAAGTGTGGTATGTTGATGGACTATACTAAGGTATAGGAATGTTTAGATTGAAAGTAAGTATTTTCAGTAGACTTAGCATTGAAGGTGTAACGATCGAGAAATTTTGTAATTAATTTAAATATTTATTGAATTAAATAAATATTTTTAATAAATTTATTTATTGAGAAAAATAAATAATTGATGAAATTGTGGTGCACTAATTTAGTAATTAAATTGATTAATGGAAATTTTATTATTAGAGGATTTAATTTAATGAAATAATTAAATTAAATGAATCGTCTAATATTTTAGGAAATAATTAACATAAATAAAATGTTGTTCTAATTTAATTTAATAATTAAATTAGATATGTAATTGTGACACCCCCAAATCCGGGGACTCCATTCCCACTGGATTTGGTGCTCACTATTGTGACGCCCCTAAAATAGGTCCAATCCACCCAACCTATTCTGAGTCGCCAAATACATGGTACAGAAATAACTACAACTTTATTATTACAATTGTCGTGCAAAATATGACAACACATATACTGTGAGTTTAAATACCAATTGTGACTTTGGACACCAACTTGTGTCAGCACCTCACATTGATACATTACATAAAGTCTGATCATAATAACCTGTTTTAGAAATTAAAATCTTTGGAAAATGCTCAAAGAAAACCTTCGTACATGGGAGGCCATGCATCTAAGTTATAATAGATATCATATGCCCATAGAATTATCCTTGGTTGACCCAATAGACCCCAAAGAAAAATGAGAAGATTATTATCATGTTCTTTCCAATGGTGAGTGACATCTTTGCACTACGGGCCAAAGATATTCAACAACATGTCATCTTTGCACTACAGGCCAAAGATATTAATATCTCAAAGAAATATATAATCATTTCAGAACTTATATAAACCATAATTATAACCATGTTGATCAATTCACCTTTGCATTTAAGCTAAAGATATTCAATTGTAAATTCAATGGTCATGATCATACCAGTCAACAATTCAACTTTGCACTACTGGCCAAAGAGAACCCATAGTCATGATCATACCAATAATCTACCCACGTTTACACTCAAATGAAAGAGAATTTTCTTCACCAGGATTATAAAAATGTTATATATGATAATAAAAATAATATGATCAACAACTGCATTAAATTTCAAGAGTAAGATTCATAAATCAACGATAATTTGGTCAGAAAAAGAAACCAATTTTGTCGTGAATAGCACCCGTGAATAGTACTCCGTATTCGTACATAGTATCGTTTACGTAAATAATGTCATATACATAAATAGTGTCATACACATGAATAGTGCTGTATACGTGAATAGTGCCATATTTATAAGAAAATGTTAACCCACCGAAGCAGACTTGACCTGCTACCTGATGGCTTTACATGCTACTATTGCCACCCACCACATTGAAATAAAATTTGAGCACATTTCTCACCAACCAAAAGTGGAGCCCACCAATTCTAGAAATTTCTACCAAAAATTATTTATAAACATAATTTCCGAATAAATCATCTCTTAAAATTCATAACAAATCATACGTTAATTTTTAACGGTTTAAAATTTGTGGACATGTACTCAACTTATATATGTATAACATATCGAAAAATAACAACGATCCAATGGTCTGATTAAAAATTATAACTCACACAATATAGCTTAAAACACTGATTTTTCAGATTATGAGTCCTTCAGACTAGTTTCATTCAAACAATCACTACGAAAAATCCACAATGAATTTTTGGGTGATTCCAGTTTCTACGGTTAGCATACTTATAGGGCTTTCTTTTGATATATGGCTCATCTCCTAACTCATTATACACAAAGAGTTATAGATTTTACAAAATCAAGTAATAAATTAATTTTCTGAAAATTTTCAAATTTCATTCTTCATTTCGACAAAATACTAATAAAACACCCCAAAATTAATTCCTTCATTTATAATCACATAAAATAAATATTTCCTTATTATATAAATTAATAATAAATTATTCATAAATAATATTACAGAATCACAATAATGACAACCAGTAGCTTCTTTAGGAAAGAGGGCTTTCCGATAAGGATTTCTCTCTTCTTTGGCGCCGCGAATTAGGTGACCAAACCTCTCCTTGATAGAACTTTGTAGACATTGCCAATAATGCTATCTAATAATATTATTCAAATAATATGAATTATTGATGGAAAATACTGTGCAATGACAATTATTTAAACAACAATAATATAAAAAATATCAACGCAAAGAATTATTGAACCAATAAAATAAAATATTGAATAGTAATTACATTGTAACAATTATTGAGTAGTGCCTACATACGTAAGAATCAATAATTTAAAATACGATTGCAATGTCGTAATGCTTATGCAACCACGCAGCATTCGTATTTTTAACCACTAGTATTCAACAATGTTAATTCTTGAATAACTACTGTACAAGTATTTATAAAAACTCAAACTTGTCATTTCTTCATCCGGCCAATGTATTGTGTTATGGGGCCCAGAAATGGCTGCGCCGTCATACGAATATTCCCCGATAACAAGAATATTCCACGACCAAACGAATATTCCCCGACAATAATGAGTATTTTATAACCATTTGCTTATTTTGCAAAATTTATATATATCACCCTTAATTTTAAACTTTTATCAATTTAACCATTTACTGAATAATAATTATAAGAAAAATTGAATACTTTTATTTCATAAAATTCGGGGTCTTACAACTATCCAAAACAATTACAACTAACTACCCATAATAAAGAATAAAGACATTACTTAAATAACTTAAACAATAATCTTTCCCATTAAAGGGTTACATTCATATAACATAATCCCAGGTAATCTAACCTTAACTTGTAAAGCCCCCAAACTCGGGTACTTGAAACCCGAACTCAGTGCTTCACGATACCATTTCTATGAGTGGAATAATACTAATAATAATAACCATAATATAAATATCAAACTTAATTTACATATATCAGATTTTAATCCCAAGTACGCAACCTTTACTATAATTCTTTACATGATATATAATACATATCATTGTCTTAATACAGTTTAACTATTATAAAAGATACCATTAAACATATTATGTTTGCTTTCCTTTCACTTGTTCTTGTCTGAACCTTCGGGTAGATCATGCCTAGCTGAAAACATTTAAATTTAAAGCAAGAATGAGCATTTGGGTGCCCAACAAGTAATAATAATTATAAATACAATTAGCTGAAAGAATTAAATATTTTCTTTGTACATCACTTCTATAACAAATCGATAGTTGTGAACTAAACTAAACCGATAATAATAACATAAAAACTCTATATCAAAATTTTGAAACTATGTACTGACTATAAATGGGGTTAAGTTGACATACTATGAATATTGTTTTCAATTTTCAAATAGGTTTAGCAGAACTTCATCCGTAAACCGTCATAACTTACGGGCGCGAGGGTGATCATCCTAATGTGCCCTGTATTGATCAATACTACATACAAGAACGATATTATCGTTCACTCTGTCCGCCTTGGGTGCATAAAAGTTTTCCCTTGTTCGGGATGTTCATACTTAGTCTGGAAATCTGAACCAAAACAATTTGATTGGAGACAAAAAGTTTTTATCATATTCAACGATATTTATAAATGCATGTCTAAAATTGGGTCAAATAAGCTTAGGCGAATTTTACTTAATGTATACATACGAGGATCAATATATATATATATATATATATATATATATATATATATATATATATATATATATATCAACATGTTTTAAATACAATGATTCTCCAAGTGAGGTCACTTGTATAACCATATTTAGAAATTAACAAACAGAATATATATCTGAATTATATAATATAATATTATTAAACAATTATCGGGTATAATATATATAACAATAGGGTTAATAATCTGGTACAATCATAATATAATTCTGAAACTTTCTTACTCATATCCATTAAATAAAGGAAATGCAAGGGTAGGATACTTGCCTTATATGCTGCTTACAATACGCAACTTAGTTTTATCTTTTATACCGAAACCTATCATTAATAAGACCATTTTACTGATTAGAACAACATATCGTAACACATAATACTGCTTATTGCAGTTAGCTCATAACCTAATCACATTATCACACATATTCAACCGTCATAGAATCACAAACAAACATTAATACATTCAAAATATATAAGTCCAGATCAATTTCTGAAACATGTCGGTGTACCGACGGCTTTATCGGTCGATTATCGAGTCTAAGACTCTAACCTGAAGTTTAATATCTGTAAGTATCAGTCATATTATTTTTAAATGACTTATAATAATTTTTAAACATTTATAATAATTTATCATGAATTTTTAAACACTGGAATCATAATTAAATAATTTAAATAGTAAATAATTCTATTATCATTAATATTTAATTAATATTAAACTATTAATGAAACCATTGCCAAAATATTAAAGTTATTTATAATAACTTAAAATACTTTTAAAGTACTAATATTACCCTTAAATAATTTTTAAAACATTTAAAATCATTTCTACATAATTACCATTAATATTAAAATATTAATGTATTATCTATCAAAATATCAAAAGTCATTAATTATAACTTAAAATATTTTTAATTCATCTATATCCTTTTAAATGATTTTAAAACCATTTTAAAACTATTTATTTAATATAATTATAAATAAATTTAATATCAATAATCTTAAATTAATATCATTAATATTAAATTATAAATGAAATTATCCTTTAAATATTAAAAGTTATATTTTATAACTTAAAATATCTTTAAACACTTTATTTTCATTTAAAATGATTTTTATAATATTAAAATCATTTTTAAACTAATTTATTTAATATAATTATAAAATAACTTTAATATCATTAATAGTAAATAATTAATGAGATTTACCTTTAAATATTAAAAGTTATATTTTATAACTTAAAATATTTTAAAATTCTTTATTTTCATTTAAAATAATTTTTCAATTATTAAAATCATTTTTAACTAATTTATTTAATATTATAATTAAATAAATTAAATATCATTTATATTCCAAAAATATTAAATATTTATGAAATATACTAAAATATTTAAAAACTAATTTTCTTGGACTTTAAAATAATTTTTAATAATTTATTATGTATTTTAAAAAATTTAGAACTATTTTTTCTATTTATTTAATTAAAATAATTAATTTCTGAAAATATTTGTCGCTAAAGGGCCCTATAGCGACAGAACTGTCGCTTTAAGTGTTCTTGAGCTGTTCTTGAGCCTGCCCAGAAATCTATGTTAGTTAACGAGGTACTCGATTTGACCTCAATTAAATTTATATTCCAGTTGGTTTCTGGTCTAGTTCTTGGTCAGATCTTGTAGTACTCGTGTAATAATACACGATCCAGCCATCAACAGGTTCATAACATAACACAGATGCAAGATATAATGACTCAAACTTCTTTTCGTGACATAATGATACTGGGTTTTTCCGTTACCCAAAACCCGATTGTTCGAAAAGCATACTTTGAGGCTTAATTATAATCATGCTCTGGTTGATGTTATAGTGTTCTAATGGGTCCAAATTGTAGTCTACACAACAAGATATAAATACCATTCATCATAACAGTAAGAATAAATCATAATCATTAGATATGTTACGGTCAAAGCTTGCCAGAAAGGCTGTTCATCACATTTCTGGAAATTCTAGAAACTTCAAATCAGGTCGAGAAGGCTACTTTGACCATTGATTACTGTCATTATGTTGTTTATCAAAGTGATCTAGGAACATGAAACTGAAGAACACATAACAGACTATACTGGTTAAAATAACAACATCAAAACTCTTAACCAAATGACAGATCAAGGCTTGCAAAAATATTTTCAGATGCTGGAAAACGATTTTTGGGTTGCCCAGAAATCACCCGGTCAACGTGTTTTGATCGTTAATAACATGTAATCGAGACATCAATTGACTGTGATTTCACTTGCAGAACAAAGAACACATATCAAGCTATAGATCTTAAACATAAAACATCAAAAAGTATGAACAAGGAAAGATCTAGAGCCACTGACATTTGTTGTCAGACAAAAAATTTAAACTTTTCCATAAATTTAAAAACTTCAATTTTGAGCACTCTAATGTTATTGATCAAGGATCTAACAACCCAGATCACTAAAAAACATCTTAATACACAACATTAAACAATCAAACAACATCAAACAACATGGATCACATGATTTTCCAAAATTTAGGGTTTATACATTTTCTAAGCTTTGATCTAGATTCTGATCCTTGTTGTTTGTTATAGGCAAGATAAAGTATGATCAAGGCTTATCTTTTCTCACTCTCTCATTCTAATTTTTGGATTTTTAGAGAGAAAAAGGCTTTAGCAAAAATGAGGAATAAAATGAGCATCTTCTCTCTCTTTTAATCTATAAGATGTATGATGTAATGAATGTTGGTTAATAAATTGGCTGAGTTGCTGACAATTAACTCACATTGTCAACATTAGTAGGTCACCAACTCCAATTATAGAAAGATTTGCAAGTTAGCTCATTAATGAATGAAAAAGGGTATTATGGTCCTTTGGCTTTTCAATTTAATGTCAATATGGTAACTTGTCAAACCCTTAAGGTTTAACCCTTAGGGTTTAACCCTAAGGTTTAGCACAAAAATGAATTTCTAGGTTTTTATTTAGGGTTTAAAATAAAAATAAAATTAGTTTCTAAAAATAGAAAATTAGGATTTGTTAATTAGTTAGGTTTTCTAATTATATTATACAGGAACATCAGGGTCTAATTCTTTACTAATTATAGTTAACCTTGTTAATTTAACAATTAGGGTGAATAATTAGCAATTAACGTTACCATTTAGCAATTAGAGTAATTAATTACTAATTAGGATTTCTAATTTCACCATTAGGGTTTCGAGTCAATAATTTGGGTTTTTAATTACATAACACTTTGCTAATTAGATTTAAGATCCACTAATTAGCATTAAACTTCCCAATTTAGCGATTAGGGTTTACCATAAGCAAATTAGAGTTTATAATTTAGAAAAATAATAAGGGTTTATACTAAAAAAAAATTAGGGTTTTGAATAATTAAAATTCTCCCTAATTAGGGTTAAAATCTCTAATACCGGTCATTACACACATTAACATGATTACATAACAGTCTTAAGCTTACCTTCAACTTTGAAATTAGGATTTAACAGCTTGAACTAGGGTTTTCTAATTTTTAGAAATTATGGTTTCTAAATATTAATTAGGGTTTACCTAATTAATCATAAAATTATATAATACACACATAAATCATATAACATAGTGACTTAACAGATTTTAAAGTCTCATTTGACTTTGAAACTAGGGTTTATCAGTAATACGAGGGTTTTTAAATACTGCAACATCATTGACCAATCATTAACAATGCGTACATACAGTACATATTTATAGCACTAAAAAATCAAAATATAATTAATATTATATTATTATTCTCATTCCTTGATCAAAATCCAAAATTAGGGTTTAGATTCCATATTTGACTTTCTTACATATACATACCATTATTAATTAAGTTAAATAATTAGCTTAATTAATCTAAAATAAATTCATATAATAAAATAATTATTATAATAATTCTATAATCATATCATAAATTATTTAAATAATATAATAATCATATTTTCATGGAAAATAATTAATAAAAAACATTTATACTATAAAATTAATTATTATAAGAATATAATTTATAATGTGCAATAATTCTAAAATATAATTATTTGTAATTACTTATGCAATAAATATATTTTATTTATCACATATATACATAAACATTGACTTATATCTATTTCCCCACATTTATTTAAAAAAGAAAAATTATACGCAAATTTTTTGATTTATTTATATAGAAAATCTTGGGTTATTACATTCACCCTCCCTTATAAGGATTCCGTCCCCAGAATCACCGTTTTAAAACCTATACATACCAGGGTACATAGCATACACAATCATTACAAGTAAATCTCGATCAGAATTGATCGAACTGATATTTAACTATTCAGCAAAAAGTTTGTCTAACTGATTAAACAGAAATTTGATTTCTGATAGAACTAAAATTCCTCCTTCAAAATAATCTATAAAATAATTTACTATATATATAAGAAAATAATATATTAGAAAATAAAATTTGATCGAATAATACCTGAATTTGCATCCCCGGCTGCTACCGAATACTGAATAGTCATGTTGAAGACTCATGTGGTTGGTTCTGTTGATTTGTTTGTTGAGGTTGGTCCCGTTGTTTCCAATGTGATGCCTTTCCTCGTATTCGCATTCCTTTCCTTCTTTCTCTTTCTTGGACAGTCTTTTACCTTATGCTCCGTTGATTCACAAATAAAACACCTACTATACACTCTTGGATTGGGGCCGTTAGGAGAGATATGTCCCTCCTGTCCAAACTTATAGCACACATATTTCCTTTTAAACACACTTTCTTGAGTGATTCTATTCGCAATTCCCATCTTGCACAACATGTTTCCTTCCACCTCCTGGCCTGTTTCCGTTATTCCCAAAATTATATCCTTTCATCGTATAGGTGGCAAAAGCTGTCTTTTACCCCTTCGTTATCCTAGCTATCACAAACGCTTCTACGGGGTCAGTTGATCCTCTAACTCCTGGCGATCCAATTGTCTTGAAGTCTTTGATGTTCGCTGATTTATTATCTGGCTAATTTTTCGAGGCCGATATTCCGTTCTGCATAGCTTGAGCGAGCAAATTCATAAAATTCTGTGTCAGGTCTGGTTGTCCTCCAGCTTTGTTGACAGGTTCTTCTTCCCTTTGGTTTCATTTTCGTCTTGGCGGCATTATCATAAATTATTCTTACATTCTAAGCCTTATCATATACGTTTAACATATAACGCAAAAAACTTCTACTCAAATAATCATGTACTCAAAATATTAGATTTTGAAAACTTTGGTTTACTGAATTAACCAGTGTTCAGGTAAATAATTACTATCTTTATACCCACTTATTTCATTAATCCAATCATAGATTCATATTATTAGCTCTTGACATATCATAGCACATACTGTGACGCCCCCAAATCCGAGTACTTGAAACCCGAACTCAGTGCTTCACGATACCATTTCTATAAGCTGAATAATACAATAGTAATATTACATTCAAACTTAATTTACATACATCAAAGTTTACTTCCTGTCACGAGAGACCTTCAAATACATTCCTTACAATACATGAATAGATACCCATGCAAATTTATAACCATTAACTCATAATACACACTTATTCGATCGACTTTCCTTTTCCTTTATTCGTGCTCGAGCCTTCAAATGCTTCATACATAATCGAAAACATTTAATTTAAGCAAGGATGAGCATTTGAGTGCCCAAAGAAGTAATAGCAATTATATATATAAGCTGAAAGAATATAAGTATTCTCTTTACATAACACTTCTACAACGAATCAAAAGTTGTGAAGTAATCTGTACTGATAAAAGATTCACATAACAATTCTCTTTCAATTTCTTGAAATTAAGCTCCACCCATGAATAGGGTTTAAGAAACATACTATGAACATTGTTTTCATTTTCAAAAGGTTTAGCGTAAATTCATCCGTAAACCGTCATAACTTACAGACGCGGAGGGTGATCACCCCACAGTACCTTCGTGATTGATCAATACTACATAACTTGAACGACATTCATCGCTCATCCTTTGTCCGCCGAAGCGCATAAAAATTTTCCCATTATCGGGATGTTCATACATGCCTGGTTCCAAACCCGAAGGTTTTTAATCTTGCTCAACAATAATATGTAATTCAACATATATGTATACGGGTAATTGACATGGTATATCAACATGTGAATAAATGCCATGATTATCCAAGTGGGGACACTTGTATAACCATTTAGAAATCAACTTAATGTAATATATATCCGAGCTAACATGTTGATAATCAAAGCGTATATAACTGCACATGCAGAATATAATAATTACAAACTTCTTACTCATGTCCATTGCATAAAGGAAATGCAAAGGTAGGATACTTTTTCGATTTCATTGATTACAAATCTCAACTTAGATCTTATCTCTTTATCACAACCTGTCAATAAACAAAAAGTCATTCGTCCGATTAGAACAATATATCATAACACATAGTATCTTGCTAATTATGGTCAAGACATAGTCTAATTATGTCATCACATAATCGCAGGTGATCATACTTTTAGTTCGCATTCTATACTTTTATACATTTTTCAAATATCTCATCCATGTTCTTACAATAGTCTTTTCTTTCTATTATAGGATCCAACGGGTTGTTTGCGTCATCGGCGACTTTTTATCGGGTACATACTGAGTCTAAGACTCTTATTCTATACCTCAACATCTGTAAATATCAAACATTTTACTTTTAATCATTTTCGAATTTTTCCAGAAATTGAAAAATTTAAAATAAATCAAATCATCTACTCAAGGCTTATAGTGATATAACTCATTACTTACGGGTGCTCTTCTTGCAAATCCTCGGACTTCATAACCTAGGTTCTCTCAATTAGATTTGACCGGATATCACTTTCAAACATCAGAATTATAATTACATGATTTAAACATTAAACAATTCCATTATTAATAATTAATTTATATTAACTATTAATGAAACCATTGCCAAAATATAAAAGTTATTTATAATAACTCAAACTATTTTTAAAACATTTATATTACCCTTAAATGATTTTTAAAACAATTAAAATCATTTTAAATAATCACCATTAATATATAAATATTAATGTACTATTCATCCAAATATTAAAAGTCATTAATTATAACTTAAAATATTTTTAAATCCTTAATATCCTCTTTAAATGATTTTTAAATAAATAAAACCATTTTTAAACTATTTATTTAATATAAATATTAAATAAACTTAATATCACAAATCATTAACTAAATATCATTAATATATAATTATTAATGAAATTGTCTTCTAAATATTAAAAGTTATATTTTATAAGTCAAAATATTTTCTTATACCATAAAATAATTTTTCATGAATTAAAACTATTTTTAAATCATTTATTTAATATTATAATTAAATAAATAAATACCTTTTATATTTCAAAAATATTAAATATTTATGAAATATACTCAAAATAATTAAAAACTATTTTTAGGACTTTAAAATAATTTTTCATAATTTATTTGGTATTTTTAATAATTAAAACTAATTTTTCTAATTTTTAAATTAATTTCCTAAAAAAATAAAATGATAATCGTCGCTAAAAGGCATCTATAGCGACGTAACCGCCGCTATAGGTGTTCTTGAGCTTCATGTCGCCAATTACAAAGGTGCTAGTTTGACCGAGCCTTAAATCCATGATCTAACTGCTTTTCCTGACTTGCAAAACTTCAATGTTGTAGTACTAATGTAATACTACAACTATATACTCATTTCATGACCAAACAACAAACAAATGTGAGATATGATCAATAGAAAACCTTGTCGACGTGTTCTTCATGTTTTACGGGTTGCCCGAAAACTCGTCAATCGACAAGGCCAACGACCTTAGTGGTCTTATTCGAATTACGATCCGTATATGTTATAGGTGTTTTATACGTCAGTCATGAAGTATAACTTACGAGAGAACATGATTAAATCAAGTTTCAAGTCTAAACATCAACAATACCAAAGATATAAATCATCAAACTCTCTCGACAAAATCTTGTATGCCAATTCGGGTTTTCCGAATTTCAAAATGCATCGTCTGAGCTACTTTGGGTCTTTATATCTTTCATTCTGAGTTTGATCTAAGTGATATATTGATTCCAGGTTGTAGATAACATGTAATACTACAACTCTATTACATATAAGGCATATAACAACAACAGATCCAACAGAAAGAGGCCGGTCAAATGTGACCTCAACAACTGTTCTTGAACATTTCTGGAAAACCCAGAAAGTTCTTGAGCAGTTCGGTCAATGGTAGTTTGACCATAAATAACTCCTAATCTACAACAGGTATGACCATGATTCTTTTTGCAGAATAAAGACAACATACCAGGCTACACATATTAAGCTTTAAACATCAAAAACTCTTAACAGGATGGGATCTACAGCCTCTGACATTCGTTGTCAGAACACAAAAATGAAAATTTCCAGATTTTAAAGATCTTCAAATCCGAGCTTCTGAATGTTATGGAATCAACATCAAGCAACCCAGATCATCCTTAGACACTATAATCAACATGTTTTAACATTTAAACATAACATCTAACACCAAAAAGTTTAAGAAAATCAAGCTAGGGTTTATACCTTTTTATGCTTTGATTCTGATTTTTGGCTACTGATTTGTTATTGGTGTGAATGGGGCTTGTTTATAGACTGATATAATGAGAGAATTTCGTAGGTTTAAGCTTGGGAGAATGAAGCTAAGTGTTGTGTATAAATAGGCCAAAATGGTGCATTTCTCTCTCTTGAATTCATAAAATAATGCATGAAATGATTATAGTGGGCGATTGATGGTAATACTACAAACCCTCATAGGTAATTTCTAGATGGATTGGCGGGATTTTGTGGACAAGTGGTAGCAATAAGACATAAATAATGCATTTTCCTTTTCTTTAATTTAAAAAATAATTTTAAATACCTTGGATGCTAAAGTGGGATGATTCCTTGTTTGAGAGTCGATAGCATGTAGGGTAAGTATGTTGGGCATCCTTGTTGCAAGATCCCATCAACAATGTAAGCAATAATACACTAAAATGACAACAAGGGTATTTTGGTCATTTCACATATAATTCCAAGGGCATTTTGTAAAAGGCCATTAAATGTAATATTTAACCATTAGATTATAATTCTTACCATTTACCAATTAATTTCTATCATTTGGTAAATTAAAACATTTATATAATAACATCGTAATTAAACCCGATAATTTTAAATTAGGGTTTCCTATAGAAAATTAGGGTTTTCTAATTAGGGTTTCTTAACGTTATCAATTAGGGTTTTCTAATTGACCATTAGGGTTTTCTAATTATCTCGTATGTGATCTAACATACGTCATTACGATCTCTAACTTCAACCGAATTAGGGTTGTAATAATTAGGGTTTGTCCTAGTTATCGGTAGTAAAAATAGTAATTAGGGTTTTTCTTCTAATTATGAGCATTCGTGTACACGATAACTTCATATACACACAGTGAACTTCATATACTACTCGGTCATTTATCATAAGCGAGTTTAATAATTAGGGGTTTCACAAAGCGGTAATATCTTGTGACCTAACCCGGCGTCATTGTTCAATAATATCTGTCAGCATACGATACATAATTATTGTCTTTGAAAATCATTATAATAATAATATAATATTATTATTATCATCTCTTGACCATAATCCCAATTCGTGGTTTGGATCTCATATCGACTTCTCTTTTCGTATCAATAATACTTGATTTAAATATTCTAAACAATTTATATAATAAAATATATATTATATAAGTTCTAATTATCACTTCATATATTATTTCCAATCATGTTATCATGGAAAAATAATTAATAAAAACATTTCTGCTTACAGAAATTAATTACCATAAAAATATAATTTGTAGTAATTAATAATTCCAAAATTATTTCTAATTTTTCAAGTAATAAATATATTCATATTTATCGTTCACATTACTAGCCACTTATTCTCGTCATTAATTAAAAAAAAAATTTATACGCAAAATTTCTTAATTATTTTATTTAGGAAATCTCGGGTTATTACATTCACCCTCCCTTATAAGGATTCCGTCCCCGGAATCACCGCTCTAAAACTCATAAGCATAAGGGTACATAGCACATATAATCATTGCACGTAGACCTCGATCATACTCGATCGAACTGATCTTTAACTATTCTTCACATCACTCTAATTAGGCAGAAATTTGATTTCTGAAAGAACTCAAAATTTCTTTATAAAATCACTTACTATATATATATATAGGAAAACATATAAGATATATAAGTGGTTCATATAGCACCTGGAGTTCTGTTCCCAACTGCCAATGTATCCTGGACCGTCATGTTGTAGACCCTCGGAGTTGCTAACGTTGGGGTACTGGTTGAGTGTGGTCCACTGTTTCTCCCTGTGGTTATGTTTCCGCCTCCATTCCCTCTTTGGACAGCTTCACACGATGCTCAGTCGATCCGCATATGAAGCATCCACTGATCTTCCTTGAATTGGGGCAATTGGGAGAGATATGACCCTCTTACCCGCACTTAAAGCACGCGAACTTACCCTTTAGACACTCGCCAGAGTGATTCTTTCCGCATTCTTGCCGCACCTGCATCGCTTCTTCACACCTTCCTCGCTTTACTTGAACATTCCTGAAAAATTCCTCATTCTCTTCTCACCCCTATTCCCACTACTACTTTCCATCTTCACCGCCTCCTCCCGACCGCCTCGGTTCTTTTTCTCCTTGTTGTAGAGACTCATGGCCTCACTCCCTGTTAAAAGCTTATGATAGCCTTTTCCATGAGTCTTTGCAAAAGTATCTATTTGCATCTTCGCCACCTTATCAGAGCCGTGGTTTTAAGCCCCGCTCAAACCTCCTTGCCTTTCTAGCTTCAGACTCACTTGATGTGGAGCAAACCTAGCTAACTCATTAAACTTCATGGCATACTCAAGAAGCAGTCATGTTTTCTGTTTTAACTCCGTGAATTTTACCTCCATTCTAGACGCATACTAACAGAGAGATAGTTTTCAAAAATAAATCTTTAAACCTATCCCAAGCAATTTCTTCTTCTCTCCGCCTCGAGTCTTATTTGCCTCCCACCAAAAGTTAGCCTCCCTTTTATCATATAAGTGGCAAAGCGGTCTTTTGCCCTCATCTACTCTAGCAATTATGACCGCTTTTTCTATTTCGTTCACCCATGTCCGGGCTTCAGTAGGGGTCACCGATCCTCTCAACTCGGTGGTCCTCCGCTTTGAGTCTTTGAATTTTGCCAGCGATTATGCAGTTGGTTCCCCAATTTGGTATTCCTCGCTTCATAGCTTTGAGCCATCATGTTTGCAAAGTTTTGCATCGATTAAATCATTGTCCTCCATCATTAATAGATTCTTCTACCCCTTGGTTTCGAAGTTCGACGGATTGGCGGCATTATCTCGTTAAATAAAACCATAAATTATACCTTTACATTTTAAACATTATTGCATAAGATTAATGTATTAAACTCGTTTCATTCCTCAAACTTGGATTCATATTCATTTATCGAATATTTACATAAAGACATACCGCTTTAATCAACAAACTATCCCTTTGTGACTACGAAAGTCGGATTTAAAATTTTGACCAACATAAAGTTGAAAAAGCAGTTCATTACTTTTCACACACATTACATAAACACAACATAACCCATACCACTTATTTACTAAGTCTTTCTTCCTGACATTCATTACGCTCGATGTCCCTCCATTCCACAATTAAAACATCCACCTTGCTTATAATTGGGGCAACGAGGAGATGTATGTCCCTCATGAACCGCAAATATAACATATCTTCTTCCTTTCTTCTTTATCGAGTTTTCCTAAGTCGATCTTCATCTTTCTTTTTCCCTTACCTCTCGAAAGTCGCATTACCAAGTGTTGCTTGAGGCTCCCATCCGTCAATTTGGATTTTGAGCTTATCCTCGCTTCTTTCATTGTTTCCAGTAATGCTTGACGCAGATTGAATATTAAGCAACGCCTCTATCTCCCACAACCTTTCCAACAGAAGTAACCTTGTTCTCCAGATCCGCACCTCCGCTTGATGCTTGAGCGCCTTCAACTTTAGTGTCGAGTCACTATCATCAAATCCACCATTTCGGATCCGATACTACGTTTTCCACTATAGCCACCTCGTCCAGATTTGGGTTCCTGGTAAGCTTCTATTTCAATGCTGGCCTTGATATTAGCTTCTGGGTATGGATCTCGATCCTTCTTATTCCATATATCTTTTCCACACGGACATCTACATACATAAGTTACCCCGATTAGCATATAGTATATATACACAAGAATCAAGAGTTTTATATACGTTGTCTTTTATTTTGTTTGACGATAAATTTATTCAATTCTCATCAACGCCTATCCTTCTCTCGCCGAAAAGCGCCCATCCACTTCATGTCGAATCGCATAAAGGCGATGCCTAAAGCTGCTCAAGGTATATATCTTGGTGTCTTTGGCTTTTATCTCAACCTTCAAACCGTCCCTACTGTATCTCTCTCTGTTCCAACCTCCTCGTAATTTCGGCTAATTCTATCTGGGTTCGGTGGCGGCGTCCTTGTCTTCACTGCTCAAAATACGGAGAATACGATTACTGGCTCCCGCTTGCTCAGCTCTAGCCAGTTAAGTCGTCGTTCTAACTAACAAATCTCTTATCATTTCACCATGCGTGTACTCCTCGCTAGAGTCCATCGTCTCTTGGGTCAAGGAATTGCTACTTTGACTTTCGTCATCCATCCTATGACCACAATAAACGAGACAACATTAGCAACCAAATAAAATATATTCATCGGTAAAATGAAGGAATATTTTATTTAGTACAACTAAAACTTGATGGATCTCTTGACTCATCATATCTTATAACTCCTCACCGAGTACTTCTCTCGGTTCAATTGAATATTTATCTTATCATTCATCCTCCATTCTACTAAGGTTATAACCTAGGTTTCGCACTCTAACGCTTATAACCTCTGACTTTGATACCAACCTTTGTGGCGCCCCCAAATCCGAAAGTACTTGAAACCCGAACTCAAGTGCTTCACGATACCATTTCTATAAAATTTAATAATACAATAGTAATATTACATTCAAACTTAATTTACATACATCAAAGTTTACTTCCCAGGTACGAGACCTTCAAATACATTCCTTACAATACATGAATAGATACCCATGCAGCTATAACCATTAACTCATAATACACACTTATTCGATCAGAATTTCCTTTTCCTTTATTCGTTAGTGCAGAGCCTTCAAAGTTTTGCTCATACATAACTGAAAACATTTAATTTAAGCAAGGATGAGCATTTGAGTGCCCAGCAAGTAATAGCAATTATATATATAAGCTGAAAGAATATAAGTATTCTCTTTACATAACACTTCTACAACGAATCAAAAGTTGTGAAGTAATCAGATCTTGATAAAAGATTCACATAACAATTCTCTTTCAATTTCTTGAAATTAAGCTCCACCCATGAATAGGGTTTAAGAAACATACTATGAACATTGTTTTTCATTTTGAAAAGGTTTAGCGAAATTCATCCGCAAACCGTTATAACTTACTGAGCACGGAGGGTGATCAAATTTCCAGTTGTACATATTGATCAATACTACATAACTTGAACGACATTCATCGCTCATCCTTTGTCCGGCCAAGCGCATAAAATTTTTCCCATTATCGGGATGTTCATACATGCACGGTTCCAAACCCAAGGTTTTAATCTTGCTTTCAACAATAATATGTAATTCAACATATATGTATACGGGTAATTGACATGGTATATCAATATGTGAATAAATGCCATGATTATCAAGTGGGACACTTGTATAACCATTTAGAAATCAACTTAACGTAATATATATCCGAGCTAACATGTTGATAATCAAAGCGTACATAATCATGTACAGAATATAATAATTCAAAACTTCTTACTCATGTCCATTGCATAAAGGAAATGCAAAGGTAGGATACTTTTGATTCTTTGGCGATTACAAATCTCAACTTAGATCTTATCTCTTTATCACAACCTATCAATAAAATGGTGTCATTCGTCCGATTAGAACAATATATCATAACACATAGTATCACATCGATTATGGTCAAGACATAGTCTAATTATGTCATCACATAATCGCAGGTGATCATACTTTTAGTTCGCATTCTATACTTTTATACATTTTTCAAATATCTCATCCATGTTCTTACAGTAGTCTTTTCTTTCTATTATAGGATCCGACAGTTGTCGGCGTACCGACTTTATCGGGTACATACTGAGTCTAAGACTCTTATTCTATACCTCAACATCTGTAAATATCAAACATTTTACTTTTAATCATTTTCGAATTTTTCCAGAAATTGAAAAATTTAAAATAAATCAAATCATCACTCAAGGCTTATAGTGATATAAGCTGCTACTATGGGTGCTCTTCACCAAATCACGACTTCATAACCTGGTTCTCTCAATCGCCTAGTTTTTAGGGATATCACTTTCAAACATCGTAATTATAATTACATGATTTAAACATTAAATAATTCCATTATTAATAATTAATTTATATTAACTATTAATGAAACCATTGCTAAAATATAAAAAGTTATTTATAATAACTCAAACTATTTTTAAAACATTTATATTACCCTTAAATGATTTTTAAAACAATTAAAATCATTTTTAAATAATCACCATTAATATATAAATATTAATGTACTATTCATCCAAATATTAAAAGTCATTAATTATAACTTAAAATATTTTTAAATCCTTAATATCCTCTTTAAATGATTTTTAAATAAATAAAACCATTTTAAACTATTTATTTAATATAAATATTAAATAAACTTAATATCACAAATCATTAACTAAATATCATTAATATATAATTATTAATGAAATTGTCTTCTAAATATTAAAAGTTATATTTTATAAGTCAAAATATTTTCTTATACCATAAAATAATTTTTCATGATTTTTCATGAATTAAAACTATTTTAAATCATTTATTTAATATTATAATTAAATAAATAAATACCTTTTATATTTCAAAAATATTAAATATTTATGAAATATACTCAAAATAATTAAAACTATTTTTAGGACTTTAAAATAATTTTTCATAATTTATTTGGTATTTTTAATAATTAAAACTAATTTTTCTAATTTTAAATTAATTTCCTAAAATAAAATGATAATCATGTCGCTAAAGGCATCTATAGCAGCAACTGGTCATATAGGTGTTCTTGAGCTTCATGTCGGTGCACAAAGGTGCTTAGTTTGACCGAGCCTTAAATCCATGATCTAACCTAGCATTTAGGACTTGCAAAAACTTCAATGTTGTAGTACTAATGTAATACTACAACTATATACTCATTTCATGACCAAACAACAACAAATCATGAGATATGATCAATAGAAAACCTTGTCGAGGCGTGTTCTTCATGTTTACAGGTTGCCCGAAAAACTCGTCAATCGACAGGCATTCAACGACCTTAGTAGTCTTAATATTCTGTCGATCCGTACATGTTATAGGTGTTTTATACGTCGGTAACGTGAAGTATAACTTACAAGAGAACATGATTAAATCAAGTTTCAAGTCTAAACATCAACAATACCAAAGATATAAATCATCAAACTCTCTGACAAAACTTGTATGCCAATTCTGGGTTTTCCAGAATTTCAAAACAGATCGTGCAGGCTACTTTGGGTCTTTATATCTTTCATTCTGAGTTTGATCTAAGTGATATATTGATTCCAGGTTGTAGATAACATGTAATACTACAACTCTATTACATATAAGGCATATAACAACAACGGATCCAGCGAAAAGAGGGGTCAAAATGTGACCTCAAATAATCATTTCTTGAACATTTAAAAAAACCGAGAAAGTTCTTGAAGCGATTCGGTCAATAGTAGTTTGACCATAAATAACTCCTAATCTACAACAGTATGACCATGATTCTTTTTGCGAATAAAGACAACATACCAAAGCTACATATTAAGCTTTAAACATCAAAAACTCTTAACAGGATGGGATCTACGACCTCGACATTCGTTGTCGAACACACAAAATGAAAATTTCAGATTTTAAAGATCTTCAAATCCGAGCTTCCTCGAATGTTATGGAATCAACATCAAGCAACCCGATCATCCTTAGACACTATAATCAACATGTTTTAACATTTAAACATAACATCTAACACCAAAAGTTTAAGAAAATCAAGCTTGGGTTTATACCTTTTTATGCTTTGATTCTAATTTTTGGCTACTGATTTGTTATTGGTGTGAATGGGGCTTGTTTATAGACTGATATAATGAGAGAATTTCGTAGGTTTAAGCTTGGGAGAATGAAGCTAAGTGTTGTGTATAAATAGGCCAAAAATGGTGCATTTCTCTCTCTTGAATTCATAAAATAATGCATGAAATGATTATAGTGGCTGATTGATGGTAATACTACAGCCCATAGGTAATTTCTAGATGGATTGGCCGGATTTTGTGGACAAGTGGTAGCAATAAGACATAAATAATGCATTTTCCTTTTCTTTAATTTAAAAAAATAATTTTAAATACCTTGGATGCTAAAGTGGGATGATTCCCTTGTTTGAGAGTGATAGCATGTAGGTAAGTATGTTGGGCATCCTTGTTGCAAGATCCCATCAACAATGTAACAATAATACACTAAAAATGACAACAAGGGTATTTTGGTCATTTCACATATAATTCCAAGGACATTTTGTAAAAGGCCATTAAATGTAATATTTAACCATTAGATTATAATTCTTACCATTTACCAATTAATTTCTATCATTTGGTAAATTAAAACATTTATATAATAACATCGTAATTAAACTTAGATAATTTTAAATTAGGGTTTCTATAGAAAATTAGGGTTTTCTAATTAGGGTTTCTTAACGTTATCAATTAGGGTTTTCTAATTGACCATTAGGTTTTCTAATTATCCGTGTATGATCTAACAATACATTACGATCTCTAACTTCAACCGATTAGGGTTGTAATAATTAGGGGTTTGTCTGAGTTATCGCCGTAAAAATAGTAATTAGGTTTTTCTTCTAATTACTGCAGGCATTCGTGTACACAAGTAACTTCATATACGAAATTGAACTTCATATACTACTCGGTCATTTATCATAACCGAGTTTAATAATTAGGTTTCACAAAGACGGTAATATCTTTATGACCTAATCGGCCGTCATTGTTCAATAATATCTGTCATCGCATACGATACATAATTATTGTCTCAGAAAATCATTATAATAATAATATAATATTATTATTATCATCTCTTGACCATAATCCCAATTCGGGGTTTGGATCTCATATCGACTTCTCTTTCGCATATCAATAATACTTGATTTAAATATTCTAAACAATTTATATAATAAAATATATATTATATAAGTTCTAATTATCACTTCATATATTATTTCCAATCATGTTATCATGGAAAATAATTAATAAAAACATTTACGCTACTGAAAATTAATTACCATAAAATATAATTTGTAGTAATTAATAATTCCAAAATTATTTCTAATTTTTCAAGTAATAAATATATTCATATTTATCGTTCACATTACTAGACACTTATTCTCGTCATTAATTAAAAAAAAAATTTATACGCAAAATTTCTTAATTATTTTATTTAGGAAATCTCGGGTTATTACACATACTGCTTTAAAAATTTGATATCCCTTTGTGACTCAAAAGTCGGGAATCGCTGCCATAACTTATCCAAAAGTTAAGAACATTATATTACACAGTCATACTTATCATATACACATCATAGAATCCTACATATTTAACTAATACTACTTATTTCTTACGTCTTCACTAAGGATCAATTGTTTACTATTCTATATATTCCCATTATCCTCAATAATCCATTAACACATAATTATACCAAGTTCGTCAAACCTACCACACATTATGGGTTCAGGAACTTACCACAATTATATGAGTTTAAGAACTTATCCTAGTCAGACCTTTGGCGTCCATTCACTAAGGGGTTCAAAAATTTCATATAATTATGAGTCATGAACTTACCATAAGTATGAGTTTTAAGAACTCGAGCTTGACCATATATATTCTTTAATTATACTCTAACTATTAGTTACACTATCGTTTCTGGGTTCGGTACCACACTTTTCCAGTATAATCACCTCATTGAGGTAGCTTTCAATGTGAGCTTCTATTCCAGTTATTGGCTTTGACATTGGCTCGGTTATGGAGGTTGGCTCCTTCTTTATGATTTGAGGGTATCCTAATCCTTTCTATCTGATATCTATACACATAAATTATCATGATTAACAAATAATATATACACACAACATATAATAGTTTTTATATAAGTTATCTTTTATTTTGCTTCACGATGAATTCATTCAATTCATCTCCTTATAAACTCTATATAAGTTATTTGTATTTTCAATGTTTCCCTCTGTTCTAAGGTTATAGCCTAAGGTCTATCCCACCTAACATTTCTAACCCTAAAGCTCTGATACCATATTTTAAAGCCCCCAAACTCGGGTACTTGAAACCCGAACTCGGTGCTTCACGACACCATTTCTATGAGCGGAATAATACTAATAATAATAACAATAATACAAATATCAAACTTAATTTACATATATCAGAGTCTAATCCCAAGTACTCAACCTTTACTATATTTCTTTACATGATATATATAATACATATCATTGTCTTAATACAATTTAACTATTACAAAAGATACCATTAAACATATTTTGTTTGCTTTCCTTTTCACTTGTTCTTGTCTGAACCTTTGGGTTGATCATGCCTAGCTGAAAACATTTAAATTTAAAGTAAGAATGAGCATTTGGGTGCCCAACAAGTAATAAAAACTATAAATATAATTAGCTAAAAGAATTAAATATTTTCTTTGTACATCACTTCTATAACAAATTGATAGTTGTGAAGTAAACTGAACCGATAATAATAACATAACAACTCTATATCAAATTTTTGAAACTATGTACTAACTATAAATGGGGTTAAGTTGACATACTATGAACATTGTTTTCAATTTTTGAATAAGTTTAGCAGAACTTCATCCGCAAACCGTCATAACTTACGGGCGCGAGGGTGATCATCCCAATGTGCCCTGAATTGATCAATACTACATACAAGAACGATAATATCATTCACTCTGTCCGCCTTGGGCGCATAAAAGTTTTCCCTTGTTCGGGATGTTCATACTTAGTCTAGAAATCTGAACCAAAAAAATTTGATTAGATACAAAAAGGTTTTATCATATTCAACGATATTTCTAAATCTGTGTCTAGCTGGTCAAATAGCTTAGATGACTTTTACCTAATGTATCCATATTAGGATCAATAGGTATATATATATATATATATATATATATATATATATATATATATATATATATATATATATATCAACATGTGTTTAAATACAATGATTCTCCAAGTGAGGTCACTTGTATAACCATATTTAGAAATTAACAAACAGAATATATATCTGAATTATATAATATAATATCATTAAACAATGGTCGGGTATAATATATATAACAATAGGGTTAATAATCTGGTACAATCATAATATAATTTTGAAACATTCTTACTTATATCCATTGCATAAAGGAAATGCAAAGGTAGGATACTTGCCTAGTCTGCTGCTTACAATACGCAACTTAGTTTTATCTTTTATACTAAAACCTATCATTAATAAGATCATTTTACTAATTAGAACAACATATCGTAACACATAATACTGCTTATTGCAGTCAGCACATAACCTAATCACATTGTCACACATATTCAACCGTCATTGAATCACAAACAAACATTAATACAATCAAAATATCTAAGTCCAGATCAATTTTTGAAACATGTCGGTGTACCGACGGCTTTATTGGGCAATTATCGAGTCTAAGACTCTAACCTGAAGTTCAATATCTGTAAGTATCAGTCATATTATTTTTAAATGACTTATAATAATTTTAAACATTTATAATAATTTATCATGAATTTTCAAACACCAGAATCATAATTAAATGATTTAAATAGTAAATAATTCTACTATCATTAACATTTAATTAATATTAAACTATTAATGAAACCATTGCCAAAATATTAAAGTTATTTATAATAACTTAAAATACTTTTAAAGTACTAATATTACCAATTAATTGATTTTTAAAACATTTAAAATCATTTCTACATAATTACCATTAATATTAAAATATTAATGCATTATCTATCAAAATATTAAAAGTCAAGAATTATAACTTCAAATATTTTTTAATTCATCTATATCCTTTTTAAATGATTTTAAAACCATTTTAAAATTATTTATTTAATATAATTATTAAATAAATTTAATATCAATAATCTTAAATTAATATCATTAATATTAAATTATTAATGAAATTATCCTTTAAATATTAAAAGTTATAATTTATAACTTAAAATATCTTTAAACACTTTATTTTCATTTAAAATGATTTTTATAATATTAAAATCATTTTAAACTAATTTATTTAATATAATTATTAAATAACTTTAATATCATTAATAGTAAATAATTAATGAGACTTACCTTTAAATATTGAAAGTTATATTTTATAACTTAAAATATTTTAAAACTCTTTATTTTCATTTAAAATGATTTTTAAGTATTAAAATCATTTTTAACTAATTTATTTAATATTATAATTAAATAAATTAAATATCATTTATATTCCAAAAATATTAAATATTTATGAAATATACTCAAAATAATTAAAAACTAATTTTCTAATTTAAAATAATTTTTAATAATTTATTATGTATTTTTAATAATTTAAAACTATTTTTTTCTATTTATTAAATTAAAATAATTATTTTTTGAAAATATTTGTCGCTAAAGGGCCCTATAGTGACAGAACCGTCGCTATAGGTGTTCTTGAGCCTGCCCAGAAATCTATGTCAGTTAACGAGGTACTCGGTTTGACCTCAATTAAATTTATATTCTAGTTGGTTTCTAGACTAGTTCTTGGTCAGATCTTGTAGTACTCGTGTAATACTACATGATCCAGCCATCAACAGGTTCATAACATAATACAAATGCAAGATATAATGACTCAAACTTCTTGTCAGACACAATTTGGGTTTTTTTGGGTTACCCAGAAACCTAGATTGTTCGAGTGCATACTTTGAGGCTTAATTATAATCATGCTCTAGTTGATGTTATAGTGTTCTAATGGGTCCAAATTGTAGTCTACACAACAAGATACAAATACCATTCATCATAACAGTAAAAATACATCATAATCATTAGATATGTTACGGTCAAAGCTTGTCAGAAAGGCTGTTCATCACATTTCTGGAAATTCCAGAAACTTCAAATCAGGTCGAGAAGTCTACTTTAACAATCGATTACTGTGATTATGTTGTTTGTCAAAGTGATCTAGGAACATGAAACTGAAGAACACATAACAGACTATAAACTGGTTAAAATAACAACATCAAAACTCTTAACCAACTGACATATCAAGGCTTCCAAAAATATTGTCAGATGCTGGAAAATGATTTCTAGGTCACCCAGTCATGCCCGGTCAATGGGTTTTGATAGTGAATAACATGAAATCGAACATCAATTGACTGTGATTTCACTTCCAGAACAAAGAACACATATCAAGCTATAGATCTAAAACATAAAACATCAAAAATCATGAACAAGGAAAGATCTAGGGCCACTGACATTCGTTTTCAGACAAAAATTTTAAACTTTTCCAAAAATTTAAAAACTTCAATTTCGAGCACTTTGATGTTAATGATCTGGGATCTAACAACTCAGATCACTAAAAAATATCTTAATACACAACATTAAACAATCAAACAACATCAAACAACATGGATCACATGATTTTCCAAAATTGAAGGTTTATACCTTTTCTAAGCTTTGATCTAGATTCTGATCCTTGTTGTTTGTTATATGCAAGATAAAGTATGATCAAGGCTTATCTTTTCTCACTCTCTCATTCAAATTTTTTGGATTTTTAGAGAGAAAAAGGCTTTAGCAAAAATGAGGAATAAAATGAGCATCCTCTCTCTCTTTTAATCTATAAGATGTATGATGCAAGGAATGTTGGTTAATAAATTGGCTGAGTTGCTGACAATTAAGTCACATTGTCAACATTAGTAGGTCACCAACTCCAATTATAGAAAGAATTGCAAGTTAGCTCATTAAAGAATGAAAAAGGGTATTATGGTCCTTTTGCTTTTCAACTTAATGGCAATATGGTAACTTGTTAAACCCTTAGGGTTTGACCCTTAAGGTTTAACCCTAAGGTTTAGCACAAAAATGAATTTCTAGGTTTTCATTTAGGGTTTAAAATAAAAATAAAATTAGTTTCTAAAAATAGAAAATTATGATTTGTTAATTAGTTAATTTTTGTAATTATATTATACCGGAACATCAGGGTCTAATTCTTTACTAATTATAGTTAACCTTACTAATTTAACAATTAGGGTAAATAATTAGCAATTAGCGTTACCATTTAGCAATTAGAGTAATTAATTACTAATTAGGATTTCTAATTTCACTATTAGGGTTTCGAGTCAATAATTTGGGTTTTTAATTACATAACACTTTGCTAATTAGATTTAAGATCCACTAATTAGCATTAAACTTCCCAATTTAGCGATTAGGGTTTACCATAAGCAAATTAGAGTTTATAATTTAGAAAAATAAAATTCTCTAATACCGGTCATTACACACATTAACATGATTACATAACAGTCTTAAGCTTACCTTCAACTTTGAAATTAGTATTTAACAGCTTGAACTAGGGTTTTCTAATTTTTAGAAATTATGGTTTCTAAATATGAATTAGGGTTTACATAATTAATCATAAAATTATATAATACACACATAAATCATATAACACAGTGACTTAACAGATTTTAAAGTCTCATTTGACTGCGAAACTAGGGTTTATCAGTAATACATGGTTTTCAAATACTGCAACATCATTGACCAATCATTAACAATGCGTACATACAGTACATATTTATTGCACTGAAAAATCAAAATATAATTAATATTATATTGTTATTCTCATTCCTTGATCAAAATCCAAAATTAGGGTTTGGATTCCATATCTTATTTTCTTACATATATATACCATTATTAATTAAGTTAAATAATTAGCTTAATTAATATGAAATAAATTCATATAATACAAAAATTATTATAATAATTCTATAATCATATCATATATTATTTAAATAATATAATAATCATATTTTATGGAAAATAATTAATAAAAATATTTTTACTATAAAATTAATTATTATAATATTATAATTTATAATGTGTAATAATTCTAAAATATAATTATTTGTAATTACTTATGCAATAAATATATTTTATTTATCACATATATACATACACATTGACTTATATCTATTCCCCCACATTTATTTTAAAAAAAAACTATACGCAAAATTTCTGATTTATTTATATAGAAAATCTTGGGTTATTACATAACTTATTACATAAGTCTGCGGAATACATCACAATTTATCATAAGTCTTATAACATAATTCATCCAAATAGATTCACATATATCTTCAACACTTGGACATCTTTCCCTTTCCTTTGCTGGAAGATGGCTCATCGACTTTCTCAACTTTAGCTGCAGTGTTTAAATGCAAGAATGAGCAAACAATTGCTCATTGATATAAAGAATAATAATAGTAACAACATGAGTCTGGACAAGAAATGCTGAGTAATGGTGAACTCGTTCTATAAATCAAAAATAGAAAACAAGCTCGAGTTTAATATCTGAGGGTCTTAAGACCACGGACTATGTCCCCAGTAATTAGGTTTTATTACCTCAATCTTATCAGTCATTTAGACTATACAGATCCTTCCTTACATACTTAGGGGGATCAACCCTTTGTACCATGTATTGTGCACAAACATCTAAACGTTACACGTACATAATCCCCTATGTTAGGGTTGGTCATCTCAGTTTGGCTTTAGGATTTCCGCACTAAAGAAAGTTTAGCTCAGAATTAGCTTATTAGTGGTCCTAGAATTTTAGAGCACAATTCAATTATAGATTAGTCCAATCAATAAGATTTTGCTTACTATTTGAAGGTTCAGCACAATAATATAGAATTGAACAAAGTTATTAAAGTCAAAGATTGAATAAGAACAATAAACATTTGAATAGACATGGTATATATGCAAAGTACTACATCCAAAAGAGTTAGGACAACCTCATTTGAAACAATGAATTTAAACAGTATATGCTTTGAATGGCAATATCAAGAATTAGGAAAGTGAAACTCGATCAATGTAACGAATTAGATTACAAGAGCTTGTACAATCATACACGAGATAGAATCAACAGGATTTCTCAACTTTAATATAAAACTTAAGAACTTGCACAATCATAAATTAGGAATAGAAAGCTTGCTTGACATCAAAAGATAACGCAGTTATAAAACTTGCATTCATTATAAAGAGAATGAAGTTAGGGAACTTGCCTCGTGTGTAAGCTACACAAATATAATAACGTTCGCCAATTACCGTACACTTACCATTGAAATCACAATACCAATTACTTATATTATCATTAGCTTTATAGGTTCAACCTACCATTTAAGTCATAACCTTTAACTTAATGTCTAACCATGTTGGTTCACCATCCACATGAACCTGAAATCTCACTTTCGCCTACTATAAGCTTTATTATTCATCTCTAACTCTTGTAAACATCAATTTTTATTCATTACATAACTTGTTTAAATGATCATTTAAAATCTCCATATCTAGTATTACATTACATTACAATATATTATTGTATTTTATGATAGGGTTTAACATCTTTATCATGCTTACAAAACTAGATTAGGTCTACATTCTATGGTCTGCAATTAACCTACACATACCGCTATGCTCAAATGCTAGGTACTAAATTGGCCGCCTCAAGCCTTAACCTGCCAATAATATTTGGTGCGTAAACTTCGAAGGCCATACGGCGTAGTTGCGTCGTTTCTTCTTTTTTCGGTACCGTGAAGTGTGTGCAAGACGCAGTGTGACGGCAAAGCAGCTTTTCCCATGTTACAGTTCAAACACCCATTCTTTCCCAAATTTCTACAGCAATTCAGAAAACCCAACAACTAGAATTGTGTAGTAACAACAATAAGCATGAAATTCATAATTCTAACAACATAAACATTTTATATAATTAACTTTTAAGGATCAAAATCACAATTGTTTTCCAATTTCTTCATAGTTTAACACCTTTGGCGAATTCTATTACGAAAACTTCATTTCTTAACCAATTGACACGATTCAAATTACGTTGTTTTCATTTCTTGACATATTAACACAATCTAACATCAATTTGCAGATTATATCAAGTATCAGACATCAAATTTTGGACTTTCACAAGCCATTTAGACAAATATAACACTATTATTCTAACTTTCTTCTTGTAACCCAATTTCAGGTATTTGATGTAAGACCCCAAATTTTATGAATAAAGAGTTAATTTTCTCGAAATATATTTTTATATTATGGTGTGGTTGAGATAATGTTATAGTTTTGTGTAATATTTATAAATTTTGCAAAGTATGCAAGTTGTTATAAAATATTCGATTGGTCGGGGAATATTCGTTTTAACAGGGAATATTCGTACGACGGCACAATCAATTGTGGACCCCACAACGAAAGTATTGTTGTATTTAGAAAACAACAGAATTATCTTTTTATAAAAATAACGGCGAAAGTTTTATCGTTAAACTGTTGAACTACCCGGTAGTAAAAGTACAATAATACGCGTGGTTGCATAGTAGCACACGGTATTGATTATTGATGCTTACGTAAGAAGTCACTCAATTATACTCAATTATTGCTACAGTGATGGTTCACGCATAATATCTCTCATATTATTGATTAAATTTTTGTCACAAGATTATCCGTATAATATTTTATATTATTAAATCAATAATTGAGACGACAAAGTTATTCATATTATTATTTGCAATATTGACAATGTCTAGAAGTTCTGTCAAAGAGAGGTTTAGTCACCTAATTACGCGCCAATAAGGAGAAATCCTTATCGGAAAGCCCCCTCTTTCCTAGGAACGACCTGGTTGTTAAATATTGTAAGTTATAATATTAATGATGAATAAGTTCGTGTTGATTAAAGATGAAATTGATAGGTCCATTGTGTTAGGATTATTAGTGTTAGTAGAAATCGACATTTATTTCGATAATAATTGATGTCTGGAAGTTAAACTGACCAATCGGGTATTTAATCGGATAAATTAGCAATTAATTGCTATTAATTCACATGATTATAACTATTTTTTTATATATGTGTACTATTGATTCACATTCATGTACTATTAGAGGAGGTAGTGCAAGATTGATAATACTTGCATGTCTAAGTTAAAAATGGAGGTACTATACTATAATTTGTATTTTCACATGTATTGAACTATTGATTCACATGATTAAACTATTGATTCACATGATATACTATTAGGGGAGGTGGTGCAAGTTTGATAATACTTGCAGTACTAAATTAAAAATGAAGGAAAAGATGAAGATATTGTACTGTAATATTTTGAGCCCCAAAACGTGCAATTATCGAAACTATATTTTCCTATAAATAGAAGATCATTCTTCCTTCATTCTCACCAATTCACTAAGTCTCACAAGAGCAATTATAGAGAGAGAAGCTATAAAGAAAGAATCTATAGATAGAAAGCACTACTCCAGTATCAAGTCTTCTTCTGAGGTAAGGGGTATTATTTCTTTCATATTCTGAAGAGATATTATTTTTCGTATTCGTATGAATATTATTTTCGTTCAATATTCATAAAGAATATTATCTTCATTAAATATTTGTTGGAATATTATTTTTGTTCAACAGTTGTAAGGGATGTTATTTTTGGTCAATATTCGCTTGAAATAATATTTTCTTCCATACTCTGTAGTATGTAAGTAATATTATTTCATTTCAGATTTTGAATTCTATACTCATTTTGTTGAAGTTTTGGCTTCTATACTCCATGAAATTAGTAGAATATCCTTGATATTTGCGCTTCATCCAGTATCTTTTCATGGAAATATTATTCTGTGCTTGATAATTGTTGATCTTTTCATGACGGAGTACTATTCACGAGCTACTATTCACGGGTTACTTTTCATGGAAAGTTGTTGGTATGATTATGACCAGGGATTATTTGGTATAATCAGGACCATTGATGATTACATGAATATCCTTGGCCCTTAGTGCAGGGATGATTCGATGATGTGGTTTATTTATTAAGCTGAGTCTCAGCGATGAATTAGATGAAAAACTTTTTAAATCATAGAAGATAGTAGATATCTTGCTCTACTTGACTCTTCTAATGGATTGCTTATTCCGCTGTAGTTGTTGATCTAAAACTTGTTGTCTATTATATTCTATCAGTTGTTATACTGTTGAAGGCTAAGGATAATTTATCCTGCATTATTTTAGTCATAATATTTCTTATTGGGCTAGTTAAGCTTACCCTTTTCTTTTATTGTTCTCTTCGGAAAATGAGAATATAGCTGGGACGAGTCGGGAAATGGAGTGATGGTCCAAGATAAGTGGCTTTAGTAGTCCTCACTATTCTTTGAAATAGTGTGATAATAATTGTCATGAGGATTCCATTGAGAGTGGATATTGTCTAGAAGGAAATATTCTTGTTTAAACTCTCAGCTATGTTTTGTCGTATATTACCCGACAGTTGTATAATTAAGTTTGTATTTGATTTATGTTCCATGTATTTGGAAACTCAAGATGAGTGATGTATACCTGTTTTGGGGACGTCACAGTTGGTATCAAAGCTTAGGTATATGATCCCTGACTGAGATGTGAGACAAGAACTAGGAGGGGAGAGACGGGGAATTTCTTACCTACCTATGTTTATTTGGTATTCAATTGGTCGGTCATAGTATAGGGATAATATGTGACATGTAAATTAACCCTTGTTTTATGACAGTGTTTGAAAATGGCATCTGAAAATGTTGAGAGCAGCAATGAAGCACATGAGACCGTTGAGTCACCAACGATCAATACCCAGGATAATGTGCAACAGGAAGACAGTAATCCTCAGGTAAATAATAACACTGATGAAATGATGAACGATGGGATGTTCAGAGGCTTTATGCAATTTATGCAACATCAGGCGAGAGCGACTCCTGTCCAAAATACAGGTGGAAACACTGGAAACTCTCGGATGGTCACTGCTAAGCAGTTCAAGGAGCTGGGACCGCCAAAGTTTTTTGGGAGAGCCAGAACTACTTAAAGCGGAGACGTGGATAAAGCAGATCACCAAGATATTTGATATCTTGGGATGCTCCGAGGAACAAAAGGTTCCCTTTGCCACCTTCATGTTACAAGGAGAGGCAGATATCTTGGTGGGAATCAATGAAAAGCGATCACTCGACTGCCGCATCAAGATATCTTGGGAGAAGTTCCAAGAGTTGTTCAACGATAAGTACTTTTCCGAAAATATTCGTCACATGAAGGAGGTGGAATTCATCAAGTTGGAGCAAAACAATATGACCATGTCGCAATACGAGGCTAAATTTGCGGAGTTATCCCGATTTGTATCCCATTTGGTCGATAATGAGGAGCGAATGACGCGAATGTTTCTAAGAGGTTTGAAACCCGATATACGTCAATACCTCATTTCTCAAAAACTTTGTTTATATTCAGATGTTGTGAATAGGGCTTAGTTTTGGAGTGCGATAATGAGTCAAAGACAACCAAAAGGCAACGACCAACAACACGATATTAATCGTCTTCTGGTGCGGCTACCATCTAACAATGATAACCATCGTAGGAAATTATCATGCCAAGAATGGTAACCACTTGATGGTAATCATAGCCAAGATAATAGAAGTGGAAAATTCAAGAAGAGAAGATTTAACGATGATGGGAAGACGTTGGCAGTAGCACCAACACCAGCAACAAATTCTAGGGGAGGAGAACGACCGCCAGTTAGATGCTACAGATGCGGAGAGGAGGGACACATAAGTCCAAACTGTTTATAGCCTTCCAAGGTATGTTTTAGTTGTGGAAAAGACGGTCACATAGCTCGATTTTGTCCTGTAGCGAAATCAAGACCAGATGGGATGGTAGCACCAAAGGCAGATACGGACAAAACAAAGTCGGTGGTTTCAGGGAGAGCATTTTTTGTGACTTCTCAAAAAGCGAGTAACCCGAATGAAGTTAGCACGGGTTAGTTAATTATAAATTCTTGCGAAGTCTATACCTTATTAGATATCGCCTACCCATTCTTTTATCTCACTTGCTTGCGCTCAACATTTAAATTTGACCCCAAAGAAGTTAGACTTTGACTAATAGGTTGAAACTTCTTTAGTAGAAACCTTCGTTACCTCCACTGTTTATAAATCTTGTTGATTCAAATAGACACTTTCAAGTTACCTGTCGATCTTATCTATTTGAAAATACTTGCCCTTGATGTGATTTTAGGAATCGATTAGTTAACTACTCATCATGCCGAAATTGATTATTTTCGTAAGGTTGTTAGCTTTCATATTCCTAACCAACCTGTTATGCGAATTCAAGCAACCAAACCACAAAATTCAATCACTGTTATATTAAGCCTTAAGAGCCCTGAACCTTTCGCTGGTGACTTCCTTGTGTGGAATGCACCGAAGCCAGACTTTCTGTAGGGGAAGCCGTGAATGATGATGGCAAGTTGATAGGTATCAATGTGACATGCTATCCAAGTCTTGGATGAGGGTCACAGTTTTGAATAATATTTCTATTGTTAATAAATTTCCTGATGTATTCCCTGAAGACTTCTTGACCTACCCCAGAGCGTGAAATCAAATTTTGTATCAATGACAAAGACAAAACCCATTTTTAAAACCCTCAAATATTTCTTCACCCAAAACGAACATATAATGCGCCAAAGACGTTGGCTCGAGCTGTTGAAGATTACGATTATACCATTCAATATCATCGTGTAAGAGCTAACGTGATAGCTGATGCATTGAGTAGAAGATCGTATGCGTTTACGATTGTAACGTTGTTAACATAAATACCCATTTCATATGACTTACAAATGATAAAGATAGAGTTAAAGACTCTAAGGACCCACGTGATGATCTCAAATAATACGAGTACAATCGACGTTAACCGATAAAGTTAAAACCGCTCAAGCTATACACCCGGAGCTGATGAATGTGAAGAAGAAAGTTCAAGAGGGCATTATTCTAGAAGCAAGAATCGACGAAGAGAGTAAATCTCAACCCTCAATTTAATTGGTCTATTTGAAATCCTTGATCGAATAGGAACTGTGGCCTATAGACTCGTTTTATCGCCAAGTATGTCGCGTGTTCATAACGTTTTTCACGTATCGATATTACGTAAAAATGTGGATGACCCGAACCACATTATTGAATTGGAACTAGACGAAATAGCAGAGGATTTAACATATGAAGAGATACGTGTTAAAATCTTGGATAAGAAGGATTATATTCTACGCTCAAACGTTATACCTCAAGAGTTAGAATCTGACAATGTATCCTCACTTGTTCGACATACCAGGTACGTACGTAAATTTCGAGGGCGAAATTTCATAAGGAGGGGAGATTGTAAGACCCCAAATTTTATGAATAAAGATTTAATTTTCAAAAAATATTTTTTTATATTATGGTGTGGATTTGAGATAATGTTATAGTTGTGGGTAATATTTATAAATTTTGCAAAGTATGCAAGTTGTTATAAAATATTCAATTGGTCGGGGAATATTCGTTTTAACAGAGAATATTCGTACGATAACACAATCATTGGTGGACCCCACAAAGGAAGTATTGTCGATATATAAAAATGACGAAATTATCTTTTTATAAAATAACTACGAAAGTTTTACCGTTAAACCGCTGAACTAGCCAGGTAGTAAAAGTACTGATAATACACGCGGTTGCATGCGTAGAACACCAGTATTGATTATTGATGCTTACGTAAGAAATCACTCGCTTATACTTAATTATTGCTACAGTAATTAATGCATAATATCTCTCATATTATTGATTAAATTATTATCACAGTATCATCTACATAATATTTTATATTATTAAATCAATAATTGAGATGACAAAGTTATTCATATTATTATTTGCAATATTGACAATGTTTAGAAGTTCTGTCAAGGAGAGGTTTGGTCACCTAATTACGCGCCAATAAGGAGAAATCCTTATCGGAAAGCCCCCTCTTTCCTGGGAACGACCTGGTTGTTAAATATTGTGAGTTATAATATTAATTATGAATAAGTTCGTGTTGATTAAAGATGAAATTGATAGGTCCAATCTGTTGGGATTATTAGTGTTAGTGGAAATCAACATTTATTTCGATAATAATTGATGTCTGGAAGTTATACTTGACCAATTCCAGTAATTAATCGATATAAATTAGCAATTAATTACTATTAATTCACATGCTTATAACTATTTGTTCACATGTGTGTACTATTGATTCACATTCATGTACTATTAGGGAGGTAGTGCAAGATTGATAATACTTGCATGACTAAGTTAAAAATGGAGGTATAGATGGAGGTACTATACTATAATTTGTATTTCCACATGTATAGAACTATTGATTCACATGATATACTATTAGGGGAGGTGGTGCAAGTTTGATAATACTTGCAGGACTAAATTAAAGATGAAGGTATTGTACTATAATATTTCGATTCCCAAAATGTACAATTATCAAAACTATGTTTTCCTATAAACAGATGCTCATTCTTCCTTCATTCTCACCAATTCACTAAGTCTCACAAGAGCAATTATAGAGAGAGAAGGTATAAAGAGAGAATCTATAGAGAGAAAGAAGAAGAGTAGTCTGCTACTTCACTACTCAGTATCCAGTCTTCTTCTGAGGTTAGGGGTATTATTTATTTTATATTCTGAAGAGATATTATTTTTTCGTATTCATATGAATATTATTTTCATTCAATATTCATAAAGAATATTATCTTCATTCAATATTCGTAGTAATATTATTTTTGGTCAACAGTTGTAAAGGATGTTATTTTTGTTCAATATTCGCTTGAAATAATATTTTCTTCCATACTCTGTAGTATGTAAGTAATATTATTTCGTTTCAGATTTTGAATTCTATACTCATTTTGTTGAAGTTTTGGCTTCTATACTCCATGAAATTAGTAGAATATCCTTGATATTTTCGCTTCATCCAGTATCTTTTTATGGAAATATTATTTTGAGCTTTCTTGATAATTATTGATCTTTTCATGATGAAGTACTATTCACGAGTTACTATTCATGGGTTACTATTCACCCGATTACTATTCACTCAAATATTATTCACTCGGGTATTCGGGGCAATTTTTATGCCAGAGTACTATTAACGAGTTACTATTTATGGGTTACTATTCACCCAATTACTATTCACCCGAATATTATTCACTCAGGTATTTGGGGTACTTTTCATGCCGGGGTACTATTCACGAGGTACTATTCTCGAAGTACTATTCACAGGGTACTATTCACGAGATACTATATAAGACGAAAAATTGATTCTTTTCTGTCCAAATTATTTTTGGTACATGAATATTATTCTTGAATTTTACTCCACAAAGCAAAGATCATGTTGACAATTTGGATATTTTAAACTCGGATAAATTTAAAGTCTTTAATATTTATCCTTGATTTTGTTTGATTTGATTTAAATATGATTAATGCTTATATCATTGTCATCATCCCTCATGCTTATATTGTGATGAAAGTCATCTTTGCTTACGTGCATAGATGGATCGTTGATTGGTATGATTACGACTAGGGATAATTCGGTATAATTATGACCCGTAATGTTATAAATGATGTGGTAAAAGTCCTCATTGGCCGAAGTATTTGATGGATGCTTGTTGGTATGATTATGACCGTAGATTATTCGGTATAATCATGACCATTGATGATTACATGAATATCCTCGGCCCTTAGTGCGGGGATGATTCAATGATGTGGTTTATTTATTGTCGAGTCTCAAATGATAAATTTGATGAAAAACTTTTTAAATCATAGAAGATAGTAGATATCATGCTCTACTTGACTCTTCTAATGGATTGCTTATTCTGTTGCAGTTGTTGATCTAAAACTTGTTGTCTATTATATTTTATCAGTTGTTATACTGTTGAAGGCTAAGGATAATTTATTCTGCATTATTTTAGTCATAATATTTCTTACTGGGCTAGTTGAGCTTACCCTTTTCTTTTATCTTTCTCTTTAGGAAATGAGAATATAGCTGGGACGAGTCGGGAAATGGAGTGATGGTCCAGGATAAGTGGCTTTAGTAGTCCTCACTATTCTGTGAAATAGAGTCATAATAATTGTAATGAGGACTCCATTGAGAGTGGATATTGTCTAGAAGGCAATATTTTTGTTTAAACTCTCAGCTATGTTTTGTCGTATATTACCCGACAGTTGTATAATTAAGTTTGTATTTGATTTATGTACCATGTATTTGGCGACTAAAGATGGGTGATGTATACCTATTTTGGGGGCGTCACATTTGATTACCAACAATTGTGCATATATTGACAATAACAGATTATAAAATCATGCATACATGTTTATATCTCAATCCAACGCGACATAACAATTTACAGAAAATAATCTCTAAAAACCCAAAACATGGAAATTAGGAGTAAATTATACCTTTAATCCTTGATTATATGCTAGCAAAAGATGGTGACAAGGTTTAGAAATCCCTCTCCTTCCTCTTGACAATCCTAGAGAATTCAAAATCACTGTGTTTCTCTCTCTTCCTCTCCAAACTCTCTGTTCTTAGTTAGCCTTAGAAAAATAGAACGCGTAGATATAAACTGAAGGCTTCCCACGTTCATCAGGTAACAAACCCAATATTCTGCGTTAGTTAGATTAAGCCAAAGGCCACAAGGCCTTGTTTGACTATACACAAATTCCCCTCTTTCAAGTTATTTTAATAATATTTATATTATATAGTTTTACTTGTCACATTTAACTAATTTAAATAACTTACAATTATAATTATAATAATTATAATTTTTTAATTATAATTATACTTATGATTAATAAATTATTATATATCTAATTTATTAAATTAGACTAGAACATTATTTTTTTTAATTTAATTTAATTATTTCATTTAAATTAAATCTTTAGATAATAAAATTACCATTCATTAATTTAGTTAATATACATACTTAACTAAATTATTGCACTACAATTTCATCAATTATTTATTTTTCTCAATAAATAAATTATTTAAAATATTTAATTAATTCAATAAATATTTAAATTAATTACAAAATTTCTCGATCATTACATCCTTCCCTCCTTAAAAAGATTCTATCCCCAGAATCTGTGACACCCCCAAATCTAGGTACTTCATTCCCACAAGATTTGGTGCTCACTATTCATACATTCATACTATCTACCCGAATAAAATAATATTTAAACAATAAATCCTCCCTTTAAATAGGGTTACAATATTAAATCCAAAAACATCCCAGGTTGTCTAACCTTAAACATCATTCAAGTGCGAAAATAAATTATTACATCACATCATTATATAAAAGTCTATCATTATAACAATAAAATAAAATTACAAGTCTTCATCACTTGTACATTTTTCCCTTTCCTTTGCTAGTTGAAGGCTCATCTACCTTCTCAACTTTAGTTGCAATGAGTGTATAAATATGTAAGAGTGAGCAAAAAAATTGCTCACTAGATATAGCAACGAATCAATAAGAATGAAATAACTGCTAATGAATAGGCTCATCAATACTGAATAGTATTCTAACAATAATAACCAAAAACTGGAATCCAAAATATGGAATATAAATATCTGAGGGTCATAAGACCATGAACTATGTCCATAGTTGCTAGTAATCTTTCAACTCCAACTTTAACAGTCATAAGACTATAAGGACTCCTTGTACTTAGGGGGATCAACCCTTCATACAATGTATTGTGCACAAACATTTCAACGCTAAGCGTAAATTTCCCCTAATAATAGGGTTGTTCATCTAAGTTTTTAGAGTACAAGTCTGCATCAAAGAAAGTTTGGTTTGGATAAGCTTTCAAGGGTAATTTGAAGTTTAAAGATCATCAACTAGAGGACTAGTTGAATCAATAGTGTTTGATAACTCAACAGTTGATCAATAGTAACATAATATAGAACAATGAATAAGTGTAAGCGAACTAACTATATTTGGAACTCATGCTTAGAAACAACTACTATGCATAAGTATTGAATGATAATAAACCTTGCTTGAACAATATTAAGTTAGAACTATGAATTATATGAATATACATTAAGTAATAGCAAGCTAAAAAATAAAGCTTGCTCAATATGAGAATAGCTTGTGTTAAGTAAATGAAATAAGTTAATTCAACATTAGAATTAGAGTTCAAGAAAATTTCATTCATAATACACGAATGAAAATAACAAAACTTGTCTAATAATAAACAAGTTAGAATACGTCCATAAATCTTGGAATTCAAATCTTGTTCGAATGAAAACAAAGTATAACTAGCTTGCTCAAATAATGATCAGGAATACAAGAGTTCGCGTAAATGAAAGTTTAAAGTAAGAAACTCGGTTATTGTAAAAAGATAAGGTTTCAAAAACTTGCCTCGAGCGTAAGCTATAAGCTATAAATTAAACTTTTATGAATAAAGAATAATTTTCTCGAAATATATTTTTTTCCTCGAATATTATGGTGTGGATTTGATATAATGTTATAGTTGTGGGTAATATTTACAAATTTTACAAAAGTAAGCAAGTGGTTATATAATATTAGATTGGTGGGGAATATTAGTTTTAACGAGGGAATATTAAATGCGATGACACATGCACAATCATTAGTGGACCCCATCAAAATGAAGTATTATCGTAGTTAGAAAATGACGAAAATTATCTTTTTATAAAAATAACGGCGAAAGTGTTCTGAATTAAAAGCTGTTGAACTACCGGTAGTAAAAAATGCGATGTCTGGTGGTTGCGTAGTAGCACAACTACCCGGTATTGATTATTGATCTTCGTGAGAAGTCACTTTCTCGGTTATACTCAATTATTGCTACAGTAATTGCTGCATCATATCTCTCATATTATTGATTCAATTATTGTCACAGTATCATCTGCATAATATGTTATATTATTAAATCAATAATTGAGATGACAAAGTTATTCATATTATTAAATTGCAATATTTACAATGTCTAGAAGTTACATCGAGGAGAGGTTTGGTCATCTAATTGCGCGCATGATAAGGAGAAATCCTTATCGAAAAGCCCCTCTTTCACAGGAGCGACACGGTTGTTAAATATTGTGAGTTATAATATTAATGATGAATAAGTTCGTGTTGATTAAAGATGAAATTGATAGTTCCATTGTGTTGGAATTATTAGTGTTAGTGGAAATCGACATTTATTTCGATATTAATTGATGTCTGGAAGTTATATTGACCAGTCGGGTAATTAATCGGATAAATGAGCAATTAATTGCTATTAATTCACATGATTATAACTATTTGTTCACATGTGTGTACTATTGATTCACATTCTTGTACTATTAGGGGAGTTGGTGCAAGATTGATAATACTTGCATGACTAAGTTAAAAATGGAGGTATAGATGGAGGTATTATACTGTAATTCATATTTTCACATGATTATAACTATTGATTCACATGATTGAACTATTGATTCACATTATTTACTATTAGGGAGAGTGGTGCAAGTTTGATAATACTTGCGGGACTAAATTAAAATGAAGAAAAAGAGGAAGGTATTATCTTTGTAATATTTTGAGCCCCAAAAGCGTGCAATTATCGAAACTATATTTTCTATAAATAGAAGCTCATTCTTCCTTCATTTCTCACCAATTCACTAAAAGCTATAGAAACAATTATTATAGAGAGAAATTATAGAGAGAAAGAAGAAGAAAGTCTGCTTACCTCACTATTCCGATATCCGGTTTTTCTAAGGTAAGGGTATTATTCTTTTCGTATTCATGAAGAGAGTTATTTTCTTTCAATACTCGTAAGGGTTGTTATTCCATTCTTTATTATTATGTTGGAATAACTTTTATCTCTGCAATCTTAGCATACATGGTGAAATTCTTACATTATTCCATTCTTTATTATTACATTTGGAATAACATTTATGCATGCGATCTATCGCATGCACAGTGAATTATTTGTTATTCCATTCTTTATTATTACATTGGAATATCACATGCATGCGGATTCTCGCTGGTTCTGGTTCCATTATTATTATTATTTGGAATATCATCATGCATGCGGATTCTGCGTGACTGGTTCCATTCTTTATTATTACATTGGAATAACACATGCATGCGGATTACACATACTATGCGCATGGTGAATTCTTTACATTATTCCATTCTTTATTATTACATTGGAATAACATGTCTATGTGGATTACTGCATGCATGGTGAATGATCCTTCCGTATTCATTCCTTATTAAATTGTGGAAATGATGCATCTCGTGGATTACTGCATGGCGGACAAAAAATCCATTTGCGGTTTCATATATTCTATTATACTCGGTTGGTTAAAGTTTTGGCTTCTATACTCCATGAAATTAGTGGAATATCCTTGATATTTGCGCTTCATCGATATCTTTTCATGGAAATATTCTTACGAGCATTCTTGAATTTTACTCCACAAAAGAAGTATCATGTTGACAATTTGGGCGTTATTGATTTACGGATAAATTAAAATTATAAATCTTTAAAATTTATCCTTGAACTTGTTTTATTGAATTATTATGTCATTGTCATCATCCTCATGCTTATATTGTGATGAAAGTCATCTTTGGCTTACGTGCATAGATGGACTTGGTATGATTATGACCGAGGATTATTCGGTATAATCATGGCCGTAATGTGACGAATGATGTGGTAAAAGTCCTCATTGACACATAGTTCATTGATGGACGATTGTTGGTGTGATTATGACCGAGGATTATTGGGTATAGTCATGACCATTGATGATTACATGAATATCCTTGGCCATGATAGGGGATGATTCGATTTTATTTATTAAAATTTGAGTCTCGTGATAAAGTTGATGAAAAACTTTTTAAATCATAGAAGATAGTAGATTTTATATGCTCTACTTGACTCTTACAATGGATTGCTTGTTCATTGCAGATTAAACTTGTTGTCTATTATATTCTATCGGTTTAACATTGTTGAAGGCTAATGATAATTTATTACGCATTATCTTAGTCATAATATTTCTTCTTGGGCTAGTTGAGCTCACCCTTTCTTTCCTTTGTTCTCTTGAGGAAATGAGAGCGTGGCGGGGACTAGTCGAGGAGCGGGTGATGGTCGGAGATGATAGCATTAGTAGTCCTCACTATTACATTAAATAGTGTGACAATAAATGTAATGAGGACTCCATTGAGTGTGGATATTGTCTAGATGACAATATTCTTATTAAAACTCTTAGATTATGTTTTGTCGTATTTTACATTTTTGTATAATTAAGTTGTATTTGAATTTTGTACCATGTATTTGGCGACTCAAGATGGGTGATGTATACCTATTTTGGGGCGTCACGGTTAGTATCAAAGCTTAGGGATATGATCCTGGTGAGATGTGAGACAAGAACTAGGAGGGAGGCGCAGGGAATTCCTTGCTTAGTATGACCTACCTAAGTTTATTTGGTATTTAATTGGTCGGTTCGAGTATAGGGATAATATGTGATATGTTAATTAACCCTTGTTTTGTGGCGATGTTTGAAAATGGCATCCAAAAATGTTGAGATAAGCAATGAAGCACATGAGGCCGTTGAGTCACCACATTAATACCGGATATAATGTGCAATAGAAGACAATAATCCTCGAGTGTAAACAACAACGATCAAATGATGAGCGATGGGATGTTCGGAGGTTTTATGCAATTCATGCAACATCGGTGAGGTGGCTCTGTCCAAAATGCGAGTGGAAACAACGACAACTCTCGAGATGGTCACCATTAAGCGATTCAAGGAGCTGGGACCACCGGAGTTTTTGGAGAGCCAAAACCACTTAAAGCGGAGAGCGTGGATAAAGCGGATCAACAAGATATTTGATGTCTTGGGATGCTCAGGAGCAAAGGTTCCCTTTGCCACCTTCATGTTGCGAGCGAGAAGCCCGATTCTTGGTGGGGGAATCGTAAAGCGTACTCAACTGCCGCCTTTCAAAATGTCTTGGGAGAAGTTCGAAGAGTTGTTCAATGACAAGTACTTTCACGAAAGTATTAAATCACATGAAGGAGGTAGAGTTCATCAAGCTTGAGCAAAACAATATGACCGTGGCGCGATCTGAAGCTAAGTTTGTCGAGTTGTCTCGGTTTGCATCCCACTTGGTTGATAATGAGGAGAGAATGGCGCGGATGTTTCTAAGAGGTTTGAAACCCAGAGATACGTCGATACCTAATTTCTCACAAACTGTGTTTGTATTGAGATGTTGTGAATAGGGCTCGATTATTGGAGCGCGATAATGAGTCAACCCAACCAAGAGAAGCGATCGACAAATCGATAACACCGGTGATAGCGATCATCGAGCGGTGACAACAACAAGCGTGGAGGAATCAACATGCGAAAATGGTAATCACTTGGTGGTAATCATGGCCATGACAATAAGAGTGGACATTTCAAGAAGAGAGATTCAACAATGATGGAAAGGCGTCGGCACTGACACTTTGTTGTTAAGGAAGGAGAACGACCATCCGGTCGTATATTACAAATGTGGAGGGAAGGACACATCGGTCAAAGCTGCGATCTGATCCAAAGCGTGTTACAATTGTGGAAAAGAAGGTCACTAGCTTGATTTTGTCGTGCACCAAAGTCAAGTCCGGTTTGGATGGAGCATCAAAGGGTGTCCCAGAACAAAACAAAAGCCGGTAGTTCAAGGAGAGCGTTTGTCGTAACCTCCCAAAAAGCGAGGAATCCAAATGAGGTGATCACGGGTAAGCTAATCATAAACTCTAGTGAAGTTTATACTTTATTTGATCTGGGTTCTACCCATTCTTTCATTTCTCCTACTTGCGCTCAACGTTTAAATTTGACTCAGGAGAAATTAGACTTTGACTTATCTGTTGAAACTCAGTTGGGAGAAACCTTCATTACATCCACTTGTTTATAAGTCTTGTTTGATTCAAATCGGTAACACTTGCGTTACTGTCGATCTTATTTCTTTGAAAATACTTGCATTTGATGTGATTTTAGGGATTGATTGGTTAACTACTCATCATGCTAAAATCGATTATTTTTAAATAAGGTTGTTAGCTTTCATATTCTAACTTGACCTATTATGCGAATTCAAGCAACCAAACCACTAAAATCAATCACTGTCATATCAAGTCATAAAGCTATTCGTTTATTGAAAAATGGATGTCAAGCTTTCTTAGCCCATGTCACAGATTTAAATAAAAATACGTCAGATTTGAATGATATTTCTATTGTTAATAAATTTCTGGCGTATTCCTAAAGAACTTCTGGCCTACCCCGGGCGTGAAATTGAATTTTGTATCGACCTTGAATCAAATTACAAAAACCCATTTCCAAAGCCCATATCGAATGGCTCTATTGAACTTGAGGAGTTAAAAACCCAACTACGAGAATTGTTAGACATCGGTTTCATTAAATCTAAATCGTCTCCTTGGGGTGCTCTCTGTTCTATTAAGTGAAGAAGAAAGATGGAAGTATCACGACTTTGTATTGATTATCGGGAGTTGAATCATGTCACCATCAAAAATAGGTACCCGTTGCCTCGCATTGATGACTGTTTGACCCGTTGCAAGGAGCCAAATTCTTTTCAAAATTGATCTTCATTAGGATATCATCGATTGAAGATTAAAAGCGATGACATTCAAAAGCGCTTTTTCGAACTTCGATGCGGGCATTATGAATTCTAGTCATGTCTTTTGGATTGACTAATGCTCCTACTTTGCCTTCATGGACATGATGAACCAAGTATTCAAGGAATATTTGGATCACTTTGTGGTCGTCTTTATTGATGACATCCTCATATACTCCAAAACCCGTGAAGACCATGAAAACAACACTTGAGGTGATACTCTCAAAAGCTTTGTGAAAACAAGCTATATGCCAAGTTGAAGAAATGTGAGTTACGGCTTGAGGAAGTTGCATTCCTTGGGCACGTAATATCAAATCATGGAATATCTGTTGACGAGCAAAAGATTGAAGCAATTCAAAGTAGGAGCAACCTAAGTCGATGATCCAAAATCGTAGCTTTCTCGGCTTAAATTGGGTTATTATCGGAGATTCATGGAAGGGTTTTCTCGAATCGCTTACTCCATTAACTCGGTGACTCGAAAAGATACAAAATTCGGTTGGAGTGAGGAATGTGAAAAGAGTTTTCAAGAACTCGAGAGGAGACTCATTTATTTTTTGATACGACAATACCATCGGCTCGGAGGGATTTGTCATCTCTGATGATGCTTGAGGCAAAGGGTTAGGATGTGTTCTCATGCAACATGGGAAAGTCATAGCCTATGCCTCACGACAACTCAAAGAATATGAGAGGAATTATCCTACTCATGATCTAGAGTTAGCGGCGCAGATCGTTTTTGCGCTTAAGATTTGGAGGCATTACATATGGAGAGAAGGTGGAGATTTATCACGGATCATAAAAAGCCTCAAATATTTCTTCACTCAAAAGGAACTCAACATGCGGCAACGATGATGGCTTGAGCTGTTGAAAGATTATGATCATACCATCCAATACCATCTTGAAAAGCGAGCGTGGTAGTGACGCATTGAGTAGAAGATCATATGCAGAATGCAGAGTGCGATATTGTCAATGTAAAGGCCCATTTTGTATGACTTACAAAGGATGGAGATAGAGTTAAAGACTCCGAGGGACCCATATGATGATGGCGAATATCTGAGTAGAACCAGACTTTAATTGATAAAGTTAAAGTTGCTCAAACTACGGACACAGAGCTTGATCGTATGAGGAAGAAAGTACACGAAGGTGCTATTAGGAAGCAAGAATCGATGAAGAAGGAATACTTGAGTCAACTCCGGACTTTGTGTTCCTAACGATTACGACTTGAAGTATAAAATCATGATGGAGCGCACAACACACCGTTTGCAATCCATCTTGGGAGTACCAAAATGTATCGTGATCTTGACATACATTTTGGTGGAGCAATATGAAGAGAGAGATATAGCGGGGTTTATCTCGAGGTGTCTAACTTGTCAATGAGTCAAGGCGAGCATCAAGTGCCAAAAGGTCCATTGCAACCACTTGAAATTCCGAATGGAAGTGGGAGCACATTACCATGGATTTAATTCTTTGGTCTTCCCAAGGTTTCTCAAGGCATAGATGCGATTTGGGTCATTGTTGATAGATTGACCAAGTCTGCTCATTTCTTACTGATACGAAAACTTCTACACTTGAACGTCTTGCTAGTATGTACATAAGCGAGATTGTAAGATTGCATGGTATGCGATTATCCATAGTTTACGATCGAGACCCAAGATTCACTTCAAGATTTTGGGTTAGTTTGCAAAAAGCTATGGAGCGCAGTTTACGATTTAGTTTGGCATATCATCCTCAAAGCGGATGAAGCGATCGGAAAGGACTATTCAAACTCTTGAAGATTTATTAAGACTACGTGTCCTTGACTTCAAGGGAAGTTGGGACAAGTTCTTACCATTGGTGGAGTTTTCCTACAATAATAGTTATCAAGCAAGTATTGGCATGGCTCCATTTGAGGCGTTGTATGGAAGAAAGTGTCGTTCTCGGTATCTTTGGGATGAGATGGGTGAAGCAACGTTGTTGGGGATCGGATTTGGTACGTATGACTCTGAAAAAAAGATTCAAATGATCAAACAACGTATAAAAACCTCACAAGATCGACAAAAGAGTTATCTTTGATCTTCATCGAAAGGGCGTGGAATTGATATTGGAGACCATGTGTTGTTACGTGTTGCTCCATGGAAAGGAGTTACGAGATTTGGAAAGAGAGAAAGCTCAATCCTCGATTCATTGGCCCATTTTAATCCTCGATCGAGTAGGAGCGTGTGGCTATAGACTCGCCTTACTGCCAAAGTATGTCTCGTGTTCATAACGTTTTTCACATATCTATGTTACGTAAATATGTGAAAGACCCAAACCATATTATTGAACTAGAACCGAGACGAGATAGAGGAAGATTTAACGTGTGAAGAGTTACTGTTAAAATCTTGGATAAGAAGGATCATATTCTACGCTCGAGGTTATACCTCAAGTCAAAGTTTTGTGGAGAAACCACGATGTGGAAGAAATGACACAGGAGTTAGAATTTGAGATGAAGTCAAGATATCCTCACCTCTTCGATATACCAGGTACGTACCCTAATTTTGAGGACGAAATTTCATAAGAAGGGGAGGTTGTAAGACCCCAACTTTTATGAATAAAGAATAATTTTCTCGAAATATATTTTTTGAATATTATGGTGTGGATTTGATATAATGTTATAGTTGTGGGTAATATTTACAAATTTTGCAAAGTAAGCAAGTGGTTATATAATATTCGATTGGTTGAGGAATATTCATTTTAACAGAGAATATTAAATGCGACGACACACAATCATTAGTGGACCCCACAATGGAAGTATTATTGTAGTTAGAAAATGAGCAAATTATCATTTTATAAAAATAACGGTGAAAGTGTTACTGATTTAAAAGCTGTTGAACTACCTAGGTAGTAAAAAATGCGATGTCTGGCGTGGTTGCATAGTAGCTACGGTATTGATTATTGATCTTACGTGAGAAGTCACTTTCGGTTATACTCAATTATTACTATATAATTGGTTGCTGCATCATATCTCTCATATTATTGATTCAATTATTGTCACGATTATCATCTGCATAATATGTTATATTATTAAATCAATAATTGAGATGACAAAGTTATTCATATTATTAAATTACAATATTTACAATGTCTAGAAGTTACATCGAGGAGAGGTTTGGTCATCTAATTGTGCGCCAATAAGAAGAAATCCTTATCGAAAGCCCCTTTTTCTTGGGAATGACACAGTTTGTTAAATATTGTGAGTTATAATATTAATGATGAATAAGTTAAGTGTTGATTAAAGATGAAATTGATAGTTCCATTGTGTTGGAATTATTAGTGTTAGTGGAAATAGACATTTATTTGATATTAATTGATGTCTGGAAGTTATATTGACCCGATCGGGTAATTAATGGGATAAATGAGCAATTAATTGCTATTAATTCACATGATTATAACTATTTGTTCACATGTGTGTACTATTGATTCACATTCTTGTACTATTAGGGGAGTTGGTGCAAGATTGATAATACTTGCATGACTAAGTTAAAAATGGAGGTATAGATGGAGGTACTTATCTTGTAATTCATATTTTCACATGATTATAACTATTGATTCACATGATTGAACTATTGATTCACATTATTTACTATTAGGGGAGGTGGTGCAAGTTTGATAATACTTGCGGGACTAAATTAAAAATGAAGAAAAAAGAGGAAGGTATTATCTTGTAATATTTGAGCCCCAAAATGTGCAATTATCGAAACTATATTTTCCTATAAATAGAAGCTCATTCTTCCTTCATTTCTCACCAATTCACAAAAGCTATAGAGTAATTATTATAGAGAGAAATTATAGAGAGAAAGAGAAGAGAAGTCTGCTACCTCACTATTCCGATTATCCAATTTTTCTAAGGTAAGGGTATTATTCTTTCGTATTCATGAAGAGAGTTATTTTCTTTCAATACTAAGTAAGGGTTGTTATTCCATTCTTTATTATTATGTTGGAATAACTTTGTCTATGCAATCTACCGCATACATGGTGAAATTCTTACATTATTCCATTCTTTATTATTACATTGGAATAACTTATGCATCTGGTCTATCGCATGCGTGGTGAATTTTGTTGTTATTCCATTCTTTATTATTTTGTTGGAATATCACATTCCATTCTTTATTATTACATTGGAATATCACATGCATGCGGATTACATGACCTTAGTTCCATTCTTTATTATTACATTGGAATAACTTTATGCATCATGCGGATTATGCATCGCGTCTGGTGAATTCTTACATTATTCCATTCTTTATTATTACATTGGAATAACTTTGTCTATGTGGATTACTGCATGCATGGTGAATGATCCTTCGTATTCATTCCTTATTAAATTGTGGAAATGATGCATCTATCGTGGATTCTGGCATGGCGAAAAAATCCATTTGTAGTTTCATATATTCTATTATACTCAGTTGGTTAAAGTTTTGGCTTCTATACTCCGTGAAATTAGTTGAATATCCTTGATATTTGCGCTTCACCTAGTATCTTTTCATGGAAATATTCTTCTAAGCATTCTTGAATTTTACTCCACAAAGAAGTATCATGTTGACAATTTGGACGTTATTGATTTCTGGATAAATTAAAATTATAAATCTTTAAAATTCATCCTTGAACTGGTTTTATTGAATTATTATGTAATTGTCATCATCCTCATGCTTATATTGTGATGAAAGTCATCTTTGGCTTACATGCGTAGATGGACTTGGTATGATTATGACCAGGGATTCTTTGGTATAATCATAACCGTAATGTGACGAATGATGTGGTAAAAGTCCTCATTGACACATAGTTCATTGATGGGCCGGTTGTTGGTGTGATTATGACCGAGGATTATTCGGTATAGTCATGACCATTGATGATTCCATGAATATCCTTGGCCATGATGCGAGGGATGATTCGATTTTATTTATTAAAATTTGAGTCTCGTGATAAAGTTGATGAAAACTTTTTAAATCATAGAAGATAGTAGATTTTATGCTCTACTTGACTCTCTAATGGATTGCTTGTTCATTGCGATTAAACTTGTTGTCTATTATATTCTATCGGTTTAACATTGTTGAAGGCTAATGATAATTTATTATGCATTATCTTAGTCATAATATTTCTTCTTGGGCTAGTTGAGCTCACCCTTTCTTTCCTTTGTTCTCTTGGGAAATGAGAACGTGGCAGGACTAGTCGGGGAGCGGGTGATGGTCCAGATGATAGCATTAGTAGTCCTCACTATTTTGTTAAATATTGTGACAATAAATGTAATGAGGGCCCCATTAAGTGTGGATATTGTCTAGATGTCAATATTCTTATTAAAACTCTTAGATTATGTTTTGTCGTATTTTACACTACTATTGTATAATTAAGTTAATTTTGAATTTTGTACCATGTATTTGGCGACTCAAGATGGGTGATGTATACCTATTTTGGGGGCGTCACATTAATAAAATAACGATTTATAATATAAACGATATATTATAAAATATTATATTTATTATTTTAATTTTATTTATTTTATTTTATTTATAATAATTAAAATTCAAAATCAAAAATAATCCAAAAGCCATAAGACTTTGTTTGGCAAAACCTTTTAAAATTTAAAGAATTAATATATTTAAGCTTTGTTTGGCAAAAACTAAATTAAACTCCTTTACTTTTATTTTAATAAACAATTTAATTTATAATTTATAATTACATCTTATTTATTTGGATTTCCAAATCCAACATTAATCAATAAATTAGTTAAACACAATATTTTAAATAAATTTCCCACTTTATCAAATACCACAAAATTATAATTTTATTTGATAATTTAATATACCACTTTAAATTATTAATCACAATATAACACCTCATGTTACATTACAAATCTCAAAATTATAAATTAATTTAATTTATAATATTATCTAATAATTTAGATTCATTAATATTTATTAACAATCATCATATCAATAAAATATCTATTTCATCAATTTCAACCGTAGACACATCAAATAAATATTTATATTACTTAATAAATATTTAATATTACAATTTGAAATTCTGGATCGTTACATCCTTCCCTCTTTACAAGGATTCTGTCCCCATAATCACAATTCAAACAATCAAATCGTCACATTCTTTCCTTCTTACAAAGATTCTGTCCCCAGAATCGAAGACACAGACTAAAAAAATAACTCAGGGTAATTCTTCGTCATATCAGCTTCGAGTTCCCACGTAGCCTCTTTGATGTTGTGGTTCCTCCATATCACCTTCACAGAAGGTACCACTTTATTCCTGAGCACTTATTCTTTCCTGTCGACTATCTGGATAAGAACCTCTTCATAAGATAAATCTTTACTGAACTGCAACGGTTCATACTCGATACACATGCTTGTAATCGGGTTTATATGGTCGCAACACCGACACATGGAAAACGTTGTGCACATGTTCTAGTTCTGGAGGTAAAGCTATCTCGTAAGCTACTTCTCCCGCTCTTCATTGTATTTTGAAAGGTCCAATAAACCTTGGGCTGAGCTTTCCTTTCTTGCCAAAATGAATTTTCCCCTTCCAAGGAGAAACTTTCAGGAAGACAAAATTTCCTGCTTCAAATTCACGACTCTGCCTGTGTTGATCAACATACTTTTTCTGTCGATCTTGAGCAGCTACCAGTCTTGCTCTTATGAGTTTAAAAACTTTAGCGGTCTGCTGTACAAGTTATGGGCCTAACAGTTGACGTTCACCAACCCAGTATAGTGGAGTTTTGCACTTCCTGCCGTATAACGCCTCGTATGGCGGCATACCAATGCTTGCATGGTAACTGTTGTTGTATGCAAATTCTACCAACGGTAGATGATCATCCCAATTTCCTTTGAAATCTATGATGCACGCTCTAAGCATATCTTCTAGCGTCTGGATTGTTCGTTCGATTTGTCCATCAATTTGCGGATGATATGATGTGCTCATCTTCAATTGCGTTCCCATGCATTCTTGTAGTCTCTTCCAAAAATTTGATGTGAACCACAGATCTCTGTCTAATACAATTGACACTAGAACTCCATGTCTTGAGACTATCTCTTTAACGTATAGCTTCGCCAGCTGATCAAGATTAAATCTAATCTTTATTGGCCGAAAGTGTGTAGATTTTGTTAATCTGTCCATTATCACCCATATCGCATCGTATCCTTTCTGAGTCATTGGAAGACCTACCACAAAATCCATTATGCTATGCTCCCACTTCCATTCTGGTATTTCCAACGGTTGAAGTAATCCGCTTGGTCGTTGATGTTCAGCTTTCACCTTCTAACATGTCAAGCACTTTGCAACGCATTCTGCAACGTCTCTTTTCATGTTCGGCCACCAGAAATGATGTCGCAAATCTTGATACATCTTTGTACTTCTTGGATGAATCGAGTATCTTGAGCTATGAGCTTCTGTCAAGATTTCTTCTTTAAATCCTGTACTACTGGAACCCAAATTCGTCCCTCGAATCTTAGCATTTCCTCAATAGCAACCTAGTACTTCACTTCTTTTCCTTCGACCACACTTTCCTATATTTTTCTACATTCTTCATCTTATAGTTGAGCATTCTTCACTTTGTCCACCAAAGTTGGACTAGCTTCCATCTGGAATAATTTTTCATTGGATTCTTTTTGAAATTTGATTTCCAACTCTAGCCTTGCCATTGCTGAAATGAGCTCCTCCTTATCGGTGAACAACATCAACTTTTCTCTACCTTTCCTACTCAAGGCATCCGCAACCACATTAGTTTTGCCCATATGATAAAAGATCTTGTAATCATAATCTTTTATCAGTCCCATCCATCTTCTTTGATGCATGTTCAGATCCTTCTGTGTGAAAATATACTTCAAACTTTTATAGTCTGTGTAGATATCACATTTTTCTCCATAGAGATAATGTCTCCATATCTTCAGTGCAAACACAACCGTCGCCAACTCTAAGTCATGAGTCGGATACCCTTTCTCGTAGTCCTTCAACTGCCTTGATGCATATGCAATGACTTTGTCATTCTGCATAAGTGTAGACACTTAAAATTTTCTGCACAACCTGTTACTAACATTACAGGAGGGCAGATTCATCTTTCGGACATAACCCTGGAAGATAGCTCACATCCATTTTGGATACTACTAGAAGTTCAGTCCCAAGCTCGGAACACATACTGGGAACATCAGCCTCAACCCTGAAACACACACAGGGAACATCATTTCCAACCCCGAAACACAAACCGGAAGGATCATTTCCAACCTCGGAGATAACCCCGAGTTTCATCCTTGGCGATAACCCCAAGGAATGCTGTTGTAGTTTCGGTGATAACCTCGGAAATGCTTGTTTCAAATACATGCTATCAGCTTCAAGCTAAGACCTCCTGCTGAGGCACTCATACGTCAGACCCAGAGCTAACACTGGGCAGACAGGCATCCACAAGATGACATTGCTGTATTCAACACTTGCAGCAGTCCAATCTCAGATGTAGTCCTGAGCAACGTCTGCTTTTAACTCAAATCGGCGATAACCCCGATGAGGAGTCATACGTCATCTTTCTACCTCAACACCTGCGCGTCGTCTCAATGCTTCATATATACATATATACAACAATGTCCTTCAAGAACCAGGAGTTCCAATCCCGAGTGACCATTACGCGTGGCAGCACACCAGATAGAATTTGAAGCTTGAAGACCATGGGCATAGTCCCCTCTTTCTGACTTCGTACAACCTCTATTCCATGTCATTGCATAACTCTCGATACAAGCAGTCCGAAGAAGGTCGTATATACCTCGTTCGGATGCTCGGATTGAAGTTCTACAAGTTCGAGCGGACATTATAGTGCACGTACTTCGAGACAATGGGACCCATGGGAACCCCGAAAGCGGCCGGCGGTACTTGAGTGCAAGCTGCATGACTACTGCAGTACACTGTGGCTAGTAGCTCTATAAATATAGAGCTTGGGCTAGCCATTTTGAAAAAAGAAAAGGCGAGGAAGCCCTATCCAATTTGCTTTGTACACACCCTATATTGAGTGCTTGCTCTTTTTAAACACATGTTAGCCCACATACAGTTATATATTTACCGACGGGAGCTGAGTGTTTATCCATTTAGAGTCATAGAAGCCTGCATTGGCAGCCCACTGTAAGCCTTCTTATACTATATAAGGCCTTTCTCTTCATATTTGCACACACTAATCTACACATTGAGAGTCGTGTTGTGTGTGTATGCCCGAACTTCGGTCCGTGGTTTTCATTTCTGTCTGTATATATATACTTATATATATGTATATATTTTTTCTATGGACTAACATTATCGAGTTATGCCTCGATTGAGCCTAGTCTTATGTCTGGAGCGTTTATTTGCTTATATATATATATATACACTTATATATATAAACTGTTGTCAGACTCTGTCTGATGAGCCTGATTTTATATCCGGTGTGTTTAATTGCTTTTATATATATACTTATATATATAATTTTTGTCGGACATATCCGATGAGCCTGGATTTTATATCAAGGTGCATTTCTTCGCTTTTATATATATTTACATTTCTGTTAGGCACAGGTTCACTTCACGGCCTTTTTACAGCCTTTTATTTACATTTAAATCACTTTGAGTTTACTTACGTGGCGGTTGATCGCTTACTGACTTTATTTACATTCAAGTCTACTTTGGAGTTTACTTCATGGCGGTTGATAACATTCTTCGCTTTATTTACATTTTGATCCCCATGGAGTTGCTTCGTGGTGGCTGATCATGCACATATATATATTTACCACTTTTATATATATATAACTGCTTACTGCTTTCCATACAAATTGCAGTATCATGTGAGCCTAGGAATCATGTGATCACAAATTCAGTCTACTGAATCTAGATTCGGTTCCCATGATGGACTTTTTAAGCTGTAAGCAGCTTGTACATTATTTACAGTGTACAAATTTCCTTGGATGGCGGTCATGCCCATAAGGAGTTCGGCGCTGCTGTATATTATTTTCTCGAAGAGGCCTCGCATCTCGAAAATAAAAGCAAACAAGCCGAACATTTAACAATAAAATGGAAGTATGAAAAGGTCTCAATTCCTATTGAGCACAGGGTTTGAAAAACCTCTTTTACATAACTTCATTGCTATATTTTGATTGAAACTGAATTTTTCTATAAATTCAAACCTTGTGTATATAGGTGCGAATGAGGCCTCGCGAAAGACCGGATTAACTTCCCGTCAAGTAGATTGCGATGATCTGGGAACCTTCATGCCAAAAAGCCAAGAGAGTAACCTAAGATAGGTCAACCTCTGATAAACCAAACGCGGAGGAAAGTCTCTTCGTGCTTTCCATTTTCAATTACTTTTAAAAGCATTTACTTATAATTTCATTCCATGATCATTTATATGTAATGGAAAATATGAAGAATATATGTGCATTCATGACATGTTATCAATTAAAAACCATTTTTGCAGGACCATATTCCTAAAACAGGCACATCATGATAACATTTACATTATCCCTAAGACTAAACTATACAAGTTTTTTGTAGGGAAGTAATTGGGCCTGTTACCCGCTCAAAATCCAAAAAGGCAACGAGCCTACAACCAATCATATCTTCTTCTGACCAGTCTAATACTATTTCCCGCGAAGAATTTGACTGATTGAGTAAACAAATCACAGACTTGGCTGTTCTGCTGAAAGAATTGCATCAGTCTACTCATGGTACAAAGATAACTACACATACAGAATCCTCTACACAAGTGGGAGCCAAAGGTTTGGAAAAAACAATTCTAGAACAATAGTTGGATACGACCAACAAAGACCCTGAAAACACCCATCTCAAAGGAGATCCAGACACCGGTGATATCATGAAGATGGTCCTTCAAATGGAGGAAACTATCCGTGTTCTCAAAGGGATTGGAACACATGGAAGTGTCTCATATACTGACCTCTGCATATTCCCTATTGTTCATTATCCAGAGAAATTCAAAACCCCTAATTTTGGAAAGTATAACGGATTAGGGGATCTTTATACACATGTGAAAGTGTTCATTGGAGAACTTGGATCTTATGCAGAAAATGAAAAGCTCGTAATGCAAATTTGTTCGAGGAAGAGTCCGATTGGAGAAGCTTGCGTTCATGGTATACCGTTTAGACAACTCCAAGATCCATAGTCAAAAGAAGTTAGCTCACGCCTTCCTCACTCAATACAGTTTTCAATCTCAGATGGTTCCTGACCGGTACCAAATTACCAAGGTCAAGAAACAGTCTAATGAGTCATTTAGAGAGTATGCTCAAAGGTGGAGGCGCCTTGCTGCTCAAGTTATTCCTTCCATGACAAAATCAGAAATGGTCATGACTTTCATAGATGTACAGGAAACCCCTTTCTATGAGAGAGTTCTAGCTGGTATTGGTAAACCATTTTCTGAAATGATCAAACACGGAGAGATGGCTGAGATGGGATTGAAGTCTGGTAAGATTCAAGACCTAGTCATTTCTCTTAAAGTCATTCTTTGAGCACATCCTATCCGGATCTTATGGAAACAAACCCCGGAGGGTCCATAAAAAGAAAGAGGAGGATGTTTCCTTGATATTACAAGGTAAGAAAGGTAGTCAAAACATGCCTATACAGAGGAGAAACTACTCCCCTTTCCAAGCACAGTCTTCAAACCCTCCATTGCTTAAAAGTGGAGAAGCAAAGTGACCTCGAATGTTCACACCTTTAGGGTATTCGCTCGAGAATATTCTTACTCTTCTGACTACTCAGAAGAAAATCACACATCTTCTTCCACCAGCCAACCCTAATGGGAGGGGTTTTAATGCTACTCGGAAGTGTGCTTATAATGCCGGAGCACCTGGACATGATACTCAAGATTGTTGGGCCTTGAAACACAAGATCCAAGACTTGATAGACAATGGTGAGATTATAGTCACCAAACCAGATCAACCTCATGTGCAAGACAACCCTCTTCCTCAACACAAAAAAGAAGAGGTCAACATGATCAGTTAGAGAACTGGGCAAAATTCTAGTTTTAATGGCGAGCCATCTCAGACCATCAAAGATGGTGTTGATAGATGGGATTATGCAAAGTTCCAGTTTACTATGGAACGAAAGATGAAAGCTCTTTGCAAACCAATTGAGCAATTGGCAGAGCTGGTGACCCATCAGTATCAAGTCACACACCAATTAATCAGGTAGGAGCATGCCTATCTCCTTCCATTTGTTATGAATGCTCCACCCTCACCTTCAGAAAGTGAAGTTATGGAAGATAAGGTTTCAAAGAGAGCAAATGCTAAAGCTCATTGGGATTTTGCCAATCAGAGGGAGTTCAACTATCTGGGCCAACCTATAGAGGAAATATTTCAAATGTTAATCAATGAAGGAAGAATTACATCCCTTCTACCTCCAATCAATCCCCGTGTAGGATGGTTTAACTCTGATGGAGTGTGTCAATATCATTCCTATTCTCGCCACACAAAGATGTATTTAATCTTGGGCACTCCCACCACCTCATTCAAAAATCTTATTGATAGAGGTGTCCCGCAATGGCGAGATGATAACAACCGCAACAACTTGAACGTGGGAGTGCATGTCCTACTAAGTGGAAGGGATCAATAGCAGTTATATCCGAAGAGGATGATAAGACTGTCAAAGAATTTCCCATTCAAGCAATTCAAGTCAAAGAGCTGACAATCCTTTGAAAGTGGCCGCACCCGAGCCAATTTCTTTACCTTTCAGACCATAATATCTTGTTGTCAGCTTAAACAAATTTCCATTGAATTATGGAGAAGCTAAAGGATCCACGTCTCATACTACTGCTACAGTGTTGAATGATAATCCATTGTATCTTCCTCAAAGGGTTATCAAGCCTACCCTCAAAACAAAGGGGAATATTCACACGGAGAAGATTGAAAATTTTTTCCGCACTATGGGCCATAATGAAGCCAAGGTGGTTCTAAGCTTAATAGAAGCTCCACATAAGATATCAATCTTGGACTTGGTTTTCTCTTCCGAAGATCACCGGAAGATTTTAGTCAAGGTTTTGGAAGAAGCTTACTTACCGAAATCAATGGATGTGGAAAAATTTCAACATATGGTTGATCACATTTTCAACAACAATGTGATATCCTTCACTGATGACGATATACCTCCCGAAGGGACCGGTCATTGCAAGCCACTGCACATCACAGTGTTATCCTCCAGGTATATGTTAGCTGGAGTGTTGATAGATGGAGGTTCATCTCTGAATATCTGTCCTTATGCCACCTTGGTGAAGTTGAATATCAATCTCAAGCGGATCCAAAGCAGCCATACGGTGATCAAAGCTTTCGATGGATCCCGGCAAAATTCCATCGGAAAGATTGAGCTGCCAATTGAGATTGGTCCAAATACATTCAATGTATCCTTCCACATCCTCAAAATAAATTCAGGATACAACCTGCTATTGGGGAGACAATGGATACACATGGCTAGAGCTGTTCCCTCCACATTACATCAACAACTCAAGTACATTGTCAACAACAGTCTAGTCACTGTCAAAGCTGAGCTGGAGTATCCTGAACAAGGAGATCTGCAAATTATCAGTTTAAACTCTGAAGTTGAGCTGGCCAGTTTTCATACCTTGGAAGTGAGTAACATTCAATATCGAACTATTGGAGCACCACTTCCGTGCACTCAAAGATTTCTTAGGGAGGTTATGCTCGCCACTCAAGAAATGATGTCATTAGGTCATCAGCCTGGACAAGGGCTTGGAAAAAATTAGCAGGGTATTAAGCACCCTATTCATGTGTCCGATTAAAGCTGGACAAATAGGACTAGACTATTCGCAAGTTCGATCATAGAATCCACATAAACACAAGCCGATTCCTCAAACTTCTGCCACATAGCGATGTTTTCCATCTGTACCTCATGAGCTGATACAGTCTCTAGTTAAGGTGCCAGCACATGTTATGACTATGCTGTTTCCCAAACCAGTATCATTCAAAGCAAAAGAGGTGTTGATTCCTAATCCCGAAGTAGAAGAAAGGGAACGGAAATGCAAACATGACATCGCTTTGATGATGTCCAAAGATACGATCATTGTTCATGATGAACATACAAACCGATATACCCTAGACGATGATTTCCCAGATATCATGGTTATCATTCGGGAGAAGGAGGGCAATGACGACCCCTCTATCACTGCAGTCCATCAGGACTTTGCCCTTAACAATTGGAGCAGCACCCCATGAATTGGTCGACGAGGGTAAAACGGGCAGAAAATCCCTCTACCCTATAGATAACTTTAATTGCTTACTTTTCTATACAGTATTAGCAGTTATTTTATCAGTACATGCTAACATTTTGTATGATTAAATAGTTTCATATATTAAGTGAAAGCATCTTTTGATATCAGGACTCTAAATATAGATGTGCATGTACTTGCTGGTGATATGCCTTCTCTCCACAAGGGCTGTAACTTTGATGCAAAGTTGGACTCAGACTTGATGGACATACAAGAGGACATTGAGTCACCTCAGGAGATTAAGGAATGGGTCATAGATAAGCCTAAATTCAACCTTGACCAAACCACTTCTTTCAATCTTGGAACCTTAGAAAACCCTAAGCTAATCTAGATTGGTTCAGACCTCACTCCAAACCAATGGAATAACATGGTTGCACTATTAACCCAATTCTAGGATGTGTTTGCATGGTCTCATGAAGACATGGTGGGTTTGTCCACTGACATTGTTCTTCATCGCCTTCCCATTAAAGAAGGATTCAAGCCAGTTAGGTAGAAGCTCAGGCGATTGAAACCTGAGTGGAGTTTAAAAGTCAAAGAAGAAATTGTGAAACAATTTTAAGCTGGCATTATCATGGTGTCTACATATCCGGAGTGGATATCCAACATTGTTCCCATGCTTAAACTTGGAGGAAAGGTGCGAGTTTGCGTGGATTACCAGGATTTGAACAAAGCTTGCCTAAAAGATAGCTTTCCCGTGCCCTTTATCCACATCCTTATTGACAATACTGCGCAATACGGCATGTACTCCTTTGCGGATTGCTTTGCGGGGTATCATCAGATTATGGTCGCTGAGGAAGACCGTGAGAAAACTGCTTTCATCACGCCTTGGGGAACCTTTTGCTACAGACGGTTGTCATTTGACCTCATCAATGCAGGGGTAACCTACCAGCGAGCTATGATCGCTTTTTTCCACGATTTAGTGCATAAAGGGATAGAGATCTATGTGGATGAAATCATTGTCAAATCCCGAAAGGAGGAAGACCACTTAGACCATCTCAGAAAGCTATTTAATAGGTTGCATAAGTACAACTTGAAGTTGAATCTGGCCAAGTGCGCCTTTGGTGTCAAATTAGGCAAGTTGCTAGGTTTCCTAGTCAGCCACAAAGGGATTGAACTGGATCCTACCAAAATCCAGGCCATCAAGGAAATGCCCATTCCTCAGATAGAGAAGGGAATATGGGGATTTTTGGGAAGAATCAAATTCATTAGTAGATTTATCTCTCAACTCATAGCAACCTGTGAGCCCATCTTCAAGCTGTTAAGGAAGAACTCCTCCATGAAATGGAATGATGAGTGCCAGAAAGCCTTCCTTGCTATTAAAGAGCAGTTGGTTAATACTCCTGTTTTGGTACCTCCCAGGGATGATGTTCCCCTATTTATATACCTGTCCATTAATCATAATGCCATGGGATGTATGCTAGGGAAAAAAGACGATAGAGGCCAAGAACAAGCTATCTATTACCTCAGTAAAAGATTCAGCACTAGTGAACATAAGTATACTCTAATTGAGAAGACTTGTTGTCCTTTGGCATTGGCTTTCATGAGATTACAACATTATCTGCATGGTCACACAACCCATCTTATATCCCGCGCAGATCCTCTCAAGTACGTGTTCAGTAAGCCCATACTGAATTGTCTACTGTCCAGATGGAAGTTGATCCTACAACAATTTGACATCGTCTATGTGACGCAAAAGTTTGTCAGAGGTCAAGGAATTGCGGATCAACTGGCCGCCACACCTATAGGGGACTACAAACCTTTAGAAACATATTTCCCCGATGAAGGGGTAATGACAGTTCAGCAACACCATCAGTACGATGCATGCCACACATGGAAAATGTATTTTGATGGAGCTGTTAATGTAGAAGGCTCTAGAGCCAGAGCAGTTTTAATATTCTATGACGGGTGCAGATATCCGTCATAGTGAAATTGCAGCTTTGTCAAAGACTAACAACACAAATTTGAGTATGAAGGTTGTATCATGGGGCTAAAACTTGCCTGCTTCAATGGGCATCAGTGGTTAATCGCCTCTTTGGGGATTCCAAATTGGTGATCAAACAATCCACGGGAATCTATCAATCCAAAGAATTATATTTGCTGCCTTACCATCGGCAAGTTTTACAGATGGCTTTGGAATTCGAAGAAATCTCCTTTCTACACATTCCTCATATTAAGAATGATTTTACGGATGCATTAGCAACGTTGGCCTCCTTGGTTCACATACCTGACAAGGAAAACATGCCAAACATCACATTTGCTATGCAAAAGGCCCCAGCTTATGGGAACTATGTTGGAGAAGTATCGGATGAGCTACCTCCCATCCACAACCCTTGGTATCAGCATATCAAGGAGTATCTACGAGATGGATCTACACCCGCTGAGGCGAGCCTAACTGAGAAGAGGCGGATCCATCGACTTGCTATGAAATTCTACTTAAGCGGAGATGCACTCTATAAGAGAGATGCAGGATTAAGTCTCCTCAGATGTCTGGACAAAGACCAATCTCAGAGGGTCATGGATGAGATCCATGGTGGAGTATGTTGCCCACACATGAGCGGCCCCTTACTTGTCGAGAAAATTCTCAGAATAGGGCATTATTGGCTTACGCTCAAAGCTGACTGTGATGATCACGTCAAGAGATGTTATCAATGCCAAATTCATGGGAATGCCATCCACACCCTTCCAAGGGAACTCCACACTATGAGTTCGCCCTGGCCCTTCTCAATGTGGGGTATGGACGTGATCGGGCCCATCGAGCCCAAAGCCAGTAATGGACATCGATTCATATTCACCATGGTCGACTACTTCACCAAATGGGTAGAAGCAGCCTCCTTCCCCAGGGTTACAAAAGATGTCATCATTGCTTTCATCAGAAACAATGTCGTCTGTCGATATGGACAACCAGAGGTCATTGTGTCAGACAATGCTAAGAACCTCAACAACCAGATGATGGAGGAGTTATGTAGTAAATTCCACATCAAACACCTTAACTCCTTCATCTACCTTCCAAAGATGAATGGTACTGTTGAAGCGGCTGATAAAAATATCAAGAAGATCATGTAGAAAATGTTCACCAATCACAAAGGGTGGCCTGACCTCTTGCCTCTGACTTTATTAGCCTATAGAACTTATATGCGTACTTCCACTGGGGTGACCCCCTACTCGTTAGCCTATGGGATGGATGCAGTGCTCCCCATAGAAGTAGAAATGGAATCCCTTAGAGTATTGATGGATGCTCAGTTGGACGAAGACCAATGGGTACAAGACAGGTACCACCTGTCTCGGATAGACGAAAGGTGAACCGCGATAATCTTCCATGGTCAGTTATATCAACAAAGGATCGCACGATCTTACAACAAAAAAGTTTGGGTACGACAATTCAAACAACATGACTTGGTTTTGAAGAAGATCATTGACAACCAAGATCAATCTAAGGGAGAATTCGCTCCTAACTGGGAAGGCCCATTTGTTGTCAAGGAGGTATTGACAGGAGGTGCTCTCAGACTACAGGAAATGGATGGCTAAGAATTTCCACAACTTATCAATTAGGACACTGTGAAATGGTACTATGTCTAAAGTTACCATCAAGCAAATATCCTGGTATTTATCATCCAATCACCAGTCATTCCGGTTTTGAACCCTTTCTTTTTACAAACTCTTTTGCCCCTCAAGGAAACATACACTTCAAACCAACAGTCTGGTTTCACCTCATTTCAAACCTTTCCTACAATTTCGGAACATGTGTGGCTATAATTGTGAAAGTGCTTATGGGCCTCGAAGGAATGCTTTCCAAGGCAGGAATGATCCAAATGCTTATTGGAGATGGGAGAAAAAAAGGAGCGAGAGTTTGACTATCATGGCTATTCCGGTCGGAGGAAGTTCAAACTGGTGATTCAAGATATTTTGCTCATGTAATTACATGGTGGGATCAATTTGATCGATACATGGGAAGACTTAAAAATCGTGATGAGAAAGTTGTTTTTTCTAATACAACTTAAAAGGAGGAACGAGTATGCATCTCCAACACATGTAGAGCAATCTTCAAGGCGATCAACTTGGGATGATGAAAGGAAGTATCATAGGCATGGAGATTCGCATTAGAGACAATCACAAGAAGCTCGTAAGGTGTGTAGGGAACAAGTATTTTCAAAGGAGATCAAAGATTACATCATGGAACTGATTCGTAAGATAATGGAGGAATACAGTTTGCAGGCCTTAGATTTTCTTCAAGCATGTATTGATCAAGATCCTTCAAAGGAGGTGGAATATGTAAAAGATTATGTAGTCCAAGGAGAAATGTTTGATTCCATTGTACAAAAAGATTGTAAACAAAAACACGAAAAAGAACGACAAAAAGATATTTATCAAAACATTGATAATGTAAAAGAAAAAGTCAAAAAGTTTTAGCAACAACCGACTCAACATTAGGAAAGAAAATTAGATTTAGAGGAGTTGTTGCCAAAATACATAGTCCAGTAATCAAACACCGACAGGATAGCCTCCTGGTGGAGGGACCATACATCATACATTCACATATAACGTGTCTCACCGTTTATGTAAAATGATGACATGTGAGAAGCACTAATATCACAGATAGATATTTAGCAGTGCAGTAAATAAATGCATTCGTACACATTCATCAGAAATGTAAATGCAACATTCACACACAAGCATATAAAAACATTGAAAAGCTTGTAATAGCGGCTTAAGCCCTCTTACTGGAGTCCCTAGCAGAGTCGCCACCTGTCGACGTCGGGATTTTTGAGTGTCCCTTTTCGTTACTTGTTCTTTGGTGTTCTCATTTTAATGTGAGATTTGTTTGAAAAAACAAGTGAAAAAGGTCCGACATGTGTAATGTCGACGATTGGACTTTAAGAGTCGCCAGTTGGTGTATTTAACTTGTTGTACCAACGCAACCGAAAAGGCTTGCCATTGACCCAGTGATTTGACACTGCTAAACGGGTCTGTGAAACCGAGATTCATTTTGGGTCCGGGGGATTGATTATGCGGAGGGAAGGTGTTAGGCACCCCCCGACATCCGTGTTACCACGGTGACCGCCACTTTTCAAAGAAATTGTTATATGAATGTGTGTGTTTGTGTGTGTGTGTGTGTGTGTGGATCAATGTGTAATTATTTGAAAGTAGTGCGAGGCCTCGTTCGCACCTATATACACAAGGTTTGAATTTTATAGAAAAATTCAATTTTAACCAAGATATAGCAATGATGTTTTGTAAAAGAGGTTTTTCAAACCCTGTGCTCAATAGGAATTGAGACCTTTTCATACATCCATTTTATTATTAAATGTTCTACATTTTACTTTTATTTTTGAGATGCAAGAAGCATTCTAGAAAAATATTATATCTGAAGATCTTGAACTCCTCATGGGCATGACATGACCGTCAAAGAAATTCGTAGACCTTTGTAAAATAATGTACAAGTTGCCATACACCAAAAAATGTCCATCATGGAAACCGAATCTAGATTCAATAAACTGAACCTGTGATCACATGATTCCTAGGCTCACATGATACTCCAATTTGTATGGAAAGCGATGTAGCGCTATATATATAAAAGCTATAAATAAATATATACGAGACATGATCAACCACCACGAAGCAACTCCATGGGGATCGAAATGTAAATATATAAAAGCGATATATATATATATATATATATATATATATATATATATATGGATTATGATCAACCACCACAAAGTAAACTCCAAATTGGGACAAAATGTAAATAAAGTCAGTAAAAGCGATCAACTGCCACGAAGTAAACTCCAGGCCTGACAGGAATATATATATATATATATATATATATATATATATATAAGGGAATAAACGCACCAGATGTAAAATCTAGGTTCATCAGACATAGTCTGACCACAGTTTATATATATATATATATATATATATAAGCAATTAAACGCTATAGACTGAAGTCTAGGCTCAATCGAGGCATAACTCGATAATGTTAGTCCATATATATGAAATATATACATATATTAGTATATATATACGACAAAAATGAAAACCACTTTTATCAAGTCCGTGCAAATGCACACAACACGACTCTTAATGTGTATAACGAAGGTGTGCTATATGAGAAGAAGGCTTTATAAAATGTAAGAAGGCTTATAGTGGGCTGCCAAAGTAGACTTCTATGACTTTAAATGGATAAACACTCAGCTCACTTGAGATAAAATATAGCTAAATGTGAGCTAACTAGTGTTTAAAGAAGAGAAACACTCAAAAGATGTGTATGCAGAGTAAAATGGATGTGGCTTCCTCGCTTTTTTTCCTTCTCTCTCTCTCTCAAATGGCTGACCCAAGCCTTGTATATATAGACGGATGGCCGCAGGTACACCTGCGGCTGGTCATGGTGGATCCGAGCCTCGCGGTTCTCGTCGTCTCGTAGTACGTTCACTCATGCACTGTAATGTCCGCTCGAACTTGCAGAACATCAATCTGAGCATCCGAACGAGGTATATTTGACCTTCTTCGGATTGCTGGTGTCGAGAGTTACGCAATGACATGGATTAGAGGTTGTACGAAGTTAGGAAGAGAGGTTTATGCCCATGGTCTTCAAGCTTCAAATTCTATCCAAAGTACTGCCACACGTAATAGTCACTCGAGATTATCAATCCTCGGTTCTTGTGGGACATTGTTGGATGTATGTATGTATGAAGTGTTGAGACGACGTGCCATTTATCTAAGGAACAAGATGATGTTTGACTCCTCGTCGAGGTTATCACCGGTTTGAGTTGAAAGTAGACGTTGCTCAGGGTTACAGCTAAGATTGGACTACTTGTTGGTATACCGCGATATCATCTTGTTGACGTGGTAAGATGACGTTGTGACTCCTCACCGGGGTTATCGTCTGTTTAAGCGGAAAGTAGACGTTGATCAAGGTTACATCTGAGATTGGGCTGCTTGTTTGTATGCCTCATTGTCATCTGTGGATGTTCTTGCCTGCCTGTTGTTATCTCCGGGTCTGAGGTGTGTGTGTCTCGACAGGATGTCTAAGGTTGAAGCTGATTGTATATGTTTGAAACAATCATTTCTGGGGTTATCACAGGAACTGCAATGGCATCCCTTGGGGCTATCACCAAGGATGGTGTTGCTACTCCTAGTGTTATCTCTGGGATTGGACCCGAACATCAGCGGTGTTATCATCGAGATGTAATCGTCCTCTCCGGTGTTATTCTTTGGTCTTTTGATCTGCATATCTCGGGGTTATCTCTGAGATTGGAAATGACATTCCCGGTGTGTATTCCGGGTTTGAACTGATGTTCCTGATTTGTCTTCCGGGTTGGAATTGAACTTCTGGTAGTATCCGGGATGGATGTAAGCTGTCTTTCAGGTTTATCTCCAAAAGACGAATCTACCCTCCTGCAATGTTAGTAATAGGAGTGCAAAAAATATCGAGTGTCTACATTAGGGGAATTATACAGTAACCAAGAGTGAGCAATTTATCTCCCAATTCATCCTCTCCTATCACTATTTGGCAAGCAAAATCATCAAATTGGGGGATAAACCACTGTGCACACCAAGTGTTTGACAGTTTGTGTGAGCCAAGTTTGGGTGGGGGGAATATTATGCTAAGGCTTCCTAATTCAATGGCATCTAAACCCACATCAAAGAGGCAATGGGGAGAGAGTTCAACAAAAACACCACCATCACGAACCTTCGACCGACGCAAATTTATATGTGCCGCCGCCGCCGACCGTTACGACTACATGGCAATAAAAGCACTCACAACAGAGCGGGGGTTTGCACCAGACCATGTCTACGGTGAGATGATGCAACAAATATATCAGAAAGGCTGGAACAAGTTCACAGAGGAACCCGAGGCTGCCGTTGTAAGTGTGGTCAAGGAGTTTTATGCGAACGCCGAGGAAAAGGCCCCTTTCAACACTTTTGTGTGGGGAGGATTAGTACCTTTCAGTGTCGATGCCATGAACACATATTATCAGTTACGGGTGCCTCGACATTGCAATTATGCTCACTTACATGACAATGATCCCGATTATAAGACCATTCTAAAGGAAATGCCTAAATCGGGCACAAAATGGATCAAGGGTCGAAAACGGGGCACAGTTTTTCACAGTAAAGATCTCAGCAGATATAGCAAGATATGGTATGTATTCTTGTGTGCCAAATTATTTCCATCCACACACATGTCCAACGTGACCAAGGAGAAGGATGTGCTCTTGTATGCCATTGTACAAGATTTTAACATCGACGTTGGAGCAATAATCAATTTCTCAATCCGACGATGATTACGAGGATATTTCTTGGGCGGCCTACCACACCCGTCACTCATCTGTGGGTTGTGTAGGCAGGTAGGAGTTCGATGGTCCGATGATGAACCTACCCTAATGCCACTTAAGATACTAGATTCGAGAATGATTACACGGTACTCGGTGTGGGAAGGCGGCGAATCACATCCAAGAGGATTAGGCTTTGTATTTCCCTCAGCTTTGGAGGACGAGGCTGACACTGAAGATACTTCGGATGATGACGAGTTTCAAGAGGATGCACCGATGGGAGAACAAGGAGTAGAGGAGGTTCCATAGTCTGAGGCAATTTCTAGCCCTCAGTTCCTCAACTTTCATCGACAAGTGGATGCGTAAAATAAGCAAACAAGACGAGAGATGAGGCGACTCACAGCTAGACAGGACCACATGTTCGAGGCTATAAACCTATCGTTCGCATCCTTGAACACGACACTTCAAAGCTTCAATCCAAATGCTCAATTCCTATACTAGCAGCCAGTCCCAATGCCACGATTCCCACCAAGTGACTCTGACGAAGAAGACCAACAACCATCACCACCACATACTTAGGCAATTATAGGGAAGTCCTCACATTTTAATTGCTATATCTATACAATGAGGGCATTGTAATTTTCAAGTTTGGGGGGGGGGGGGGTGGAATTTACTTTCATGTTTGCATTTCATGTTTGCATTTTTAAGTTCATTAAGCTAGGTTTGCATAGTAGTTTATTGTTTAGTTTAGGATTATCTAATGTTGCATCCATGTAATCATGAATTTTCATAGTAGCATAGGATCATAAATAGTTTTTATTTTGTTATTTATTTATTGTTGCATTCATGTTATGTTCACCATCCATGTATATATATATATATATATATATATATATATATATATATATATATAATTAGTTAAATAATGTGTTAATTTTGCATATGTCCAGCAGTTGTTGTAAGTTCATTTTGTTTTGGTCGATGATGAGATTGGGATTAAGTCGACAATTACAGTACTGATTATTAAAACCCTAATGTAGTTTCTGTTATGAATTGGATCTTATTCTTGTTTGAAACTGATATAAAAAGGGTAGCACATTAATAACATCTTTGTCGACTGGTTAATTTAAATTGATACATAAAGAGTTTCTAAAGGATAATGCTAGTGTAAATGAGAAAATGGCAAGGATAAGTAGTGAAGAAAAAGAATTAGGCAAGAACCTAAGTTTGGGGGATCAAGTGGGGTATATAAGCTTATTAAAAAAAATGAATAATTGAGTCTTGTGGTGGGTTGAGAAGAATCATGCAAAGCACTCGCCATAAACATATGTATGAGATGGAGCGTAAAACGCACTCACTATCTATAAAAAAGAAGAAGAATAAAACGGGAATAAAGATCAAAAAGCCCCCGTGATTGAAAGAAGAAAGCATAAGTACCTTATTTGGACCCTTAATATTAGTAATTATTTAATTTTAGTTGGATCTTGTCTGTCTTTAAAATTCTTGAGTTTACTCTGTATGATTCCTTATAAGAAATTGGTTATGTGTTTAGTTTGAATATGTATCAGTTAGCACGGATGTTGGACACACACACACACACACTATACCAGTGATAATGGTTTAAGATTCGAGGACTAATAAAGAATTATTGATTGGTTTTGGTAATTAAGAGTTGTAGTGTTTGCTTGATTTCCTTGAGGCTAGTGAAATAATTTTGATTCTATGACACTGTTGGATTCAAAGACATATAGTTTAGATGCATTACATATCATTGTATTGTATTGTACAGAATAGTGTTTTGTTTTGGTGCTCGAGGACTAGCACGGTTTAAGTTTGGGGGATTTTGATAAGTATATTTTATATCCACGAATCGATTTACAATTTGAGCTTAATCGTTGATAATTCCTTGTTTTATGTTCATTTTTACTTTTTTATTGTTGTTTTACGTGTAGGTGGGTTGGTGTGGCAAGTGATCAAAAAGGGAGGCATTTTGGGCAAAATTGTAGCAAGTTTGGAGTTTAACCAAAGTCAGAAGAAAGAAGCATAGCCCGCTGGGGCGGGCCTATTTTAGCCTTACACCCCCGCCGGGGCGGGGGGTTTTCAAGTATGGAGTCAGTAGCCTAGCCCGTAGGGGCGGGCTTTAATGTATAAACAAATTATGTTTATATCTTCCGCAATAGTCATAGAAATGATGTACCAGGTTCGTGGTGATTAGTACCCAAATTTGGGGACGCTACATTAGGCACCCCCCGACTTTCGTGAAAACACGGTTACCGCATCTTGTTGATTTCCTAAGCATTAAGTGTGTGTGTGTTTTTGTGTTTGAGAAAGCCTTTGATATTTTTTAATTGAAACTGTGTTTGAGTGCGTTGATTTTAAAGGTTGTTCTAAGCCTGATTTTAGCCTATGAGCAGCGTTATTTGATTTTTAATTTGCTTTTGATTAAACACTTTTTTGAGAGGATTTGGAGAACTTGGTGTTCTTGCCCTATTTTTGTCACTTGATTTTTAGCCAAAAGTTTGTCTATCCCTGAACGTTTTCGTATTTTATAAAATCTTTGTTATTTTGCTTTGAAAATCATTTTTGTGATAATGTATGAAATATATCATAAAGGGGTCGGGCCACCCGTGGCATGAGAGTCTGCCTCAATAGACCCAAGCACCATAATCACAATTCCAAAGATCACGAGGCCTTAAATCTTATCTTTCGAGATAAAGCCACCAACGCTGCTTTTAAGGCCCAAATTACATGTACAACGATTTCAAAGACTTTAATATTACAATCAACAACATGTCCATCGTGGGAATCTAATCAAGACCCGATTCGTGGATCTTGACTCCAGGATTCCAAGGCTCGCATCAATATACTCGACTATAAACTAAAGAGGTCTAAAAGGGGCTCTCGTACCCTAAATTTTAGATTGAAATATCAGGGTCGATGTTCGAGGGACTATGTGTATGACAAGATCTATTGAAGGATCTCATAATCGAGGACATGAATCCATAGATCCGAGGTACCTAAAGACCGCGTCATGACACAAACGGGATCTAAACGAAAGTATATAAATAATATATCTTAAAACCATTCACTGTTTAGAATCTCTAGCACAATTAGTTAGGACTTTCTCCCCACTAGATATGGATCTAGGGTTTGCAGGAGTGTATAAAATTAATTGAAAATAATAAAAATGATTAGATCTAACCTAGATTCGAGCCAATCTAGCATAAAGGTTCAAGCTTCAAAATTTTAGAACTGATTAAGGGCTAGATCTAGGGTAGATCTAATAAAATGATTCGATATGTAACTATATATATAGGGGATAACGGTTGTACACAGTCGTGTACTTTTTTTTTACACAGTATACCAAATGGCGTCGTTTGGCCCAATTGCTTTAAAAAGAAAAAACACGGTTTAGGCATTCTACTCCCAAAATCCCGTTCCATTCTTCCCTTCAGATAACCTCCTCCATTCTCTCTGATTCTCTACTCCAACGTCAGCCACCTCATCCATTCTCTCTGATTCTCTCTCCTAGGGTTTATGCGTGATTGCTTCAATTAGTTCATTTTCACCCAAGCTTTGTTTCAATTACAACCGCAATAGATCTAGTGCAACAAACCCTGTTGATTCCTATCCTCGTACTTAATTACTAGAATATATCTGGCTTTATTTTTGAGGTGAGGCGAGGCTCTGTTCGATGCATCGACCCCAACGCTTCAACCAGGTGACCTATAATTTAGTCGTTTAATTTTTTATCTTTTATGTCCAAGATTAATATGGGTTCTTCAATTTAATTTCTTAGTTCAGTCACTTCTTCTTTCTGATTTATAGTCATGTCAAATTATACTAAATCCCACTAAAGTTAGAAACAAATCCCACTTGCAAGTTGGTATTTTTTTAAATAACACAGCTAAGAATCCCATTTGGGGATATTGAGGTGAATTAAGACATAATTAAGAAATTTTGAAAATTTTGATTAAATCGGTATACCGTAGTTTAAATATTTTCATACCCTGGTCATGATGGATTTGCAATAATACATGTTTTCTATAATTTTCTACACTATCTTGTCCTCCTTGGTTTTTTGGGTCTAGTTGATATGATTTCTGGTAACAAACTAGTGAAGATATGATATGAATATTGGGATAAATGCTTTTTAATAATTTGTAGATGAAAGATAACTAACAGTGTTGAATATTTGGAGTAATAATAGTATTGAATATGACTCTTCCTCGTGTATGTATTTTCTTAAGGAATACAAAAGACATGTGAAAGGGATTTAATTTCATGTTAATAGACATTTGAGCCCTAGAAACAAAGAAATTTGAGACACAGATGCTGATTCTCTAGCTTATCAATGACTTTTGCACTCTGTTTTGTAAATTCTGACATACCCTGTAATTTCTTTTAGTAGGCTTATATCCTGCTCCAGTTTACACTCCAGCAATTCAGAAGATCCCCATATACAATTATATAAGTAACACCACAGTAAGTTAATAACTTGACATTATGGCCTTATTTGTCTCGATTCAATTCTCACTGTCATTTTATAATTGCAAATTTTTATCGGTAACTTGGATCCAAATGTCACAGAAGAGGAGTTGAGGCAAATCTTTTTGCAGCTTGGGGAAATTGTCTACGTCAAGATTCTTGCGACCAAGGGATGTGGGTTCGTGCAGTTTGTGGCCAGGTCTGTATGGCGCGTGAATCTGTTGTTGGTTATGACTAACAATAAAATAAATTGATAAGCTACCGCCATAAAATTGCAATTGCTGGTAATGTGAACAATATTTTGATTAAACTTTTTTTCCTACTTGCTTCTGAAGGGAAAGAATTTTTGTTGAATGGTATAAGAGTTTTAATGCTTTCCTTTGTATAAAAGTTTGGGTTTTCTTGTCAATTAAACAAACAAAGACATATATTGAAAGCATTCCAGTTCTATTTGTGTTGGTTTTGCTTATGAAAGATACAGAGAACGGAAATTATAGTTTCTTGTTGAATGCTCTCTTTTCCATTTTTTATCAATGGCGAGGACGACTTGGCCATGGATTTGTTTTTTACATCCCATGTTTGATCTTTCATTTTATCAAATTTCTAATGTCAACTTGTAGTTGAGGATTCACTTTTCACCGCACTTAGAGGTATTAAAAAAGAAAAAGTTGGAGAAAAGCAAAAGCTAAGCAATCTCATTTGTTGGCCTGTTATTCCATTATTTTTGTTGGTGGGAATACTAATTCTGGGAATAAGAGAGTAACCTTTGAAAAATTGCACTAGATTTCTCTGTTTTAAAATGTGGGTTACTTATACAGTCATGCACACCTTCTAGTTGCTTAAAAAGACGGAAAGTCAACCAAATATTTAACACTATCATCAACCTCCGAATTCTTGAAAAGGACCAACCATAAATAAACCTTAGGATACAAATTGTCACTTTGTTAAGTTTTAACCTCATAAAGTGAACTGATGATGCCTTTTTCTATTTTTTCTGAACAAAAAGAGTTCATCTTCAAGTTTTAGCCCAGTATCAACAATGAATCATATTAGTAGGCAGTGAATTCAGCCTATCCTTTTTTTTCCATTGCTCTAAAATCTTAATAATTCTTGATTTATTTTTTGATTATAGAATATGTGGTTCAGGCATCCACCATATTGGAATATGACCTTGGGGGCAGAAGGGGATCTTTTCGAAGCTCCAAAGCTGATTATTGAGGAACCAATGGTTAGCCTTGATCCCATAACGGCTACCATTTCAATGATTTCAGGTGGAGAAGATGTCATCTTCACACAAGCATTTAAGGTTGTTGATATTGAATCAATGCAGAACGAGCAACAACATTAATTTGTAGTTTTGGTTGAGAAAAGTTTTTGTAGTATTTTAATTTGGTTATATATAGTAGAAAATATTTTACTAGGCAATGTTATCCGCAAGTATTGTTAATTATTATTTTTCATTTTTAAATATGTAATTTTTGGTACCCAGATTTTTTTTGAATGAGTGGGGTGATGGACATGACAAAATTAATAAAAAGACAGGGAATTAATCGGAAGGAATGGAATTGTTTGCTTAATAAAAAAAGAGAAGGCTTACTACTGGAATATTTGAAAACAAAAATTTAACAGGCATATGAGGACTTAAAAATAGAAAGGAAGGTCAAAATGGGAGAGAACACTATATAAAACTAGATCATTTTAGAAACACTAGGCATAGAAAAATACATAATAGATGGGGGAGGTAAAGATAGTTGAGAGAGAGAGTGCCCACTGAAATTAAAAAAAATAGACAAGAAAGTCAAAAGCAACAAATAACACCATCAAATAAAAGCATATGATAGAAGAGTTTAAAAAGAAAGTTGAAGTGTCGTTGGTGTGATAATAATATCCTGACTAATATGGAATGGTCAGTTAATACAACCAAAGATAAGGAATGATAAACAACCTTTTCTCAGTTTATCCAACAACCAAATCATTTAAAACAAGTTTTGAAGGACTCGTAACATTCTATAACAGCACATTTCATATATTCATATGCACATATACGCTTTGTGTGCGCCCAAATAGGTGATATCATCACTTATTCTGGTAATACCAAATACATGAGATGTAATACAAATACAATCTTTAATATACAACAAGAAAGTTGTGAGTTTTAATACAAATATTGTCTTCTGCACAATATCCACTCTCAAAATAAGTCATCATTACATTTATTGTCACACTATTTAACAGAATAGTGAGGACTACTAATACTATCAATCGGACCGTCACTCCGCTCCCCAACTAGTCCCGACTACGTTCTCATTTCTGAAGAGAACGGTGAAGGAAAGGGTGAGCTCAACTAGCCCAAGAGAAGAAATATTATGACTAAGATAATGCGAAATAAATTATCATTAGTCTTGAACAATGTTAAACCGATAAAATACAATAGACATCAAGTTTAATCTAGCGGTGAATAAGCAATCCATTAAAAGAGTCAAGTAGAGAATAAAATCTACTATCTTTTATGATTTAAAAAGGTTTTTCATCACTTTTATCACGAGACTCGACAATAAATAATCAACATTATCCCTGCACTACGGCCAAGGATATTCATTAGTATCATGACCACAAATTATCCATGCACTACGGGCCAAGGATATTCGTGTATTCATCAACGGTCCTGATCATGCCATAAAATAATTTATCTTTGCTCCCTTGGCCGAAGAGAATCCATAGCCATAATCATACCAAAAACTGTCCATCAATGCACTACGGGCCAATGAGGACTTTTTCCACATCATTTGTAACATTACGGTCATGATTATACTGAATAATCTCTGGTCATAATCATACCAAGTCCATCTATGCACTACAGACCATAGATGACTTTCAACATAATATAAACATGAGGATGATGACAATGATATAAGAATTCAATAAAACAAGTTCAAGAATTAATTTATTCAGGAACTAATAACGTCCAAATTGTCAACATGATACTTCTTTGTAGAGTAAAATTTAAAAATGCTCAGAAGAATATTTCCAAGAAAAAATACTGGATGAAGCGCAAATATCAAGGATATTCCACTAATTTCATTGAGTATAGAAGTAAAAACTTTAACCAACTGAGTATAATAAAGAATGGAATAACAAAAGAAATCACCATGCATGCGGTACTTTGCATAGACAGGTTATTCCAACAGAATAATAAATAGCGGAACCAGGTCAGGCGTAACACGCACCGACAAGATATTCCAACAGAATAATAAAGAATGTGTTGCAATATGTGTCAATGCATGTTGCAAGATGTTTTAGCAGGTTTGGAGTTTGAATTATAACCTTTTGAAAGAAAAGTTAAAAGACGAAAACTTAGTTAGTTTTATAAATATGTATGAAAATGTGAATTCAACTTACTTTGCATGCTTAGTTATTTGTCATGAAATTTGAAGATTTGAAAACTAATTGAGTTGAAAACTCTACGACTTGTATTGTGAACTTTTGAACAACTATGATAGAATGTTTCATGCCTCTAGAGATAACTAATATATTCGCACATCTAGTTAAACACGTTATAAACTACGCAAGCATGAACTAAAAGAGGTTCTTTAACATGTAATTGTGAAACAACTTAAACTAGAATGAGTAACTTAAGTAATGTTCACATATGAGATGAGTATAAGAGATTTAAAAATGTTCCTAAAGATTTTAAAAGTAAGAACAATGTGAGTTATACATCTATGAATTTTATTGTGTGTAGCCTATATAAATTTAGATATGTGTGATGAATGTATGTGAATATGTATATCAAGGTGTGTGTGACTAATGAGTACCTATACATATATAAATAGGATAATATAGTTCATTGAGGTGATTTTTCGCTATAAGTGGTAATCAATGCTAAAGGCAAGTATCCTAACCTATGTATTTATTTCATGCAAGGAATCTATGATTTCGTAAGTTCCTTAATTCTTACACTGTATATATTTGTATGATCCGAATTGTTGCCATATCAACCATATTTATATCGAGAAAATATCTATTACTATTTGAAAATCATTTGTATACCTTGACGTTGTTACAAACATTGAACTTATCGTTCTTAATTGCATTATAAAAGTTGTCTAAGCCTTTGATTCGACTAGACTCTTATCAAGTGTTAGAAAGTTATCCAAAAAAATTGACTTGGTGCGGACTCTTATAAATCTATTGAGATGAACAACCCTCTTAAGAAGGGGAAATTTTATATTGTCGGGGAATCGACGTGCGCACATACTAGCATGTTTAAATGTTATTCATAACGTAGGGTACTTTAGGCTGATCACTTGTTGTACTCGTTTATATTGGATTGCAGTATAATACTGTTAATTCTAGTAAGAGTTCTTAGTCCTTAGTGACTGCTCAGTGTTCATTTTTATTGAACCTTGAAATGAATAAACTTTGAAATTTTGTTGATATCCTTCAGTCCATAGCGATACGTATTGAAAACTCTTGATACTTCTTGATGTCCTTGGACTATCAATTATTGTTATACCTTTGAATATTTAAACGTTATAACTGCTTATTCTTATTGCTTTATTACTTGCTGGGCAAACTTGTTGCTTATTCTTGCTTCCTTAAATATATTACAGTTAAGGCAGAGCAAGGCGGTACATCGGGAAAGGACAAAGGAAAGGGCATGGCTACATAATAGCTTAGTCCTTTAAGTGTAGAAGTATTATTATTATTATGATTATAATGATGTATTAAGGATGATTAAATTATGTTTAAGTGTAATCATGAGATTGCTGTAGTAACGGTTACGGTACCTTGGGACACGAATATTTATATTATATCAATGTAAATTATTTTATTATTTATGTTGTTAATGATTTTAGTATAATATTTGAATTAACATGTGACGAACCAAATTCGAGATATGAGTGTCTGAATTTGGGGGTGTCACAGGTTGGTATCAAAGCTGTAGTTATAAACCTTAGGAGCGAGAGTCTTTAGATTATAACTTAGGAGAACTTAGAAGATAGAGAGGGATAAAACTCATATAGAGTTTTCATAGAGAGAGACTTAGTGTGTTATAGAATATAACTTCATTCTATTCAATGAACTTATGTTATTTAATATTCTAATGGAGTTGTTGTTTGTTTTGTCTTATGTTGGTGATTGTAGGATGACTGACATGGGAGGACCTAGCAGAGTAGTAGAGGAGGAGTCGCGTGACATACATGTGGTAAATGAGGCACCATTGATAGCGGATCCTATATTGGCAGTAGACCCTATTGATGATGATGAGGAGGAGGAAGAGATGGAGCCATTACCCGAGGAGTTTGATCCAGAGGAAGAGCCTGAGCCCAGGGAGGAATCCGACGAGGCTACTTTTGAGGATCGAATGTTGGGGGAGTATGAGGAGTAGATCCTAGAGTTAGGGTGAAGAGTTGAAGAGTTAGAGGCTGAAGCTAGGGAAAGGGAGTCCGAGTTCCAGAAACTGAGGGACGAGGACCATCAGAGAAAGTTAGTGATGCAGGAGATGGAGGTGGAGATTGCTCATCGCAAGGAGGCAGGGATCCAAATGGGAACTTTGTTTCACAGGTCGGTGGCTAGGAATGTGGAGCTGACAGGAAAACTGGAAGAGATGGAGCAGAGAGAGTTGAGTGAGAGGACAGAGAAGGAAGCTCTTCGTACTCGGTTAGAGATGGAGGTTATGGATAGGATCCACTTCAAAGAGAAGTGAGAAGAAGCTAATGATAGGGCTAACGATCTAGAGGATGAGGTGAGGTACAAGAGAAGGAAGATGAACAAGATGGGCTATGCGGTGCGCACGACCATGGAAAGGTTGATTGATGGGGTAAATCCTTACCCGGCAGAGCAAGGACAGACTTGACACACCATAAGCCGAGATTTGGTGGTGCAAATTACCCAGAGGGAGTACCAGAGCACTGTGGAGCAGGGGATGTTAGATTGAGTTTAGGTGTTAAAATTTAGTAGTTTTAGTATTTCCATTTATGTTACGTATAATCTGTTGCTGTAATCTCAGTCTTTTTGTGTAAGATGTGAGATAGTTGTAAACCCCGAACTTTTGAAAAATGTTAGAGGGGTAGCATGTTAATGGTTGTCCCCGTCTTTTGTGATATTAGGGGATACGTGTTGTCATTTATAGAAGTATGTCGGAGATAATCATATAATGTAACAATTTGACATATGAATATAAATGATCTTATTTCAAAAATGTGTTATAAAATGTTATTTCTTCTCATCTGAGAAATATTTAAATAATAAAATAAGATAATAAAAATAAAAGTTTTGTGATGCAAAAAAATGTCACCCAGAATAGCTACACCGGAAGAGTTGGTTAATGATGAGAGAGGACCAGTAGACCCTATACAGAGGCTAGTAGACTTGTGGGGGGAAGCTCTTAGGAGAAGAAATGAACCAGTACCACCCATTCCCCAAGCAGTTCCAGTTGTAAACTTTAAGGACTTTAGGAGTGTAGGAATTCCTGAATTCGTAGGTACTACCGATCCTATTATAGCACAAACGTGGATTAAGGAAATGGAGAAAGCCTTCGCCATTGCTCGTGTGGGTGAAGATCAAAAAATCGTGTTCGCTACATACATGATGAGGGGTGAAGCAAACTACTGGTGGGAAGCAAATCAACAGATGGTGGGAGAAGGAACTATAACCTAGGAAAGGTTTAAGACTTTGTTTTTCGAGAATTACTTCCCGAAGAGCATGAATAATAAGATGGAGGTAAAATTTATAGAACTGAAACAAGGAGAGATGACGGTGGTGCAGTACGCGACCAAATTCAATGAACTCGCATAATTTACAACACATCAAGTTGACACCGAAGAAAGGAAAGCTCAACACTTCAAACTCTGACTAAAACCTTGGTTGTTCAACAAGGTGTCGGTCCTTCAAATTGACTCGTTCGCCACATTGTTGGAAAAGGCGATAATTGCTGAGGGAGGTAGCGAGGCATTGAGCCAATACAACAAGGAGAAGAAGAATAAAAATGTTGGGGAAGAAACTCGCGGAGGGAGTAGCAGTGGTGAAAGTCATCTGGGAAAGAGGAAATGGGATAACCGCAACAGCAACAACAATACCAACAACCAAAGCATCAGCCAGTTGGAGAGTTATCAAGGAGGGTTTAAGAAAAGAAGTAAAGCTTGCACGAAATGTGGGAAAACCATCAAGGGGAATGCTAGAAGGGGCGTAACGTCTGATACAACTGTGGCCAAGAAGGGCACATTTCACCTAACTGTCCAAAGTAGAAAAAGATCAAGGGATGTTTCGCGTGTGGCTTAAATGAGCATCAAATTAAGGATTGCCCAAAAAAGGGGAGTAGTGGAGGAAACAGCCAACAGGGAGGGGGATGTACCGATCGAGGTTCCTGCTCCTGCTGTACGTGTTCCTCGTAAGGAATTGCCAGGTATTCAAGTGGCGAACCCAGATCTTTTGGGTGACTTGAGTAGGCATCCTTCCGTATACCTGCACGCAAACGAGGTATGAAGTTAGATCTTTAATCTTCCTTATTTCCTATTGATGAGGAGTCAAGGATTCTGATGTTGATCTGCATTTGATGTAGGTTCCCGGCTTCACATAGCCTCGAGGGAACTGGTTTAGTATCCACTCTATGTATCAGGCTTTGCATGACTACAGAGCGATCGTCCATGGCTAGGGATTAGGATGTTCTTCACCATTTTACCCCATCACTGTCCTTGGGGTTACCTCAGGGCATTGTCTGAGTGGTGGTTTCACCAGACTCAGTCACTCCATTTGCTGGACTGTGAGGTGATGATGACGCCGATGGATTGGCGATTTATCACAGGTATAGAGTTTGAAGGGTTGTCGATGCCTTTCATGGTGGATATCACCCCTACTGCCGTCATGGATCGCATTCTTCGATGATTGTTCCTGATGATCATTAGGGGCTACTTCAAAGTAGATAATTCCTCTACGGTGTCCTTCGCTTTGATCAGCGCCACTCGATATGTGGACCGTATAGGAGATTATGACTGGCGTTCCTACACCTTTGCCTACTTCCTCAGGGGAATGCGCATGCGATCGCAGGGCTTGACCGAGGCATGGTTAGGATTTTACCCGTTTCTGTTGGTGAGTGTTTCTCTTATCTTTTCCCATGTATAGGTTAAGAGTATTGACTGACAGCAGATGTTGCCTTTGTGTTGGTAGTTTTGGGCCTATGAGAGGCTTCTATGTTTACGTCATGTGAGCGTGTTAGGTTTAGACACCTATCCACGAGGACAGAGATGGCATCATTCCATACTGGTGGAGGTCCCTGTTGCTGAGGGTTTCACTCATTGTTGCCTATAGCTGGAGTTGTTTACAGCCGATGTCATCACATGGATTCCCTACTCTGGAGAGCATTTGGGAGTTGGATTTGAGGATGGGTACCCGACTGGAGTAGAGTACATCATTTCTACCCGCAGGATTACACTCTTTACAGATGGAGGATGGGAGCTCTATTTAGGAGAGCGTGCTATAAGGAGCACTACAGGAGAGATACGTATGCCGATCTTGCCTTCTGCCAGGCGTTATTGGCCTATTTCGCAGTCACCCGTCATTGACATTCCATTGTTGGGGATTGACGGTTTTACATTATCAGAGGGCCCCTGGTCTCAGGAGATGTTCCAGCATTGGTGGATCCCTCGTACTATTGAAGCTCAGACCCGCGCCACACAGTTCATGGGGGATATGGTTCCAGGATCCGTGATGATGAAGAATTGGCTATCACATGTCGAGATCGACTCATGTGACCTGAGATTAGCCATTGACCCGCGGTTTGGGCTTGGACACATCTTTTCATTCGGCATTTGGGTAGAGATCCTTGAGGTAGATATTTTTATCCTTCCACCTCTGTGTCTTCCTCGGTGACCCATATGGCTTTGCACGATCTGAGATCCTCCTTGTATCGGCCTGACATCCCTGTAGATAGAGATCTAGTGACTCAGGAGGATTTACATCAGGTGGACAATATCGATGATGTATACATAGACACCATTGACTTTTTTTGATGTATTTCTTGTTATCTCTTTTGATAGGCCTCTGTTAGCTGCTGGGTAGCTTCGCCCCATTCTCGCTATATCTTTTAATAGGCCTCTGTTAGATGTTGGGTAGCTTCGCCCCATTTCCCTGTATTTTAGCTGTACAGAGATGTATTAGATGATGATATACTTAGGAATGTATGAAAAGTTTTCCATTTCCTATATCATATTGCCATCTATTGTATCATGCATGTTATTATGTTATGCATATATATATATGTCCAGAGATATTCAGCATTGACCCCTGGATGGTCTTATAGACACGTATTACATAGATGTCTTCTTCGACGATTAGTCAGTATTGATCATACCCCACCATTTTGGTGGTATTTGGTATCTTATTTCATGGTATGATAGTATATCACCATCGACATGGTGATCGTAGATGATTCTTTGCAACATACTATGACCTGATTGATGTTTCAGTTCCCACGAAATTTGTAAAAAGGTATGCTAGAAACCTTTGGTATCGGAGGCGGTTTTTTCCGATTTGGGACCCGTGGAGTTGACTCTACTTTGGAGGAGTATGCACGGTTGACGATGTTGCTTGCCATGGGCCAGACCTTGTGTGCATATGGCTATCGGAGACATGAGCAGACAGTTCATGACCCTTACCGGATTGAGGCGTAGAGTGGTACAGGACGAGATTACATCCGGCCACGTGATATCCCAGCATTTTCTGTTTGACAAATTTAGCTCTGAGGATAGTTATGCATGGCATTCTGGGGATTTCACCACACCGGAGGATCATTGGCGTTCAGCCAGAGTGGATGTACTGCTTTTGTGTGTATTGTCATATGTCTTCATGCCACGGTACATGGATGAGCTAGATATCGGCTTCATTATGGCAGTGAGAGCTCTCAGGGAGGGTCATACCATTTTTCTGATGATCATTGCAGAGACTCTGAGGTTAACTACATACTGCTGTACTTATCCGGTAGGAGTGTTCACAGGTAGCTCGGTCATGCTGTATGTGTGGTTTATGTCACACTTAAGACCGATTGGCACACTTTAACGGCAGGGGTTTTGTTTCACCCATGATATAGCCATGTCGTACTCCTTTCAGCCTGTGGAGTGTACAGATGTTGCATCGTGGTCAGCTTTTTTGGCAGGGATTAGAGACCCGTTTGCTATATTGTCGTGTTCAGGGCTTAGCCCACCCTACAGCTTCATTACTCATGCTCCGGGCATGGATTATCTCCCTCTGGCTGGATTGAGGGGTATGATTACTTACCACCCACTGGCCGTGATGTGTCAGTTTGACCAGTTTCAGGATTTTCATCCTTTTGAGGCGGCAAGAGTCGATGCTTCGCTTCACACCGCTTATCGGCGGAGGACGAGATCGTGTTGTATGCTGTTGGGATCATCGAGAGTTAATGAAGTTTTACGTCGGTCATCCAAAGTTGTTTTGTGAGTATTCCATGGATGGAGACAGAGATCGCGCATCGGCGTGGTAGTATCCATCAAAGGGGGGTGATTCCGATGATGAGGAGCCTATAGAGGAGGCTTACATTCCCATCGATGACTTGACTACTGGGCTGCCAACATTTATGATGGATTCTCCCACCCCGAGTACCACTATTACTCAGTATCCAGCACAGTATTTGGAGCAGAGCTTACATCTGATTACCTATGAGAGAGATCAGGCTAGGGCTGTAATGTTGACAGATCTTGATGAGAGAGATACCGCTCTGTTAGAGAGGGATGAGGCTAGATCAGCCAGGGATGCATTGATTGCAGAGCAGGATGCCGCCTTATCTGCTAGGGATATGGCCATTACATATAGTACTTCAGTTAGATCCCAGATGACTGTCAGTCTTGCCGACATGAGTGCTTACATTGATGAGCATTATGCCACCATGCAGTTAACCTCTGATTTGCTAGCTCGTGTAGATACCCTTGGGCAGGAGCTTGCAATGCTACCTCTTTCTTCAGAGAGGGATGCTATGTAAGATCTGATAGTCCGTATACACATAGAACTGTAGATAGCTTTGTATTTTCCTACACAAACTAGCTTAGCCATTTTGTCATGTACAACACATATGTATATATCAAACAGTATTATGTATGGCAGAGAAATATATTTTGATTCACTTCCCTTTTAGTTATGCCTTGATACTTGCTTGATATTTGCCGGTTTCTTCAGGGTCTTGTGATCTTGATGCATTCTGAACTTATCCTTGATAGATGGACATTGAGACATCGCAAGATCTCTCAGAATGGATCATTGATTTCTGTATATCCCTACAATCTTTGGTGTCATAGGACTGGTATCTGTATGGAAAAATGGAGAGGAGGGTGGTTTCTTCCTCTCTAAGATTGACGCCACCACAAATGGTCGCCAATACTTCTATTTGTGAGAAGCCTAGTTAATTCCATCTCTTATGGGTTGGTATTGCTCTTTGAGGTGCGATCGCAGCTTAAATTGTCACCGAATCTTCTATTTGTGAGAAGAGGTTGGGTAATTCCATCCCTTTGATCTGATACCGTTGAAATGTGGTGAATTGAAGGTTAATCCCACTACCGTGTGACAAGTTTTTTGTTCTGGTAGGGGTTAGACTGAACCATAAATGGCTGCCTATGTATTCCTATTGAAGAGGAGATCAAGTCTGCATAGTTCGAACCTGGTGTAAGAGGTTCAACGCTGAATGTGAAAGGCAGATGGAAGTAGAAGTTGTTTTTGTTGATTTTTGTGAAGAAAGGGCAGAAATGTTTTTGTTGTTTTTTTTGTTGCGACCGGGCCATATAGCATATGGTTGCCTACGTACTCCTATTAAAGAGGAGATCAGGTCGATGTAGTTTGCCCCTCAGGACGAATCGCAGATGAAGAGAAATGTGAATCCCATGTGCAGGCTATACTGCGGAAAAAGAAAGTTTGATCCCATAATGGGGACAAACTGCAGGTGTGTAAAAAGTTTGATCCCGTCTTCAGGACAAACTACAAGCGTAGAAAAGTTTGATCCCGTCTTCAGGATAAACTGCAGGTGAAAAAGTTTAATCCCGTCTTTAGGATAAATTGCAGATGTGAAAGGTTCAATCCCGTCTTCAGGGTAACCAAAATTGTGAAAGGTTTGAACTGAGGTAAAACCAGGCTGCTGGCTTGAAGTGTATGTTTCCCTGAGGGGCAGAAGAGTATATGAAAAAGAGAGGGTTCAAAACCGGAATGACTGGTGATTTGATGATCAAAACCAGGATGTTTGTTTGATGGTAACTTCAGACATAGTACCGTTTCACGGTGTCCGAGTTGATAAGTTGTGGAAATTCATCGCCATCCATTTCCTACAATCTGAGAGAACCTCCTGTCAATACCTCCTTGACAACAAATGGGTCTTCCTAGTTAGGAGTGAATTTTCCCTTAGATTAATCTTGGTTGTCAATGATCTTCTTTAAAACCAAGTCATGTTGTTTTAATTGCCGTAGTCGGACTTTTTTATTGTAGGATCGTGTGATCCTTTGCTGTTATAACTGACAATGGAAGATAGCCGCGATTCGCCTTTTGTCTATTAGAGACAACTGGTGATACCTGTCTTGTACCCATTAGTCTTCACTCAACTGAACATCCATCAATACTCTGAGAGATTCCATTTCCACCTCTATGGGGAGAACTACTTCCATCCCATAGGCTAATGAGTAGGGGGTTGACCCAGTGGAAGTTTGCATGGAAGTTTTATAGGCTAATAAAGTCAGAGGCAAGAGGTTAGGCCATCCTTTGTGATTGGCGGACATTTTATGCATGATCTTTTTGATTTTTTTATTAGCCACTTCAACAGCACCATTCATCTTTGGACGGTAGATGACGGAGTTGAGGTGTTTGATGTGGAATTTTCTGCATAACTCCTCCATCATTTTGTTGTTGAGATTCTTAGCATTGTCTGACACAATGACCTCTGGTTGTCCATATCGACAGATGGCATTATTTCTAATGAAAGTAATGATAACTTCTTTAGTAACCCTGGGGAAGGAGGTTGCTTCTACCCATTTGGTGAAGTAGTCGATCATGGTGAATATGAATCGATGTCCATTACTGGCTTTGGGCTCGATGGGCCCGATCACGTCCATTCCCCACATTGAGAAGGGCCATGGCGAACTCATATTGTGGAGTTCCCTTGGAGGGGCATGGATAGCATTCCCATGAATCTGGGATTGCTAGCACCTCTTGACGTGATCATCACAGTATGCCTTGAGTGTAAACTAATAATGCCCTGTCCTGAGGATCTTCTTGACAAGTAGGGGTCCGCTCATGTGAGGGCCACATACTCCACCATGGATCTCATCCACGAGTCTCTGAGCTTGGTCTTTATCTAGACATCTGAGGAGACCTAATCCAGCATCTCTTTTGTAGAGTGCATCTCCGCTCAGGTAGAATTTCATAGCAAGTCGATGAATTCGCCTCCTCTCAGTTAGGCTCACCTCAGCGGGTGTTGATCCATCTCGTAGATACTCCTTGATGCATTGATATCAAGGTTTATGGATGGGAGGTAGTTCATCCGATACTTCTCCGACATAATTCCCATAAACTGGGGATTTTTGCCAAGCAAACGTGATGATTGGCATATTTTCCTTGTCAGGTATGTAAACTAAGGAGGCCAACATTGCTAATGCATCTACAAAATCATTCATATTCCGAGGAACGTGTAGAAAGAAGATTTCTTTGAACTCCAAAGCCATCTGTAAAACTTGCCGATGGTAAGGTAGCAAATGTAATTCTTTAGTTTGATAGATTCATGTGGATTTTCTTATTACAAATTTGGAATCCCCAAAGACAGTTAACCGCCTGACGCCCATTGAACGGGCAAGTTTTAGCCCCATGATACAGCCTTTATACTCAGCTGTGTTATTGGTGCTGACAAACTGCAATTTAACGGCGACGGGATACTTCTCCCACGTACCGGATATTAGAACTGCTCTAGCTCCAGAGCCTTCTGCATTAACAACTTCATCAAAATACATTTTCCGTATATGGCATGTATCGTACTGATGTTGTAGGTGAATCATCATTACCCTCGCGGGGGAAGTATGTTTCAAGGGTTTGTAGTCCCTAACAGTGCAAATGACAGATTGATCCGCAATTCCTTGACCTTTGATGAGACTTTTTGCGTCACATAGATTTATATCAAATTGCTATAGGATCAACTGCCATCTGGACAGTCGATAATTCAGTATGGGCTTACTGAACACATACTTGAGAGGATCCACGCGGATATGAGATGGGTTGTATGACCATGGAGGTAATATTGTAACCTCATGGAAGCCCATGCTAAAAGCACAACAAGTCTTCTCAATCGAGTGTACTTGTGTTCACCGATGATAAATCTTTTCTTTGAGGTAATAGATAGCTCGTTCTTGGCCTCTATCGTCTTTTTTGCTTCAAAGATATGGTCCATGGCATTGTCATTTATGGGCGAATTACATGAACAGGGAACATCATCCTGGGAGGTACCAAAATAGGAGCGTTAATCGATTGCTCTTTAATGGTAAGGAAGGCTTTACGACACTCATCATTCCATTTCATGGAGGAGTTCTTCCTTATGACTTGAAGATAGGCTCACAAAGTTCTTTGTGAGTTGAGAAATGAACTCGCTAATGAAGTTGATTCTTCGCAAAAATCCCCGTATTACTTTCTCTATCTGAGGAATGGGCATTTCCTTGATGGCCTAGATTTTGGTAGGATCCAGTTCAATCCCTTGGTGGCTGACTAGGAAACTTAACAACTTGCCTGACTTAACACCAAAGGCGCACTTGGCTGGATTCAACTTCAAGTTATACTTACGCAACCTGTTGAAAAGTTTTCTGAGATGGTCTAAGTGGTCATCCTGCTTCTGGGATTTGATGATGATGTCATCCACGTAGATCTCTATCTCTTTGTGCATTAAATCATGGAAAAGAGCCATCATAGCTCGCTGATAGGTTGCCCCGGCATTGATGAGGCTGAATGACAACCGTCTGTAGCAAAAGGTTCCCCAAGGAGTGATGAAAGCAGTTTTCTCACGATCTTCCTCAGCGACTATAATTTGATGGTACCCCGCAAAGCAATCAGCAAAGGAGTATATGTCGTATTGAGCAGTATTGTCAATCAGAATGTGGGTAAATGGACGGGAAAGCTATCTTTAAGGAAAGCTTTGTTCAAATCCCGGTAATCCACGTAGACTCGCACCTTTCCTCCTGGTTTAGGCACGGGAACAATGTTGGATATCCACTCCGGATATGTAGACACCATGATAATGTCTGCTTGTAATTGTTTCACAATTTCTTCTTTAACCTTTAAACTCCATTCAGGTTTCAATAGCCTGAGTTTTTGCCTAACTGGATTGAATCCTTCTTTGATGGGAAGGCGATGAAGAACAATGTCAGTGGACAAACCCACCATGTCTTCATGAGAACATGCAAACACATCCTGGAATTTGGTTAATAGTGCAACCATGTCATTTCGCTGATTTGTGGTAAGGTCTGAACCAATCTGGATTAGCTTAGGGTTGTCTAAGTTCCAAGATTAAAAGAAGTGGTTTGATCAAGATTGGGTTTGGGTTTGTCTGTGACCCATTCCTTAATCTCCTGAGGTGTCTCAATGTCCTCTTGGATGTTCATTAAGTCTGAGTCCAACTTTGCATCAAAGTTACAGCCCTTGTGGAGAGAAGGCACCTCATCAGCAAGTACAGGCACATCTAAATTCAGAGTCCTGAAACAAAATATGCTTTCACTTAATATATGCAACTGTTCAATCATACAAAAGTGATTGAATGTACTTGATAAAATAACTGCTAGCACTGTAAAGAAAAGCAAGCAATTAAAGTTATCTATAGGGCAGAGGGATTTTTCTGCCCATTTTACCCTCGTCGACCAATGCATGGAGTGCTGCTCCAATTGTCGAGGGCAAAGTCCTGATGGACTGTAGTGATGGAAGGATCGTCATTGTCCTACTTTTCCCGAATGATAACCATGACATCTGGGCAATCATCGTCTGGGGTGTATCTGTTTGTATGTTCATCATGAACAATGACGTGTATGCCTGCCATCATTAAGGTAGTGTCATGTTTACGTTTCTGTTCCTTTTCTTCTTCTTCGGGATCAAGAATCAACACCTCTTTAGCTTTGATTGGCACTAGTTTAGGAAACAGCATGGCCACAACATGGGCTGACACCTTTACTGGAGACTGCATTAGCTCATGTGGTAAAGGTATAAAAAATCGCCGTACGGTGGAAGCTTGAGGAACCTGCTTGTGCTTATGAGGATTCCTGTGACTGGAACTGGCAGAATAACCTAGTCCGGCTGTTCCAATTTGGTTGAACACTTGGATAGGGTGCTTAATGCCCTGCTTATCTTTACCAAGCCCTTGTCCAAGTTGATAACCTAATGACATCATTTCTTGAGTGGCCAACATAACCTCGGCAGAAATCCTGGGTATGGGAAGTGGCGCTCCAATAGAATGGTATTGTGTGGTACTCACTTCCAGAGTATGAAAACTGGTTGGCTCAACTACAAAGTTAAAATTGATGATTGGCAGATCTCCTTGTTCAGGACATTCCGGCTCAGCGTTGACAGTGACTAAACTGTTGTTGATAATGTATTTGAGTTGTTGATGTAGCGTGGAGGGAACGGCTCCAGCCATGTGTATCCATGGTCTCCCCAATAGCAGGTTGTATCCTGAATCTATCTTGAGGACGTGGAAGGATACATTGAATGTATTTGGACCAATCTCAATTGGCAACTCAATCTTTCCGATGACATTTCGTCGGGATCCATCAAAAGCTCTGATAACCGTATGGCTGCTTTGGATTCACTTGAGATTGACATTCATCTTTACCAAGGTGGCATAAGGATAGATATTTAGAGATGAGCCTCCATCTATCAAAACTCCAGCTAGCATATACCCGGAAGACAAAACTATAATATCTGATGGCTTGCGATGGCCGGTCCCCTTGAGCGGTATGTAAATCATCGATGAAGGATATCACATTGTTGTTGAAAATGTGATCAACCAAATGTTGAAATTTTTCCACATCCACCGATTTTGGCAAGTAGGCTTCTTCCAAAACCTTGATGAAGATCTTAGATGATCCTCGGAAGAAAACTAAATCCATATAGATATCTGGTTTGGAGCTTCTCGCAAGCTTAAAACAACTTTGGCTTCATTGTGGCCCATAGTGCGAAGGAATTTTTCAATCTTCTCCATGGGAAACTTCCCCCTTTGCTTCGCAGATAGGTTTTATAACCCGTTGAGGAAGATACAGTGGATTGTCTTTCGACACTATAGCAGTAGTATGAGACGTGGATCCTTCAGCTTCTCCATAATTCCATGGAACTTTGTGTAAGCTGATAATAGGATATTATAGTCTGAAAGGTAAAAAATTTAGCTCTAGTGCGACCACTCTCAAAGGATTGTCAGCTCCTTTGACTTGAATTGGTTGTATGGGAAATACTTTGACTGTCTCATCATCCACTTCGGATATAACTACTACTGATCCCTTCCATTTGGTAGGACATGCATTCCCACCCTTAAGTTGCACAGTGTAATCATCTGCTATTTGTAGGACACCCCTATCAATAAGATTCTGGATGAGATGGCGGAGTGCCTAACATTCTTCTGTGCTGTGACCACGAGAATGTGAATGATATTGACACACTTCATCAGAATTGAAACGTCCTAAGCGGGGATTGATTGGAGGGAGAAGGAAAGTAATTCTTCCTTCGTTGATCAACATCTGCAGTATCTCCTCCATAGATTCGTCCAAATAGGTAAATTCCCTCTGATTGGCAAAATCCCAATGGGCTTTAGCATTGGCTCTCTTTGCAACCTTATCCTCCATAGATTCGCTTTCTGAAGGTGGTGAGGAGGCATTCATAATAAAAGGAAGGAGATAGGCATGCTCCTGCCTGATTAATTGGCGTGTGACTTGATGATGGTGGGCCATCAGTTCTGCCAGTTGCTCAATTTGTTTGCAAAGAGCTTTCATCTTTTATTCCATTGTAAATTGGAACTTTGCATAATCCCATCTGTCAACACCGTCTTTGATGGTTTGGGATGACTTCGCCATTAAATTGGAACCTGTCCGGTGCTCCAATCGATCATGTTGACCTCTTCTTCTTTGTGTTAAGGAAGAGGGTTGTCTTGCACGTGAGGTTGATCTGGTTTTGTGACCACGATCTCACCGTTGTCTATTAAATCTTGGATCTTGTGTTTCAAGGCCCAACAATCTTGAGTATCATGTCCAAGAGCTCTGGCATGATAAGCACACTTCCGAGTAGCATTAAAACCCCTCCCATTAGGGTTGGCTGCTGGAAGAAGATGTGTAATTTTCTTCGGAGCAGTCAGAAGAGCAAGAATATTCTCGAGTGAGTCCCCTAGGGGTGTGAACGTTCAAGGACGCTTTGCATCTCCACCGTTAGGTAAAGGATGATTTGAAGCTTGTGATTGAAAAGGGGAGTAGTTTCTCCTTTGCATAGGCATGCTTTGATTGCCTTTTTGACCTTGTAATATCAAGGAAACATCCTCCTCTTTCTTTTTATGGACCCTCAGGAGTTGTTTCCATAAGATCCGATTTGGATGTGCTCGTATAACTGACTTTAAGAAGCGGCTAGGTCTTGAATTTTCGGACTTCAATCCCATTTCGACCATCTCTTCGTGCTTGATAATTTCAGAGAATGGTTTGCCAATACCAGCTAACACTCTCTCATAGAAAGGAGCTTCCTGTACATCTATGAATGTCATGACCATTTCCGATTCTGTCATGGAAGGAATAACTTGAGCAGCAAGGCGCCTCCACCTTTGAGCATACTTTCTGAAAGACTCATTAGACTGTTTCTTGACCTTGGTAATTTGGCATCGGTCAGGAGCCATCTGAGATTGAAAACTGTATTGAGTGAGGAAGGCGTGAGCCAGCTCTTCCCAGCTATGGATCTTTGAGTTGTCTAATCTTGTATACCACGAACGGGCTTCTCTAGTCAGACTTTTTTGAAACAGCTGCATTCTGAGCTTTTCATTTTCCGCATAAGATCCAAGTTCTCCAATGAACACTTTTAAATGTGTATAAGGATCCCCTAATCCGTCATACTTTTCAAAATCAGGGGTTTTGAATTTCTCTGGATAATGAACACCGGAAATATGCAAAGATGCGCATATAAAACAACGCCACCGTGTTTCATCCTTTGAGAACACGGATAGTTTCCTCCATTTGAAGGACCTTCTTCTTCGATATCACCGGTGTCTGGATCTCCTCTCGAGATAGGTTTTTTGGGGTCTTTGTTGGTGCGTATCAAATGAGGTTACGGAATTCTTTTTCCAGGACCTTGAACTCCTCCTTGTGTAGAAGGATTACGTATGTGTAGATATCTTCGTACCACTGGTGGATGGTGCAATTCTTTCAATAGAAACAGCCAGTCATAATTTGTTTACTCAATCCATCAAATTCTTCTCGGAAACTTGACATTAGGCCGGTCAAAAGAAGACATGAGTGGTTGTAGGCTCGTGGCCTTTTTTGATTTTGAAGCGGATAATGAGCCCAATTGCTTCCCTACAAAAGACTTACGTAGTTTAGTCTTAGGGTAATGTAAATGTTATCATAACATGTCCGCTTTAGGAATTTTGTCCTGCAAAACCGGGTGTTAATTGATAACATGTCATGCATGCATAGATATTCTTCATATTTTCCATACATATGGATGAACATGGAATAAAATTACAAGTAAATGCTTTTACAAGTAATTGAAAATGGAAAGTATGAAGAGACTTCCCTCCGCGTTTAGTTTATTAGAGGTTGACCTATCTTAGGGTTACTCTCATGACTTTTTGGCATGAAGGTTCCCAGATCATCATGAATTTACTTGACGGAAGTTAATCCGGTCTTTCAATTTGGAAGCGAATCTGGGTGGTGCCTTTCACGAGCCTCATTGGAATTATTCTTCCCTGAGTCCGATAATCAAACACCTACAGAATAGCCTCCTGATGGAGGAACCACACAACATGCATTCACATACAATGTGTCTCACCGTTTATGAAAATGATGACATGTGCGAAGCACTAATATCGTAGATAGATATAGTATAGTGCAATAAGTAAAAATGCATTCGTACACATTCATCAGAAATGTAAATGCAACATTCACACACAAGCATATAACAGTTTTAAAAAGCTTGTAATAGCGGCTTAAGCCCTCTTACTGGAGTCCCCAGCAGAGTCGCCACCTGTCGACGTCGGGATTTTTGAGTGTCCCTTTTCGTTACTTGTTCTTTGGTGTTCTCATGTTAATGTGAGATTTGTTTGAAAAAATAAGTGAAAAAGGTCCGACATGTATAATGTCGATGATTTGACTTTAAAAGTCGCCAGATTGGTGTATTTAATTGGTTGCACTGTACTGCGAAAAAAAGGTTTGCACATTGACCCAGTGATGTGACACTGCTAAATGGGTCTGTGAAACCGAGATTCATTTTGGGTTCGGGGGCTTGATTATGCGGAGGGAAGGTGTTAGGCACCCCCCGACATCCGTGTTACCACGGTGACCGCCACTTTTTAAAGAAATTGTTATATGAATGTGTGTGTGTGTGTGTGTGTGTGTGTGGATCAATGTGCAATTATTTGGAAGTAGTGTTGTACCTCATTCGCACCTATATACATAGGGTTTGAATTTATAGAAAAATTCAGTTTTAAACAAGATATAGCAATGAAGTTTTGTAAAAAGAGGTTTTTCAAACCCTGTGCTCAATAGTAATTGAGGCCTTTGATACTTCCATTTTATTATTAAATGTTCGGCTTGTTTGCTTTTATTTTTGAGATCTGAAGGATTCTAGAAAAAATAATATCTGACGCGATGCCAAACTCCTCACGGGCATAACAACCCATCCAGGAAATTGAGACCTTGTAAATAATGTACAAAGCTGCTCACATTGAAAAATGTCCATCATGGGAACCAGAATCTAGATTGATGGTGAATCTGTGATCACATGATTCTAGGCTCACATGATACTGCGGTTTGTATGGAAAGCGATGGCGATTATATATATAAAAAAGTGTAAATATATATATCTGAGACTTGATCAACCACCACGAAAAGCAATTCCATGGGGATCGAAAATGTAAATATATAAAAGCGGTAAATATATATATATGGACATGATCAACCACCACGAAGTAAACTCCGGTGGGACGAAATGTAAATAAAGTTTGTAAAAGCAATCAAGCGCCACGAAGTAAACTCGAGGCGGGGCAAAAATGTAAATAAAGTTTGTAAAAGCGATCAACTACCACGAAGTAAACTCCAAGCGAGGACGAAATGTAAATAAAAGGCATAAAAAGGCCACGGAGGAAAACTCTAGACCTAATGAAAAATGTAAATATATATATATATATATATATATATATATATATATATATATATATATATATATATATATATATATATATATATATATATATATAAGCGATAAATGCTTGGATGTGAATCCAGGGCTCATCGGATATATAAAACCGACAATTATATATATATATATATATATATAAGTGAAATAAATGCAGGATGTAAAATCCGGGCTCATCGATATATCTCACAATTATATATATATATATATATATATATATATATATATATATATATAAAGCAGATATAAACACTCGGGGCAAAAAGTCTAGGCTCAATCGAGGCATAACTTCGATAATGTTAGTCCATATATGAAATATATACATATATAAAGTATATATATACAGAGATGAAATGAAAACCACGGACCGAAGTCCAGAAAAGCGCTTACACAACACGACTCTCGATGTGTATAACGATGTGTGCTAATATGAGAAGAAGACTTTATAAAATGTGAGAAGGCTTATAGTTGAAATTTGCCAAAGTAGACTTCTATGACTTTATATGGATAAACACTCGGCTCCAGCATGGGATAAAAAGATAGCTATATGTGAGCTAACAGATGTTTATGAAGAGAGAAACACTCAATAGGGTGTGTATCTGAGTAAAATGGACAGGGGCTTCCTCGCCTTTTCTCTCCTTCTCTTCTTCAAAATGGCTGACCCCAAGGCTCATATTTATAGGCCGATGGTAGCGGTACACCTACTGGCCATTGCATGATTGTACTACTTTTGGTGTAAGTGGTGCATCCGAGCCTCATGAGTCCCATCGTCTTGAAATCGTGCACTCGTGCCTTTAATGTCTGCTTTCGAACTTATAGAACTTCAATCCGAGCATCCGAGCAGGTATATCGACCTTCTTGGACCACTTGTGTGAGAGTTACTGTGATGACATGGATTAGAGGTTATCGAAGTCGGGAAGAGGGGTCCATGCCCATGGTCTTCAAGCTTCAAATTCTATCAAAAGTACTTGTCATGCGTAATAGTCACTCGGGATTATTACTCCTCGGTTCTTGTGGGACATCGTTGGATGTATGTATGTATGAAGTGTTGAGACGACCCTTGAAGTGTTGAAGGGCAAGATGACGTTTGACTCTTCACCGGGGTTATCGCCGGGTTTGAGTTGAAAGTAGAGCGTTGCTCGAGGTTACATCTGAGATTGGACTACTTGTTTGTATGTGCGATATCATCTTGTGAGAGAGAAAATGTTGAGGCGGTAAGATGACATTTGACTCTTCACCGGGTCATCGTCGGTTTGAAATTTGAAAGACGTTGCTCGAGGTTATATCTAGAGTGGACTACTTGTTTGTATGCCTCACTTGTCATCTATGGGTGTGCTGTCTGCTTGCCGTTGTTAGCTCAAGATGCGAGGTATGAGTGCCTCGGCGGGAGGTCTGAGCTTGAAGTGATCGCATGTATTTGAAACAAACATTTACGGAGTTATCACTTGGAGCGCAATAATGGCATCCTTGGGGCTATCACCAAGGATGGAGTTGCTACTCGAGTGTTGTTTCTGGGATGGGGAAAGCGTCATGGTGTCACCGTGATGTAACTATCTCTCAAGTGTTATTGCTTGGTCTTTTGATCTGCGTGCACTCTCGGTTATCTCAAAGATTGGAAATGACATTCTCTCGAGATGTTATTGTGTGTTCGGTCTTTTGGATCTAAGCGTACCTCTTCAAAGGGTTATCTTAAAGATTGGAAATTTTGACATTCATAACCTCCATGTTTTAGGGTTTGAGATAGAAATTCCGCGATTGTGTTTCAACATTGGCCTGAACTTTTTGATAAGTAAATGGCCCGGAATGGATGATAAGTCTTGTCTTCCTTCCTCATCTAGATTATCTATCCCAAAAGGCATCCATGAATCTCAAAGACGTCCCGATTAACTCAATATTGGGTAGATAGAAATCTTTCGGCGAGGCTTTTCAGACTTACCTTTAGTGAATGGCTCTATCTCGATGGCCATTGTCTGCTTCTGCTTACTTACCCCAACTCCCAAGGAGATAAATGTATTTTAATAACACCTTCGGGCGATATCAAGATCACCTTTTACCTCCCCAATCTCGTTCAGTGTTGGAAACTTGATTTTGAAATGAGGTATGGACGTAACTGCTTGTAAGGCTGCCAGGGTCGGCCTTCCCAAGATTACATTGTATGCCGAATCTACCTGGACCACAAAAAACTTGACCATAACCTTAACCTGCTAAGGTGTCGTGCCAAACCTGACAGGCAACTTAATCGTCCCCAACACATTTACCAGGTCCCCACTAAATCCATATAAGGGGCCTTCCCCTCCCAACTCCATCTTATTTCCTTCTAAATCCATCCTCTGGTAGGCATAGGTATATAATATGTCGACCGAGGACCCATTATGAATCATCATTCTTCTCATATCCATGGGTCCGACCTGGGCTGTTATCACTAATGCCCCATCATGTGGTTCGATGGGATCTGTGGGATAATACTTATCTGAGAAGGAAATAATTTTTTTCAGGAAAGCCTGATCCCTCTTTGCCGATGACCCAGCCACCGACAGTACTACATTGAGATGTTCACTTCTTTTCTTTTCAGTCACACACCCTACAGAACCGCCCGAGATGACATTGATCACTCCTCAAACAAGCTGGTTTTATTTTGGCTGTGTGTCCTGGGGTGGCCTTCTACATTCCTCCCTCTGTTGTGCCTCAACATTTTCCTGACCTGCTACATATTGGACCAACTGGCCATTCTGTACGTTCTTCTCTATTAAGTCACTCAAGTTATAACACTTATCTGTTGTGCGTCCTGAGCTATGATGATATTCACAAAATTTGTCCCAATTCCTCTTCTCAGGCTTCGGGTTCATCGAACAGGGCTCAAAAAATGACTTGTTTTGGATTTCCTCCAGTATCTTAGCCCGATCAGTGTTGAGGGGAGTATAAACCTTGTTGACGTTTCTATTCGGAAAGGGTGGTCGGCCATTGCCCGATCCCCAACCATTGTAGTTCTTCTTCCCTTGCTTATCTGATCTCCCTTGATTGTTGTCCGAACGTTGATAAGTCTATTTGTCTCGGTCCTTGGTCTTTTCATATGATTATGCATGTGGATTGAAGTTTCCTATAGCTTCCTCTATGGCAATGAACCCTTCGGCCTGATGGAAAGCTTTAGTTAGGTCACTGGGAGAATTGATCACTAGGTCCTTCATCAGCTTCTTCAATTTTCCTATATCAAGACCTGTTGTGAAAATTCCCAAGGCCTGAGGGAAATTCAACTCCGCCACAAATCCTACCGCTTCCCAGAACCTCTTGACATACTGACCGAGGTTTTCGTCTGAACGTTGCCTCACCTGTACGAGAGAAGCAATGATCTTTCCTCTTCGTTTATTACTGTCAAACTGAGCATGGAATTTTTCCCGAAGATCATTCCATGAACTGATCGATACCGACGCCAATGTCCCCATCCATTCTCGAGCACTCTTCTTTAAAGTCATGGTGAACATATGGCATTTAGCAGTATCCGAATGCCCATAATAAGTCATATCATACCCGTTAGAATGGTCATAGGGATCCCCTAATCCATCATACGTCTCCATCGGGGGCATCTTCTTCTTCGGGTCAACCGTGACCTGATTGATTTTAGGCGAGAAAGGAGAACCGGGGCAGCTCGAGGGTGTTCCCATCTGATTTTTTGCTGCCAATAGTTTTTCCAACTCCGCTACTCTTCTAGCGAGGTGGTCGAACTCCTCTTTACGTGGGGATAACCTAGGCTTGTCCCTCTCATATTCAGGAGACGCAACCGTCCTCCTTTGTCCCGATCTACTCTTGTGTTCGGACTTTTGATCCAAGGAAGGACTCCTTCTTCAGCTTCTGCCTTCCCAAGAGTGACTCTTGAGTCTTCTCTTGTTCCTTCCAGCCTCCTCCCGACGAGGCGTCCGGGATCGGCTACGATGTCTGGGCTTCTTAGACGAGGCCTCTTTTTCTCCGGCCATTCTGGCCATTTGTTCTTCCAGTTCTTATTGTTGAAGACGTAAGGCCCTCATGGCATCTTTATTCTGTTGCATCTTTTTTTAATAAAATAAACTGGCATTAATCCCGGTTGTCCTCAGCCCGATCCCTTCCTCGTTGTTCATATGCCCGAGACTGATTGTCCTCACCGTGAGTGAGGGGGATTAGGGTATGCTGACTAGCTGAAAACAGTCGTCGTCGGGCACACTGGCCATATTCTGAATTAACTTCCTGATTCTTTAGCCCCAGTCTGTCTTTGACCGACCCTCTAACTTGGGTCATCTGGTGAGTTTTAGCCTTTTCCTGGTTAGAGGCACTACTATCCCTGCCCGCCATGGCTTTCAACCGAAAAAGTTTAGGGTGATTGTAAAAGCACTAAAGCCTTCCTTCTAGAGCCAATGTTAATGCCAAGTTTAACCGACGAGTCCAATCACCTAAATTCATGTGCTTAAACCTGCACAATAACAAATCACACAAGAAGCTTGACGGCTTGTGCCGCCGGGTGATAGTTCCGGTGTGAGAATGAGTACAGGCCGGTGTAAGGTTTAACAGTGGAGGCTTTAATGTTTAGTGCCCAAGAGTGTATGTTACCTATGAATTGAAGTCAAACCTTGTATTTATAGCCATTCTCAACACCTTAATATCCACTTCCGAATCGGATTAGGACTCCTAAACATGGCAGTTACCATTGTTTGGGTCCAACACAATCTCCTCAAAAGGTGCAAGTTGGATATGATCAAAACACTTACCTTTAGAGCTAGTATTTAAACATGGTTAGGACTAGAATCTTTAACCACTTAACCTCCTTATTACTCCAAACTCCATACGAAGGCCAACCCACTATATGGGTCCAATCCAACTGAACCCATATAAACTGGTCTGGACTCTGGCCCAAAGGACTCGGAAGCCCGACTCTGAACATAACCAAACCGAACAAGACTCTGGCCTAAAGGACTCGGACGCTCGAACCCGAACACCACCAATCTCCTTGCTGGCTTCGGCCTATTGGGGTCAAAATACCCCTCTCAACCCAGGCCTTCAGCCCACTCAGGGGTAGGTAGACCACGCCCGAACAATAGCTATAAATACTATCTATTGTAAAACTCTATGTAACTGAAATCATCAATAAAACAACAAGCCGCCTATGAAGTATCCAAATTAGAGAACCACGTAAATCTTTGTGTTAATTTTCTATTGTCGTGTGCGTGTGTGTGATCCTAATTCTAACACATGGCTTATGAGATTTACCCATCAACGGCAGAAGCCAAACTTACTTGAAACAACCTCCAAAAAATTCCATGATACTTTATCATAAGCTTTATTCCTATCAATCTTGAGTGCCACATATGCTTTCTTTACTTTCTTTTTCTGCTTTAAAAAGTGGAAAATCTCATGAGGAAAAACAATAGTCTTAAATTTGTCAATCAGAGACGAAGGAAGCATGCTCTTGAGAGATAATATTTGACAGAATGGGCTTCATTCGATTCACCATTAGCAATAATTTTGTATAAATAGGAGCACGGGCTAATAGCATTAGGTCTAAAGTGGTCCACTGTTTCAGAATTCTCAATTTTATGAATCAACACAATGCTAGAATGATTAATTTCTCTCAAAAGAAAATTAGAATGAAAGAAACTATCAACAGCCTGAAATATCTCATCCTCACAAACATCCCAATAATTTTGGTAGAAGAGGCCATTCAAACCGTCAGGTCTGGTGTCCTTAAGAGCACCAAGTTCAAAAGCAGCTTTCTATCTCTTTCTTATACACAGGTCTAGTAAGGTTAAGATTATCATCTTCATTAATCATATTTGGGATTGAAGCCAGACAAGGGTCTATAGGATCAAAAGGAATGGTCAGAAATAATTGTAAAAAAATAATCGATAAATTAATATGTTTACGCTTCTCTCTTTTGTGTACCCAAGCTCTTTGACAATATTTTAGCCATCGAACTTTATGTCGTTGCTTCCTTTGAATGGTTGTCAAGTGATTTTTTTTTTTGAATTTTTGTCTCCACCAGCTAACCACCGCAACCTGGATCTCTGTTCCCAATATTTCTCCCCTTTTTTCCATTCCAAATCAAGTTTGTGGATAATATCCTTGTCCAATTCTAAAGCTTCAATAGAAATATTTTTGTTACAAACATTCTCCAATTGATCTTTAAACGAGTCAATCTCTTTTTATCATACAAAATGCTTTTATATTTGAAACAAAGGGAGTATTATATATCAAACACAATGTGTTTGTTCGTCGGTGGTTGTAGCATTTGGTGCGATTGGAGGTTCTAAACGCACTAAACGCAATTGAGAATCATATTCGTTTATAAGTAGTTTACTTTAACTGCAACTTATTTAACTCACAAAAGATGCGTTTGGGATCTAAACTCAACGCTCCAAAAGTGGTATAGTGTGATTATATCTCCAAATACAGCAAACGCTGCTGCTGCAAATACTCTAAATGTCAGTAAGAAAACATACAATATCTTTTAAGTTATAAAATAAGTACTAATTTTGTTCATAGAGGATCCCATGCATCTACACTAATAAATATTTGTCCTTTGTAAACTCAGTGTACCCTACTTTAGTACACTTTAGAGGATAATTTAGTGTTTATGCTTATTTTATATTTTAACTTGTGTATTTTTAGATATCAATTTATGGACAAAGTATTTTATACTTGAGAATAGCGATGCACAAAAGGCCCACGACCTACGACCTGACCTTGATCCGGTCTGGTCAAGGTCAAGACCGGTCAGGTTTGACCTGAGAAACTTGAGAATGACGCTCTTTTAACATAGAAATCTGGTTTGACCTGACCTTAGGCCTCAGGTAAGACCTGGCCTTGGGTCTGGTCTGACTTGATTCTTATTCTAATTAATTATAATTTTTAAACTTTAAAGTTATAATTATCAATGAAGTATTAATTTTTACTTATTCATTATTGTAAATTGTAATACATTAGTTTTAATTAATACATCAATAAAATTTAAAGATTCATTCTTGATTTCTTGTAAATACATTTAATTATTCATTCTTAATAATAAATTAGTCGATTAAATATTAATAATAAGTTAGTTTAATGTAAATACTAATACTTAACATTAAAATTTTATTAATATTCCTTGCTACTTTTAATGTTAAATATTAACATTAATTAATACATCGATAAACTAACTTTTAATGTTAAATATCAATAATAAGTTAGTTTCTTGTAAATACTCAAGTTTTTCATTAATTTGAATGTGCTAAATTCTTAGGGGGATTTATGATTTTGGTTATTTTTTAAGTATTCTGTTGTAACAATTTAAAGAATAAATCCATGAAGCAATTAAAAAACTAATTTGAAATAATACTTGGTATAACTATAGAAGTGTGTAATGACTATAAAGGAATATGTATATTTAACCTTTACAAAATATATATCTAATTGATCCTATTACTAAAAAAATGGATACTAACTTTACATTCAAAATTTAAAAGTGTAATTTACAATAAGTTAATTTTATTTTGTATCTATAACCACATATATCGCAGTAGATTGTATTCAAATTATATTTTCTACGAAGACAAATTGTGCATAGTGGACATACATTTAGAAAATCAATTCGTTTTATATTTTAGTTTCACCTAAATTATATATTTCTTTAATTTAAGAGGAATATATTTATTTTTATTCTAATCATCCAGCATATACTGGTGTGCAATAAAATGTTAAAATAAATCTCAAAAATTTTGCATCAATTTTACAAAATTTTATTAATTTTTATTTTATAATTTTTATTTTAATATTTAACATTTAAAAAAAGGGTGGACTAGACTGGCTTAGGCCTAGCATTAGGCCGACATGACCTGGCTTGTAATGTTGTAGCCATCATTGTAGTTTGATGTAGAATGTGACGCCCCCAAAATAGGTATACATCACTCATTCTGAGTCGCCAAATACATGGTACAGAAACAACTACAACTTTATTAATACAATTGTCGTGCAAAATACGAAAACACATAAACTGTGAGTTTAAATACAAATATTGTCTTCTAGACAATATCCACACTCAAATAAGTCCTCATTACAATTATTGATACACTATTTTACAAAATAGTGAGGACTACTAAAATAACTTTCTAGAACCATCATTCCACACCCCGACTACTTCCCGCTACATTCTCGCTTCCTGAGAAGAAAAATGGAACAAAAAGGAAAAGGGTGAGCTCAACTAGCCCAGTAAAGAATATTATGACTAAGATAATATAGAACAAATTATCATTAGTCCTCAACAGGGAAAAATCTGATAGAATATAATAGACAACAAGTTTTAATTCAATATTCGCAACGAAAATAACAAGTCATTTAGAAGAGTTAAAGTAGAGAATGAAATCTACTATCTTCTATGATTTTAAAGTCCATCATTAATATTTTATCCCTGTAATATCAATCAATATACATTTTGAATCAAATATTCATCTTTGCACCACTACAGCCAAAGATATTCATCATTGGTCATGTTCATCTCAACACTGCTCATCTTTTGCACTACGCGCCAAAGATGTTCATCAAGAAATCATTCATCTTTGCACTACAGGCCAAAGATATTCAGTTATACCATCATTTAGGACTGAGGATGATGAAAAATATTTTAAAGAAAACGAATCCAATGAGACAAAAGAACAAATATTAGGGATTCGTACTTCGGTTTATCCATGTTCAAGAACACCTCATAATATACTATAGTGGAGTAAAATTCAAGAATGAATATCAAAACATGGATACAATCAAAGATAGTAACAAAAATAGATATCTGGGACAAAGAAGAGAAAATATCATTTTTCGGTGAATAGTACCGTATTCGTGAATAATGTCGTATACGTGAATAGTGTCGTATACGTGAATAGTAACCCCGGCACTAAAAGACATGAATTTCACAAGAAAAATCTTACCAATATTCCGGCATAATGATATTGAAAGAAATAATATAATTTAAAAAAATAACATTCCTTACCTCAAAAGGACAATACTTCTGACTGGAATACCAGAAATAGTGCTGAAGGAAACTTGTATAGCAACACTCAAAGTATTAAAATACTCACAAGAATGCGCTCGATAATATAGAGAGAAAACTTCAGTTTCTGGTGTGATTTTTAATTCTAACCTAAGCACCCTATTTATAGGAAAATGCTTAGAACACCAAAGCAGAAAATTTAATAAAATATTAATATTTATTAAAAAAAATTCCTACGCCCACCTTAGAAATCTGAATTTAGCATTTTGTAACAACAAGTGGGGCCCACCACACACAAAACATGTTTTAAACATTTTTTTGTAACAAACTTAATTCAGACCCAATATTTCGGAACTTTAATAATTCATAATAAATAGCCTTTTTATCAGAAAAATTCAAATCTTATGTCCAGCCCATAGAAAATTCAATTCTCTACAACTTTGTAGCTTTATGTTTTTCCAAATTCCAAATGTAAATCAATCAAATCCACATACGATTTATTTTATAAAGCTATAATCAAATTTCAGTCAAAAATGGGGTCCACCGACTTGTTTAACATGTTTTTATCATTTATTGTAACAAAAATACTCTTCCTCCTCAATTACTCATATATCACACATTCATTGTAAAAATATCACCATTATTATATTATTATATTATCACATTATACAATTCTAATGAAGTATAATAATAAAATTTCAATTTTCAACAATTGTCACTTTTCTAAAAATTCCTCCATTTATATCCATAAAAATAAATATTTTCCTTATCATATAAATCAATAATTAATTATTCACAAATAATATTACAGAATCACAATAATGACAAACAGGTCGTTCATAGAAAAGAGGGGGCTTTCCAATAAGGATTTCTCTTTACTGGTGCGTAATTAGGTGACCAAACCTCTCCTTAGACAGAACTTCCTTAGACATTGCCAATAATGTTATCTAATAATATTATTCAAATAATATGAATTATTGATCTGATAATGGGAAATACTGTGCAGTGACAATTATTGAAACAACAATAATATAAAATATCAACGTAGCAATTATTGAATTAATAAAATAAAATATTGAACAGTAATTACTGTAACAATTATTTAGTAGTGCCTTCCTACGTAAGAATCAATAATTGGTACAATACCGTGTGCTACTATGCAACACCGCGTATTACTGTGTTTTAATCACCGGGTATTCCAACAGTGTTAACGGTAACAACTATGCAGTTATTTATAAAAACTCAAACTTGTCGTTTTCTTCATCCAATCGCTTTCCATTATGGGGCCCACACAAGGCTGCGCCATTGTACGAATATTCCCCGACAGTAAGAATATTCCACGACCAAACAAATATTCCCCGACAACAATGAATATTTTATAACCACTTGCTTATTTAAGATATTTGCGCATTTTACCCATAACTAACCACATTAATCAAATCAACCCTTACTATTTCAAAATAATAAATAGAGGAAATTCAATTTCATTTATAATAAGTTGGGGTCTTACAACCTCCCCTCCTTATGAAATTTTGTCCTCGAAATTGACGTACATACCTGGTATTTCAAAAAGGTGAGGATACCTCGCTTTCATTTTCGTTTCCAACTCCCAAGTCATTTCATCTATATAGCATGGTTCCTTCACAAAACTTTGACTTGTGGTATAACCTTTGTGCATAGGACATGCTCCTTCATATCCAAGATCTTGACAGGTACCTCCTCGTACGTTAAATCTTCGGCTATTTTGTCTGGTTCTAACTTAATAACGTGGTTCGGGTCTTTCACATATTTACGAAGCACAGATATGTGAAAAAACATTATGAACACGAGACATACTTGGAGGTAACGCGAATCTATAGGCCACATTTCCTACTCGGTCAAGAATATGAAATGGACCAATAAATCGTGGATTGAGTTTCCCTCTCTTCCCAAATCTTGTAACTCCCTTCCATGGAGCAACACACAATAATACATGATTCCCAATACTAAATTTCAAGTCTTTTCGATGAAGATCCACATAACTCTTTTGTCGATCATGTGTCGTTTGTATACGTTGTCAAATCATTTAGATCTTTTTCGTAGTCATACGTACCAACTCTAGTCCCAACAATGTTGCTTCAGCCACCTCATCCCAACATATTGGAGAGCGACACTTTCGTCCATACAATGCTTCAAATGGAGCCACACCTATACTTGCCTGATAACTATTGTTGTAGGAGAATTTCACCAATGGTAAATACTTATCCCAACTTCCTTTGAAGTCTAGGACACAGAGTCTTAATAGATCTTCAAGAGTTTGAATAGTCCTCTCTGATTGTCCGTCCGTTTGAGGATGGTATGCCGAACTAAATCGTAAATCCGTGCCAATAGCTTTTTACAAGCTAACCCAAAATCGTGAAGTGAATCTTGGGTCACGATTCGAAACTATGGATACTGGCATGCCGTTTAATCTCACAATCTCATTTACGTACATATGAACAAGACGTTCAAGGGAATAAGTCTCCCGTATCGGAAAGAAATGAGCAGACTTAGTTAATCTATCAGCAATAACCCAAATAACATCTATGCCTTGAGAAACCGTTGGAAGACCCATAACGAAATCCATGGTAATGTGTTCCCACTTCCATTTCAGAATCTCAAGTGGTTGCAATGGACCCTTTGGCACTTGATGCTCTACCTTTACACGTTGAAAAGTTAAACACCTCTAGATAAACTTCGCGATCTCTCTCTTCATATTGTTCCACCAAAATGTATATCAAAGATCACGATACATTTTGGTACTTCCAGGATGGATTGCAAACGGTGTATTGTGTGCCTCCATCATGATCTTGTACTTCAAATCAGAGTCATTAGGAACACAAAGTCTGGAGTTGACTCGAAGTATTCCTTCTTCATCGATTCTTGCTTCTGGGATAACACCTTCTTGTACTTTCTTCTTTATACGCATCAGCTCCGGGTCTGTGGCTTGAGCAACTTTAACTTTATCAATTAAAGTAGGTTCTATGCGTATACTTGACATCATCGTGTAAGTCCTCAGAATCTTGAATTCTATCTTCATTTTTTGTAAATGACACAAAATAGGCCTTTGTGTTGGCAACATCGCACTCGTTCCCGCATATGATCTTCTACTCAATGCGTCAGCTACCACGTTCATTTTTCTAGGATGGTATTGAATGGTATGGTCGTAATCTTTTAGCAGCTTGAGCCAACGTCATTGCCACATGTTGAGTTCCTTTTGGGTGAAGAAATATTTTAGGCTTTTATGGTTTGAATATATCTCCACTTTATCCCCATATAGATAGTGCCTCCAGATCTTTAGCGCGAAAACGACTGCTGCCAACTCTAGATCATGAGTACGATAATTCCTCTCATATTCTTTAAGATGTCACGAGGCATAGGCTATGACCTTCCCATGTTGCATGAGAATACACCCTAACCCTTTGCCTGAAGCATCGCAGTAGATAACAAATCCATCCGAACCAGATGGTATTGTCAAAACAGGTGCCGAAATAAGTCTCCTCTTAAGCTCTTGAAAACTCTTCTCGCAATCCTTGCTCCATACAAATTTTGTATCTTTTCGAGTTAGTTGAGTTAACGGAGTAGCGATTCGAGAAAATCCTTCCACGAATCTCCAATATTAACCAGCTAAGCCCAGAAAGCTACGGACTTCGGTCACCGACTTCGGTTGCTCCCAACTTTGTATTGCTTCAATCTTCGCCGGGTCAACAGATACTCCATGTTTTGACATCACGTGTCCAAGGAATGCTACTTCCTCAAGACAGAACTCGTATTTCTTCAGCTTGGCATATAACTTGTTTTCATGAAGACTTTGAAGTACCAGCTTCAAATGGTGCTCATGATCTTCACGACTTTTGGAATATATGAGGATGTCATCAATAAAGACAACAACGAACTGATCTAAATATTCCTTGAACACACGGTTCATCATATCCATGAAAGCCGCAGGAGCATTAGTTAATCCAAAAGACATGACTAAGAATTCATAATGCCCATACCGAGTTCTGAAGGCAGTCTTCGGAATATCCTCAGTTCTAATCTTCAGATGATTATATCTAGAACGAAGATCGATCTTTGAAAAGAATTGTGCTCCTTGCAACTGGTCAAACAGGTCATCAATGCGAGGTAGCGGATACCTATTCTTAATTGTGATATGGTTCAATTCTCCGTAGTCAATAAAAACTTGCATACTCCCGTCTTTCTTCTTTACGAATAAAATAGGAGCACCCCAAGGAGATGTACTAGGACAAATGAAATCGATGTCCAACAACTCCTGTAGTTGGACCTTTAACTCCTGAAGTTCAATAGGAGCTATTCGATATGGGGTTTTAGAAATGGGTTTTGTACCAGGTTCAAGGTCAATAAAGAATTTAACTTCACGTTCTGGGGGTAGACCGGGAAGTTCTTCAGGAAATACATTAGGAAATTCACTAACAACAGAAATATTATTCAAATATGACGTGTCTTTATTCAAATCCATAACATGAGCTAAGAAAGCATGACATCCATTTTTTAATAAACGAATGGCTTTATGACTTGATATGACAGTGATTGACTTTAGTGGTTTAGTTGTTTGAATTCGCATAATAGGTTGGTTAAGAATATGAAAACTAACAACCTTACGAAAATAATCAATTTTGGCATGATGAGTGGTTAACCAATCAATCCCTAAAATCACATCAAATACAAGCATTTTTAAAGAGATAAGATCAACAAGTAATGTGATGGTGCCAACTTGGATCAAACAAGATTTATAAACAGTGCATGCAATGAAAGTTTCTCCTAACGGAGTCTCTATAGATAAGTCAAAGTCTAATTTCTCCGGAGTCAAGTTTAAACGTTGAGCACAAGCAGGAGAGATAAAAGAATGGGTTGAATCGGTATCTAGTAAGGTATAAGCTTCGCAAGAGTTTATGATTAGCTTACCCGTAATCACCTCATTCGGGTTCTTTGTATTTTGGCCAGTCACAACAAACGCTCTTCCAGGAACCGCTGACTTTGACTTGTCTAGGACAGCCTTTTGAGTCACCATCCCCGCTGGACTTGGTTTCGCTACCGTACAATCTCGAGCGACATGACCTTCTTTTCCACAATTATAACATATCTTAAACTGTTGTGGGCAGTTTGGGCTGATGTGTCCCTCTTTTCCATATTTATAACATACTACCGGTGGTCGTTCTCCTCCCTTAGAAACAGTTGATGCTGGTGCTGACGTCTTCACATTGTCATTGTTGTACCTTCTCTTTTTAAAATCTCCCCCCGACTCGCTTCTTCTATTATCATGGCCACAATTACCACCAGAGTGGTTACCTCTTTTGTCCGTATTCTTTCCTCCCCGCTAGTTATCATTGCTCCGATGACTGCTGCCACGGGTATGACCTTGGTTGTTTTCCCTTGGTTGAACGTACTCATTATCTTGCTCTAATAATTGAGCCATGTTGACAACATCTGAATATAGAGAAAATTTGTGAGAAATGAGGTATTGATGAATGTCGGGTTTCAAACCTCTCAAAAACATCCGTGTCATACGTTCCTCATTTTTTGCCAAATAAGGTGCAAACCTGGATAACTCTGCACACTTGGCCTCATACTGGGACACAGTTATGTTGTTCTGTTCCAGTCTGATAAACTCTACCACCTTCATATGACGAATACTTTCAGGAAAGTACTTGTCATTGAACAGTTTTTGAAATGTTTCCCAAGACATGTTGAGTGCGGCTGGGTAGATGCCTTCACAAATTCCCACCAAGATGTCTCGCCTCACTACTGAACATAAAAGTGGCGAATGGAACCTTCATTCCTCGTGCATCCCAAGACATCAAATATCTTGGTAATTTACTTGACCCACATTTCTGCCTTAATCAGATCCTTTCCCTAATTTTCTATTCCCAACTCCTTGAATTATTAATGACCAACCGTGTGTTGCCATTGTTTCTACCTACATTTTGAACAGGAGTCTCTCTCGTCTGGTTTTGCATGAACCACAAAAAATTTCTAAACATCTCATCATTCATCGTCTGCTCAGTGGTGTTGTTTATAGGAGGAAAATTTCCATCCTGTTGCACGTATCATTCACTCCATCATTAATATTTTCAATCACCAACCAAGAGAACGTGCAACAGGATGCTTAGGTTAGAATTGTAATTTCATTTTTCGGTGAATAGTATCATATTCGTGAATAGTGTCATATACGTGAATAGTGCCGTATACGTGAATAGTAATCCCGACACTAAAAGATAAGAATTTCACAAGAAAAATCTTACCAATATTCCGACATAATGATATTGAAAGAAATAATATCATTTAAAAAAAATAACATCCCTTACCTTAAAAGGACAGTACTTCTGACTGGAATACCGGATATAGTGCTGAATAGAACTTGTATAGCAACACTTAAAGTATCAAAATACTCACAAGAATACGCTCGATAATATAGAGAGAAAACTTCAGTTTCTGGTGTGATTTTCAATTCTAACCTAAGCACCCTATTTATAGGAAAATACTTAGAACACTGAAGTAGAAAATTTAATAAAATATTAATATTTATTAAAAAATTTCCTATGCCCACCTTAGAAATCTAAATTCAGCATTTTGCAACAACAAGTGGGGCCCACCACACACAAAACATGTTTTAAACATTTTTTTGTAACAAAATTAATTCAGACCCAATATTCTGGAACTTCAATAATTCATAATAAATAGTCCTTTTATCAGAAAAATTCGAATCTTATGTCCATTCCATAGGAAATTCAATTCTCTACAACTTTGTAGCTTTAAGTTTTTCCAAATTCCAAACATAAATTGACCAAAATCCACATACAGATGATTTTATAGGCTATAATCAAATTTCAGTCAAAATGGGGTCCATCGACTTGTTTAACATGTTTTTATCATTTATTGTAACAAAAATACTCTTCCTCCTCAATTACTCATATATCACACATTCATTGTAAAAATATCACCATTATTACATTATTATATTATCACATTATACAATTATAATGTAATATAATAATAAATTTTCAATTTTCAATAATTGTCACTTTTCTAAAAATTCCTCCATTTATATCCATATAAATAAATATTTTCCTTATCATATAAATCAATAATTAATTATTCACAAATAATATTATAGAATCACAATAATGACAACCAGGTCGTTCCGAGGCAAGAGGAGACTTTCCAATAAGGATTTCTCCTTACTGGCGCGCAATTAGATGACCGAACCTTTCCTTAGACAGAACTTCCTTAGACATTGCCAATAATGCTATCTAATAATATTATTCAAATAATATGAATTATTGATCTGATAATGGGAAATCGTGTGCGACAATTATTGAAACAACAATAATATAAAATATCAACGTAGCAATTATTGAATCAATAAAATAAAATATTGAATAAGAATTCATCAGAACAATTATTGAGTAGTGCCTTCCTACGTAAGAATCAATAATTGGTGCAATACTGGTATCTTCTTGTGTGCAACACCGCCATTCATCGTGTTTTTAACCACCGGGTATTCCAACAAAGTTAATTGGTAACAACTACTGTACTTTATTTATAAACACTCATACTTATCGTTTTCTTCATTCAATCGCTTTCTGTTATGGGGCTCACACAAGGTTGCGCCGTCGTACGAATATTTCCCGACAGTAAGAATATTCCACGACCAAACGATTATTTCCCGACAACAATCAATATTTTATAACCACTTGCTTATTTAAGATATTTGCGCATTTTACCCATAACTAACCACATTAATCAAATCAACCCTTACTATTTCAAAATAATAAATAGAGGAAATTCAATTTCATTTATAATAAGTTGGGGTCTTATATAGAACAATATTACAACTTGAATCAAATGGCTGACCACTCTTTCCTTAAGACTACATTATGAAAGTAGTATTCCCTCAAGCCAATCACATTGGTTATGATAAATATTTACTTTGTAATCTTCTTCATTTATTAATAAAAAAATTCATTTAATTAAAGGCATTCTTTATCCATATTTAATTGGTTGAAGTAATTAGGATAAATCCGTAGTTTTGGAGCAATACTTTTAGAATCATGAAGAGTTTATGATAATGAGATCTAAATTCTAGATACCTCAAATACTAAAATTTTCCTAATCGTTAGATCATTAATGTGAGGTTACTGATTCTGGATAGATTAGTACATACTATGCTTGCTTTGTTACAGAAGATGATTGATCTCATAATCATTTGTGTGGAGACACTAAAACAAGTATGTAGGCGTTTATTAAAGAATAAGTTCACTGAATATGACTCGCTTAAAGGAACCCTAATGAAGTTTTACTTGTCTGACAATAAGAGATTCCATAGTGATAATAGTACAAGTGATTCTTGAACTTAAGATCATCATAATACCTTGTGTATTATAAATTATACTTTGTAGTATTCCTTAAGACTCTTAGGATATATCAAAGAGTATGTTCGGGTATAATTAAGTGTACATAGAGGTATGTGAATGATCAACAAATTAATAATCCACCACTTCTAGTAAAGGGAGAGAATATTCTATGTAGTTCGATAGATGACAACTCAAAAATCCTTGGCCAATGTGAATGGAAATTAGAAAGGAGTTTCTAATTTATATTAATTAGAGTTGTGCATTTTAGAATCGAAATGAATATGATCAAATAAATTAGACTTGTCAAAAATTTCATATTTTATGTTTGATCGAGACATTATATGATAAAAGGATTGAATTGTACATTAATTATTTATGGAATAGGTTCTTTGTGATTAAACGTTGATTTCATATTATTCGGATAGTCGTGATATGCTAAGAGGTGCCACTCGTGACGTAGAATAAATTTTATATTTGAATTAAAAAAAGTTTAATTTATTATAAAAATATTAGAATGGTTCTAATTTATTTATTCTACGACCAATATAATATTGAACCTAAAGGGTAACATCATAAAAGAAAAATATTATTTTAGAAGTAATTAACTGAATTAATTGACTTAATAATAATAATCTAGTATTTGTAGAAATAATAATATTTATATTATTATTATTATAAATATTATTATTATAAATAACTTAGTTCCTAAATAGTTTAGAATTAAACTAAAACTCTAAGTCCAAAAGAGTTTAGGAAGAGGAAAAGTCCATATAAGGATATGTCTTATGATAGATTGGAAATTAATGCAACTCTTGAAAGTATTCTCTATAAACCTAAGGAGTTAGGAGAGAGAGAATTAGGGCTAGCCACCCAAGGTTTGGAAAAACCTAAATTTACTTCTTCAATAATATTCTCATGGTGAATTACCTCTAGAACACTGCACACACACGGAGGAACAAAAGATTGGAACTTGAAAATCACATCAAGGAGTTGATTCATAGATTACTACCTTAAACTTTTGATATTTTTTCACTTCGGTGATTGACCTTTCAATTTTTTCAATCAGGTCATTAAACTAACAATTTTTTCTACTTTGGCTCAATTAAACCTGCCACGTCATAAATTGATAATGTGGCTTAAACACGTGGTATGTAAAAGCTGATGTGTACTCCAATTATAATTAATTTAAGACTTAAATATAAATTACTACATCAAACTATTCATTTGTTTCCACTTCGGACTGACCAATCCTTCCTATTGGAATTTACCGACTTCTTTAAGACATGCTTAATCTCCCTATTTGAAATTTCAACTTGCCCACTAGTTTGTGGATGGTACGCGGTTGACACTTTATGAATCACTATGTGCTTCTTCATTAGATCTTTAAATGGTCTACTGCAAGTGTAATCCCCTATCACTAATAATAGTGTGGGCTGTACCGAATCTTGAAAGAATATTATCTTACAGAAATTTAGCCACCACCAGGGGTGTAAACGGATATATACGAATTCAGATACAGTAGTATCTGTATCCGTTTATTTGTGGATACTTTTAAATCGAATACGAATAATATCCTCTTTTTTCGAATATGAATAATATCCGTTTTTTTCGAATACGGATGCAAACGAATACGAATTTTTCGGTTACCATTTACAGCCCTAACTATAACTAGAATTAAAAAATAATGAGTTTTAAAATATAGTTTATTAATGAATGAATGCTAATTTATTTATTTTTAGTAAATATTTAAATACAATAATCAATGTTCTAAATTACAATTTAAATAAGTTTTCATCATTTTTGAAATCTTAAATTTCAAAATGAATGTTCTATTTATTAATGTTTAGATGCCCATTTTATATGTGTGGAGCAATATTCTAGTAGTGTGAATATTTATAATTTATAATTTATAATTAGATTCAAAAGTTTACATTGAATATTTAATTATTTTTCTCAAATACTTGATTAAAACTTTAATAATATGTTTATGAGAATTTTTATTTATAATTTATCCTCAATACATAGATTACAATTTACATAGTTATAAAAAGTTTATTTTATTTTATTATATTTATGGAGATTGCGAGTTATAATGTATATGTGACAACTGACAACTAGTTAATCCAACTTGATCCAAAATTTACTTTGGACTTACTTTAAATATTTGGACTTCTAATTTTTAAATAATTGGGCAAATGAAAGTTATAAATAATCCCTCCACCCGAAAATTCATAAACATGAATTAATTATTCAACACCCTTCTAGATTAATTCTAAATTAATTCAGACTTAACACATTTTAACAATAAAATTATATTGTTCATTGTTTTCGCCTCCCAACATTACAAGTAAGTTTTGAAAGTACAAAACTTATAACAACCTAATAATTATAATTTTGTTCTTCTAGTATATATAATTTTCTTGGTAAATGATACATTTTAGATATTTTAACTTTATAATAGTAAAAATCTATTAATTATAGTTAAACCAATTTATTTCAGCTTTATTAATATTAGACTAAAAGTGTTATTTCCTACTTTTTTGAAGTAAAATGATATATTTTAAACTAATTTTCGTATGATAATGAAAACTAATTATTATATAAGGAATGTCACTTTAAAAAATTATTTTGCTTATTATAATATATATATATATATATATATATATATATATATATATATATATATATAAGTTATCTGGATACAATTTACGGATCCGATCCAAATCCGGATATCCGCTATCTGCCGGATAGATTTACGGTTGGATGTTAAACGATTACGAATATGCCTATATCCATCTTCGTATCCATTTATTTGTGGATACCTTTAAACCGAATACGAACATATTCGTTTTCTTCGAATACGAATAATATCCGGGTTTTTTCGAATACGGATGTGGACGAATACGAATTTTTCAGTTACCATTTACAGCCCTAACCACCACTTTATGGTAATTTTTTCTGTACACGATAGCTTCTACCCACTTTGGCACATAGTCAACGATGTTGACTATCAAAATATAGAGATTGCATTGTCAAACGAGTTGGGGAAGGGTCCCATAAAATCTATCCCCCACACATCAAAGATCTCTACTATTAAAATGAGATTGAGGGGTATCATATTTCGTCGTGTGAGACTACCTAACTTTTGACATCTCTGACAAGCAACACAATAGTCGTGTGCATCACCAAATAAGGAAGGCCAATAAAATCCAAAATGCAATACTTTAGCTACCGTCTTTTTTCCACTAAAATGGCCTCCACACGGCTAATTATGACAAAAGGAGATAATTTGCTTTTGATCTTTCTCATGGACACACCTCCTAATTACGTGATTAGAACAATAGTTGAAGAGATAAGGATCATCCCAAAAAAAGTGTTTCACCTCGTACAAAAAATTACACTTATCTTGTTTAGACCAATGATTTGGCAGTTCCTGTATAATAATATAATTAACAATGTCCGCATACTAAGATGATCGGAAAACATGCATAACTTGCACATCAGGAAATGTCTCAGCTATGGGCAAAGAATCACTTGAGAATTCAACTATAAGCCTAGATAGGTGATCTACATCAACATTCTCAGCTCCTTTCTTGTCTTTAATCTCCAAATCAACTTCTTGGAGCATCAAGACCCATCGAATCAGCCATGACTTCACATCTTTCTTGGAAAGGAAGTATTTTAAAGCGGCGTGATCTAAATAGACAATGACTTTAGATCCCAAGAGATAGGACCTAAACTTATCTAGGGCAAATACAGCGCTAAAAACTTATTGTGGATATTTTATATACTCGCAAGTGCACGAATCGAATACTTAATATAACTTACAAGTGTGAGGTCAAATCCTAAGGACTTAATGGATGGAATGTGTTTTTCTCACTCACTAATTCTAATTAATTCCTAATCTAGCTTCGAAATTTCAAGGGAATTTTTATCAACTAAAATACAATAATAAAATACTAGGGTGGCGAAGTCATATATTTAATATCATTTTCCTAATATTCATGCACGAAGAGGTTTTGCAGGCATTTGGAAACAACAAACCCGATCTTGATGGATTAAATCACCTGAAAGTTGTAAGTTTGTTTTTTATATACTAATGTTCAAGAAAACATGTGGACTTACATATCGAATTTCAATTCCAATATCTTATTTCACCTTCATATTATTAAATTTTAAACTAAAAAAAATCTTATGTCTTGGAAGTATGATGGTTTACATATATTCCACACTTGCTATAAGTATTTGCAAACAGTCGCAAATTACTTTTGTTTGTTGCAGATTAAATAATCAAGTCACTATTGAACCAATTTTTTGCAGTGTAATTAGTCTCAAAAATAAAATGTAACAATTTGCATATTATTAATTTTATTATTTGTTTAACAGGTAAATATGATTTTGCTTGAGGTTCTAAGATTGTATCCACCGATAGTTGCACTTGGTCGAACTATATATGAAGAAACAAAATTTGGAGAAATATCTCTTCCTGCTGGAGTCGTTCTTCAATTACCCATGATTTTATTGCATTACGACCAAGAAATATGGGGTGATGATGCAAAGGAGTTCAATCCGGAAAGATTTTCTGAAGGTGTGCTAAAGGCAACAAAGGGGAAAGTCGCATATTTTCCTTTTAGCTGGGGACCTCGAATTTGCATGTTAGAAGCTAAAATGGCAATGGCGATGACTTTACAACGATTTTCGTTTATACTTTCACCGTCTTATGCACATGCTCCCCACACCATCATTACTCTTCAGCCTCAATATGGAGCACACTTAATTTTACAGTCACTAGTATAGCAGTCTTAAATGGTAATGCTCGGGGTCAATAAAGATAAATTACTTCACGTGGGATTATGGTGAGGTTCAGAAATGTCCTACTTTTGTGTGTGGATTATCTTTTGTGTAAGATTTCTGAAGCTTACAAGAATTACATCTTTATATATGAAAATAATTCTTATGTATGCGGTAAATTTTTAAATATTTTTAGGCTTGTAGACACCCAAAATTTTGTATATTTATTCTAACCATAGCAGATCCACACACAGGATTCCGGGGCTCAAATCAAGGAACACAAAGTTAACACAGAGTACAAGCTCCCGAACTTTATGAATTTCGGTTTTGAGAGTCATATTTTGGGCCATATTTTGGAAACTTTTAAAATCCGAATGATTTGATACATCAATTTAAACTCATACTAACTGGCGACTCTATCTAATTGGCCCATCATTAAATCAACCTTCCAAACTTCGTCGACATTTATGTCAATTTTGTTTTCCTAAGATTTTACCCTTCAAATGAAACAAGGTAATCAATAGAAATGATCTTAAGGGTAGAAATATGAAAACTTAGGAAAATCTCTCCACCCACCACCCACCACCCACCACCCACCACCCAATGTTGACAGATTTGGCGACTTTACTGGAGACTGTAGAGGACGTAAGCCGCGTTTCGTCTCATTGTTTTTCTAGGTTTGTTTATATTGTGTGTGAAACACCCCAGTCCCACATCGAAAGATATGAGAAAATTTTGTTTGTGTATAAATAATTAAGTTACTACCAATAATACCTTAAGTCGTGACTTTTTGGGTGAGGTTGTGGTGGGTTATGATGACCCAATAAGATAATATTTGAACTAGTGGTTTAAGGCCTTATTTGGATGTATTTGATTCGATTCGAACATGAAATTTGACCCAAGATTTGTTCTGGACTCGGGATTTGACCCGAGTTATTTCATATTGTATCAAAACCGACACTCGAATGCTCTGGTCGGGGAAGTTTATAACACCCCAGTCCCATAATCCCGGGTTGTTTTATATTGTATCAAAGCTGACTCTCGAAAGTTCTAGTCGGGGGAGTTTGTAACAACTCAGTCCCACATCGAAATATATGAGAATTTTTTTTTTGTGTATAAAGAATTAAGTTACTACCAATAATACCTTCAGTCATGACCTTTTGGATGAGCTTGTAGTGAGCTAATATGATAAAAGAAAATACTATTGGACAGTAATTTAAGGTCTTATTTGAATAAATTTGATTTGATTCTCATTTTGGCCAAAAAAGTTGTTAATGATTTTACTAACTCGTCAAGGCGATAGTATCATTTTTTCTTTGAGCTTGTATTGTGTGGGATTTTATATTCAATCGTATACATTACAACTCACAATATATCCTGTTATATGTGACGATGAGTTTTAGAGTATATATTTTGTCAAATATGAAATAATTAAGAATAAGTTTATAAGAAAATTTTACTATGTCCAAAATGATAGTAACGCACATTTGACCGACTTTTTAACACATTAAAATCGAGTGAAGAGGTTAAGATGGACTTCCTCGTAACACTTTTAAAAAATCAATTTTAATATTAATAAAAAAACTCATTGCAAGTACTTGTGTATAAATATTGTATCATCAAATTTTAATATATTTATATCAACTAAAATTAAAACTAAAAAAAAATAAGATATTATAAGACACGTGGAGGGGGCACACTGCCAAAACAACATGCCTTCATTTCAATGCTAAAGTAGTTTGGAGAAAGTAAAAGTTAATGAGTTCATTAATTGTCAACGAGCAGTGAAGTACAAAAAAACTAAAAACGCAAAAAAGGTCGCATCAGACATGAATAACGTACGAATCTATGTATGTGTGGGCAAGAAAATCGTAGCTTACTAGGGTTAGGATTTCGTATTGACTGAGAAGGAGAGAAATCCATGAAGAATACAGAATTGATTGATTGATTGAAGAGGAGAGAAGAACAGGTGAGCGATTACTCCAACGACACGTGACAGAACTCTTAGAATCCGAGAACCTTGTTAGGGTAGTAAGGATTCAGAGAGCCTTCTTGAGTGAATCTCCAGGTCTTCTAGTCTTCCAAAAGGTCCAAGTCTTGAGTCTGAAGAGAAGTCCCCTTCCCAAGCGAGTGGAAGGGGTATATATAGGATTTTTTTGGAGAGTGGTCATGTGCTAGGCACATGTCCTCGGGAAAATTCTAAATTTACCCTTAGTCATCAGAGTAATGCTCAGATCGTCCTGTCCTTCTAGCCACCAATCCAATCCCTCAATCAATTCCCAAAATGAGTCGCCTCCACGTGTCTTCTGCCTCGGGACACGTGAAAGATTCTCTCAGGTCTTCTTCTTTATTTCCGGCTTTTTCGTCTTTTTTGTTTGTTATTTAATTTTTTAGGTCATATGTGAACCCTAATTTGTACCTTGGGCTCACATTTGCCCCCTGCACATGAGTCACACCTTTGGAGTGGCGATCGTACAAAGCAGTAGGAGGGGGTCCCCTGGGGTCCACGGCCCCCTCTATTGCGAGAAATTTTTTTATGTACTAGGGAGGGTCCAAACTTGAAATTGGAAGTCCTGAAGTCCGAGGTGCGCTGAAAAGAAGAAGGAAGGGGAAGAAAAAAAAAGTAATTTTTTTTTATAACTTAGGATTGGGTTGTTTGACTTGTTTCAGAACTAGCCCACATAAAGAAAAATATTTCTCATGTAGTCATGTTCGTATGTATTTTTTTCTAAAAGTCATGATAGCCCATTAAGCCACTAAAGTCAACATATTACATATGTGATATTACCAAATAACAAAACTGCCACCACAAGTCCATACTAAAATGAAATGTAAATGCGAGCCACGAAGCACGGAGGAATTGTTATTTGTTTGCCGTCTTTGCCTTCTTTGGAGAGTGGAGGCTGAAGCCGCCGCTCGGCACTTTTCTTTAGCATCCTGCCTGAGATCCTGTGAGGCCAATCTACTCCATCACTCCAACTTCTAAGGTTAGGTTCCAACATTTTTTTGTTTGATTTTTGTTCCTTAATTTCTGACTAAAAAATAGGGCTTTTCTTTGATTTATAAACCAAAATTGATATATTTTCGTTAATTTTAAGTGGGTTTTGTTACCAAATTTGGTTGCATTCATTCTAACTTCTAAGTGGGTTTCACTTATTTGAATTTAGGGTTTCAATTGCTAATTTTGTGTTTCAATTTGTAATTGATTTTTTTTTGTTTCAATTGAATTTGAGGAACTAATTGAAATGTTGAATTGCTTATGATTTATAATTATGATTTTGTTGAATGTTGAATTACTTGTGATTTAGGAATATGGAAAAATATTTTCAACGAACTAAGAGGCCGTTCACAACAACTACGTCACAAGACTCACAACCACAACCACAACCACAATCACAATCACAATCGCAACCACAACCGATTGAGCCGTTATGTGAGGATGTTAATGATATTATTGGTGATCCGGGATTGCGCAAATGCATCAACGAGTACGAGCCTCGGATTAGAGATGAAGTTAGAAGAAAATATGTGCAAATGGGCCCTTGTCAACCAATTTCTAATGTTTATCAAGAAAATAAAAATAGGGGATAGAATGAGGGCATTCCAATTTGATTGGTTCAAGAAATGGGAATGGTTGAAATATAGCATTTCTCTGAGATCTGCGCATTTTATTTTTGGTGTTATCTTTTGGGGATAAAAAGTTGGAGATGAGGTATTTACAAAAAAGGATTTGAAATTGGAAGAAAGCTTGGAGAAATTTGGGGACCATATCGGAGTGTGAAGGAAGTGCACACAACAATGCGGGATTTCATATTTTGCTTTCAAAGATCAAAGGCAAAGTGTGACACGGAAGATATCTTACGGAACACAAGTATTAAATGCCGCTATCGCCTTTTCGGTTGATAGCAAGTGTGGATGTTGTTCGATTGCTTCTAACATGCGGGTTGGCTTTTTCGTGGGCATGATGAGTCGACACACTTTCGCTAAATAGAGGTAATTTTCTTGAAATACTTACTTGGCGTAGCTTGCGTTGTGATGAAGTTGGCAAAGTAGTTAAAGAGAATGCACCCGCAAACCATCAACTTACTTCTCGATATTCAAAAACAAATTGTTAGTGCTTGTGCATGAAAAACGAAAGCTATTATTGATGATATTGGTGATAAATGCTTTACTTTATTGATTGATGAGGCTCGAGATAGTTCAGTAAAAGAGCAAATGGCCGTTGTTTTAAGATATGTAAACAACAAGGGAGAAATTTTAGAACGGTTTGTTGGAGTTGTTCATGTTAAAGACACCACCGCACTTTCTTTGAAAAATGCCATTCATAATTTTTTTGCTAAATATGGATTATCAATCTCACAAATTAGAGGTCAAGGATATGACGGGGCTTCTAACATGCGGGGTGAGCTAAATGGTTTGAAAACTCTGATTTTGAATGAAAATCCATGTGCAAGATATGTTCATTGTTTTGCTCACCAAATTGAGGTTAGTTGTTGTGGCAAATGCTCAAGTAAATCAATTAAGTGTGCAACTTTTTGAATATGTGGCTTTGATAACGAATACGATTGGGGCTTCTTGCAAAAGAATGGATGAACTAAAGACAAAGACAACATGAAAATATGGTGGAGCGTTTAGAAAAGGTGATATTTCCACGGAAGAGGTTTGAATCAAGAAACTAGTTTAGCTTTCGGCCAAAGTCTTTACTGTTTGGGGTTCACACTATAAAACAATTGTTAAGTCTTCTATCTATGTGGTCATCAGTGGTTGAAGTTCTTCAGAATATATATGAAGATGGACAAGAATCCAAAAGTAAAGGCATTGTTGTGGGCTTGATCGATAAGATGGAAACATATGAGTTTGTATTCATTGCTCACTTGATGAAGGTAGTGTTGGGGTTGACAAATATTTTGTCACAGTTTTTGCAACAAAAAGATCAGAATATTGTAGAGGCCATGAATTTGGTTGTTACTACCAAGAGACAATTGCAACATCTCAGGGAGAATGGATGGGATGATCTATTAGGAGATGTGAACAGTTTTTGTTCTGAACATAATATTAGCATCCCTAATATGGAAGATAATGTTCCAGGTCGCCTTCGTTGCAAACACACATACTTTCACCACTTTCGAGTTGAGATATTTTGTCAGGTATTCAATTGTTTTTCTCTATTTATACTTCTAATTATGTTTTTGAATATAGAAGTAATTTTATTTTATATTTTTAGGTTGTTGATCGTATTAGTCGAGAGATGGATAATCGTTTCACTTGAGACGAACACGGAATTGCTCTTAATGCATAGCATGTCTTGATCCTAAGAATTGCGTTCTCAATTTTAGTTTTTCAAAGTTAGTTAGACTTGCAGAACTATATCCACAAGACTTTTCAATGGATGATCGAATGGAGCTTAAAGAACAATTAAAGATGTGAATTTCTGAAATGAGAGGAAATGCAAGATTTCTAAACTAGAAAATGTCGGAGAACTTGCAACTAATATGGTTGAGGTGGGATATCACACTACTTTTCATTTAGTATATCTTTTTATCAAGTTGGCTTTAGTTTTGCCTGTTGCGACTGCTAGTGTGAAACGAGTATTTTCCGCGATGAATATTGTTAAGACAAATTTACGCAACAAGATGGGAGATGACTTTCTCACCGAAGTATTTGTTTGGTGTCTTTATGTCGAGAGAGATATTTTAGTAGCATTGATAATGAAGTGATTATCCAACATTTTCGAATATGAGAACTTCATGAGTTGGATTTACCGCTTTTACAATTCAGAACTCAGAGAGAGACTCCGTCGTTCTAGTACCGTTACCGGTTCAACAGTCAACAATGTGTTTCAATTGAATTTGAGTAACTAATTGAAATGTTGAATTACTTTTGATTTAGGATTATGATTTTGTTGAATGTTGAATTATTTGTGATTTAGGAATATGGAAAAAAAAAAAATCAACGAACTAAGAGGCCGTCGAAAAAAAAATTACATGCATAATCCGGATCCCCCTATTGAAATCCTCTGGCTCCGCCACTGGTGCAAAGTGCTTTGAGTCTTTGAATTTTGTTTGATTTTTATGTTTTTTGAACGATCTGTTAAGTTCAATCTCGCAAGCCCGGAAACATGCCATCATCCGATAGGTTATCTACAGTGTACAACACATTTAAATACGCGGATGCGAGTGATGTACTGCCTTTTTTGATTGAGAGGTACCAAGGAGCGGTCCCCTATATTGTCAAGAATCAAAATTCATGTGGTCAATCAATTAATCTTCAAAAATCATAAGATCCTGCTAAGATTATTATGCACGGGTATCATCACAGTGGTTACGCGTGGTAATGGGAATGATTTCCGTAATTTATTATATTTGTTTCCTTGATAATATATATATATATATATATATATATATATATATATATATATATATATATATATATATACTAAGTAAATAAAATTTTATTTTATTTTGAAAAATAAAATTAAATATTTCTTTATCAAATCATTCATATTTTAAAAAAAATCAAATCATTTCTATTTATATATTTATAAAATAAAATTAGGAAGGAATTTGAAAATATTTTCTAAAAGTTGAGAAATATTTTTTTAAAATAGGAATAATTTAATTTTGTAAAATAATAATATCATTATTGGCAAAATCTTTTATTTTTTTTAATCGGTGATACCGCATAATATTTATTCACGGTAATTGAAAGGAATGATTTTACTAGAAAAGTAAGTCAATTGATTTCACCATACTAGTATTTTAGGTTAGGAAGACGAATAAGATGAAACTGAAGAGAAAAAAAAAAGCAACAATTGCATAACAATAGTGATCGCTGAAGGAGAAAAGAGACGACCAACGTCCACTCACCTTTTTTTGATTGAGAGGTAAGCAACACTTTTTTTTTAATGCCTGCATGTCTACTGCATATTGACTCACATATATATATATTTTAGAATTGCTACACTGCATATTATCTCTTTAGATTCACACCACGAAATTTTTTTTAGAACTGATTTCTTAATTTTATTTTATTTTTAGTTGATAACCACTGCTTGCTTTTATTCTTGGAAATTGTTATAAGTTTGCTGTTTAGCTCTTTTTGGATTATAAATTAGATATATTGCTGACAATCCACGGTTTATTGTGGCTGAAAGAGTATTTCTTTGTTTTCATAATTCTTTTAGTTGGAATTTCTAAACTTTTTTTATGTACAATTATTTTATTTTATCGATTGATTGTTTGTTTGTTGGTTGGTGTTTTGTTTAATTTTTTCTTAATTGTTTCATCGATTTCTCTTTTCAGGTGATTGTAGTTTTTCTTTTCTGGGCCATTTCACCTTAACAGGATCTTGGCTCGGATATTCTTAAAGAAAAGACAATATCGTAACAAAGAAGCATCTGTTCCGGACCATTTCACCTTAACAAGGATCTTGACTCGGATATTCTCAAAGAGAAAGCAACACCGCAAGGAGGAGGCATCTATTCCGAGCCATTTCACCTTAACAAGGATCTTGGCTCGGATATTCTCAAAGAGAAAGCAACACCGCAAGGAGGAGGCATCTATTCCGAGCCATTTCACCTTAACAAGGATCTTGGCTCGGATATTCTCAAAGAAATGATAACACCGCAAGGAGGAAGAATTTATTCCGAGCCATTTCACCTTAACAAGGATCTTTGCTCGGATATTCTGACAGAAAGGACAACACCGCAAGGAGGAAGGATTTATTCCGAGCCATTTCACCTTAACAAGGTCCTTGGCTCGGATATTCTGAAAGAAAGGACAACACCGCAAGGAGGAAGAATTTATTCCGATCCATTTCACCTTAACAAGGTCCTTGGCTCGGATATTCTGAAAGAAAGGACAACACCGCAAGGAGGAATAATTTATTCTGGGCCATTTCACCTTAATAAGGATCTTGGCTCGGATATTCCAGTGAAGTAGCATTTATTCCAATCAGTTGATTCAACGAGTAAGGAGAAGTTAAATGTAAGAGGGGATAGGTCCTTAGGTGGCTAAACCCTACGGGCAAACCCTTAAGGGAACCGACCTAATGGCCTCCTCTTTCACATTTCCCCGTTCTTCCTTTATCCTATTTTTATTTGAATGACTCCTAATGCTTGTGCTCTTTTTCTTCTTTCAGGTGTCCGTGATCTTCCGTTCCCGAATCCAATCTTCTTATTTAAGTTTCATACTTTTCTCTTTGCCATGGTGAGTACTTCGAGCTCAAGCACTTTACTTGATATCCTTTCTTTGCTTCTTCATAATGAATTTCCATTGCTTGTAGGCCATTTTACCTGAATGTTCTGCAGAACCAAAAACTACCCAGGAGTCCCCATTCATCATCGATTGGGGGAGAGCTCCCTTCTTTGGCCCTTCTGAAACCTTATGGGATAGAGTTAAGGACTATGACCGTGCAACTTTTCCTCCACTAGAGAAGAAAGGTCTGTTTCTGTATGCCCCATCTTGCGGAGGTTGGGATGACTTCTCAAATGCCAATTGCATTCCCCGCATATGCATAGAGAAACAAGAGTACTCTTTCCGTAATGGCATCATTGGATTGACGAGGTACTTGGGAATGTTGACTATATGGGTATACTAAAGAAAGAGCTGACATTCCTCAGTACATCAAGCTATGCAGGGACATTTGTATCCAACAGGACCATGGTGCTCCTCTACATGTCATTCGTATCCAACAGGACATTCTTCATTAGTCACGGCTTGGGGGAATATGTACCTCTACTCTGGAGGACGTCTATGTCATCTACCAATCTACGAGTAAGCATTTTCCCCCTACGCGTGAGTCGCACCTTTGGTGAGATGATCGCGCAAAAAATTGTAAGTGTAGAAGTCTTGATTCCAGTGTCTGAACACTTTGCGGGGATTGATCTCTAGGGGAACAAACCCTAGAAGGGCGAGCCTTAGAGGAGCTCTCCTGGGATATTGTGAAAAAAATCTTCGTTGTAATCCTTCTTACCCTCTCTTGAAATTTCTCTTTTCTTTAGAATCAAGAAGACGAAGACCAATGCTGATGAAGAGGATGATGATGTCCCATTGGGCTCTTTGTGAGTATCGTAAATGAGGCAGCGGGTATCGAGTCTTCTTCGCCACATGACGCCTTTCGATCTACAACTTCTTCACATGATAGTTTTGAGGGTGCCGATGAGACTCCTGCTTCTTTGAGGCGGTATCCTTCTGAGACTATTGCTGATGTTCATCCTCCCAAGTAGGATCCCCCCGAGTTGGTGATTGCTCGGGAGGGTATTATGGATAGCACTTTGGGTGGGTTGAATGACCTTCCGCCTCCTGTGGCATCTGCTAACCCTCTTTAGACATGTCTTCCTTCCATGTTAGGTTGGATCTCTCCCATCATCATGTTGTTGCACTTCGTTCGGAAGTCACTTCTTGTCACCATGGGAACGACTTACTTCATCATGTAAAACTTTAAGAGCTTCAAGATACCATGGATAAATTGAAGACCAATCTTTTGGAAAATTGAGTCAGCTGCCCAAGACCTTGAAGACCTGACAGCCTTGAAGGCCTAATAGCATTGAAGGCCTGATGGCATTGGAGGCTTGATAGACTTGAAGACATGATATCCTCGAAGGCTTGATAGCGTTGAAGGCCTGATAGCATTGAAGGCCAAACTTTAGCTATTCCCCTTTCTTCAATTCGACAGGTCATGGCCTTTAGATCATGAACTTTCGTTGTTTTTTCCATTTCCTGTATCAGAAAATTCATGTACATATATTTCATTCATTAAATTGTAGTTTCTTTTATCCTTATTGATTGCCTTTAATTTGAACGATTCCTTTAAACTCAGTATTTATCATTAAAACTCAGGTTATTCAAATTAATACTCTAAGACAACAATAGGTATTATAAACAAGTAGGCATAAATTTTGTCAAAAACATGTATATATATTTTCCACAAACCAACACTTGAATTTATACTCTTTTTTTTAAAGAAATCAGGAAAACATTCAAGTATAAGTGAAAATTTGTCAATTCATTGATAATCAGATTGTTTTTAACGAAAAATATAATGTTTTATATAATAAATCTTGCTTTTATCGAAGAAAGCGTAACGTTCACCACTTTTAGAGATTAAATGTAACTTTCGGGGTTGAGGGCTTATACTCAGGTGCCTCAATCACTTTTGAAGTTGAAAGTGTAACTTCCGAGGGTTGTTAGTCAGGTGCCTTGATTACTTTAATTTGAAGGTGAAAGTATAACTTACGAGGACTTATAGTCAGGTGCCTCGATTACTTTTGAAGTTGAAAGTGTAATTTTTCGAGTCTGAGGACTTATAGTCAGGTGCCTCATTCACTTTTGATGATAAAGTGTAACACTCGGGTGCCTCGTCACTTGGGTCGTCCAATTTCTTGGCAAGTGCGGTCTGCGAGGACTTGAAATCGGGTGCCTCGTCACTTGGGTCATCCAATTTTTTGGCAAGTGCAGTCTATGAGGACTTAAAATCGGGTGCCTCGTCACTTGGGTTGTCCAATTTCTTGGCAAGTGCAGTCTACGAGGACTTGACCACCATTTAGAGTGGACCACCATCTTGGGTGGATTTTTTTATTTTTTTTAATTCGTCAATTCTTGTGCCTCCTCCCTTGGTCATCCAATTACTTGGTAAGGGATCTTCTTGAGGACTTAAACCACCATTTTTGGTGGACCACCGTCTTGGGTGGATTTTTAATTCATCTGCAGTTCAGAGTTTTTTCGATGGTAGAACCAGTATTTGGGTTCTTGACTTCTAGGACTACACCATGGGTGATAGCGTTGCACGTTTCTTCTCCTAGTTCAATCTCCCCAGCCGCCAGCTTCTCATGGTATATCCTCCATAGACTATAACAGTCCATAGTGGAATGTCCTGTATATTGGTGGTATACACAGAAGTCCGGCCTTCTTTTCATCTCTTCCGTTACGACCAACCGAGGCCTTGGAGGCTTCACCACTCCGTGCTCAACCCATTGTTCATACGGGCCCCTGAATGCCTTCTCGCTGCATGTGATAGCCTCTGGAACTGGCATTCTGGTATACTTGTCACCATGCTTTTCTCTGCTTCGCTCAAATTTCTCATTCTTCTCTCTCTTGCCCCCTTGTGGTTTTGGCTGAGAGTCAGCCAAAGCCACAGCTGCTGTTCTCTTGCCCTTCCATGTAACTGTTGCATGGCCAGTGGGCAATGTCATGATTCCTCCCAAGTCTTGAGCAAAAGATGAGAGGGTCGCGAATGAATCACAAGCCTTGGTGATGAGGTAGGGCTTGAAGGCATCTAAGGCACCATTGTTGCAAATGCTGACTAAGTTCTTTTCTTTAATCGGCTCTGCGCACTTCTGTGCCTGCCCTGAACCTGTCAACATAATCTAATAGTTCCTCATTCGGCTTTTGCTTGAACCTTATGAGCTCTACAATGGTCACCTATTTTTGCACATAAAAAAATTTCTTAAAAAATTGTAATTTTAGGTTGTCCCAATCATGGACTGTCCCCTTCTCCAAATTGTAGTACCAACTGAAGGCACTATCCGTCAAAGTCTTGTTGAATTCCCGTATCAACAAGTTGTGGTTGTTCACTTCATCATATCCAAGCCACAGAGACATTGACTCTACGAACCTGGCAATATGTTCCCTTGCATTTCCTTTCTCCCCGTTGTATTTTGGAAACTGTGGGGGATGCTTAATATACCCCGTTGGGTAAGGTTGCCTCCGAATGTGTGCTGGGTAAGGAGGAGTAAAGTCCAACTCCAAGGGTCGGGATGTCTGTCTGCGAAGTTGATTGATCACGTCAATTATATCATCCTTCGTCACGTACTGGCTTGTGGCGTGAACTCCCTGGGGTGTTGTGATATACTGCTGCATCGACGATGTGTATGGTAGAGAGATTGGTTGATGTACACTTGCATCATGCACAGCTGGCGCTGGTGATAGTTGTTGGCTCACTCGCTGGACATTGCTTGGAATGGTTGGCATTTGCACCTGTGAAAATGATGGGATAGTAGTTGGGATGATGTTTGTCTGAGGTTGGCTTGCTTCCAACCTGGGTTGTGGCACGTCGCCACTGTTTTAGGCCTCCAAGTTGATTATTGGAACTGATTGACTTTCCTTCGATGGAGGTACAATATGGTTCTCTTTGTTGTTGCTACCATTGTTGTTGTCTTCCACTCCTGCTTGTTCCCCATGCGAACTTCCTGGGAACATGACCTTGAAAGTGGGAATCTGCACAAACTACTGGCGAAAATTCCCCATCTCCTCTTGTTTCCTCTGCATTTCCAGCATCATGGCCATCATAATTGTGAGACTCCAAATTTTATAAATAAAGATTTAATTTTTCTCAAAATATTTTTTTTAAAATTATAATGTGGATTTGAGATAATGTTATAGTTGTGGGTAATATTTATATATTTTACAAAGTATGCAAGTTGTTATATAATATTCGATTGATCGGGGAATATTCTTTTTTTCGGGGAATATCTGAACGACGGTACAATCATTGGTGGACCCCACAAAGGAATTATTGTCAGATTGAGAAAACGGCAAAAATATTTTTATGAAAATAACGGCGGAAGTTTTACCGTTAAAACTGTTGAACTACTCGGTAGTAAAAAATACGATGTCTGGCGTGGTTGCATAGTAGCACGCGGTATTGATTATTGATGCTTACGTGAAAGTCACTCGGTTTTGTTCAATTATTGCTTGATAATTGTTGCATAGTATCTCACGTTATTTGATTCAATTATTGTCGATATTTTTATATTATTAAATCAATAATTGAGATTACAAGTTGTTAATATTATTATTTGCAATATTAACGATGTCTAGAAGTTCGCCAGGAGAGGTTTGGTCACCTAATTGCGCTGATAGGGAGAAATTCTTATTGAAAGCCCCTCTTTCCTTGGAGCGACACGGTCGATTAATAATATGAATTGTAATAATGATGATGAGTTACATTTTATTTGTATTATTAACGTAATAAAAGCAGAAAAAGCTTTTATATAAAATAGAATACTTTTATAAAGTTATTAGTTTTATTATACTATAAATAGAATATATTATATTCTATTATGCATAGAGTTTTGCATAGTAAAATCTTTTTATATAAAACAGAATACTTTTATAAAGTTATTTGTTTTATTTGACAATAATTAGAATATATTATATTTTATTAGGCATAGTGTTGCATAGTGCCTGCATAGTGTTTTGTATAGTAAAATCTTTTGATATAAAACATAATACTTTTATAAAGTTATTCGTTTTATTAGATTATAAATAGAATATATTATATTTTATTTAAAAGATTTGTTTTATTAGAATATTTATAGTAAATTAATCTAGACCGTCCGTTTAAAAATAAATCAATCTGGACCGTTCATGGATTAGTTACTATTCAGTCCATTCTTCTATAAATAGAAGTTCATTCCTTCATTATTTCTTACGAATTCACTGAAACTCTAGAGAGAGAATTCTTCTTCTATAATCTTGAGTGTATTTCTTTAGAATTTAAGAAAGCTTTGAGCGTAGTGCAAGTTTTATTCAAGTATATCACCGTCATACCCGTCGGAGTACCCTTCTTTATAAGGTAAGGGATATTATTCGTTGTACTCATAAGGGGTATTATTTCTTTCGTATTCATGAAGAGAACTTCTGTTATTCCATTCTTTATTATTACATTGGAATAACTCAGATATCACGCTGGCTACCCTATGCTTGGTGAAATTCTTCTGTTATTCCATTCTTTATTATTATGTTGGAATAACTTTTGTATATGTGAAGTACTGCATACATGGTGAAATTCTTACATTATTCTATTCTTTATTATTCTCTTGGAATATCACATCCAGGTGCGTATTATGCGACTTGGTTCCATTAATTATTATTCTTGCTGAATAACACATGCAGGCGATCATCGCATGCATGGTGATTTCATTGTTATTCCATTCTTTATTATTATGTTGGAATATCCTATCGGTCTGCAATTTACTTTGACTTGGTTCCGTTCTTTATTATTCCGTTGAATATCACATACGTGCGTTTACGCATGACCTGATTCCATTCTTTATTATTCTGTTGGGAATAACCTGTCTGTGCAGTCTATCGTACGCATGGTGAATCCTTATGTTATTCCATTCTTTATTATTCTATTGGAATAACCTATCTATGTGGATTACCACATGCATGGTGAATGATCCTTTGTATTCATTCCTTATTAAATTGTGGAAATGATCAGTATACGTAGATTACCGCATGGCGGGCGAAAATCCATTTGCAGTTTTATATATTCTATTATACTCAGTTGGTTAAAGTTTTGGATTCTATACTCCATGAAATTAGTAGAATATCTCGGATATTTGCGCTTCATCCAGTATCTTTTCGTGGAAATATTCTTCTGAGCATTCTTGAATTTTTCTCCACAAAGCAGTATCATGTTGACAATTTGGACGTTATTGGTTCCTAGATAAATTAATTCTTGAACTTGTTTTATTGAATTATTATGTCATTGTCATGATGAGTTATGTTGGTTATTATGTGAAAATATGAAAGTTTCTTAGAAATCACAACGGGTTGAAAATGGAACATAAAATTCAATTGACTATATCTCCTATTATATTTTGAATTTTTAAGTGTGGTCAAATTCTAGAGTTAGATCTATGAGTTTTCTAACTTATCCAAGTGGAATCACTGGAAAATGTATTGTAGATTTTCGTGTGGACTGATTTTAGCGAAGGAGTCAAAAACTGTTAATTTCAAAAAAGCTACTGCCTAGATTTTTAAAAGGGCATTTTCGGCCACTTAATTTGTGAGAAAAATTCTGGCCTTTTGGAACATGAAAGTATATGGTATAAGGTACCTCCTGTCCAAAAATGAGCTCATTCCGACTTAAAATGAGCAAGTTATGACCATTTCAATATTTAGGTTTTTCCGACAAAATGCTATAATGTAGAAGTTCTATAACTCAGATGACCATGAAATTTAAACTGGAAGATCACGTTAACATGTGTAAGATCCTGCCAAGAAGATTTGGGAATTTCTGGAGTTAAACTTGAGGTAGCTAATTTCTTAAGTAATTAATTAGAAATTGATTTTTGAAAAATAGTAAATGAATTTTAAAAATTCCGAGAAAAATATATGTTCAATATGGGACTATATTCTGCTAAATTCCTGAAAAGAAATATTTTTGGGATTGATTTGGTATTTTTTTATGAAAATGATCTACTTATGAGTAAATGAGTTAAATATGTTATGTGAAGTAACAAAGTTGGAAAATAGGATTTTATGGTTTGGGAATCCTATATAGGGTATATGCAGATTTTTGATAAAGGATTTGATCATTGGTGATGAAATCTTATGAGTATGGCATTTTTGAATGATTAAATGCATTATTTGGTAAAGTATAAATAATTGAAATAAATTGTTTATAAGTTTAAGAAGTGATTAAAATATGGTTATAATATTAATAATATTAGATTATGAGTTTATTAAGTGATTGATAATATTTGGATAAATTTAAAGTCTTTAATATTTATCCTTGTTTTAGTTTGATTAATGCTTATATCATTGTCATCATTCTCATGTTTATATTGTGATAAAAGTCATTTTTGGCTTACGTGCATATATGGACTTTGTGTGATTATGACCAGGGATTATTCGGTATAGGCATGACCGTAATGTGATGAATGATGTGGTAAAAAACCTCAGTGGCTTGTAGTGCATTGATGGACAATTTTTGGTATGATTATGACCAGGGATTATTCGGTATAGTCATGACCATTGATGATTTAATGAATATCCTTGGCCCGTAGTGCAGGGATGATTCGATAATGTTGTTTATTTATTAAGCTGAGTCTCAGCGATAAAAATTGATGAAAACTTTTTAAATCATAGATGATAGTAGATTTTATTCTCTACTTGACTCTTCTAATGGATTGCTTGTACTGTAGTTAAACTTGATGTCTATTGTATTTTATTAGTTTAACATTGTTGAAGACTAATGATAATTTATTCTGCATTATCTTAGTCATAATATTTCTTACTGGGCTAGTTGAGCTCACCCTTTCCTTCATTGTTCTCTTCAGGAAATGAGAATATAGCTGGGACGAGTCGGGGAATGGAGTGACGATCCAGATGATAGCATTAGTAGTCCTCACTATTCTGTTAAATAGTGTGACAATAAATGTAATGAGGACTCCTTTGAGTGTGGATATTGTCTAGATGACAATATTCTCTTAGCTATGTTTTGTCGTATAGTTTACACGACGTTTGTATAATTAAGTTGTATTTGTATTTTGTACCATGTATCTGGCGACTCAAGATGGGTGATGTATACCTATTTTTGGGGGCGTCACAATCATCCCTTGCCCTTCTCGTGCTTCCTTCAATGCCTTGAGCATCTCAAGCTGCATAGCATTCGTCTAGTCTCCACCTGCATCCTCGCCTTGACTTTCTGCGTTGGTTTGTTGTTGATTGGCCATATGTGGTGATGTCGAACTCCCTTCTGAAGCTTCTTCAACAAGTGGTTGGTCAAAATCCAGGTTTGCGCCCTGGAATGCTTGAGTTACTTGCCTTGGAACTGGATCTGGTGAGGTAATGCTATTTGTTGGTGAAGCAGCTCTACCTGTAGTTCTCCCACTTCGAGTTGTGGGCATACCCTTCACGAATTCTACACCTCCCCAGCAGTGTCGCCAAAGAAATGTGGGCAAGGAAATCATACCTTGCTAGGGTTAGGGTTTCGTGTTGGCTAAGGAGGAGGGAAATCCATGAAGAATACGGAATTGATTGATTGATTGAAGAGGGGAGAAGAACAGGTGAGCGATTACTCCAATGACACGTGGCAGAACTCTTAGAATCCGAGAACCTTGTTAGGGTAGCAAGGATTCAGAGAGCCTTCTTGAGTCTTCAGGTTGAAAGAGAATCTCCAAGTCTCCTAGTCTTCCAAAAGGTCCAAGTCCTGAGTCTGAAGAGAAGTCCCCTTCCCAATGGAGTGAAAAGGGTATTTATAGGATTTTTTTGGAGAGTGGTCATGTGCTAGGCACATGTCCTCAGGAAAATTTCAAATTTACCCTTAGTCATCAGAGTAATGCCCAAATCGTCCTGCCCTTCTGGCCACCTATCCAATCCTTCAATCAATTCCCAAAATGAGTCGCCTCCACGTGTCTTCTGCCTCGGGACGCGTGAAAGATTCTCTCAGGTCTTCTTCTTTATTTCTGGTTTTTCTGGCTTTTCCGTCTTTTTTGTTTGTTATTTAATTCTTTAGGTCATATGTGAACCCTAATTTGTACCTTGGGCTCACAGTATGTATGTATGCATGTATATATTAAAGGTTGCGGTTTGAAGTTTAAATTGTGCATAAAACCGTTTAGGTGCAGTTTTATAAATTTAAAATCGCACATGAAATCGTTTATGATTGGTCTGGTGCCGTTTGGAACCGTGCAGTACGATTTTATTTGGTACGGTTTCGGTTCCAAAACTAATTGAAACAACTAAATTTTATACAATTTAAATTAACAATTTAACATCAGACTATTAAATATCACTTTGATAACACAATTAACCTTACTTATAATATTTTGTCTAAACAAAAGTTAAATATAATAGAGTAATAAGATGTAAATTAATAGAGTAGAATATAGTATAGTAAACAAAAGTTAAAAACAATCTTTGCTACTCTACTTTTAGTAACAATATGTTGTAAAATTCTTAGTAACAATATGATATAATAATTTACAGGCTACTCAACCATATTACAACATATTATTAATTGCTAAGAGAGTAGCTCAATCATATTACAACATATTGTTAACAAAGATCATATTACAATAATATTACAATCATAATGCAAAGAGTCGGAAACATTATAGGTTACTCTACCAATATGATGAAATTTAGATTCTATGCATGCGGTTTTGGCTAGTAATCAAACCAGAACCGTAAATTAATTTGGTTTTTTCAACCCACCTAAAACCACACGTCGGAACCGTTGTTGCGGTTTTAATTGGTGCGGTTTGTGCATATTTTGGTGCAATTTCAATTCTAATTTAATTATTTACTCAGCCCTAATGTATATTATAAAGTCTTTATGGGAAGTGGATGATTAATTTTGAGTCACATTTTTTTTTAATTTTTCTCTCAAATTCTTACCACTTCAGATATATTATTATTTTGTTTTTTTATATTATTTATTTAATTTTTTAATTTTTATAAAAAATTATTTTACCCTACACAATTTATATATGTAACGCGTGTGACACCAAATATTAAATATTAATATGAAATTAAGAAATGAATATATATTATTGAATTTATACAAACAAACAAAAAATAACAATTTAAACATCGAGTTTTTAAATAGAATTAAGTCTCTAGATATGAGATTTTTTCTCTGTATATACTCGGAAAAAAAATGTTAGATTGTATAATGATGATCTTATAGATCTAAAAAGTAGTAAATTAATAAAAAGATTGATACATAAGATAAATATAAGAAAAGATAAGAGAGAGATCACCCCCCCACATCCCATCCCCCCCCCCCCACCCCACCCCACCTCAAGATTTGATACTTTCGCCAACAAAAAAACTCAAAACACCAACTCCATTTGTAATTCCATTAATTACTTGTATATCAACAAAAGAAGTCAATTCGGCCAATTTTCTTATCCCCAAGTAAAGAATGTTGCGTAAAAAACATCTATGTAATTACGATTACACAACCAACCATATATACCATTTATTATTTTGTCAAAAAAAATCTCTTATGAACTATTTTAACGAGTTAATTAAGTCCAAATTTTTCAAAGATGAATAAATGAATTTATATAAAAAGGAGGCTATAAAGATTCCAAAAAAAGTTATACTAAACGAAAAAGATGACATCTTTTGCAAATTCATACCAATCTATTAAATTATTCAAATTTTGATGTAAAAGGCTTATAGACCAAGTTAACCATTTTGATAATGTGTCTAAATTCTTTCCTTCTTTAATTGAAATGAATTCCTAGGAATCTAATGAACAAAGTGAATAGAACTAACACAAGTACTATAGGAATTAACATAGTATTATCTGATTCATGAAAATATAAAAAAATATTTTTATATATTGCCAAAATAGGTAAAAGTAATAAATGATTGTGTGATGTTTCTTACATTCTGATCAATTTGATGTCTTCTTTGAAAAAAAGAAGAAGCAATTTTATGATTATTTATTGTTAATAAAGTAAATTTTTTTAATCCGTTTTGAACTTTCTTTACCCCGTAGAGATATTGAATAAAAGGACGTATTTTTGTAATTTTGAAAATAAACGTTTAAATGTCCTTCAAAAGTAAGTAAATAGGTTCGAAACATATAAAACACTACACCAAAAATGGCATCTAGTGACGGATAAATCCTTCACAAGACATAATATATCACTCACAAGACATCTATTAATTGCGAACAAATATTTTCTTCACACGATTGCTCGGATACGATCTCCTCACAATTGAGTATCTTTCACTAAGTAGTAACTAAATGCTTTTTGTGAAGGATATATTGTAAATAACTTTTTATTCACAAATTATATTTTGTAATGCATGGAATATTGTTATTTAGTGAAAGATTGATTTTCTTCATGAATAGTATTTTAAGAAGGACTATTTGAAATTAGTGAATAATTTTATTCCCTCACAAATAACATATTGTGAAGAACAAATTTATTTAACGAGAGAAAATTTTCCTTCACTAATTATAATTTGAGAATCTTTCTTCAATTTAGTGAGAGAAAAATTCCTTCGCAAATTATAATTTTGTAAATAAAAAATTATTTACTAAATAATCAAAATTCACTGGAAATTATAATTGATTTTAAAATCAATGATTTCATATTTATTATTATTATTATTATTATTATTAATTTCTAGAAGAAATATTAAATTTAATATTTCAAGTAAATAAAATAATATTTTCATACTTGTTTCAAACTAATTGATAAGTTAATGCATAAAAAGCTAATAAAATCAATACTTCACATATAAATAGATAAATTTCGAGTCGCGATAACTATAAAGTTTGTTATTGTCTCTTGGTCTCCTAAGGACCGTAGTACCTACAAAATTTATTAACTAACATAACAAAACTGAAAGAATAACAACGAACTAGAATGAATAAAGTGTGTCATGTTACGTCCACTTAATCATCATTTTCTTTAAGGAAATCAAGGTTGAGCCTGTAAACTTCATGCTGCAAGAGAAACACCGAAATTCAACTTTAATGAGATGAGGAATAAGAAAAGATGAAACTGGTGAACTTAAATCGAGAGAGAGATTAATAAAGGATAAAGACAAAAATATAACTATGAGTAAACACCTCAATTGATTCATAGTTGTTAAATGTCATCAATTGTGATTCTAACCTATTTAAAAATGACACAAAAACTTAAGGAAAATTGAAAGAAAATTGTAAAAGTAAACTTGATGTAGAAAAAGTCTAGAACGTACTGGCAGATGTAACATGTCACAAAGTTAAGTCCTAATTGTCCACTCCCCTAATGCATGTTTCCGAGCAACACTGCACACAATGGACATGATGCAAGGAATAAACCATCAAATGCCACAAACGATATAATGAGACTAAAATTACAAATTAATCTAGTCAGATGTAACAAAACAAAGACAGTAGAGCTCATTGGACATACCTTGAAAGGTTCAGCACTTTCAAGATTGCTTCATTATGAGCTTTCTACTCCTATTTAAGAGAGAAAAAACATATTAGCATTCGCTACTATTTTAAGTGTGTCTTGTGCATGAGAAAGAGATTCAGCAACCTCACTGTCCCCCGGAAGTTCCCTCCTCAAGACCTTATAATCTCTAACAGCTTCTACCCATCTTTCAAGCTATAACCACAAAAGAGATGCCAAAAACTAAAGTAAAAATCACGACACAAAAAAACTCAGATAACCAAAGAGAAACATATGAGTTAATTCACCTTTGCATTTGATACAACCCTCCGTAGAAGAGCTTTTGTGTAATTTGGTAGGATCTTGAGGGGCGTGATTGCAGTCTTCTATAGACTGCTACCACAAACCAAGTTTAGACCAACAAATTGCCCTATTGTAATAGAGAATAGAGAAATACAAGCCATATTGAAGGCCTTCCCCCATAAGCAGAGGATGCCTCGCTAAATTTTCCAGCTCTGAAAAGATCTTTGCCCCATGTACGAGCTCCAGATACCTAGTTCACATTGTTGAGTAAAATTGCAAGTTATATGTTACTAAAATCAATAAGCCCAGCTTTCTCTGCAGCAGCTGCATTCGCAAACGTGCAGAATTTTAGCAGTCTAACTCTCATCAGATACATATATTTTCCCATTCAAGTCTAATGATTTAGAAGCCTGACCTTCCAAATGCCATGTCCACCTAGGCGCGGACATAGAGCACATAAGCTTCCCAAAGCATTCCAAAAAACATTATTTGGGACTTGGGAGCAGGAAGCAGGATAAGGTTCTAATTTAGGAAGGTCGGATAAGATAATATCAACATGTTTATGCTGCTAGAGCTTCAAAAAGGCTTTTGCCTTGCAAGCAACAATCTGAAATAACAACCAGTTCATAAATCCAAAATACTACCATCAAGATCAGAAATAAAAAGAAAAGTTTCATGTTGAAGTCCACCTGTGGCGAGGCCGCGAGGACACTACTCCAGCTACAATGGTCGTGTCACATATCCTTTATATATTCCCAGTTTCCTCCCTTTCTTTTCATGCGTTTATCCAATAGCTCAAAAGGAAATAAGATCCCAGATCATTTATTATGCCATCCCTACAAAATAACAATTTATAGGGATAAACATGGTACAAAAATACAAACTTAAAATTTGAAAAGTTTACTAACTGGGCTCTTTTTGTGCAACGGTGGGGGTAGTATTCAGAATGTACAAGCCATTAGTAATAAAAAATTTGCATATGTCCTTTACTAAGCCCTGCAAGTGTGATCCAGAATTGCTAATATAAAAGACTCAATCATGTCACTCTCTAAAGCAGACTTTGCTGAACTCATGCCTCCATCATATCATATATATCTATATGATGGAAAAGGATATAACAAAGAAATGTGATATTAAGATGATCAGAAATGAATCATAGTCTATATGAGTAAACAACAAGGAGATTTACTGTGACAACCCAAAAATTTAGAAGATATTGAATAATTAAATTAAAGATTAAAGTTTAAAACTTAGACTTGGAAAAGAGGAATAATTTAAAATTTCTAAGAAAAACCTACATGGTTTAATATTTGAAAGAGATTATGTAATAATATATATGGGTTACAAAATTCAAAACCTAAAAAGAGATTAAGATTTTGGCAAGTCAAAATAATACATATGACAAGCCATATGAAAAATGCTTATTGAATGTAGCAAACCGTATTAAAAAGTTTAATAGACATTAAATTAAATGTCTAGTCTAATATATGAATATATAAATTATTTTATGAATTATGAAGAGTATGTATGTTTACGTAATATGATAAATATATTAAATTATATTTGCAATATGTAAATAAATTGATATAAACAATTTATAATGTGAGAAAATAAAATTATAAATTATTTTCCATATGTGATGTGTACATGTTTGGAGTAACTTGTAATTGGGAATTAATAAATATTATATATATATATATATATATATATATATATATATATATATATATATATATATTACATGAGGAAATAAATTGTTGGGGAACAATTTGCGTAATGAAGCAAAAAGAAGCGGTTTAAGCATATAATATTTATATACACTTTATCCAAGAGTATTAGAATAAATTCTTATATAAAATTATTTTAATAAAGGAAAGATATTATATTTATCGTAATATCTTAAGGAAATAAATAAATTTTAATTAAATTTATGATAATGAGGTAAGGATATTATATTATAATATATTGGGTATGTAAATAATTGTATTTACATAAGAAATTATGTGTAGCATATTTATTTTGCAATTATAAAATAAATATGTAATTTAAGTATGTTATGTTATGTTTTATAATTTATATATCAAAGATGAGTTATATAAATTATATGATTTCATGAGGATAACAAAGTTTAAGAAAATTTATGTAGTAACTTATTTGATTAAATTAAGTTACTAAAATTGAGTAATTAAATTACTTAACAAAAGCATTAAAAGAATAGTTGAATTAATTATTTTATTAAGCCAAGTGTAGCAAATAAAATAAATCACAAATTTGGGCAATTAAGGGGAGGAAGCACCCAACCCTTCAAGGGGGAATTAACCATATGGGTAAAATCATTTTCTAAATCTCTTATGTGCTTATGTGTCACCATATCATTTAAGCCTTATTTTTTTTCCTCTTTGCCAAGATATGCAAGGGATTCAAGAGAGAGAAGATGGGAGTAAAGGAAGGGGGAATGTACCGGGTATTAGAGGGAGTATGAGCATGTGTTATATTTTTTTTGTCAAAGTTGAGATTCACACTCAAGCCAAGTGTCTCTCTTATATCCTAGCCACATTTCTCCAAGATTTTGCAAGATTATGAGAGAGAAGGTGAAAGATATGTTGGGAGATTTTAATTTGATATTCAAGTTATATGCATACACATCATATTTATGCATTTTTACCATAAGTTTACTTCTTTTTCTCTTTCATCATTTCTAAATAACTTAAGAGCTAAAGGAGAGAGAAAATAGAGAGAGAGAGAGAGCCCAAGGGGCTGCCGACTTTATGAATTAGAAGGTATTAGATAATTAAATACAACATATTGTAATATTCTTCTAATTAAGTGTAATCCCATAGTTCTTGCAATTAGTATCCTTCTAATTAATTGTAATCCTATAACTCTAGCAATTAGTATCCATGTAATTAATTGTAATCCCAGAATTCTAGGATAGTTTCCTATTTAGGTACTTGGGCAACACTCAATCTTATATATATATATATATATATATATATATATATATATATATATATATATATATATTCATTCTTAATCAATGAATAAATCAAGCCATTGTTTCTCAATATTTCTTTCTCTATTTTTAACATGGTATCAAAGCTCCCACATTCCTGACATGTTTCTTCCTCTCTTGTTTTTTTTTGCTCATAGTTCTTCTTTAACCATAATGGCTTCTGAAGACACTTCTGCATCTTCCGCTGCTTATACCACCATTCAAAATACCCAAGACCCAAATAATCCACTTGTTACCATCAACACTTCAAACATCACAAAATTGACCACCACCAATTACATCACGTGGAACCTCCAAATCCGAAGTCTATTAGAAGGATATGATCTCTATGGATTTCTTGACGGGTCTCATCCCATTCCCCCAGCAACAGTCACTGCTAATGGTAAGTCTGCTCCAAATCCAGCTTACACAACATGGAAGCGCCAGGATCGTCTTCTCCTTAGTGCACTACTCGGTGCAGTTTCTCTACCTATTCAACATCTTCTTGCCCGCACGACCACCTCTCAAGAAGCAAGGACCACCTTGGCTAACACCTATGCCAAACCATCCCGTGGTCACATCAAACAAATTAAGGACCAATTGAAACACTATGCCAAGGGTTCCAAGACGATCTTCGAATATATACAATTTATAAAGAATAGGGTTGATGAACTTGCTCTTCTTGGCAAACCCGTTGATGAAGAAGATCTTATTGATAAGATTCTTGATGGTCTTGGTGAAGAATACAAAGGAATTGTTGACGCAGTTAATGCACGTGAGACAACCATCTCCTTTGCTGAAATTCATGAAAAACTCATTAACAAGGAGGCATCTCTCCAACAATCACATGCACCACAATCATTCCTTCTGGCGACCGCCAATCCTATCAATAAACGAAACAATCACTCTTGGCGACCTTCTCCCCTTCCTTGGCGTCCTTTCAAAACCACCTTTCACATTCAAGGACAACTGTGACGCCCCAAAAATAGGTACACATCACCCATCTTGGGTCGTCAGATACAAGGTACTGAATATACAAATACAACTTAATAATACAACTATCGTGTAAAATACGATAAAACATAATCTAATAAGAGTTTTAATACGTATATTGTCATCTAGACAGTATACAAACTCAATGAAGTCCTCATTACATTTATTATCACATTATTTAACAAAATAGTGAGGACTACTAATCCTATCATCTGGACCGTCACTCCGTTCCCCGACTCGTCCCATCTATATTCTCATTTCCTAAAGAGAACATTGAAAGAAAGGGTGAGCTCAACTAGCCCAGTAAGAAATATTATGACTAAGATAATGTAGAATAAATTATCATTAGTCTTTAACAATGTTAAACTGATAAAATACAATAGACATCAAGTTTAACTGTAGCGGAATAAGCAATCCATTAGAAGAGTCAAGTAGAGCATGATATCTACTATCTTCTATGATTTAAAATATTTTCATCAATTTTTATCGGCGAGACTCGACAATAAATAAACCACATCATCGAGTCATCTCTCGCTTACGGGCCAAGGATATTCATTAAATTACCAATGGTCATGACTATCTTAGAATAATTCACGGTCATAATAATACCAAAATTGTCCATCAATGCACTACAAAGCCATTTGAGGATTTTACCACATCATCTCGTCACATTATGGTCATGACTATACTGAATAATCCCTAGTCATAATCACACCAAGTCCATCTATGCACGTAAGCCAAAGATGACTTTTATCACAATATAAACATGAGAATGATGACAATGATATAAGCATTAATCAAACAAAAACAAAGATAAATATTAAAGACTTTAAATTTATCAAAATATTATCAATCACTTAATAAACACATAATCTAATATTATTAATATTATAGCAATATTTTAATCACTTCTTAAACTTAAAAACAATTTATTCCAATTGTTTATACTTTACCAAATAATGCATTTAATCATTCAAAAATGCCATACTCATAAGATTTCATCACCAATGATCAAATCCCTTATCAAAAATCTGCATATACCCAATATACGATTCCCAAGCCATAAAATCCTATTTTCTAATTTCGTTACTTCACATAACATATTTAACTCATATGTTCACAACTAAACCATTTTCATGAAAAATTACCAAATCAACTTGTTATTTTTCTATCCTATGCCCAAACATATATACATATATTTCATACACAACAAGTATTTTTTTTTTTTTCAACTCACTTAAGTATTTTTCAAAAATCAATTTCTAATTAATTCCTTAAGAAATTAGCTACCTCAAGTTTAACTCTAGAAATTCCCAAATCTTGGCAGGATCTTACACATGTTAACGTTAGCTTCCAGTTTAAATTTCATGGTCATTGAAGTTATAGAACTCCGGCTATAGCGTTTTTCGTTAGAAAAACCTAAATTTTGAAATAGTCATAACTTGCACATTTTAAGTCGGAATGAGCTCATTTTTGGACAGGAGGTACTTTATACCATATATTTCCATGTCCCAGAAGGCTGGAATTTTTCTCACAAATTAAGTGGCCAAAACAGCCCTTTTAAATTTTTGGACAGTAGCCTTTTTGGTACTTTGCAGTTTTTGACTCCTTTGCTAAAATCAGTCCACACGAAAATCTACAACACCTTTTCTAGTGATTCCACTTGGATAAGTTAGAAAACTCATAGATCTAACTCTAGAACTTGACCACACTCAAAAATTCGAAATATAATAGGAGATATGGTCAATTGAATTTCATATTCCATTTTCACCAAAATCTGATTTTCAATCCTTTGTGATTTCTATGAAGCTTTCATGTTTTCGCATAATAACCAACATAACTCATCATGACAATGACATAATAATTCAATAAAACTTGTTCAAGAATAAATTTTAAAGATTTATACGTTAATTTATCCTGAACTCAATAATGTCCAAATTGTCAACATGATACTGCTTTGTGGAGAAAAATTCAAGAATGTTCAGAAGAATATTTCTACGAAAAGATACTAGATGAAGCGCAAATATCCAGGATATTCCACTAATTTCAAGGAATATAGAAGCCAAAGCTTTAACCATATGTGTATAATAGAATATATGAAACTGTAAATGGATTTTCGCCCTCCATGCGGTAATCCACGTAGCCAAATCATTTCCATAATTTAATAAGAAATGAATACAAATGATCATTCACCATGCATGTGATAATCCACACAGACAGGTTATTCCAACAGAGTAATAAAGAATGGAATAACTGAAGGATTCACCATGCATGCGATAGATCGCACATATATGGTATTCCCAACAGAATAATAAATAATGGAACCAGTCACGCGTAACGCACGATAGGATATTCCGGCGGAATAATAAAGAACGGAACCAGTCGAGGCAAAATTAATGCAAGCGGTGATATTCCAAATGTAATAATAAAGAATGGAATAATAACGTAAATCACTATGCATGTGATAGACCACATGAACGAGTTATTCCAACGTAATAATAAATAATGGAACCAGTCACGCATAAACGCACGCACATGATATTTCAAATGTAATGATAAAGAATGGAATAATGTAAGAATTTCACCATGTATACGGTGCCAGATAGACAAAGTTATTCCAATGTAATAATAAGGAATGGAATAACATAAGTTCTCTTCATGAATACGAACGAAATAATACCCCTTACCTTATAAAGAAGAGTACTCCGACGGGTAGGGCGGGGATATACTTGAAGAAAAATTGCACTACGCTCAAAGCTTCTTAAAACTCTAAAGAAATACGCTCAAGATTATAGAAGAGAATTCTCTGAATTTCTGGTGTGATTTCAATTCTAACTAAGCATCCTAATTATAGGAAAATAGAAAGGATACTATGCAATAATATATATATATATATATTTATATATTTTATTTAAAATCTAATAAAACAATTAACTTTATAAAAGTATTCTATTTTATATAAAAAGATTTTACTATGCAAACACTATGCAGGTACTATGCAAACACTATGCATAATAAAATATATTATATTTTAATTATTGTCTAATAAAATAAATAACTTTATAAAAGTATTCTATTTTATATAAAAAGATTTTACTATGTAAAATACTATGCATAATAAAATATATTATATTTTAATTATTGTCTAATAAAATAAATAATTCACAATATTAATCGACTGTGTCGCTCCTGGAAAAGAGGGGGCTTTCAATAAGGATTTCTCCTATCATGCCGCGCGATTAGGTGACCAAACATCTCCTTGGCAGAACTTCTAGACATCGTTAATATTACAATTAATAATATTAATAACTTCGTCGTCTCAATTATTGATTTAATAATATACAAAATATCGACAATAATTGTATCAAATAATGTGAGATACTATGCAGCAATTACTGTAGCAATAATTGAACAAAACTGAGTAACTTCTCACGTAAGCATCAATAATCAATACCGTGTGCTACTAGTATTACAGTACTTTTACTACCAAGTAGTTCAACAGTTTTAACGGTAAAACTTTCGTCGTTATTTTCATAAAATATTTTTGTCGTTTTCTTAATCCGACAATAATTCCGTTGTGGGGTCCACCAATAATTGTGCCATCGTACGAATATTCCCTGACAAAAAGAATATTCCCCAACCAATTGAATATTATATAACAACTTGCATACTTTGCAAAATTTATAAATACTACCCACAACTATAACATTATCTCAAATCCATGCCATAATATTCAAAAAAATATTTCGAGAAAATTAAATCTTTATTCGTAAAATTTGGGGTTTTACAATAACAATCTAATGTTCCCCGTAATGATCGACCTCCACCACGTCCATATTGTGGGTATTGCCAAGGTTGTGGTATTCAAGGACACATTGTCAAAAAATGCTCCCTTTTTCGTCTTGTCAACGCCCAATCCTCGCTGGCTCCATCGGCATCACATCCACTAGCTCCGCGTCCTGCTACTCCATGGCAACCGCGGGCACACTTTACATCTCTTGAGAACACCGACGCTCCCACCTGGCTACTTGATAGTGGGGCGTCACACCATGTTACCACAGACTTGAATAATCTTTCACTTCACACTCCTTATGCAGGGTCTGATGACGTTATGATCGGCGATGGCTCGGGTCTTCACATTACCCATACTGGTTCCACCACACTTCCTACCCCTACTCGCACATTCAATTTACATAATATCCTTTGCGTGCCTAACACGAAAAAGAACCTTATTTCTATATATCAATTTTGTAATACAAATCATGTTTCTATTGAATTCTTACCCACTATTTTTCATGTGAAGGACTTGAGCACGGGGGCAATTCTTTTAACGAGAAAGTCTAATGATGGTGTCTATGAGTGGCCAACCTCCTCTCCACAATTATCGTCTCCGCTCATTGCTTTTTCCTGTTTCAAGACCACTTCCTCCGAGTGGCACTCTAGATTATGTCATCCATCATCACATATTCTGCAGCATGTTATGTCAACATTTTCTTTACCTTACTCTATCTCACACAAGTCTCATTGTAATGCATGTTTGAGCAATAAAAGTCATAAGCTTCCATTTTCTACATCAACAATTGTTTCCTCTCATCCCTTGCAAGTCATATTCTCTGATGTTTGGACTTCTCCCGTTTATTCTGTTGATGATTTCAAGTATTATGTTATTTTCGTTGATCACTTTACTCGTTATGTATGTTATTACCCCTTAAAGAAGAAATCTCGTGTCTATGATGTTTTTATCCGCTTCAAAGCACTAGTAGAAAATTACTTCAAACACTCCACTGTCACTCTTTACTCCGATAATGGTGGAGAATATCGAGCATTAAATCAATTTTTGTCCCTTTATGGAATTTCTCATCTTACCTCTCCCCCATATACACCTGAACACAATGGTTTCTCCGAACGCCGACATCGACATAGGTCTTTCTCTATTTACTCATGCCTCACTCCCGCTCACATATTGGAATTATGCATTTTCCACCGCAGTGTATCTCATTAATCATATGTCCACACCCACACTTTCCCTTTCCTCTCCTTATGAGTCACTATTCTGCTCTCCACGAAACTACACAAAACTCCGTATTTTTGGTTGTTTATTCTATCCATGGCTTCGGCCCTATTCTAGTCACAAACTTGAGTCTCGCTCCATCCCTTGTGTGTTTGTTAGGTACTCCCTCACCCAAAGTGCCTATCTCTGTCTTGATCCTTCTACTTCTACACTCTATACATCCCGTCATGTTCGATTCGTGGAATCTATTTTTCCATTCAAATCCATTCAAAGTCATCTAAGTCGTCCAAGCCCCGACACACTCCCAAATTGGTTTCCATCAGCGTCATTTCTTCCCGCTACGGTTGGACCACTTAACACACCCTCCACAGCCTCTCCCACGAACTCGAATTCCTCTCACGGACAATCTCCGGTCGACCACTCCTCATCCTCTCTACCAGAACATTCCCCCACCACCAATAATAACCCACACAACCAAGCCTCTTCTTTTTTACCCCTCTCTCCAAACCCTCCTCCTCTAATACCACCCACCAACACCCACACCATGACCACTCATGCTAAAAACAAAATCTATAAACCAATTCAGAAACTTAAATCTTACTGCTACATTGAACCCTCAACTTGAGCCGTAAACATTGAACCAAGCACTTAAAGATGCTAAATGGCGGCAAGTTATGTCCGAGGAGTATGATGCTCTTGTGCGGAATGGCACATGGGTACTTGTCCCACCTAATTCCATGAAAAATCTTGTTAGTTGTAAATGGATTTTTTGAATTAAACATTTACCTGATGGCTCCATTGACAGGTACAAAGCGCGACTAGTTGCTAAAGGGTTCCATCAATGTCCTGGTGTTGATTATCATGACACATTCATTTCGGTTGTTAAACCTATCACTATTCGCTTGGTACTCAGCCTTGCTATTAGTCGTGGGTGGTCTTTTCTCCAACTTGATGTCAACAATGCCTTTTTACAAGGTTATCTCTCTAAAGATGTTTTTATGGCGCAACCGCTGGGTTTTCTTGATCGTGATACTCCCACATATGTGTGCAAGTTACACAAGGCTATATATGGTCTCACCACCACCAGTGCTTATATTGTTGACCTCGATCGCAATTCGATATCCTAGTTCTCCAAGAAATAACGCACAGTTGCACGCTCCTCCACTGAAGCCGAATATCATTCTGTTGCTGCTACAACTGCCGAGTTACGTTGGATTTGTTCTCTTTTATTTGAGCTTGGTGTTTCTATTTATGCTGCTCCGATTATATATTGTGACAATGTTGGGGCAACTCATCTCTGTTCCAATCGTGTCTTCCATTCACGAATGAAGCATGTTGTGATTGATTATCATTTTATTCAGGATCAAGTACAAACTGAAGCTTTACATGTCACCCATGTTTCCTCCGAAGATCAATTAGCCGATATCTTGACCAAACCTCTCCCTGGCACTCGCTTTCAGTTCTTGAAGACCAAGATTGGACTCTCCACAGGAGCTCCATCTTGAGGGGGCATATTAGATAATTAAATACAACATATTGTAATATCCTTGTAATTAAGTGTAATCCCATAGTTCTTGCAATTAGTATCCTTGTAATTAATTGTAATCCCATAACTCTAGCAATTAGTATCCATGTAATTAATTATAATCCCATAATTCTAGGATAGTTTCCTATTTAGGTACTTGGGAAACACTTAATCTTGTATATATATATATATATATATATATATATATATATATATATATTTCATTCTTAATCAATGAAAAAATCAAGCCATTGTTTCTCAATATTTCTCTCTATTTTCTACAGAAGGGAGGAGATTTTCATGTCTCCAAGAATCATGAAGTTACTTTGTGAAGGAAGAAGAAGAAAGGCTTCAAAGGTATAAACCCTAAACACTTAATCTAGGTATTTTATTTTGATGATTTGATATGAAGTTATGTTTCTAAACTCTAAAACTCTTGATCTACATGTTTTAGTGTGTGTTATGTGTAGATCCAAACATTTTTTATGTTAAAAGTTGGATCAAAGAAAAGAAAAGTAAAATAGTTTTTGAAACTTGGAAAAGCTAGTGACGTCTTCCCCTAAATAGAAAATTCGGGGTTAGCTAGAATGCTCTAAAAATTCTAGGATTTTGGTATGTTGTATTACACTGAATAAGCTTTCCATAGACTCTGGAACGGACTGATTCCGAATTCAGACGAAAGAGTTATGCCATTTTAAAGTAGCCAAGTCAAAACCGAAAAACTCATTTCGGTTCAGTCCCTTTGCACGAATTTCTGGGCTGATATGTTCGGAATCTGGAAAAAAGTCAGTAGGAAAGAGTTGTATTCCCGGAAGTTAGCTTCGCGTGGGCTCAAGAATCGCCTAAAAATGTTTTAAAACGAAAAAGTTATGATTGTTATAGAGAAAGAGGGTAAATCTGGGAAAAAGATGAAAACTGTTGCGAGTGGACATTTTTGGGGCCTGTTTTAGGCTGCCTAAGAGGTCCGAAATTACTGGGTGATATTTTTGAAAAATACTTTGGTATGCCATGTATAACATATCTAAAAATCAGATTAATCGAAGTTACGTGTAATGCGTGAGAAAATCGCAAAGTAGTTGCCTTAAGAAACACAACAGTGAGGAAGGCCAGTGACCCTACCGCCGAAGGCCACATGTGCCAAGGCCATTTGGTTGTCTTGTTAGCCGCTTGACATCCTTTTCAGACGCCTTTGTTTTGATGAGCTTCCGTGATCCGTTTTCCCGGTGTGAAATTTTTTTAAAATACTATGACATGAGGTCTATAACATGCCCAAAATTTCATTGTTATATGACTTACGATTTGAGAATTAAAAATGAGCGAACATGCATGTTAGAACTAAAATTTGAGCGAACGCCGAGCGTCGGCGCGTCGAGCGACTTTGACGTTCGATGTTCCGAATCGTATTCCGACAAAATAATAAGTCATAATAAATCTAATAAAGTCCTACGGGGCGAGATTTGACTATAAGTGATATTTTATGCCGAAAAACTTCCTTTCGAACATAAATAAAGTAATAAAAATATGTAATAAATATAAATTACATATTTAAGTAAAATAAAAAAAAATATAATTCCCTAAAAAATTATTTTTTGGTGCAACGAAGAATGTAAACCTTTGAAAAATTGTATTAATCATACAAATAATATTTTGAGATTTTCTGTTCAAAATATGGTTTTTGAAAGAGATTTATGTAATGGAGTATATATATTTGTAATATATATATATATATATATATATATATATATATATATATATATATATATATATATATATATATAAAGCAAAAATGCAAAAATTTATAAAACGAAAAATAAAGCGAATGTGCTAAGAGGATAAAATATTTGTATATGAGGCAACGGATCATGTTGACTCATGAACGGACAAAATGATAAAAAAATATTTAAATTAATGAAATAATATAGTTAATTGAGTTTTACTATAAAAGCTATGTATTAGCTGTTTAAACCTCAAATTTGCGAGTAAAGGTAAATGATATTTCTAAAAAGGAATATAAATGGTTTAAGCTTCAAGATATAAAATATTTGCATTTTAAAATGTGTGAGACCTTTATTATTTATGAAACAAGTAAAATATTATTACATGATTAATAATATTAGAAGGTGATTAAAATATTATTAAATGATTAATAATATTAGTAAATGATTTGAATATTATTAAATGATTAATAATATTAGAAGGTGATTAAAATATTATTAAATGATTAATAATATTTATAAATGATTTAGATATTACTAAGAAATTGAGAAGTAAATAAAATATTATTAAAAGATTAATAATATTAGACGAGAATTTAAGATGATAGTTATGTGATAATAATATTATAAAATGACGATAATATTACTGGTAAGTTAAAGAATTATTCAATGTTTGATTATGTGGCTAAATGTTAGCTAATTTATTATTTGAGTAATAGTGTTGTGAGATAAAATGTATTATGCTAATTGGAGGATCGATCTTATTAATGATAGGTCTTTCATAAGAGATTAAATTAGATTGTTTAACGGTAATCAATGGTACATGCAAGTTTTCTAATTCAAACTCGAGTTAATAATTTTCTAGAATGCCAGTGGTTTAATTATTCACAATTATTCCACATCTATGATTATGGATTCGCACTTAGTGCACATTGTATATGTTTATCAGGTAGAAAAGGTTGATCACCTTTATTACCAAAGTATTTGTTCATGGTCATTGTTGACCACTCAGCGTTATTAATTCAATCATCTATGTATTGAAATTTGATTCATGCTCTTTCACAATCATTATATTGTTGAAAACTTGAAAGATTATTCTTTCTTTCAATCATGATATATCTTTATTGAATTTAAACTTGTTGAGCAAAGTAGTTGCTTAACCTTGCTATATCATGAATATATTTCAGTTTAACCTGAATGCTCAAAGAAGGACAAAGACAAAGGAAAAGATGGAGATTATTTTTATATGGACATTTATCTATTATGATAACTGATGTAAATTGATGATGTAAATCTTGTGAATTATTAAAGGTATGTATTAAAATAAAGGTTGTAGACCTTGAGAAATGTTACAGAACCATTGTGTAATAAACAAATTATGTTTATAATTCCGCATTAGTTTATAGAATATGTATGAAGATGATGTATTGTGATGCATCAGGTCCGTGGTTCAAGGGACCCGAATTTGGGGGCGCTACATTTACCCTGGTATTATCCTTTCTAATGTAATGTAGGTTAGAGAAATAGAAGCACCACCTGCAATATCATTAGACAAGCTCAAACTTTGCCAAGAATCTTTATTGTGCATAACATAACCGTTTTTTTGCTCAACTAAAAACATGAAAGTTAGAAAAGATACTCAGAAATAAAACCATTACTTGACGTCTCCAAAAGCAGTTTGGTAACCTGCATGGCATGCTTTAATACTTCATCGTGAAAATGGTAAAATACCAACTCACACACACACACAAATATATATACCTCAGATCCATTTGTAAGTGAGTGGACCAGGATGTCAATGTTGCCAAAATCATGCTTAACATATTCAGCAGCTTCCTGCAAGACATGGATAATCATACAACAATTATCATTGGTAAATTTTTTAGAATTAACTCGAGTCATTAAATTGACTCAAGACATTATAAAAGAGAAAAATCAAATGGTTGTTACTTAAAACTGTTTATTCCTTCTAAAGCCAATTTCAATGTGTCAAAGGATCATAACTCAAATATACGAGTGAAGTGACTTTACTTGACTACTTATCAATTTTAGATAACCTCTCGCATACAACTTAGGTACAATCCCTTAAGATATAATAGAAATCATATAGCCAAAAAACAGGGAGCAACATGCAATAAATTCATCAGCTAAACTTGTTCCTCGAAATCCACACAAACGCATGTAATTGTGGCCAATTAAGTGTGTGCACGCGTGTTTTGTACACTTGAATGATAGAAGAGAGGGCGAGATGAAATGTTTACCTTACTATATAAAGAATACAAAGACTAGCAAAAACAACTTTTCATGTCATTCAAAAAAAAGCCGTGAGATTCACCAAAATACCTTGCTATTTTATACAACTAAACCTCTAACCAAGATTAGGAAGGGAAACAAAAATAAAAATACAAGTAAAGCCTAAAAGAAATCTATAAGAAGAAAAACTTCTAGTTGCTATCAAAAAGTTATTTGTTGACAAAACGTCATACTCACAGACAAGTTACACCCCACTTTTATTAATCGCAGCTTGACGAAAAATTATTCTATTTCCACTTTAATTCTGATCAACTCGCTGATAGCTAGATTCAGTTGCGTCCCATTGGTCAGCTTGAGAACTCCCCCTGGTTTCTTAACTCATTCCTGCCATAACCCCCCTGCTGCCAAAGTCTTCACGTCCCCTGTTAATGCCAAAATCTTCTGCCACGTCCCAATCACGTAAGACGTCCTGATCCTGCACAGTAAACACGATCAACACCAAAAGCTTGACGGCTTCGACCGTCGGGGGATAACTCAGGCGTGAGAGTCAGTATAGGCGATCAAAAGGGTTAACAATGGAGGATAAAATATCTAGTGTATTGAGAAGGATAAAATTATCAGTTACCTTTTCTTGGAAGACCTTCTTGCTATGATATACTCGAATTCTCGGTTAACCGTGCCACCCACTACCGTCAGACACAGTTTTCCATAGCAGGTGACCTCTGCCGACTACATGCAGGGTGCCACCTTTTTCTACACTGTTTATCCCGCCGGCCGATTATAATCCCATCCACATTAATGATCTGTAGACTCTCGGTCAACAACTATATCTTTTTCATCATTACCGGTCAAAGATAGATATTTAATTATCTAGTGGGTCGGACCAATAATTAGGCCCAAGTATATCAAGATCTGATCAAGAGAATCCACTGACCTAGTCCAAATGGCCAAGCCCAATAAAAATGACACAAAAGATTTAATTAAATGAGTGGGCCCGAAGCGATCGGCCCAATAAATGAAATATCATGGCCCAACATTGCCCCCTAGTTTTTTATTAAACAGGATGTTTAATAGGAAACTATAAACGGTCCATGATATGAGGAATTTGTTAAGAATGAAATAGGCCCAAACTAAAGCATATTAAGGCCCAAATGGTAAGGAGTTAAAATAAGAGGATGTACTAAAACCGGAAGCCCAAATGAAAGGCCCAATCTGATAAATATCTGAGATTTAACCCGTACGCTATCCATTCAGATTCCTCATTATAACTATCAATTAAATGTGCCGCCCTCGTGTACCGTATAACCGTCAGTATAAAAAGTAAACTTCACCAAATTTGACAGTTTTACCTGCCAATTTGAAATTCAGACGCTTGAGCTTTCTTCTTCTCTCTCGATCTCTCTTCCTTACTACAAATCGACAACAATGGCTTCACAAGATTCTGATAATGGTTCACCCATCCGTGCTACTCCAATTACCACTATTCCACCTAACCAAAGCCCTAACAAAGAAGCTTCGAGTTCAAAAGCAGGAACCCCAAGCAAAAACCCACACACAAAACCTCTTCCCAACCCTTTTGCATTCTTCAGAAGTAAAGAACGATATGCACATGCCAATAGTTCGTCGACGGTTACTGAAATCGATTTGAAGAGGATTCGAACTCATTGTCACATCCCGGACACTCATCTGGTGAGAGCTCCCAGGTCCGAGGAACGAATGTATCAACGAACAGAAGGATGGACGCCCGTTCTGGTGACTATTCTTGAGAAGGGGATCCAATTCCCTCTCCATGCTTTTATAGTAACCCTCCTAGGGTTTATTGGTGTTGGGTTTGCCCAATTGGTGCTGAACTCCGACATCCATATCCTAGCATTCATCGCTTTCTGCCATGAACTAGGCGTCGAACCTACACTCGACTTCTTCTTCACTGTCTATAAAATTGGCCAGTCCAGAGAAAAAGGATCCAAGGCCATAATCAAGCAGTCCCCGAAGACAGGAGAGAAGTTCGAGAGACGTTCGTTGGTCTCCACCCCATCCAGCAACAAAGGATGGCATAAAGGATGGTTCTTCATCAAGGGACCAGAGATTGCTTCCCTGCCGAACTGGGCTACTGATGAGAAGGTCTCTGCCGACTTCGGAGATATTCCTGAAGAACGTGAGGCTGAATGGTAGAACTTTTTGACAATTTTCTGAAAGAAGAGTGGAAATATGGGCTCCTCTCGAAACAAGCGTGGTTATATGACCACAAATGTAAGTTCCAATACAATTTTCTTTGTCATACAATTTTAGCTAAAATTGTTGATTACTTTTGAGTGATATAGACATTGATATGTGAATGTTTACCCTGTGCAGTATCTTTGATCATACCGAACTCCTCAGAAATAAAAGAACTTGAAGATTTTCTATCTGGAAAATCAGTGGAAGTCGCTGAAACTCCTCTGATAGAAGCTTTTCCTGAAGAAAACCCACCAACTGTTGAACCTTAATTAAATGAACCAGAATCTGATGAACCTCCCCCACCAGAAGAGACTCTTCAAGCTCGCCTGAAAAAGAGGGCCATCTGAAAACCCCGATCAATTCCCACTCCAACCTCTCTTGAGCCCATCTCAGAACCTGAACCAACCACCAAACCAGCCCCCCCCCTCGAGGAAGTTTATTCCACCTGCCTATAAATGATCAAAAAAATCTTCTTCGAGTCAAAAAATTAAGAACCAAAATCACCCCACTATCAGCAGATGAACTTAGAGTACCATTGCCTTCAACCGATCCACGCCCTGTAAATCTCGTGGAGATACAAGTTTCTGATGAGGAAGAACAAATCGAACCTATTCCTGCACTATCCCGGAAAAGGAAACAACCTTTTGATAGCCATCCAAGCTAAGAAACTATCCCTTCACCACCTCGCATCCCACTCCGGCCCGATCTCCCTCTCCCGAGAACATATATATGGATCCATCACCAACCCATGACCAACCCATGCCCTCCCCCATAAGGCCTTCATCATAAAAATTTCAAAATGAGGCCATGGCCTCGCCAACCCTATGGCCTCGTTATAATGCCAACTTCCCCTTCCACCTCTTCAATTCTTTTGTTCGGGACACCGACGATCACCGATTTGGCAACAGCTCGATCGGGGATTTGCTAGATGAAGGCATGAGCTATATAGAATAGGTAAATTTACTTTCTCGATCTTCATAATTCTTATCATGCTTAGGTTAGATATCTTGAATTTGATTGATTAATACTGAATGTATACAGGCCAATGATATTTTTGGGTGGTTACGCCCAAAACATCTCGAAGCCGAAGCTACAGAGGAGGCGGCCAGAAAAAAGAATGTGATATTATAGTATGTCTTAGCGAAAGCGAGGCATAACTATGATATTGCTGTCTACAACAATGAATTTCTTTGGGGGGATCTAACTCAAACCAAGGATGAATTGAAGACGTCTAAGGAAGAGCTGAAGACGACCAAGGCAAGTCAACAAGATCTGACTAACATGAACATCGATCTTGATAAAAAGAACGAAGTTCTAAGGGCCAGAAATGAAGAACTTGCTATAGCCAACCAGAGCTTGGCAATACAAGTGGATGATCTTCAGGTGAAGGCCCGTGAAGATAAAGAAAGGCATTTGGCTAGACGTCGAAAGCTCCAAGATAAGCTGAAAGCCCTTAAGGAGCTAGGTCCTCCCCTGACCGAAGAACTCCGTAAGGAAATTCAAAAAGAGTATCGAGAGTCTGACGAGCTGAATGCAGAGATTCTGAAGGTCTACTCCGAAGGCTACGAGGTCTGCCAAAGTCGTGGCAAAGAAAAGCTAGTAGTGGCTAAGGTAGATCCGTCCCTACTCGATTCTTCTGAAGGCGAAGATAATGCCTGAACTTGCTGTGGCTTTCTTCTTGTGTTAGGATTGTTGTATAAAAATATTATCTTTTTGTGTGAAAAGTTATCATATTAATGAAATTTTAGCTTCGTTTCTCATGACTCCTGTTTACTTTGTTTCTTGTCAATAATTCAGTATCAATTAATTTGAAAATTGCACAAGTTATTTTTGAACTTAACTTAAACTGTGAATCAGATAAGGCATATAATAGTTAAGTTAAGAAATGACATAAACTGAACTTAAGGAACCGAACTCAACACTTGAAAAAAATAAAGTAATGCATACTTATTATTTTCGAAGTGTGAGACATATCATGTATAAGGTGAATTCGGCTGATCCTCCTTGCACCATCGGGATCTTGTTTACCACTCGGGGTAAAACAAGTATATAAGGACATTTGTTTACCACTCGAGGTAGAACAATTTTATAAGGACCATAGAATTTGTTTACCACACGGGGTGAAACAAATTCATAAGGACACACCTGACAATAAGGCTACCATCGAATGGTCAGCGAGTCCGACTGAACCTCCTTACTTCGGTGCATTTGTTTACCACTCAGGGTAAAACAAAAATTTAAAAGGACTATGGAATTTTTCTACCACGCAAGGTATAACAAATCTATGAGGACACTCCTATCGATAATGCTACCATCGAATGGTTAGCGAGTCCTCCCCATCCTCCTTACACCGATGAAGTTTGCCTACCATGAAGGGCCTGACAAATTCATAAGGATCACCTGCCAAAAAGGCTACCATCGAATGGTCAGTGAGTCCACCCCGTCCTCCTTAAACCATTGTGAATGGTCAGTACCAATAGGAAGAAGATCAATTATGAAAAAGTGAATCTTTTATTGATGATGATCCAATATTTATAGACTTCCGGGATACTGACTTGATCTCTACTGAAAATACTTCCGAAGTCTACCAGCATGTCAAGTGTTCTTGATCTCGGATCTGTCCAATGCCCTTAACCGATAAGTTCCTGGCTTTGGAACTTCAACTACTTCATACGGTCCTTCTTAGTTCGGCATCAACTTTCCCAAGTTCTGAGGTGTAGAAGCTTCGACTTCCCTAAGGACAAAATCTCCCACTTCAAATCTACGAAGTTTTACCCCCTTATTGTAATGTTTAGCCACTCTTTGTTGATAGGCTGCTAATTTGATCAAAGTTGTCTCTCTGACTTCTTCCAACAGATCCAAGTTGACCTCCAGTCCTTCATCATTGTAGATCTCCTTGAACTGACTAACCCGAAGACTGGTGGATCCAATCTCAACAGGGACTAAGGCATCAGTGCCATAAGCCAATCTGTAAGGCGAGTCCCCCGTAGTGGTCCTCGGAGTAGTCCGATAAGCCCACAACATGCTGAGAAGCTCTTCAGGCCATCTCCCCTTAGCTTCATCCAGTCTGCGCTTGATCCCATTTAGCAATGTTCTGTTGGTCACCTCGACCTACCCGTTCGACTGTGGATGAGCCACCGAAGTCTTTCTGTGCTGAATTCCCAACTCCTTCAGAAATCCTTCAAACTTTGATCCCACAAACTGGCGTCCGTTGTCCGATATCACCACCTTAGGAATTCCGAAACGAAACACTACTGACTCCTTCATGAACTTCAAGCACTCTTATTCCGTTATCAACCGAAGTGGCTTTGCTTCTACCCATTTGGTCATATAATCGATGGCGACTATAACAAAACTGACCTGACCTTTAGCTTTTGGCAATGGACCCAATATATCTACCCCCCAGACAGCAAAGGGTATAGGAGATAAGATCGAGTATAGCTCTTCTGGTGGCTGATGTGGGATCAGACTGTTGAGCTAACACTTCTCACACTTCTTCACGTACTCTATAGCTTCCTTGAAGATAGTAGGCCAGTAGAATCCATATCAAAGTACTTTGTAGGCTAATGACTTAGCAGCCATATGGTCGCCACAGATGCCCTCGTGAACGTCCCGAAGAGCATATTCGGCTTCAGACGGAACTAGACACTTCAACAAAGGTGATGAAAAAGCCCTTCGATAAAGATCCCCATCAATGAGAACAAAGTTGGCGCTCTTATACTTGATCTTCTTTGCAAGCATCTGGTCCGAAGGAAGGACGCCATCTGCCAGATATTCTATGTAGGGAGTCATCCAATAGTTAGAACGTTCAATGCACATTATGGCTTCATGCTGAATACTCAGATGCTGCAGAACCTCCAAATAAACTGATCCATCAAAATTGTTGGCATCAGAGGGCTGGCTTTCGATAAAGAAGGCGCTAAGAATAGAATTGTCATTGCGCTCCATACCTCGAAACTCATAAGAGAGGAATATCAAGTCGATCTTTCAACTCGCTAAGTACTTGATCATTCTGAACCTCGAGCTTCATACTCCCTAAAACCTCGCTTGACGACCAACCGAAGTCATCAGAAATGATCAACTTCGAACTTCGAGACTCTTCGCTAGTGGACTCCCGCCAACACTTGCTTTCATACTCTACCTTCGTTGTTCGTCCGCTCAACCCAAATCGATGGCTCACGCACTTTGAATCCTCCGAACTTGTCAAGATAATCCTCGCTCCCACCGACGTCCATAGTAGAAGATCCATCTCGCATACATAACGTCCATGAACTCGGTTGTCAGGTCAAGAACTCAAATCGCTTGGTTGGACACTTCACCTTCTCGCAACTCGCATCAATCAACTTCAAAAATGAACACTCCACCATAAAATCAGCCAAGGCTTGCCCTTTATAGATGTTCGGGGATGAAATTCGATAAAAAATTGGGACAATTCTATTATCCATGCAGCCAATCTCCCCGAAACTTCTGGTTTGCTCATCACCTTCTTCAAATGGCCGATCCAGGTAAACGCATCAGAGCCGACCTTTTGAAAATATTGCCTAAGCTTTCGACTGGCTATTATCAAAGCAAAGGCAAATTTCTCAATATTCGGGTACCTGGTTTCAGCATCCCTTAGAACATGATTGACATAGTAGACTTGATGTTGTTTCCGCCCAACTTCTCGAACTAGAACTGCTCCGACCGCCAACGAGCTTGCTGCCAGATACAGGTATAGTGGTTCAGTAGGAATTGGCTTGACTAATAAAGGAGCCGAAGACAAATACGTCTTTATCCCCTGGAAGGCATCTTCACACTCAAGTCCATCTGAACGCCTTCACATTCTTCTTCTATTCCCTTCAACGTGCTAAAGAACGGTAAACACCTTTCTCGCCGACTTTCTGACATGAATCTCCTCAAAGTCGCAATCCTCCCCGCCGACGTCAATATCTTTGAATGACCGAGGATTCTTCATGTTCGTAATAGCCCGATCTTCTCTAGATTGGCCTCAATGCCCTCCGACGATCGACCGTGATAACCCAGAACTTCCCCGCACTAAGCCCAAAGTTGCATTTGGTGGGATTAAGCCTTTAATTTATGATGACGAACCATCTAAAAGCATTCTTCTAGATCATCTAAGTGCTTCTGAACGATCATGCTCTTCACTATCATGTCATCAACATACACCTCCATGTTCCTTCCTAGCTGCTTCTGAAAGACAAAATTCATCATTCTCTGATAAGTGGCTCTAGCATTTATCAAGCCGAACGTCATCTTCTTGTAGGCATACACCGAACGGTGTGTGATGAATGCTATCTTCGGAATGTCCTCTTTGCACATAAAAATTTGATGATAACCTGAAAAAGCATCCATAAAGCTTAGTAGTGCATACCCCGAAGTCGCATCAATAAGTTGGTCAATGTGGGGCAGAGGATAGAAGTCCTTCAGGCAAGATTTGTTTAGGTCCGTGTAGTCGATGCATACTCGCCACTTCCCGTTCTGCTTCTACACCAGCACCACATTGGCCATCCACTCCGGGTAATCTATTTCAAAGATGAAGTCAGCAGCTATCAGCTTTGCAATCTCTTCATCAATGATCCTCTGACGCTCAGGTGCAAAAATCCGCTTCTTCTGCCGAACTAGCTTCCTTGATGGGTCCACATCTAAACGGTGCTCAGCAATCTTTCGGCTGACTCCAGGCATATCCATGGCTCCCATGCAAAAATGTCCACATAACAGCAAAGAAGTTACATAAGGTTTGTCCAGAAAGGTTCCGGCAGACCCAAACTATTTTCACCGTTTTGTCTTTCTTTCCAATAACCAGCTCGATCTCCTCGGTTTCTCCTGCTGGCATGACCAATGGCTCTGAACTGCTTTCGATAAATGGCTCGATCTCTATCGTCATGGTCATCTTCTGCCTGCTAACCCCAACTCCTGAAGCAATCACTACATTCCTATAACATCGTCTGGCCAGATCTAAATCTCCTGCTACCAGCTCTCCAACTCCATGTGCTGTTGGGAACTTGATCTTGAAATGAGGATTGGAAGTCACTGCTTGCAGGGCTGTCAAAGAAGGTCTACCCAGTATGGCGTTGTAGGCCGAATCTACATGCACAACATAGAATTTACACGTTATTTCTACCGTGGAGCAAGCACCGAAGATGACTGGTAGCTCAATAGTTCTTGCCACTTTAACTGGATCATTACTGAAGCAATATAAAGGAGCCTCCTGCCCCACTTCCATCTTTCGCCCATCAAGATGCATCCTCTGATAAGAATGGGCATACAAAATATCCACAGAAGACCCGTTGCCTACCATCATCCGTTTCATGTCAATCGAACCCACTTGTGCCGTGATCACCAATGCTCCTTCATGGGGTTCGATGGGTTCCGAAGGATAATCTGCATCAGTAAAAGCTATAACTGTCCCTGGAAATGGTCTATCAATCTTCGGGTGAACACTCGCCACGGACATGACCGAGTCCAGATATCCTCTCCTCTTCTTCCCTACCAACTTTCCTGCCATCCCACCAGTTATTACATCAACGACGTGCCTTGGTGGCGAATTTGGAATAGGTTGTATGGGTGGAACCGGTTGAACCACTTGAATAAATTCGATCTACATTCTCGCCGCCCTGGCGATGATCCTTCCTACCACATACTGAACCAACATACCGCTCTGAACCTTCCTCTCCACAAAGTCCTTCAGATTACATCATTCATTAGTGTCGTGACCTGCAGCTTAATGATAACCACAAAATTTTTGAGCATTGCCCTATCCTGGCTTAAAATTATCACGAGGTGGTTCAAAGAACAGCTGGTTCCTGATCTGATCCAATATCACCGACCTATCCGTGTTCAGTTTGGTGTAAACCTTGTTCACCTTCTGGGTAGGAGTAGGTGGGCGATGACTTTCCTGTCACCATGTGTTGTTGTACTTCCTTGAGCTGCCCTCTAGCCGATCATTATTCCCTCCAACCTTCTTCTGATCGCCCTTAGCTTTAGAAGTATCTATCTCCTTCATGCCATCTAAAGAAGGACGTTTCAGGCTATTCATAGCCTCCTCCACCACAATATAGCCTTCTGCTTTATCAAAAGCCTTGGCCAAACTCTTTGGAAGGTGAAACATCAGCTTCTTCACCAACTTCTCTGACTTCACCAAATCTAAACCGTTCTGAAACAACCCCACAGCTTGAAGATCATTGAGGTCGGAAACCTGGCCAACGGCTTCCCTGAACCGCTTCACATACAGACCCAAAGACTCATTAGAAAACTGCCGGACTTGAGCTAATGAACCAATAGGCTTTCCCCTCCTTTGGTTGCTCCCAAAACGAGTATGGAATTTATCACACAACTCAGACCACGACAAGAGTGAATCAGCAGGCAAAGTCCCCATCCTCTGCCCTGCATCCTTCCTCAATGTCGTGACAAACATGTGACACTTGACAGCATCAGTGAAATCATAATAATCCATCAGCCCCTGATCCATCATAACTCTCCATATGAGGCAACTTCTTGGTGGTATCTGCCTTCTCCTTAAGAATATCTGAGGAGAAGGGAGATGCCTTCTTTCCCGGAGTATCGTTCGCCTGTTGAACCTCTACCAACTGCTTTCGAAGCTCCTTCAACTCCTTCACCAAGAAATCTACACCTTCCAATTTTGAGGAGACTTATTTCTCTGGAGATACCTACTTCTTCTGAGTGGATCGACCTCCTCTACAAGATCCCACTGCCTTCGATGGACTTCTGGATTTACTTCGGCGTGTGGCCCTATCATTAGGGTGAGAGTATTCAAGATGGTGCTCTCTCCTTCTACTCTCAGGTGCATACTCTCTCGACCGGCTTCTTTGTCTACCACCATCACGACCTTGAGAACCGATCACGAGAAGTGCTTTCTTTGACACCTCAGGAGTTCTGCTTCTAGATCTTTTTCGTTCCTGAGGTCGTCTTCGGGAGGCATGAATAGAGTGCTCCGGCTCCTTCCCTTCTCGTTGTTTCACATCCTTAATCCTACTACGCCTCTCGAACTGCACATAAGTGGATGCCTCATCTTTCAGATCGGCCATCTGAAGCATCTGCACATCTATATCCTCCCTCTGCTTTAGAAGAACCTCTAAAGCCTTATCTGCTTCATCTTCCATCTTTGCCAACTTGGCAGCCTTATCATCTCGACCACTTCGGTGATGAGTTCTAGGTGGTGAACCCTCCACCGCCCCCTGGCCCCCGTCACGACCTTTATCAAGACAAATACCAACCTCCGTCTCGCTTCACCATGAGCTCTCAAACGAGAACCCCTGGAATCATGCTTGGAAGCAGTGCTCTCACTCTCATGAGCACTCTTTGAAGGACCCAGACGATCCTTAATAGAAATATGTTGGACAAATGAGCTCACAACCCTCGGCTGTCCTTCCGGTGTATCTGCTCTACTCCTCACCATCTTTTTCGACGCAGAACAAATGAAAGTTTGTGATTGAAAACTATAAGACACTAGAACACAACCCTCCTTCTAGCGCCAATGTTAACGCCAAGATCTTCTGCCACGTCCCAATCACGTAAGACGTCCTGATCCTGCACAGTAAACACGATCAACACCAAAAGCTTGACGGCTTTGACAGCCGGGGGATAACTCAGGCATGAGAGTCAGTACAGACGATCACAAGGGTTAACAATGGAGGATAAAATATCTAGTGTATTGAGAGAGATAAAATTATCAGTTACCTTTTCTTGGAAGACCTCCTTGCTATGATATACTCTAATTCTCTGCTAACCGCAAGTACCCACTACCATCGATTACGCTTTCCCAAAGAAGTGACCTCTCGCCGATCGCATGCGTGTCGCCACCTTTTTTCTCGTACTATTTATCCCGCCGGTCGACTATAATCCCATCCACATTAATGATCTGCAGACTCTCGGTCAACAGCTATATTTTTTTCATCATTACCGGTCAAAGATAGATATTTAATTATCTAGTGGGTCAGACCAATAGTTAGGCCCAAGTATATCAAGATCTGATCAAGAGAATCCACTGACCCGGTCCAAATGGCCAAGCCCAATAAAAATGACCCAAAAGATTTAATTAAATGAGTGGGCCCGAATTGATCGGCCCAATAAATGAAATATCATGGCCCAATACCCCCAGAAACTGTCATTTCCGAACCCATCCCTTCCTAAAGTGCACCTCCCTCTTCCGCTGCTCCTAACTGCGAATAACCAACAACTCGGTAATGCTATAGTAAACTTAACACAGTTCACAGTTTCACCCTTGTCTTTTTTACTTTGCTAAATATAAATTACAATCAACTTGCCTCTGGTAGTAGTTATTTTTTCGTCTACAACAGCTAGAGGTTGCTAGGTAGCAACAAAAAGTAAAAAGTGAGCGAATGAAGTATCATTGTTGATTTTTTGTACCTTTATTGCACTCTGCATCGAGTCCAATGATTTAAATTCCACGAAGCCAAAACAAAATCCCTATTGCTGGACGGAAATTGCAATCGCAAACAAGTAAACCATATGATGAGGTAAAAATAAGGAGCAACTTGCATTAAAGAGTATCTCAACCTCTTTTGTAGAAGATAGAAAGGATATCTGAACTTCACCTTATTACTTATTACTTGGACACCACCACGTTTTATGGGCCCAAACCTTTTAAACACTTCCTCAATTTGTGTGACAGTGGCATTCAAAGGAAAATTTTGTATATATATGGAGTAGCCTTCAACTATAATGTGTAGGAAATCTATGTTAATATAGACAATCTCAAACTAAAAAAATTACAAATGACATTTTTAATTTGTAATGCTGCAAAGGACAAATTAGGCCTTGGCATAAATGGGTCTTTTCTCTTATAAAAAGCTTTCCCAAAAAGTATAAGTTTACCAAACATAAAGTCATGGACAAATAAGTTAAAAATCAACATAACAATCCAATTATTCTAAGGAAAGAACTATACCAACCTCAAGAGCATTAGTGCTGTCACGAGCACTGTCACTAGTAGGAGCCAATGCTTCTAGTTTAAGAGAAGGCTTTGCAGAACCAACATCAGCTAACTAGCATCCCTCATATAATTCGCATCTACCAATGTCACCAAACATAAACAAAAAATCTGTTGAAATTTAATCTTATCTATTATATAAACTAAAACATAGTACATGGAACAATACGTAGACATCCGTCATTCTACAAAATCAACACATGTCCATCCTAATTAATCCTCCTAATTACCTTTTACACAAATGCCCATCTAACCTAACATATGAGACTACTGTAAAAAACCTAAATTCATGCCTCGAAGATGTTAAATTTTTAATACCGGCGGCGATGATGGCCGCGTTGCCGTTCCTATCGCCTCCTCCCCTTCATGAGATCTTATACTTTCTCTCGCTTCCTCAAACACAAAAATCCATCCGTTTCACCAATCAACAACAACCCATTTTTCATGGCTCAAACTTTTACTCAAACCGTTACTCTCTCAGAAAACCTCGACGACGGCGACCATCTTTGTTTGGTAAACCCCCAATTTCTGCCCGAGAACTATGAAAAACAACAAAATTCTTCTTTGGGTAGTCCAATTCCAAATGGGTGCCTGACTGGAGAGTCAAGAATTGAGTGAGCGTAGGTCCACTAGAAGAAATTGGGCGAACCCAAGTTGATAGTGGCTCCAATGGTGGACAATATTCAGAGCTTCTTTTTCGATTGCTATGTCGCAAGTTCGGTGCTGAAGCTGCTTATACCCCTATGCTTCACTCACATATTTTTACTAAGAATGAAAAGTATCGCTCTCTAAAATTTATCACTTGCAAGGTAGGATAATATCATTGACTCAATTGTAATGAGTGGTTATTTGGTGTTATACTCTGTCTTTATAAACTTTAACATTTGTGTCTACCAGCATAGATTGCCTCATTTATACAGCTGAATTGATTTTCCATATTGATAGAGTAATTCATTTGTTGTTCAATTTTGCTATTTTAGCTTACTATTAGTATTGATTTGAAGTTTATTTTTAAAAAACTTAGTGAATTATTCTCTCACTCACGAAACTTAGATGGCATAGTACACCATAGCAAGAAATTCCTTTGGGCGATCTCTTAGATTTACAACCCTTTGTTGTTCTTGACAATAATTTATAACCCTTTGTTATATCTTAATTTATTGATTATAATTCCCTATATCACTACTACAAATCAAAACTGTTATTCATTATATCAATTGTTTTAATATTATCCTTTGCAATATATTTATATCAACTATTTTGATATTATCCTTTGTAATTTAATTATGATATTATCATTTGTAATTTAATTGTTATCTCTTAATTTATTGATTATAATCCTAAATCACTACTACAAATCTAAACTGTTTTTAATTTTACCAACTGTTTTAATATTATCCTTTGTAATTTAATTGTGATATTAGCCTTTGTAATTTAATTGTTATCTCTTAATTTATTGATTATAATTCCCTAAATCACTACTACGAGATCTAAACAATATTTAATTATACCAACTATTTTAATATTATCCTTTGTAAATTAATTGTGATATTATCCTTTATAATTTAATTGTTATCTCTTAATTTATTGATTGTAATCCCTAAGTCACTATTACAAATATAAACAGTTTTTAATTATACCAACTGTTTTAATATTATCCTTTGTAATTTAATTGTCATATAATTCTTTGTAATTTAATTGTTATCTCTTAATTTATTGATTATAATCCCATAAATCACTACTACAAATCTAAACAATTTTTAATTATACCAACTGTTTTAATATTATCTTTTGTAATTTAATTATGATATTATCCTTTGTAATTTAATTGTTATATCTTAATTTATTGATTATAATCCCCTAAATCACTACTACAGATCTAAACAGTTTTTAATTATACAAACTGTTTTGATATTATCTGTGACACCCCCAAAATAGGTTTACATCACCCATTCCGAGTCGTTAAATACATGGTACAAAAACAACTACAACTTCATTAATACAATTGTCACGCAAAATACGACAACACATAAACTATGAGTTTAAATACAAATATTGTCTTCTAGACAATATCCACGCTCAGATAAAGTCCTCATTACAATTATTAATGCACTATTTTTTACAAAATAGTGAGGACTGCTAAAACAACTATCTTGAATCATCACTCCATACCCCAGCTAGTTCCTGCTAAATTCTCACCTCCTGAGAAGAAAAATGGAATAAAAAGGAAAAGGGTGAGCTCAACTAACCTAGTAAAGAATATTAAGACTAAAATAATGTACAACAAATTATCCTTAGTTCTCAACAGTGAAAAATCTGATAGAATATAATAGACAACAAGTTTTAGATCAACAACTGCAACGAAAACAACAATTCATTAGAAGAGTTAAGTAGAGAATGAAATCTACTATCATCTATGAATTTAAAAGTCCATCATCAATATTTTATCCTTGTAACATCAATCAATATACATCTTGAATCAAATATTTATCTTTTCACTACGGGCCAAAGATATTCATTTGTATCACCAGTTGGTCATGTTCATCTCAACACCTGTTCATCTTTGAACTACGGGCCAAAGATATTCATCAGGTAATCATTCATCTTTGCAATACAGGCCAAACATATTCAGTTATATCATTATTTAGGACTGAGGATGATGAAAAATATTTTTAAGAAACGAATTCAGTGAGACAAAAGAACAAAGATTAGGGATTCATACTTTAGATAATCCAAGTTCAAAAACACTCCATAATAAACCATAGCGGAGTAAAATTCAAGAATGAAGATCAAAACATGGATACAAAAATGTAGAAATTTCACAATAAAATTCATATCAATTTTTCAGCATAATGATATTAAAAGAAATAATATCATTTACGAAGAAAATAACATCCCTTACCTCAAAAGAACAATACTTCTGAATGGAATATCGGATATGGTGCTGAAAAAAACTTGCACCGAATAACAACTCTCAAAGTATCTAAATACTCACAAAAATATGCTCGATATATAGAGAGAGAAAACTTCAGTTTCTGGTGTGATTTTCAATTCTAACTAAGCAACCTATTTATAGGAAAAGCTTAGAATGCCAAAGCTGACAAATTTGCCTCTGATGGCTTCTACGCATCCAACTTTGAAAATTTAGCCCACCACTTTTGAAAAACATTTCAGCACATTTCTCACCAACCAAAAGTGGGGCCCACCATGTTTTTAATAAAAATATTTATTTTCAAAACTTCAATAATTCATAATAAATAGCTCTTTTATCAGAAAAATACAAATTTAATGTTCATTCCATAGGAAATTAAATTCTCTATAACTTTGTGGATTTAAACTTTTCCAAATTCCAAACGAAAAATGACTGAATCCACATACGGATGATTTTCAACACCTCTATTCTGACAAAATACTGATAAAACACGACAACATTAATTCCTTCATTTATAATCACATAAAATAAATATTTCCCTATCTTTCATTTATATCACATAAAATAAATATTTCCTTATCATATAAATCAATAATTAATTATTCACAAATAATATTACAGAATCACAATTATGACAACCAGGTCGTTCCCAGGAAAGATGGGGCTTTCCGATAAGGATTTCTCCTTACTGGCACGCAATTAGGTGACCAATCCCTTTTCTAGACAGAACTTCCTTAGACATTGCAATTAATGCTATCTAATAATATTATTCAAATAATATGAATTATTGATCAGATAATGGGAAATGCTGTGCAGTGACAATTATTGAAACAACAATAATATAAAATATCAACGTAGCAATTATTGAACCAATAAAATAAAATATTGATTCGTAATTACTGTAACAATTATTGAGTAGTGCCTTCTTACGTAAGAATCAATAATTCAAAAATACTGTGAAATACCGTGTGCTACTACGCGTATTACTGTATTTTAACCACCAGGTAATCCAACGTGTTAATGGTAACAATTAAGCCGTTATTTATAAAAACTCAAACTTGTCGTTTTCTTCATCCGATCATTTTACATTATGGGGCCCATTAAATGGTCGTCATGGTCGAATCTAATATTCCCCGGACAAACAAGAATATTCCACGACCAAACGAATATTCCCCGACAACAATGAATTTTTATAACCACTTGCTTATTTTTCAAAATTTGCACATTTCACCCATAACCAAAGCATTACATCAAATTAACTCCTTATTATTTCAAGATAATGAATAGAGGAAATTTAATTTTATTTATCAAAAGTTGGGGTCTTACAACCTCCCTTCCTTATGAAATTTCATCCTCGAAATTGATGTACGTACCTGATGTTTCGAAAAGGTGAGGGTACCTCACTTTCATTTCCGATTCCAACTCCCAGGTCATTTCCTCCATAGCATGGTTCCTCCACAAAACCTAGACTTATGGTATAACCTTTGTTCATAGGACATGCTCTTTCCTATCCAAGATCTTGACAGGTACCTCCTCGTACGTTAAATCTTCGACTATCTCGTTGATCTGGTTCTAACGCAATAATGTGGTTTGGGTCTTTCACATATTTACGAAGCATAGATATATGAAAAATATTATGAACACGAGACATGCTTGGAGGTAATGCGAGTCTATAGGCCACATTTCTTATTCGGTCAAGAATCTTAAATGGACCAACAAATCGTGGATTGAGCTTTCCTCTCTTCCCGAATCTTGTAACTCCCTTCCATGGAGCAATACTTAACAGTACATTATCTCCAATATTAAATTCCATATCCTTTCGATGAAGATCAGCATAATTCTTTTATCGATCTTGTGAGGTCTTTATATGTTGCCGGATCATTTGAATCTTTTCCGTAGTCATGCGTACTAATTCTGGTCCCAATAACGTTGCTTCACCCACCTTGTCCCAACATATATACTGGAGAACGACACTTTCGTCCATACAATGCCTCGAATGGAGCCATGCCTATACTTGCCTGATAACTGTTGTTGTAGGAGAATTCCACCAATGGCAAGTACCTATCCCAACTTTCTTTGAAATATAGGCCACAGAGTCTTAATAGATCTTCAAGAGTTTGAATAGTCCTTTTTGATTACCCGTCCGTTTGAGGATGGTATGCCGAACTGAATCGTAAATCCATGCCCATAGCTTTCTACAAGCTAACCTAAAATCGAGAAGTGAATCTTGGGTCACGATCCAAAACTATGGATACTGGCATGCTATGCAATCTCATAATCTCATTTACGTACATACGAGAAAGAAGTTTAATGGATATAATGAACCGTGTGTTCAAGGAATATTTGGATCAGTTCGTTGTTGTCTTTATTGATGACATCCTCATCTATTCCAAAAGTCATGAAGATCATGAGCACCACTTGAAGTTGGTACTTCAGAGGCTTCGCGACAACAAGCTATATGCCAAGTTGAAGAAATGCAACTTTTGGCTTAAGGAAGTATCATTCCTTGGGCACGTGGTGTCAAAACATGGAGTATTTGTTGACCCGGCGAAGATTGAAGCAATCCAAAGTTGGGAGCAGCCGAAGTCGATGACCGAAGTACGTAGCTTTCTGGGCTTAGCTAGTTATTATCAGAGATTTGTGGAAGGATTTTCTCGAATCACTACTTCATTAACTCAGCTGACTCGGAAAGATAAAAAATTTGTATGGAGCGAGGAATGTGAGAAGAGTTTCCAAGAACTTAAGTGGAGACTCATTTCGGAACCTGTTCTGACAATACCATCTGGTTCGGATGGATTTGTTATCTACAAAGATGCTTCAGGCAAAGGGTTAGGATGTGTTCTCATGCAACATGGGAAAGTCATAGCCTATGCCTCCCGACAACTCAAAGAATATGAGAGGAATTATCCTAGTCATGATCTGGAGTTGGCAGCAGTCATTTTTGCATTAAAAATTAGGAGACACTACCTGTATGGGGAGAAAGTGAAGATTTATACGGATCATAAAAGCCTTAAATATTTCTTCACCCAAAAGGAACTAAACATGCGGCAACGACGTTGGCTCGAGCTGTTAAAAGATTACAACCATAGCATTTAATATCATCTTGAAAAAGCAAATGTTGTAGCTGACACATTGAGTAGAAGATCGTATGCGGGTACGAGTACGATGTTGTTAACATAAAGACCCATTTTATACGACTTACAAAGGATAGAGATAGAGTTAAAGGCTCCAAGTACCCACGTCATGATATCAAACATACGAGTAGAACCGACTTTAATAGATAAAGTTGAAGCTGCTCAAGCCAAAAACCTAGAGATGATACGTATGAAGAAGAAAGTACAAGAAGGTGTTATTCCAGAAGTAAGAATCGATGAAGAAAGAATACTTCGAGTCAAATCTAGATTTTACATTCCTAACGATTCTGACTTGAAGCATAGAATCATGATGGAGGCACACACCACACCATTTGCAATCCATCCTTGGAGTACCAAAATGTATCATGATCTTCAGCATACATTTTGGTGGAGCAATATGAAGAGAGAGATCGCAGAGTTTATCTCGAGGTGTTTAACTTGTCAACGATGTAAAGGCGAGATCAATCGCCAAAGGGTCCATTGCAACCACTTGAGATTCTGAAATGGAAGTGGGAACACATTACCATGGATTTCGTTACGGGTCTTCCCAAGGTTTTTCAAGGCATAGATGCTATTTGGGTTATTATTGATAGATTAACCAAATCTGCTCATTTCTTGCCGATACGGGAGACTTATCCCCTCGAACGTCTTGCTCGTATGTACGTGAATAAGATTGTGAGATTGCATGGCATGCTAGTATCCATAGTTTCGGATCATGACCCAAGATTCACTACTCGATTTTGGGTTAGCTTGTAGAAAGCTATGGGCATGGATTTACGATTCAGTTCGGCATACCATCCTCCAACGGATGGGCAATCAGAAAGGACTATTCAAACTCTTGAAGATCTATTAAGACTTTGTGTCCTAGATTTCAAAGGAAGTTGGGATAGGTACTTGCCATTGGTGGAATTCTCCTACAACAATAGTTATCAGGCAAGTATAGGCATGGCTCCATTCGAGGCATTGTATGGACGAAAGTGTCGTTTTCCAGTATATATGTTGGGACGAGGTGGGTGAAGCAACGTTGTTGGGACCAAAATTAGTACACATGACTACGAAAAAGATTCAAATAATCCAGCAACGTATAAAGACCTCACAAGATCGACAAAAGAGTTATGCTGATCTTCATTGAAAGGACATGGAATTTAATATAGGAGATCATGTACTATTACGTATTTCTCCATGGAAGGGAGTTACAAGATTCGGGAAGAGAGGAAAGCTCAATCCACGATTTGTTGGTCCATTTAAGATTCTTGATCGAATATGAAATGTGGCCTATAGACTCGCATTACCTCCAAGCATGTCTCGTGTTCATAATGTTTTTCACATATCTATGCTTCGTAAATATGTGAAAGACCCAAATCACATTATTATGTTAGAACCAGACGAGAAAGCCGAAGATTTAACGTACGAGGAGGTACATGTCAAGATCTTGGATAAGAAAGAGCATGTCCTACGAACAAAGGTTATACCATAAGTTAAGGTTTTGTGGAGGAACCATGCTATGGAGGAAATGACCTGGGAGTTCGAATCGGAAATGAAAGCGAGGTACCCTCACCTTTTCGCAACACTAGGTACATACATCAATTTCGAGGACGAAATTTCATAAGGAGGGGAGGTTGTAAGACCCCAACTTTTTATAAATAAAATTGAATTTCCTCTATTCATTATCTTGAAATAATAAGGAGTTAATTTGATATAATGCTTTGGTTATGGGTGAAATGTGCAAATTTTGCAAAATAAGCAAGTGGTTATAAAATATTCATTGTTGTCGGGGAATATTCGTTTGGTCGTGGAATATTCTTGCTATCAGGGAATATTCGTATGACGGCACAACCATTTGTGGGCCCTATAACGGATAACGGTCGGATGAAGAAAATGAAAATTTTGAGTTTTTATAAAGAACGACGTAATTATTACCGTTAACACTGTTGGATTACCTGGTGGTTAAAATACAGTAATACGCGTGGTTGCACTGTTGCACATGGTATTGCACAATATTTTTGAATTATTGATTCTTACGTATGAAGGCACTACTCAATAATTGTTACAGTAATTACGAATTAATATTTTATTTTATTGGTTCAATAATTGCTACGTTGATATTTTATATTATTGTTGTTTCAATAATTGTCACTGCACAATATTTCTCATTATCAGATCAATAATTCATATTATTTGAATAATATTATTCGATAACATTATTGGCAATGTCTAAGGAAGTTCTGTGAGGATCCAGAATTTTACGAATACTTTTTTTTATTTAATATTTATATTGATTACCAATATTGTGTTAAGTATCTGTGATACAAGTCTAGAGAAGTGGTCAATTTGTGTATTGACTAAGAAATATGAGTAGAGTTGTGCTTAACAGATAATAGAAACCCTAACCTTAAGTCTGGATATGGATTCGGTAGAAAATACAGTTACAACAATTGTATTGATGAATATATGTTTGTACGATATAGAATTGATGATCAATGATTGATCAGATAGGGTATAAACTTAGTAAACCCAAATTAGGGATTAGAAACCCTAATCGAATATTGGAAAACCCTAATTATCCATTCAGGAACCCTAAACCCTGATAAACGAACCCTAACCCTAATTAGGGGTAACACGAAGAGTTTGTGATACTAAATATTATCATAAGTATGTGGATGTAAATTAAGTATAACATTTATCAAGAAAATCAAGTGAGAAATAACAACCCTGCAAACTGTTATGAATGTTCTGGAAAATCTCAAGAACACCTATAGCGACAGTTTTGTCGCTATAGGGCCCTTTAGTGATATTTTATTTTCTGAAAATTATTATTTTATTAAATAAATAGAGAAAATTAGTTTTTATTTATTAAAAAAAAATCCTAAAAATTATTTTAAAGCCTAAAAATGGGTTTTTAATAATTTTGAGTATGTTTCATAAATATTTAATATTTTTGGAATATTAAAAGGTAGTTCATTTATTTAATTATAATATTAAATAAATTATTTAAAAATGACTTTAATGCTTGAAAAATTGTTCAAAAATATATTATGGTGTTAAAAAATATTTTAATTACTTTTAATATCTTGTGATGAATTTCATTAATAAATTTAAAATTAATGGTTATTAATTTATTTAATGAATATATTAAATAAATTATGGAAATAAATAGAATTAATGCTTTAAAATCATATAAAAATGATTTAAGGGTTAGAAAATATTTTGAGTTATAAAATATAACTTTTGATATTTTGTCATGAAAATATTAATATTTTAATATTAATGTCAATTATTATATAATGAATTTAATTGTTTAAAAATCATATAAATGTGATTTTTAAGTGATTGAAATTTTTGATAAATAGTAATAATTATTTATAAATTGTTATGAGCTAGGAAAAAATAGTTTTAACTGATGATTAAATTATTTAATATAATTGTGAAGTATTTAGGCAGAGTCTTTTTGTGATTAAGCTCGATAATTATCAGATTAGGCAATCGGGCTGTCGAAATAGTACCAAACTCAACTCAGACTGTAATAGTTTGACTTGAGGTTAGGTCTTATGTGTCTTATAGACCGATATGATTATGTGATAATGTGTTTAAGTTATTTTATAATAGTAATTCACAGTAATACATTGTGATGATATTATTCTAACTTGGAGATTAATATTATTAATATTAGGTCTTCAGACGAAGTTAAATAGACTATGTAGCAATAGTCGACGATACATGCAAGTTTTTCTGCATTTTGTGTAAACCTCATATTTCAAATGCCAGTTTCATTTAAATTATTTTATTAAATGAAAATTTGATATTTATTAGTCATGATCTGGTAGTACATAGTGTTTATGAATTCTATTATTCAAAGTTTATGAATTCTTGTTCAAACATAACCAAGTCAAATGAGTTATTATTATGGAAAAATGCATTTGATTTGATATCACAGCATAGTTTGTGAGAAACCAATTTTGTTTGGTACCAATGTATAAAAGCATAGTTTGTGAGAAACCAATTTTGTTTGGTACCAATGTATAAAATCATAGTTTGTGAGAAACCAATTTTTTTTTGTACTAATGTATAAAAGCACAGTTTGTGAAAAAAAAAATTTGTTTGGTGCCGATATATATATCGGCATTATTAGAAACCGATGAGTGAGAACCGCTTGCATGCGATTATGGTTGTCCTTGGTAGTGAGGATCTGTCTCCGACATTTATAGCAATGATCGGTAGTAAACTGTCTCTGACATTTATAGCAATGATTTAAAGCCCCCAAATTCAGGTACTTGAAACTCGAACTCGGTGCTTCATAATACCATTTCTATGAGCAGAATAATACTAATAATAATAACAATAATATAAATATGAAACTTAATTTATATATCAGAGTCTATTCCCAAGTACACAACCTTTAAACATTCATTACAATTTATGATAATAAATAGATATCAATCTTATCTTAATAAAGTCTAAGTATTACATAAGATAGCATAAAACTCATTCAACAACTTTCCCTTTTTCTTTGTTCTTGGCCGAGCCCTCTAATTGTTCACAGTTAGCTGAAAACATTTAAATTAAGCAAGGATGAGCATTTGAGTTTCCAACAAGTAATAACAATTATAAATATTAGTTGAAAGGATTAAATGTTTTCTTTATACTACCCTTCTACAACAAATCAATAGTTGTAAAGTAATCTGAACCGATAATAATAACATAACAACTCTCTATCAAATTTTTGAAACTACGTACTGACTATAAATAGGGTTAAGATGACATACTATGAACATTGTTTTTAATTTTCAAATAGGTTTAGCAGAACTTCATCTGCAAACCGTCATAACTTACAGGCACCGGGGTGATCACCTGTTATGCCTCAGTATTGATCAATACTATTATCGATATTATCGTTCACTCTATCGCACTTTGGGAGCATAAAAGTGTTCCCATGTTCGGGATGTTCATACTTAGTCTGAATCCAAACCAAAATAATTTGATTGGATACAAAAGGGTTTTATCATGTTCAACGATATTTCTAAATCGGTCTAGTCGATCAAATAAATTTTAGACAACTCTTCGCTATCAGATACATCTTTGAGATCAATAAGTATATATATATATATATATATATATATATATATATATATATATATATATATATCAACATGTGATTAAATACAATGATTATCCAAGTGAGGACACTTAGATAACCATATTTAAATTTAACGAATATAATATATATCCAATTATAAAATATAATATCATGTTGATAAACAATGATCGGATATAATATATATAACAATAGGGTTAATAATCTGCACAATAATAATATAATTCTAAAACTTTCTTACTCATGTCCATTGCATAAAGAAAATGCAAAGGTAAGATACTTGCACCTGTCTGCGCTTACTTATAATACGAACTTAGTTTTTATCTTTTGTATAACAACCTATCAGTAATAAGATCATTTTGCTGATTAGAATAACATATCGTAACACATAATACTGCTTATTGCAGTCAGCACGTAACCTAATCACATTGTCATACATATTCAAAAGTCATTGAATCACAAACAAATATTAATACTGTCACAATATCAAAATCCAGATCAATTTTCGAAACATGCCGATGTAAAATTTACAACTTTATTTGGAAATTATCGAGTCTAAGACTCTATTCTGAAGTTCAATATCTGTAAGTATCAGTAATATTATTTTTAAATGACTTATAATAATTTCTAAATGTTTATTATAATTTATCATAAATTTTCAAACACCTAATCATTATTAAATGATTTAAATATTAAAAATTCTATTATCATTAACATTTAATTAATATTAAACTATTAATGAAACCATTGCCAAAATATTAAAGTTATTTATAATAACTCAAAATATTTTAAAACATTTATATTACCCTAAATAATTTTTAAAACATTTAAAATCCTTTTGAAATAATTACCATTAATATTAAAATATTAATGTACTATTTATCAAAATATCAAAAGTCATTAAGTATAACTTAAAATATTTTTAATTCTTTTATATCCTTTTTAAATGCTTTTTAAATTAAAAAACCATTTTTAAACCATTTATTTAATATAATTATTAAATAAATTTAATATCATTAATATTAACTTAATATAATTAATATTAAATTATTAATAAAATTATCCTTAAAATATTAAAAGTTATATTTTATAACTTAAAATATCTTTAAACACTTTATTTTCATTTTAAATGATTTTTATAATATTAAAATCATTTTAAACTAATTTATTTAATATAATTATTAAATAAATTTAATATTATTAATAATAATTAATTAATGAAATTTAACTTTAAATATTGAAAGTTATATTTTATAACTTAAAATATCTTTAAACACTTTATTTTCATTTAAAATAATTTTTCTAATATTAAAATAATTTTTAAATTAATTTATTTATTAAAATTATCAAATAAATCTAATATCATTAATATTAAATAATTAATAAATTTTTCTTTAAAATATTAAAAGTTATATTTTATAACTTAAAATATTTTTAAATACCTTATTATCATTTAAAATGATTTTTAATATAATAAAATTATTTTTAATTAATTTATTTAATGCATTTATTAAATAAATTAAATATCAATAATATTTAAATAAATACTAATATTTATGAAAAATATATCAAATTATTAAAAGTTAATTTTTATAACTTTAAATAATTTTTGTAATTTTCAGAAATAAATTTAATCTCTATTTTTAAATAACTTTTGGAAATTAAATTAATTAAAATTACACAGTCTGTCGCTAAAGGTACCTATAGTGACAAAACTGTCACTATAGGTGTTCTTCAGCGAACCCAGACATTCAAAGACAGTTTCGAGGGTGCTACTTTGACCACGATTTAAACCTTGATCTTAATTTTATCCGGGCAAGATAATGGTTTGATGTTGTAGTACTACTGTAATACTACAAGATCTAACAACAAACAGGGTCAAAACATGTACCAAAAGCAAGATCTAGGCTCAAGAACAAGTTGTCAGAGCTGTTCTTTATTTCTGGATTTGCCCAGAAATGAAGAATAGTTTGACTGTTCATATTTGGGCTTCCACAACTTGAATTCCTGTTGATGTTTATGTGATTTAAGACTTCCAGGTTGTAGCCCGCATGTCAAGGAACATATTCATTACATAAAACAAGTCTAAGAACATTACAACAAGTAGATCCATGCCGGTCAAAGCATGTCAGAAACCATGTTCATAGGTTTTCCGGGTTACAGAAAACCGATTTCATGCTTCGACCACGCTACTTTTGACCACCACTACATTAAATCTATATGTTATTTAGATGATCTAGAAGCTTTAAACTGTAGTCCATATACAAGATTACAACCTTTTACATCAACAAGAACAAAACAACTAACACCTGCATGATCTAGCCACATGAACATATCTTGTCGTAACATTCTCAATTCAATTTCAGACCATTGCATGGTCATGGTCATAGTTTCACAATCAACGTTTGACCACCCATAACCGACAATCTATTCATGTTATGACCTTGATTCAAGTTTCCAGAGTAAAGATCTCATATCACACTACAATATCAAACACTTACAACACCAAATAAATAAACACACTTGATCTGTAAAGGTCCGACATTCATTGTCGTAATTCACAAAATAAATTTTTCCGATTTTTGTAAAATGGTAGATCCGAGCTTATAGATGTTATGGATCTAACATCTATCAACCCAGATCATCATTATACACTACTAACAACATAATTAACACTTTCGATCATAACATTTAACACAAGATTAAAGTTCAAATATAGCTAGGTTTTTATACCTTTCTATGATCAATTCTCGATTCTAGGCCACCGATTTTGTTTTATGTGATAGTGGGGCTTGGTTTTGGACCGATCTTAGCAAAAGAATTTCGTGGTTTTGAGTTAAGAGAGTATAGTTGAGTGTTTGTGCAAAAAATGGCTTAACAAATTATCTTTTCTCTCTCTCAATCTATATATATATATAGATGCAATGAATTGGTCGAGATATGAGGCTAATCAATGGGTATTTTAGTAACATGGGGTTAGTAAGAGTTGTTGAGCAACTCAAATTTTGGCTAGATTCACAGGCAAGCTTATTAAAGGATACAAAAGGGCATTATGGTCATTATGCTTGTAATTTTAATGGCCAAATTGTAATTTGACAAACCCTTAGGGTTTGACCTTTAGGGTTTAACCCTAAGGTTTAACATATAGAATTTATAGGATTTCCAATTAGGGTTTGTACAAAAATATAATTTTAGTTTCTAAAATTTGTAATTAGGGTTTCCTTAATTAGATTAGGTTTTCTAATTATATTATACAAGAATATTAGGGTTTAAAATTTACTAATTATAATTAACCTTGCTAATTTAGCAATTAGGGTTTACCATTTACAATTTAGGGTTTATAATTTAAATATTAGGGTTTCTAGAAATTAATATTTCTAAATGTTAATTAGGGTTTACCTAATTAATCATAAAATCATGTAACACAATTATATAATAGTCTCAAACTCATAATTGAGTTTCAAATTAGGGTTTCCATTTGGCAATTAACTCAATTATAATTTAAGGTTTCTAATTTCAGAAATTAGGTTTTAATTTACAATTAGGGTCTCCTATAATTAGGGTTTTCCTAATTAGCATCAAACCTTTATAATACACAACATAAATCATATAACACATTATATAATAATTTTTTGAATTTCCCTTTACCTCTTCAAAATAGGGTTAAACAAATTAATGCTAGGTTTTGATCATAATACACCATAATCGACCAACCATTATCAATACGTATATACAAATGCGTATTTATAAAGATCGAAAAATCAAAATATAATTAATATTATATTATTATTCTCATTCCTTGATCAAAATCCAAAATTAGGGTTTGGATTCCATATCCATTTATCTTCATATTTAACATTATTAATTAAGTTAAAATAATTAACTTAATTAATCTAGCATAAATTCATATTATAAAATAAAATTATTATAATAATTCCAAAATCATTTCATATATTAAATAAATAATATATAATTATATTTTCATAGAAAATAATTAATAAAAACATTTCTATTATAAAATTAATTATTATAAGAATATAATCAATAAAAATCAACAATTCTAAAATAAAATTATTTGTAAATATTCATGTAATAAATATATTTTTATTTATCACATAAATACATATACACATTATCTTGGCACATATTCCCCATATTTATTTTAATAAATAAAAAAAATTTATATGCAAAATTTCTAATTTATTTATATACAAAATATCGGGTTGTTACATTCACCCTCCCTTATAAAGATTCTGTCCCCGGAATCACCGTTTTAAAACCTATACATACAAGGGTACGTAGCATACATAATCATTGCAAGTAGATCTCGACCAATCTTTGATCGAACTGATCTTTAACTATTCATATAAAGCTTGTCTATCTGATTCAACGGAAATTTGATTTCTAAAAGAACTCAAATTCCTCCTTCAAAATTCCTTTATAAAATAATTTACTATATATAAGAAAATCATGTATATTTAAAAAATAAAAATAAAAGTTATACGAATAATACTTGGAGTTCCATTGCCAGCTGCCACCATATTCTGGACCGTCATGTTGAAGACCCTTGCTGATTTTGTTGGCTTGCTTGATGACGTTGGTCCTGTGATTGCTAAAGTCCCGCTACCCTTTCCAATAGTCACACTTCCTGCCTCCATCCTTCTTTTCGGACAATCCTTCACCTTATGCTCAGTCGACCCGCATAGAAAACACCCACTATTCATTCTTGGATTGGGGCAGTTAGGAGAGATATGGCCCTCCTGCCCGTACTTGTAGCATAAAAACATCCCCTTCAAACATTCCCCAGAGTGGTTCTTTCCACAAGTCTTACACTGTACAGCTGGCTTCTTAACACCTTCCTACTTCACCTGGACATTTCCAAAATTGCTCCCCTTCCTTTTGCTACTACCACTTCTACTTCCACTATTAATTTCTACCTTCCCAGTTCCTTCGACCTTGCCCTTGTTTATTTTCTCCTTGTTGTAGAGGCTCATGGCCTCACACCCCTCCTCAGCTATAATCGTTTTTTCCATGAGTGCTGCAAATATAGGGATCTGCAACACTGCCACCTTGTTATAGAGCCAGGATTTTAATCCCAGGTCAAACCTTCTCGCTTTCCTAGCCTCCATATCAACTTGATACGGAGCGAACCTAGCCAACTCATTAAATTTTGTAGCGTATTCTGACACCGTCATGTTGTCCTGCTTTAACTCCAAAAATTTTACCTCCCTCCTATCCTGCATACTAGATGAAAAATAGTTTTCGAAAAAAAGTGTCTTAAACCTATCCCATGTAACTACACCTTCTCCTGCCCTCGCCTGATTCGCTTCCCACCAAAAGTTTTCCTCCCCCTTCATCATGTAGGTAGCAAAAGCGGTCTTTTTCCCCTCAGTTACCCTAGCTATTACAAACACCTTTTCAATCTCTTTAACCCAAGTTTGGGCTTCAACAGGGTCAGTTATACCTCTAAATTCTGGTGGTCCTACAGCCTTAAAGTCTTTGAAGTTCGCTAGCAATTATCCTACCGGTTCCCTCAGCGGTTTGGCATTCCTTTTCATATAGATTGTGCTACCATGTTTGTAAAGTGCTGCATCGGGTCTGATTGTTGTTGTCCCTCAACGTTGTTGACAGATTCTTCTACCCTTTGGTTTCGAGTTTGACGTCTTGGCGGCATTATCTGGTTAAGTAAAACCATAAATTATACTTTGTTAACTTACATTCTAAACCTTATCACATAAGTTTAATATATTAAACGTGTTTCATTAGTCAAACATAGATTCATATTCATTTAGCAAAAACTTTACATAGCATAACACATACTACTTTAAACATCAGCTATCCCTTTGTGACTACAAAAGTCAGGATTTACAACCTTGACTAATACAAAAATTAAGAATATTACATTACACAAACATACTTTTCATATATCTTACATTAAACATACCTACACAACAGAACCTATACTACCTATTTATTACGCCTTTTTCTTGGACAACCTTTCGCCTGATGACCTTCTATCCCACAGATAAAACATGCACCTGGTTTATAGTCGGGATAATACAGAGTGGTATGTCCCTCATAGCCGCAAAGGTAACATATCTTTTTCCATGCCTTCTTATCAAATTTTCCTAAGTCATGGTCTTCTATCTTTCTTTTCCCCTTCTTGCTCGGAGCTGCACACGATGTGTTGCTTGTGGCTCCCATTTGATCAATTTGGATTTTAAGCTTATCTTGTTCTTCCATTGTTTCTAGTAAGGCTTTTTGCAACTGACTATTTAGCAGCTTTTCTATTTCCCATAGCTTTTCCAGAGAAGAAACCTTGTTCCTTAGATCCTGCACCTCCGTTGATGCTTGATTAACTTCAACTTTAGTGTCCGAATCACTATCTGTCAGTTCCACCATTTTCGGATCTGGTACTATATTTTCTACAATAACCACCTCCTCAGAGTGGTTTTTACCGTGAGCCTCTATTTCAGCTATTGGCTTCGATATTAGCTCGGGTGTATTGATTTGATCCTTCTCTATGCTATAAGCATATAACAAGCCTTTTCCACCAGACATCTACACACATACATTATCTTGATTAGCATATAGTATATACACACAACAAATAATAGCTTTATATTAGTTATCTTTTATTTTGTTTGACGATGAATTTATTCAATTCATCTCTTTTTAAACTCTATATGAGTTATTTATATTTTCAATGTTTCCCTCTGTTCTAAGGTTATAGCCTAAGGTCTTACCCACCTAAGGTTTCTAACCCTAAAGCTCTGATACTAACTTGTAAAGCCCCCAAATTAAGGTACTTGAAACCTAAACTCAGTGCTTCACGATACCATTTTTATGAGCGGAATAATACTAATAATAATAACAATAATATAAATATTAAACTTAATTTACATATCAGAGTCTATTCCCAAGTACGCAACCTTTAAACATTCAGTACAATTCATGATAATAAATAGATATCAATCTTATCTTAATAAAGTCTAAGTATTACATAAGATAGCATAGAACTCATTCAACAACTTTCCTTTTTCCTTTGTTCTTGGCCGAGCCCTCTGATTATTCACACTTAGCTGAAAACATTTAAATTAAGCAAGGATGAGCATTTGGGTTTCCAACAAGTAATAACGATTATAAATATTAGCTAAAAGGATTAAATATTTTATTTGTACTACCCTTCTACAACAAATCAATAGTTGTGAAGTAATCTGAACCGATAATAATAACATAACAACTCTCTATCAAATTTTTGAAACTACGTACTGATTATAAATAGGGTTAAGGTGACATACTATGAACATTGTTTTCAATTTTCAAATAGGTTTAGCGTAACTTCATCCGTAACCGTCATAACTTACGTGCACGGGGTGATCACTTGATATGCCCTCAGATTGATCAATACTACATGCAAGAATGATATTATCGCTCACTCTGTCCGCCTTGGGCGCATAAAAGTTTTCTCATGTTCGGGATGTTCATACTTAGTCGGGAATCTGAACCAAAATAATTTGATTGGATACAAAAAGGTTTTATCATGTTCAACGATATTTCTAAATCTGTGTCTAGCTGGGTCAAATAGCTTAGACGACTCTTCGTTATTGTATACATACTGGGATCAATAAGTATATATATATATATATATATATATATATATATATATATATATATATATATATATATATATCAACATGTGATTAAATACAATGATTATCCAAGTGAGGACACTTGTATAACCATATTTAAAAATTAACGAACAGAATATATATCTGAATTATATAATATAATATCATGTTGATAAACAATTATCAGATATAATATATATAACAATAGGGTTAACAATCTGGTACAATAATAATATAATTCTGAAACTTTCTTACTCATGTCCATTGCATAAAGAAAATGCAAAGGTAAGATACTTGCCTGGTCTGCTGCTTACAATACTCAAATTAGTTTTTTTATCTTTTGTATAACAACCTATCAGTAATAAGATCATTTTGCTGATTAGAATAACATATCGTAACACATAATACTGCTTATTGTAGTCAGCACATAACCTATCACATTGTCACACATATTCAACAGTCATTGAATCATAAATAATTAATAATATAGTCAAAATATCAAAATCCAGATCAATTTCTGAAACATGTCAGTGTACCGATAGTTTTATCGGGTAATTATCGAGTCTAAGACTCTATTCTGATGTTCAATATCTGTAAGTATCAGTCATATTATTTTTAAATGACTTATAATAATTTCTAAACATTTATTATAATTTATCATAATTTTTCAAACACCGGAATCATTATTAAATGATTTAAATATTAAACAATTCTATTATCATTAATATTTAATTAATATTAAACTATTAATGAAACCATTGCCAAAATATTAAACTTATTTAGAATAACTCAAAATATTTTTAAAACATTTATATTACCCTAAAATAATTTTTAAAACATTTAAAATCCTTTTGAAATAATTACCATTAATATTAAAATATTAATGTACTATTTATCAAAATATTAAAAGTCATTAAGTATAACTTTAAATATTTTTAATTCATTTATATCCTTTTAAATGATTTTTAAATTAATAAAACCATTTTTAAACCATTTATTTAATATAATTATTAAATAAATTTAATATCATTAATATTAACTTAATATCATTAATATTAAATTATTAATGAGATTATCCTTTAAATATTAAAAGTTATATTTTATAACTTAAAATATCTTTAAACACTTTATTTTCATTTAAAATAATTTTTATAATATTAAAATCATTTTAAAACTAATTTATTTAGTATAATTATTAAATAACTTTAAAATCATTAATAATAATTAATTAATGAAATTTACCTTTAAATATTGAAAGTTATATTTTATAACTTAAAATATTTTTAAAATCTTTATTTTCATTTAAAATGATTTTTCTAATATTAAAATCAATTTTAAATTAATTTATTTATTAAAATTATTAATATTAAATAATTAATAATAAATTTTGCTTTAAAATATTAAAAGTTATATTTTATAACTTAAAATATTTTAAATACCTTATTATCATTTAAAATGATTTTTAATATAATAAAATCATTTTTAATTAATTTATTTAATGCATTTATTAAATAAATTAAATATTAATAATATTTAAATAAATACTAATATTTATAAAAATATATCAAATTATTAAAAGTTAATTTTATAACTTAAAATAATTTTTGTAATTTTCGAAATAAATTTCTATTTTAAATAATTTTTGGAAATTAAATTAATTAAAATTACATTCATTGTCTAAAAAGGTACCTATAGTGACAAAATCGTCACTATAGGTGTTCTTCAAATGAACCTGCACATTCAAAGGCGCTTTTTAGGGTGCTTAATTTGACCACAATTTAAACCTTGATCTTAATGTTATCCGGGCAAGATAATGGTTTGCTGTTGTAGTACTACTGTAATAATACAATATCTAACAACAAACAGGGTCAAAACATGTACCAAAAGCAAGATCTAGGCTCAAGAACAAGTTGTTAGAGTTGTTCTTCATTTCTGGGTTTGCCCAGAAATAAAGAACAGTTCGACTGTTAATATTTGGCCTTCCACAACTTGAATTCCTGTTGATGTTTATGTGATTTAAGACTTCCAGGTTGTAGCCCGCATGTCAAGGAACATATTCATTACATAAAACAAGTCTAAGAACATTACAACAAGTAGATCCATGCCGGTCAAAGCATGTCAGAAACCATGTTCATAGGTTTTCTGGGTTACACAGAAAACCGATTTCATGCTCGACCATGCTACTTTGACCGACCACTACATTAAATCTATATGTTATTTAGATGATCTAGAAGCTTTAAACTGTAGTCCATATACAAGATTACAACCTTTTACATCAACAAGAACAAAACAACTAACACCTGCATGATCTAGCCACATGAACATACTGTCAGAACATTCTGGGCTGCCCAGAATTGCATGGTCATGGTCGGTCAACGGGGTTTGACCACCCATAACTGACAATCTATTCTTGCTATGACCTTGATTCAAGTTTCAGAGTAAAGATCTCATATCACACTACAATATCAAACACTTACAACACCAAATAAATAAACACACTGAGATCTAGAAGGTCTGACATTCGGTTGTCAGACCACAAAATAAATTTTTCCAGCTTTTATAAAATGCTAGATCTGAGCCTATAGATGTTATGGATCTAACATCTATCAACCCAGATCATCATTATACGCTACTAACAACATAATTAACACTCGATCATAACATTTAACACAAGATTAAACTTCAGAATATAGCTAGGGTTTTTATACCTTCTATGATCAATTCTGATTCTAGGCCACTGATTTTGTTTTATGTATTAGTGGGGCTGGATTTTGGGACTGAAAAGCTATAAGAATTTTGTGGGTTTTGAGTTAAGAGATATAGGTTGAGTGTTTGTGCAAAAATGGCTTAACAAATTATCTTTTTCTCTCTCCAATATATATATATATATGGTAGATATATCCAGGACGAAAATAATTTTTATCACATGTCTTTACCTGAAACATCAAGGATCATGGTTATACCAAATCACAGTTCCTGTTCATAATCATACTAATAAATTCATCTTTACACTACGGGCCAAAGATATTCATCAATAGTTCATCTTTGCACTACGGACCAAAGATATACAATCAGAAAACCAATAATCTTTGACACCTGACTTAATAGTATCACGACCACGAATTATCCATGCACTACGGGCCAAGGATATTCGTGTTTTTCAATCTGATCATGATTATACCGAATAATCCACGGTCATAATCATACCAAGTCCATCTATGCACTACGGGCCAAAGATGACTTTTACCGCATCATTTGTAATATTACGGTCATGATTATACCGAATAATCCCTAGTCATAATCATACCAAGTCCATCTATGCACTACTAGCCATAGACGACTTTCAACACAATATAAGCATGAGAATGATGACAATAATATAAAGAATCAATCAAATGAAATAAATGATAAATATTAAAGACTTTAATAATATAATTTATCCAAAATTCAATAATGTCCAAATTTTCAACATGATCACCAATTGTTGAGTAAAATTCAAGAATAATATTATATCAAAATGATTTGAATAATATTTCAACAAATATTTAACGAAGATAATAACATTAATCATTATATTATAACCTCCATTTAATATTATTCATTATATAATAATATTAAATTCATTTACAAAATATTATTAAACTTTATTTAATATTAACAATTCATTAATCAATATTTTCATAACACCTTAATCCAAATATTATCAATCACTTAATAATCTCATAATCTAATATTATTAATATTATAATAATATTTTAATCATTTCTTAAACTTATAAACAATTTATTTTAATTGTTTACACTTTACTAATTAATTCATTTAATCATCCTAAAATGCCAAACTCATAAGATTTCATCACCAATAACCAAAACCCTCATCAAAAATCTACATATACCTTATATAGGATTCTCAAGCCATAAAATCCTATTTTTTAATTTTCTTACTTCACATAACATATTTAATTTATTTACTCATAACTAGTCCATTTTCATGAAAAATACCAAATCAGTACAAACAAATTTTCTTTTCTGGGATTTAGCAGAATATAGTCTCATATTGAACATATATTTTTCTTGAAATTTTTAAAATTCATTTACTATTTTTCATATGGCCAAAACCGTCGAATATTTAGACATTTATCATAAACTGTACTTTTGTCCAAAAATTCTGAAATTTATAGAGTATACTGTTGTTATATACATGTACTCCCAATAAAAATTTCACCAGTTTTGGAGTTAACCACAAGGAGTTATAAGGGTTTACTTTTAAAATAGTCTTTTCCCATAAAATTCATAACTCCTAATCTATACATCCAAAAATCGCCATTTTTGGACACAATCTAGAAAACTCATCAAATTATCATTTCAAATTTTTCCAAAAATTTTTAAAGGTCGAAAAATTACGAAACTGAAAAACATAATAACATTTACAATCTCTTACCTCAAAAGAGTAGTATTTTTTGACTAGAATATCGGATGTAAAGCCGAATGAAACTTGCACTGAATAGCAACTCTCAAAGTATCTAAATACTCATAAAAATACGCTCGATAATATATAGAGAGAAAACTTATATTTCTGGTGTGATTTTCAATTCTAACTAAGCACCCTATTTATAGAAAAATGCTAGAATGCCAAAGGAGACTAAATTAATAAAATAATATATTTTCTTTTATTTTTTCTCATCTTCTACGCCACCATCCATTCAAGACTAGCCATCACACTTGAAAATTTTTCTAGCACATGTTTTCCACCAAAAACAAAAGTGGGTCTCACCCATAATTTTAATAAAATATTTTAATTTCCAAAACTTCAACAATTCATAATAAATATCTATTTTATCAGAAAAATATGAATTTTATGTCCATTCTATATGAAATTGAATTCTCTACAACTTTGTAGCTTTAAGTTTTTCCAAATTCCAAACAGAAAATATCCGAAATCCACATACGGACGATTTTCAACATCTCTTAAAATTCATAACAAATCATATGTTAATTTTTAATGGTTCAAAATTTGTGGACATATACTCAACTTATATATGTATAACATATCCAAAAATCAGAACGATCCAACGGTCGGATTAAAATTATAACTCACGCAATAGAACTTTAAGAACACCGATTTGATTTTTTAATACCTCCAATCCGACAAAATAATGATAAAACACCTCAACATTAATTCCTTCATTTATAACCACATAAAATAAATATTTTTCTATCCATCATTTATTCCCACATAAAATAAATATTTCCTTATCATATAAATCAATAATTAATTATTCACAAATAATATTACAGAATCACAATAATGACAACCAGGCCGTTCCCAGGAAAGAGGGGGCTTTCCGATAAGGATTTCTTCTTACTGGCACGCAATTAGGTGACCAAACCTCTCCTTGACAGAACTTTCTAGACATTGCCAAAAATGCTATCTAATAATATTATTCAAATAATACGAATTATTGATTTGATAATGGAAAATACTGTGCAATGACAATTATTGAAACAACAATAATATAAAATATCAACGCAACAATTATTGAACCAATAAAATAAAATATTGAAGAGTAATTACTGTAACAATTATTGAGTAGTGCCTTCATACGTAAGAATTAATAATTCAAAATCATGCATGCGTACCGTAATCTTTCTTGTGCAACCACGTATTCATCGTATTTTAACCACTGAGTAATCTAACGATGTTAATTCGGTATAATTACGTTGTTGTTTATAAAAATTCAAACTTGTCGTTTTATTCATCCGACAGTTATTCTGTTATGGGGCCCACAAATGGTTGCGCCTGCCGCATTTAATATTCTCGATAACAAGAATATTCCACGACCAAATGAATATTCCCCGACAGAAATGAGTATTTTATAACCACTTGCGTATTTTGAAATATTTATATATATCACCTTTAACTTTAAACTTTTATCAATTTAACTATTTACTAAATAGAAAAATTGAATACTTTTATTTCATAAAATTCGGGGTCTTATAGATAGCGCGATATATTCAAATGATTATCACTATAATAAGCTAAGCAGTTGTTACACCAAAGCACAAACCTCCAGCCATAACAGAGGTTCATACAACTCAGCTATCACATGAGTCCTTAATTGAAATTTTACAACTTCTAATTTTCTCTTTATGTAATTCGAATCTTCTTTAATTCGAATACTATCCTTTATAACTCAATCTGAGTTCTTCTTCCCGTACTAATTCATAGTACCATTCATTTATAGAATTAGCTATAAATCATTCATTGCTTAATAGATCATCTGTTGTTACGATTCAATATAATTACGTGGTGATCTTCTTCCTTAATCGTTTAACTCAACGATCTTCTTATCCTCCTCTCTACGATTATAGTCTTAGTTACTCATACCTAAGGTTTATAACCTATCAGTTTTGATACCAACTTGTAACGTTAATGGTACTTCGTTCCATAGCACCTCACAGGAGTACATATATCAACTTGCCAGCGACTTGCTCGGCGTCCCCTACAGAGAGTCTGGCTGCGGTGCATTCCCATTTAAGGACGTCACCAGCGAGAGGCTCGGGGTTCTTAACGTATAGCGCTTATAGCTCTGATACCAACTTGTAAAGCTCCAAAATCTGGTCTATCTTCACACCCAGATTCAGTGCATCACTAGTACATCTCCTTCTACATATACATCATTATATAGTGAAATATAACAACATACATTCTCAAATCCTAGGTTCTAATACCTTATAACCTCGTTCATTACAAATAATGATAATTACATTATTCTTTACATCTTACAAGAGTGACTTTCATCCGCCACCAAGGATACATAACAGTTTATTAAACTAATCTATAGTACAATTAAACTATTCTACATTACAAGTCTTAACTTGATCTTCACACTCATTGATATGCTGAATGACACTTCTTCCAGTCACCGGTCAGCTTGATCTTTACGGGATCCTTAAGTCCTTCTACTCATACGCTGAAAATGTTTTTTATTTAAAGCAAGTGTGAGCATTCAATTGCTCAACAAGTCATAGCAGTTGAATAAACAAATTCAAGAATTTAAACATTCCTTTAGAACTTCGATAACCGAACAAAGGTTATGAAGCAGCTTAAATAATAGGAATAAACTCTGATTTTTATCATTTTATAACATTAGTCACATTCACTTTGAAATACTTTCATTCTTCTACCTTTTTCATACACATTCTGTATGGCTAGAATCAATAACATAGACTTAAAAATAACAGTTCACGTATAAACAGAACATTCTCATATTGAACAGTTCAATCACTAAATAGTTCATCTCATAGAAACACTGAATTGTTAAAATTGTGGCACAAGGCCTCATATATTCTACCACCTTGTACAAATATCACACATTTGCACATAGATAAAACTTCTCATATTCAACATCTGAGAAGTTTAAGAAACTAGAATTCGTTTAAAAATATGAATGAAGTTAGGAAACTTGCCTTACACATAGCTACAACTTATAGTTTACGCTGAACTGCTCATTCTAATTCCTATATAGAACATAAGGAAATAACACATACACCAATTAGTCATATACTTGACTTACGTATTGGTTTAAGCTTAACTTTACTTCTTAGGGTTTGTGTTCTTTCAATCTAAGTTTATGCGACTAACTTTCTTTATCGTTTTACAGAGTTACAATATACGGGGATGCCTTACTCATACGATCATCATATTTGATGATTTACTTTCTTATCTTCTTCTTATAACTCTTATAGGACTCAGCACACATCGTGTCTCTCCTAGTAGTCCATATTGTGCTCTGAGTGGTTTCCCATAAACAACCAACAAACATGTTACCTTCTCATCTACACTATCTTTCATAGTGAGTTATATCGGTTGCCATTTTGGTATATACCTCCGCTCTCTGAAGGAATTGTTTAGCCTAGCTCCCAGATGTTAACCATCAAAGATTACGATTGTACCATAACCTAAACTTATCTTAACTTATCTGAACCATTAAAACTATAATGTTCGTTAAGTTAATTTCTTATTCCTTCTGGCTTTCTGAAAAATAAATGCCATACCTCAAGATTTATTCTTTATCGTCTAATTCATACAGTCTTTTGTTGACTCAGAATGATCATTCAATATTAATTCTACGCATTCATAACGTTAAGCATTTTACGTTACCTCATTTTTTTTCTTACAACGTCCGGTTCATTTAACTCGGACCGTCATCGAAGTTATAATCATTACTCGGCTTCTTAACGATATACGTCATTGTCTTTAATTTAGTTCTTCATTGTTCACTAGTTTAATCATTGGTCTTTATTACCTTACGGTCAAACCATACACGGGGTGTAGGTTCTGCCCATTTAATATTCGCGTACACTCAACCCTCACGTCGGTTAAAGTGTTTAACGCTTACATCTCATTCTAACATTCTCTATCCGACTTACCCTCGGACTTTCATTAATCTTATTACCATTTGTTACGGCTTTCTTAATAAATTCATCTCTTACTTACTACTTTCGTTATCCATTACATGAACCCCATGTTCATTACTCTTTCTTAATGTCGAAACCATACGGTTCGTTATATGCTAAGACCGATCATTCATCGCAACTGCGTTGCGTTTACATTCTTTTTCTTTTAATCTCGTTTAATCTTTCCATTCAACCTTTACTAAAGGTTTAAATTACTTATTTAAGTGTACATTCGGGGTACTATATGTTCTTTATCTTTCATTACACTTTCCCCCATGAGTTGAGCAATTAAAAGCTCATTATCGGTTTTGTCTCGCACTAACACCGCAAGCACTTCCTTCTTCTCTCTTCCTCATGCTACAAGCAAATATGACTTATCAAGCAAAGTGGGTTGCCGGGTTGGCTTTTATGGCCGCCAAGCCTAAAACCATGAAAAAATTTTCTAAGCCTTGAACTGGTTTGAGACGCTTACTTTACAAACTCATAACTCCTTTCTTATAACTCGAAACGAGGTCGTTCTAAAGCCATTCTCTTCCTTATCTTACGTACATCAATTTCCCTAAGACAAAAATTCATTTTGAATCCGTTATCCTACCATTCAATTGGCTTAAATTCCATCATTCGCTTGTTTTACGTTCTCGACGTCGGGATTTTTGAGTGTCCCTTTTCGTTACTTGTTTTTTGGTGTTCTCATGTTAATGTGAGATTTGTTTGAAAAAACAAGTGAAAAAGGTCTGACATGTATAATGTCGACGATTTGACTTTAAGAGTTGCCAGTTGGTGTATTTAACGTGTTGCACCAACGCAACCGAAAAGGTTTTCACATTGACCCAGTGATGTGACACTGCTAAACGGGTCTATGAAACCGAGATTCATTTTGGGTCCGGGGGCTTGATTATGCGGAGGGAATGTGTTAGGCACCCCCCGACATCCGTGTTACCATGGTAACCGCCACTTTTTAAAGAAACTGTTATAAGAATGTGTGTGTGTATGTGTGTGTGTGGATCAATGTGCAATTATTTGGAATTAGTGTTGTACCTCGTTCGCACCTATATACATAGGGTTTGAATTTTATAGAAAAATTCAATTTTAAACAAGATATAGCAATGAAGTTTTGTAAAAAGAGGTTTTTCAAACCCTGTGCTCAATAGCAATTGAGGCCTTTGATACTTCCATTTTATTATTAAATGTTCGGCTTGTTTGCTTTTATTTTCGAGATGCGAAGCATTCTCAAGAAAATAATATACATCAGTGTCAAACTCCTCACGGGCATGACAACCATCCAAGGGAATTCAGACACTGTAAATAATGTACAAGCTGCTTACAACTGAAAAATGTCCATCATGGGAACCGAATCTAGATTTAGTAGACTGAATCTGTGATCACATGATTCCTAGGCTCACATGATACTGCAGTTTGCATGGAAAGCAGTAAACAGTTATATATATAAAAGCTATAAATATATATATACAGACTTGATCATCCACCACGAAGCAACTCCATGGGGGATCGGAAATGTAAATATATAAAAGCGGTATATATATGGATATGATCAACCACCACGAAGTAAACTCCAAGTGGGACGAAATGTAAATAAAGCTGTAAAAGCAATCAACTGCCACGAAGTAAACTCAAGGTAGGACGAAATGTTAATAAAGTTATAAAAGCAATCAAATGCCACGAAGTAAACTCCAAAGGTGATTTAAATGTAAAAAGTCAGTAAAGGGCACGAAGGAAACTCCGAGCCTAATGTAAATGTAAATATATATATATATATATATATATATATATATATATATATATATATATATATAAGAAGATAAACACTCTGCATCAAGTTCAGGCTCAATCGAGGCATAACTTCGATAATGTTAGTCCATATATGAAACATATATATATAAGTATATATATACGACATGAAATGAAAACGAGAATGATCAAGTCCGGGCAAACGCACACAACACGACTCTCAATGTGTATAACAGTGTGCGCTAATATGAGAAGAAGACTTTATAAAATGTGAGAAGGCTTACAGTAGGCTGCCAAAGTAGATTTCTATGACTTTATATGGATAAACACTCATCTCCCGCCGGATAAAAAGATAGCTATATGTGAGCTAACAGATGTTTATAAAAGAGGAAACACTCAATAGGGGTGTATATAGAGTAAAATGGACAGGGCTTCCTCGCATTTTTCTCTCCTTCTCCTCTTTAAATGGCTGACCCCAAGGCTCATATTTATAGACTGATGGCCGCAGGTACACTTGCGGCAGCCGTGGTTGTACCTACGGCTGGTCGTGGTGCATCCGAGCCTCGCGGGTCCCGTCGTCTCAAAGTACGCGCACTCATATACTATAATGTCTGCTCAAACTTGTAGAGCTTCAATCCGAGCATCCGAACGAGGTATATCTTACCTTCTTTGGACCGCTTGTGTTGATAGTTACGCAATGACATGGATTAGAGGTTGTACGAAGTCAGGAAGAGGGGTCCATGCCCATGGTCTTCAAGCTTCAAATTCTATCCAAAGTACTGTCATGCATAATAGTCACTCGGGATTGTTACTCCTCGATTCTTGTGGGACATCGTTGGATGTATGTATGTATAAAGTGTTGAGACGACGCGCAAGTGTTGAAGGGGTAAAATGACGTTTGACTCTTCGCCGGGGTTATCACCGGTTTAAGCTGAAAGTAGACGTTGCTCAAGGTTACATCTGAGATTGGACCACTTGTTTGTATGCCACGATATCATCTTGTGAGAGAAAACATTGAGGCGGTAAAATGACGTTTTGACTCTTCACGTGGGTCATTCTTTGGTTTGAAATGAAAAGCGTTGCTGCTCGTGGTTATATCTCGAGAGTGGATCCGCTGTTTATATGCCTCACCACATCCGTGGGTGTGCTGTTCATGCGCCCGTTGTTAGCTCCAGGTCTGAGGTATGAGTGTCTCGGCAGGAGGTCTGAGCTTGAAGCTGATTGCATGTATTTGAAACAAGCATTTCCGGAGTTATCGCCGAAACTGCAATGGCATCCCTTGGGGCTATCACCAAGGATGGAGTCGTTACTCCCAATGTTGTTTCTGGGATTGGAACTGAGCATCGTGGTGTTATCGTCGAGATAGAACTATCCTCTCCGGTGTTGTTGCCGGTCTTTTGATCTGTGTACCTCGGGGTTATCTCCGAGATTGGAAATGACATTCCCGGTGTGTGTTCCGGGTTTGAGATGGAATTCCCGGTTTGTGTTCCGGGTTGGAATTGAACTTCCGGCAGTATCCGGAATGGATGTAAGCTGTCTTCCAGGGTTATCTCCGAAAGACGAATCTGCCCTCCTGCAATGTTAGTAATAGGCGTGCAGAAAATTTTGAGTGTCTACAGATGCCCCTCTTTATCATATTCATGCAATGCAAGGCATGGATAGGATAAAGAATCCTAGACACTTGAAATGCAAGCAAGATAAACATGATGCTATATGCAGCAGCATGATGCAAATGTATTTAGCATGATTGCCAGGTAATCCTGTTGGGATAATAATCAGTGATGGCTTGGATATACGATCCAAGTCTTCAAGGATGTTGACGTTGGGGCTATCACCAAAGTCTTGAATCCTAGACATTGGCTTATATTCCATAGAGGTACTTCTTATGTGTAAGAGATCTGTGGGGATAAAGCTTTGTCTGTTTGAGGATGTGTATAACATATTTGCTCATTCTGTCGGAGTTACTACCAACAGTTTTGTTGATGTCAGGGTTGCTTAACCTTCGTTGATGTGTGTATCACCGGATAGATCCCAGCTGGGTGCATTGTTAAGGTTGCTTGACCTTCATTGATGTATGTGTCAATGGTCGCACTGCATTGTAACCCCCGCTGGTGATACGTGGATGAGTTTCTTTGATAGGTTTACTTGCCATCGGCTGAAATGACGTCAAGGTTGCTTGACCTTCATTGATGTGTGTATCAATGGTTGCATTGCATTGTAAACCCCACCGGGGATACGTAGATCCTTGAAAGATTTACGTTGTGACCCCCGCCAGGGATACGCAATCATTTGATAACTTTGGCATTGTAACCCCAACCGGGGAGGTTTGATATTTCGTGGTTTTGCGTTGTAACCCCCGTCGGGGATGTTTAGGGTTGTGACCCTACAAATGATGGAATCGGACCTTTATGTGGTATTATCGAGCATGATATGTGAAAGCTAAGCTCATTAGTATAGTATACCCTGCATTCAGGCGAATACCATTGAGACGACGGGGTATGTAGTTAGATCTTTAATCTTCCTTATTTCCTATTGATGAGGAGTTAAGGATTCTGATGTTGATCTGCATTTGATATAGGTTCCCGGCTTCACACAGCCTCGAGGGAATTGGTTTAGTATCCACTCTATGTATCAGGCTTTGCATGATGACTACAAAGCGATCGTCCATGGCTGGGGATTTTGGAAGTTCTTTTCCATTCTACCCCGTCGCTGTCCCTGGGGTTATCTCAGGGCATTGTCTGAGTGGTGGTTTCACCAGACTCAGTCACTCCATTTGCTGGACTGTGAGGTGATGATGACACTGATGGATTAACGATTTATCACAAGTATGGAGTTTGGATGGGAGCCGGTGCCTTGATGACGAATATCACCCCTACTGTTGTCAGATCCTTGTTGGGAGTTTCGGCGGAGGCGCTAAAGGGCAGGACTGTTCGTACGGGTCCTCTGAGCGTAGATGCTATAAGCGACCTATTGAGTGAACCCATACCTGATGATGTGATAATCAGGGATCGCATTCTTCGATGATTGTTCCTGATGATCATTAGGGGCTGCTTCATAGCAGATAATTCCTCTACGGTGTCCTTCACTTTGATCAGCACCACTCGACACGTGGACCGTATAGGAGATTATGATTGGGTTTCCTACACCTTTGCCTACTTCCTCAGGGGAATACGCATACGATCACAGGGCTTGACCGAGGCGTGGTTAGGATTCTACCCGTTTCTGCTGGTGAGTGTTTTTCTTGTCTTTTCCCATGTATAGGTTAAGAGTGTTGACTGACAGCAGATGTTGCCTTTGTGTTGGCAGTTTTGGGCCTATGAGAGGCTTCCATGTTTGCGTCCCTGTTGCTGAGGGTTTCACTCATTGTCGCCTACAGCTAGAGTTGTTGACAGCCGATGTCATCACATGGATTCCCTACTCTGGAGAGCATTTGAGAGTTGGATTTGAGGATGGGTACCCGACTGGAGTAGAGTAAGTCATTTCCACCCGCAGGATTCTTCTCTTTACAGATGGAGGATGGGAGCTCTATTTAGGAGAGCATGCTATCAGGAGCACTACAAGAGAGATACGTATGCTAATCTTACCTCCTTCCAGGCGTTATTGGCCTGTTTCGCAATCACCTGTCATTGACATTCCATTGTGGGGATTGACGATTTTACATTATCAGAGGGCCCCTGGTCTCAGGAGATGTTCCAGCTTTGGTGGATCCCTCGTACTATTGGAGCTCAGACCCACGCCACACAGTTCATGGGGGATATGGTTCCAGGATCCGTGATGATGATGAATTGGCTATCCTGTGTCAGAGATCCGACTCATGTGACATGATTTAATGATTGACCCGGCGAAGGGGATTCCATACACATCTTTATTCAGCATTTGGGTAGAGATCCTTCAGAGGTAGATAATTTTGATCCTTCCAGCTCTGGCGCTAGCCCCTCAGGTGACCCATATGACTTTGCCGGTGCAGATCCTCCCTTGTATTGGCCTGACATCCCTGTAGATAGAGATCCAGTGACTCAAGAGGATTTACATCAGGTGGACAGTATCGATGATGTATACATCGACACCATTGACTTCTTCTGATGTATTTCTCGTTATCTCTTTTGATAGGCCTCTGTTATCTCCTGGGTAGCTTTGCCCCATTCTCGCTATATTTTTTGATAGGCCTCTGTTAGATGTTGGGTAGCTTCACCCCATTTCCCTGTATTTTAGCTGTACAAAGATGTATTAGATGATGATATACTTAGGAATGTATGTACAATTTTCCATTCCCTATATTATATTGCTATCTATTGTATCATGCATGTTATTATGTTATGCTTATGTATGTATGTCCAGAGATATTCATCATTGACCCCTGGATGGTCTTATGACACGGCCCACACAGATGTCTTCTTCGACAGTTAGCCGTATTGATCATACCCCACCACTGTTTGGTGGTATCTGGTATGCGCTCATGGTATGATAGTATATCACCATTAGACATGGTGATCGTAGATGATTTGCTACAACATACTATGACCCTGTTGATGTTTCAGGTTCCCACAAAATTTGTAGAGGGTATGCTAGAGCATTGGGCGTCGGATAGACAGGTATTCCGATTCGGGACCAAGTATTTGACTCCTACTTTGGAGGAGTATACACAATTGACGATGCTGCCGCTGGACAGACCTTGCGTGCATATGGCTATCGGAGACATGAGCAGATAGTTCATGACCTCACTAGATTGAGGCATAGAGTGGTCCAGGATGAGATTACATCCGGCCATATAATATCCCAGCGTTTTCTATTTGACAAATTTTGCTCAAAGGATAGTTATGGACGATATTTTGGGGATTTCACCACACCGGAGGACCATTGGCGTTCAGCCAGAGTGGATGTACTGCTTTTGTGTGTATTTTCATACGTCTTCATGCCACAGTACATGGATGAGCTAGATATCAGCGTAATTATGGCAGCGAGAGCTCTCAAGGAGGGTCATACCATTGTTCTGATAATCATTGTAAAGACACTGAGGTCAGCTACATACTTCTGCACTTAGCCGGTAAGAGTGTTCACATGTAGCTCGGTCATGCTGTATGTGTGGTTTATGTCACACTTGAGACTGATTGACACATTCAGACGGCAGGGGTTTTGTTTCACCCATGAGATAGCCATGTCGTACTCCTTTCAGCCTGCGGAGTGTACAGATACTGCATCGTGGTTAGCTTTTCTGGCAGGGATTAGAGATCCGTTTGCTATATTGCCATGTTTAGGGCTTAGCTCACCCTACAACTTCATTACTCATGCTCCAGGCATGGATTATCTCCCTCTGGCTGGATTGAGGGGCATAATTACTTACCACCCACTGGCCGTGATGTGCCAGTTTGACCAGTTTCAGGATTTTCATCCTTATGAGGGGGGAGTGAGTCAGCGCTTCGCTTCGCACCATTTATCAGCGGAGGACAAATCCAGGTTGTATGCCTATTGGGATCAGCGAGAGTTGGCTGAGTTTTCTGTCAGTCATCCGGGTTGTTTTGCAGAGTATTCTCGCATGGATGGAGACAGATCGATCGGTTATGATAGTATCCACAAAGGTCTTGGGGGTGATTACGACGATGAAGAGCCTATAGAAGAGGCCGACATTCCCATCGATGACTTACTCACTGGGTCGCCAACATTTGTGATGGATTCTCCCACCGAAAAGCCATCATTACTCAATGATCCGACACACGATTTTTGGAGCGAGCTTACATTTGATGACCTATAAGAGAGATCAAAGAAGAATTGTGATGTTGATGACTCTTGATGAGAGAGATACTGTAAGACCACAACTTATTATGAATAAAATTAAATTTTCTCTATTTATTATCTTGAAATAATAAGGATTTAATTTGATATAATACTTTGGTTATGGGTGAAATGTGCAAATTTTACAAAATAAGCAAGTTGTTATAAAATATTCATTTTTGTCGGACAATATTCATTTGGTCGTGGAATATTCTTGTTGTCAGGGAATATTCGGACGACAGCGTAACCATTCATGGGCCTCATAACAGAATAACTGTCAGATGAAGAAAATGATAAGTTTGAGTTTTTATAAATAATGGCGTAGTTGTTACCGTTAACACTAATGGAATAACGCGTGGTTGCACGAAGCTTTTGCGGTATTACATGTGTATTTTTGAATTATTGATTCTTACGTAAAGAAGGCACTACTCAATAATTGTTACGAGAATTCTTGCTCAATATTTTATTTTATTGATTCAATAATTGTTGCGTTTATATTTTATATTATTGTTGTTTAAATAATTTTTACTGCACAGTATTTCCCATTATCAGATCAATAATTCATATTATTTGAATAATATTATTAGATAATATTATTGGCAATGTCTAGAAAGTTCTATCTAAGGAGAGGTTTGGTCACCTAAATGTGCGCCAGTAAGGAGAAATCCTTATCGGAAAGCCCCCTCTTTCCTAGGAACGGCCTGGTTGTCATAATTGTGATTCTGTAATATTATTTGTGAATAATTAATTATTGATTTATATGATAAGAAATTTTTTATTTTATGTGGATATAATTGATGGTTATATTTATTTTATGTGGATATAATTGAAGGAATTAATGTTGAGGTGTTTTATCAGTATTTTTGTCGGAATGGAGGTATTAAAAATCAAATCAGTGTTCTTCAGATATATTGCGTGAGTTATAATTTTTAATCCGACCGTTGGATCGTTGTGATTTTTTGATATTTTATACATATATAAGTTGAGTATATGTCCACAAATTTTGAACCGTTTAAAATGAATGTATGATTTGTTATGAATTTTAAGAGGTGACTGATTCAGAAATTATGTTATAATTGATATTTGGTGGAAAATTCTAGAATTGAGTGGGCCCCACTTTTGGTTGGTGAGAAATGTGCTCAAATTTTATTTCAAATGTGGTGGGTGGCAATAGTAGCATGTAAAGCCATTAGGTAGCAGGTCAAGTCTGCTTCGGCGTGCTAGCATTTTCCTCTAAATAGGTGCTTAGGTTAGAATTGAAAATCACACCAGAAACACAAGCTTTCTCTCTTTCTCTCTATATATTATCGAGCGTATTTTGTGAGTATTTAGATACTTTGAGAGTTTTTATTCAATACAAGTTTCATTCAGCATCACATCCGACCTTTCATTCCGAAGTACTGTTTCTTTGAGGTAAGGGATGTTATTTTCTTCTTAAATGATATTATTTTCTTTAATATCATTATGTTGAGATATTGTTATGAATTTTATTGCTGAATTTCTACCTTTTTGTGTCGGGGTTACTATTTACGTATACAACACAATTCACGTATACGACACTATTCACAAATACAACACTATTCACCAAAAATGAATTTTTCTCTTTTTCGTCCCAGATGTCTTTTATGGTTACTATCTTTGATTGTATCCATGTTTTAATCTTTATTTTTGAATTCTACTTCACACTTGGTTATTATGGAGTATTATTGAAGTTGGATAAACTGAAATACGAATCCCTAATATTTGTCCTTCTGTCTCACTGGATTCGTTTTCTCTAAAATGTTTTTCATCATCCTCAGTCCTTAATAGTGATACTTGATGAATATGTTTGGCCTGTAGTGCAAAGATAAATATCTTTGGCCCGTAGTGTAAAGATGAACAGGTGTTGAGATGAACATGACCAACTGGTGATACGAATGAATATCTTTGGCCCGTAGTGCAAAGATGAATATTTGATTCAAGATGTATAATGATTGATGTTACAGGGATAAAATATTAATGATGGACTTTTAAATTCATAGATGATAGTAGATTTCATTCTCTACTTAACTCTTCTAATGAATTGTTGTTTCCGCTGCAGTTGTTGATCTAAAACTTGTTGTCGATTATATTCTATCAGATTTTTCCCTGTTGAAGACTAAGGATAATTTGTTGTATATTATCTTAGTCATAATATTCTTTACTGGGATACTTGAGCTCACCCTTTTCCTTTTTGTTCCATTTTTCTTCTCAGGAGGTGAAAATTTAGTAGGGACTAGCCGGGGTATGGAGTGATGATCCAAGATAGCTGTTTTAGTAGTCTTCACTATTTTGTAAAATAGTGTATCAATAATTGTAATGAGGACTTAATTTGAGTGTTGATATTATCTAGAAGCCAATATTTGTATTTAAACTCGTAGTATGTGTTGTCGTATTTTGCACGACAATTGTAATAATAAAGTTGTAGTTTTTTTCTGTACCATGTATTTGGCGACTTAGAATGGGTGATGTATACCTATTTGGGGGCGTCATAGATACCGCTCTATTAGAGAGGGATGAGGCTAGATCAGCCAGGGATGCATTGATTGCGGAGCGGGATGCCGCCTTATCTGCAAGGGATACGACCATTGCAGATAGTACTTCAGTTAGATCCCAGATGACTGTCAGTCTTGTCGATATGAGTGCTTACATTGATGAGCATTATGCCACCATGCAGTTAGCCTCTGATCTACTAGCTCGTGTAGATACCCTTGGGCAGGAGCTTGTAGTGCTACCTCCTTCTTCAGAGAGGGATGCTATGTTAGATCTGAGAGTCCGCATACGCACAGATCTGTAGATAGCTTTGTATTTTCCTGCGCAGACTAGCTTAACCATTTTGTCATGTACAACACATATGTATATATCAAACTGTATTATGTATGGCAGGGAAATATATTTTGATTCACTTCCCTTTTAGTTATGCCTTGATACTTGCTTGATATTTTCTTGTTTCTTCAGGGCCTTGTGATCTTGATGCATTCTGAACTTATCCTTGATAGATGGACATTGAGACGTCGCAAGATCTCTCAGAATTGATCATTGATTTCTGTATATCCCTACCATCTTTGGTGTCTTGGGACTGGTATCTGTATGGAAAAGTGGAGAGGAGGGTGGTTTCTTCCTCTCTGAGATTGACCGCACCACAGATGGTCGCCAGTACTTCTATTTGTGAGAAGCCTAGTTAGTTCCATCTCTTATGGGTTGGTATTGCTCTTTGAGTATGCGATCGCGACTTAGATGGTCACCAATCTTCTATTTGTGAGAAGAGGTTGGGTAATTCCATCCCTTTGATCTCAAACCGATGAAATGTGGTGAATTGAAGGTTGATCCATCAAAGACTGTGACAATAATTTTTTGTTCTAGTAGGGGTTAGATTGAACCATAAATGGTCGCCACGTACTCTATTGAAGAGGAGATCAAGTCTGCGTAGTTCGAACACACGTAAGAGGTTCAATGCTAAATGTGAAAGGCAGATAGAAGTAGAAGTTGTTTTTGTTGTTTTTTGTGAAGAAAGGGCATACATGTTTTTGTTGTTTTTTATTGTTGCGACTGGGCCATATATCATATGGTTGCCTACGTACTCCTATTGAAGAGGAGGTTAGGTCGACGTAGTTCGCCCCTCAGGACGAATCGCAGATGAAGAGAAACGTGAATCCCATGTGCAGGCTATACTGCGGGGAGAAGAAAGTTTGATCCCATAATGGGGACAAACTGCAGGTGTGTAAAAAGTTTGATCCCGTCTTTAGGAAAAACTGCAAGTGTAGAAAAGTTTGATCCCGTCTTCAGGATAAACTGCAGGTGAAAAAGTTTAATCCCATCTTCAGGATAAATTGCAGATGTGAAAGGTTCAATCCCGTCTTCAGGATAACCGAAATTGTGAAAGGTTTAAACTGAGGTAAAACCAGGCTGCTGGCTTGAAGTGTATGTTTCCTTGAGGGGCAGAAGAGTATATGAAAAAGAGAGGGTTCAAAATCGGAATGACTGGTGATTTGATGATTAAAACCAGGATGTTTGTTTGATGGTAACTTCAGACATATTACTGTTTCACGGTGTCCAAGTTTATAAGTTGTGGAAATTCATCGCCATCCATTTCCTGCAATCTGAGAGCACCTCCTGTCAATACCTCCTTGACAACAAATGGGCCTTCCCAGTTTGGAGCGAATTTTCTCTTAAATTGATCTTGGTTGTCAATGATCTTCTTTAAAACCATGTCATGTTGTTTGAATTGCAGCAGTCGGACTTTTTTGTTGTAGGATCGTGCGATCCTTTGCTGATATAACTGACCATGAAAGATAGTCGTGGTTCGCCTTTCGTCTATTAGAGATAACTGGTGATACCTGTCTTGTACCCATTGATCTTCACTCAAATGAGCATCCATCAATACTCTGAGGGCTTCCATTTCCACCTTTATGGGGAGCACTGCTTCCATCCCATAGGCTACTGAGTAGGGGGTTGCCCCAGTGGAAGTTCGTATGGAAGTAATGTAGGCTAATAAAGTCAGAGGCAAGAGGTCAGGCCATCCTTTGTGATTGGCGGACATTTTTTGCATGATCTTTTTGATGTTTTTATTAGCCGCTTCAACAGCACCATTCATCTTTGGACGATAGATGACGGAGTTGAGATGTTTGATGTGGAATTTTCTGCATAACTCCTCCATCATTTTGTTGTTGAGGTTCTTAGCATTGTCTGACATAATGACCTCTAGTTGTCCATATCGATAGATGACATTGTTTCTGATGAAAATAATGATAACTTCTTTAGTAACCCTGGGGAAGGAGGCTGCTTCTACCCATTTGGTGAAGTAGTCGATCATGGTGAATATGAATCGATGTCCATTATTGGCTTTGGGCTCGATGGGCCCGATCACGTCCATTCCCAGCATTGAGAAGGGCCATGGCGAACTCATATTGTGGAGTTCCCTTGGAGGGGCGTGGATAGCATTCCCATGAATCTGGCATTGATAGCACCTCTTAACGTGATCATCACAGTCAGCCTTAAGTGTAAGCCAATAATGCCTTGTCCTGAGGATCTTCTTGACAAGTAGGGGTCCGCTCATGTGAGGGCCACATACTCCACCATGGATCTCATCCATGAGTCTCTGAGCTTGGTCTTTATCTAGACATCTGAGGAGACCTAATCCAACATCTCTTTTATAGAGTGCATCTCTGCTTAGGTAGAATTTTATAGCAAGTCGATGAATCCGCCTCTTCTCAGTTAGTCTCTCCTCAGTGGGTGTAGATCCATCTCGTAGATACTCCTTGATGCAATGATACCAAGGGTTATGGATGGGAGGTAGTTCATCCGATACTTCTCTGACATAATTCCCATAGACTGGGGCTTTTTGCAAAGAAAACGTGATGATTGGCATGTTTTCCTTTTCAGGTATGTAAACCAAGGAGGCCAACGTTTGTAATGTATCTGCAAAATCATTCCTATTACGAGGAATGTGTAGAAAGGAGATTTCTTCAAACTCCAAAGCCATCTATAAAACTTGCCGATGGTAAGGCAACAAATGTAATTCTTTGGTTTGATAGATTCATGTGGATTGCCTAATTTCTAATTTGGAATACCCAAAGACAGTTAACCGCCTGACGCCCATTGAATGGGCAAGTTTTAGCCCCATGATACAGCCTTCATACTCAGTTGTGTTGTTTGTGCTGACAAACTGCAATTTGATGGAGACGGATCTCGCTCCCCGTGCAGGATATTAGAAGCTGCTCGACTCTGCAGAGCCTTCTGCGTTAATAGCTCCATCAAAATACATTTTCCACGTACGGCATGTATCGTACTGATGTTGTAGCTGAACTGTCATTACCCCCTCATCGGGGAAGTATGTTTCCAAGGATTTGTAGTCCCCTGCAGGTGCGACGACCAGTTGATTCGCAATTCCTTGACCTCTGACATACTTTTGCGTCACGTAGACGATATCAATTTGCTGTAGGATCAACTGCCATCTTGACAATTGGCAATTCAGTGTAGGCTTACTGAACACATACTTGAGAGGATCCATGCGGGATATGAGATGGGTTGTATGACCATGGAGGTAATGTTGTAACCTCATGGAAGCCCATGCTAAAGCACAACAAGTCTTCTCAATCAGAGTGTACTTGTGTGTAGGGATTCAGTAGAGAAACGCACAACAAAATATAAAACTTTATAAAGTAATTTTTGAAACCCAACACAGGATCCATGCGAAACAAATTTAATTCAGTGGTTTAGAATTTATACCGATAATAGAAAACTATAAAATCTCTTTGAATCTCCAACGTAATCCGAAAGAACTACGCCTCTACGGTATCCACACGAACGCCCGTGAATCATCGCACGATTCTCTAATAAAGGGAGCTGCGGTACTAGCCACCAAATGGAATGGATTTTCTGTTTTTCTCTAGTCTTTCTCTAAGAGCGGCTAGGGTTTTTGTTTTTGATTAACTTTCCAAAGACGTTGATATATCATATATATAGAAATAAATCGGAATTAATCAAAACCATAATCTAATTAAAATAAAATCCGAATTTATATATATATATATATATATATCTTAATTAAGTCTTACTTAATTAATATATATACATATACAAATCATCCTTTTAATTTAAATTCGTGATTTAAATACTATCAATCATATTGATATATTTAAATCCTTACAATTTAAATTAATTCCCTTTTAATAACGTTCTATGTGTGTGACCCTATATGTTATTATTACATTGGCAATAATTTTAAAATCATATTATAAAATTATAAATAGTGAGCGACATCTAGTAATGCATCACTTTACTACAAGTAATAATAAGATCGATGATTCGATTAAACCTTTTCGTGACCAATGTTTCAATGTAATTTAATCCTTTTAACCTTAATATCCTAGATTAAACTCGAGTCATGGAATGTGTCATACTCTTCATAATTTAATCTGAGTTTTCTTGATCAATGAGTAGACTATATGAAACAAATCATTATTTGAGCATGGCCATGCATTTCATAGTCATACTCAATCAAGAGGCCTATGGATATCATCCCTAATATATAGGAGGGTTAAATTCCATCTAGATCACTCATATTCCTCACACGATTCATGATGTACCTAATAATCACCTTTATAGTCCACCCTATTAAAGGTGACATTTGATGATATCAAAATACATAAATTCCCATGTAGTAATATAGTGATTTTAGGTCAGAGGACCATTACATCATTGTCACTATGAGAATTGCTAATGACACTTTGCATAATGCTCTACATAGAATTCTTATGGTGGGTCTGTCCAGTACATTGTTCTCTAACATGTACCTATGCATTGACTTAATATCTCATATATTTATGACCAATGAGATTTCATCATCAGTCAATCCACATACTAGTCTCAATGCATCATTGTTGTCCCATCAACAATGATACTTGACTAGGGACATTTAAGAACAATGATACTAATTATAATTATATAATCTCATGTTCAAGTCACATACTTGAAACTATATAATTTGTATCACTATTCTAAGGAATTTTATTATGTTAACAATTATATTACACAGTAAATAAAACCATAATAAAATCATTTATTTATTCAATCAAATATAATATCAAAATGTTAAGCAATTATATCAAATAATTGGACTCTAGGGCACACACTCTAACATTGTGTTCACTAATGCTGAATCTTTTGCTGAGGTAATAGATAGCTCATTCTTGGCCTCTATCGTCTTTTTTGCCCCGATATCTGATTCCGTGGCATTATCATTTATGGATGGTACATGAACAGGGGAACATCATCCCTGGGAGGTACCAAAATAGGAGCATTAATCAGTTGCTCTTTAATGGTAAGGAAGGCTTTTTGACACTCATCATTCCATTTCATGGAGGAGTTCTTCCTTAACAGCTTGAAGATAGGCTCACAGGTTGCTGTGAGTTGAGAAATGAACCTGCTAATGAAGTTGATTCTTCCCAAAAATCCTCGTATTTCCTTCTCTATCCGAGGAATGGACATTTCCTTGATGGCCTAGATTTTGGTAGGATCCAGTTCAATCACTTTATGGCTGACTAGGAAACCTAGCAACTAGCCTGACTTAACACCAAAGGCTCACTTGGCTGGATTCAACTTCAAGTTGTACTTACGTAACCTGTTGAAAAGTTTTCTGAGATGGTCTAAGTGGTTATCCTCCTTCCAGGATTTGATGATGATGTCATCCACGTAGATCTCTATCTCTTTGTGCAATAAATCATGGAAAAGAGCCATCATAGCTCGCTAATAGGTTGCCCCGACATTGATGAGGTCGAATGATAACCTTCTGTAGCAAAAGGTTCCCCAAGGAGTGATGAAAGCAGTTTTCTCGCGATCTTCCTCAACGACCATAATTTGATGGTACCTCGCAAAGCAATTAGCAAAGGAGTACATGTCGTATTGAGCAATATTGTCAATAAGAATGTGGATAAATGGCACGGGAAACCTATCTTTAAGGCAAGATTTGTTCAAATCTCGGTAATCCACGCAGACTCGCACATTTCTTTATGGTTTAGGTACGGGAACAATGTTGGATATCCACTCCGGATATGTAGACACCATGATAATGTCAGCTTGAAATTGTTTCATAATTTCTTCTTTAACCTTTAAACTCCATTCGGGTTTCAATCACCTGAGTTTTTGCCTAACTTGTTTGAATCCTTCTTTGATGGGAAGGCAATAAAGAACAATGTCAGTGGACAAACCCACCATGTCTTTATGAGACCATGCAAACACATCCTGGAATTGGGTTAATAGTGCGACCATGTCATTCCACTGATTTGTGGTAAGGACTGAACCAATCTGGATTAGCTTAGGGTTGTCTAAGGTTCCAAGATTGAAAGAAGTGGTTTGATCAAGATTGGGTTTGGGTTTGTCTGCGACCCATTCCTTAATCTCCTGAGGTGTCTCAATGTCCTCTTGGATGTCCATCAAGTCTGAGTCCAACTTTGCATCAAAGTTACAACCCTTGTGGAGAGAAGGCACCTCATCAGCAAGCACATGTACATCAAAATTCAGAGTCCTGAAACAAAATATGCTTTCACTTAATATATGCAACTGTTCGATCATACAAAAGTGTTAGAATGTACTTGATAAAATAATTGCTAGTACTGTAAAGAAAAGCAAGCAATTAAAGTTATCTACGTGATAGAGGGATTTTTCTGCCCATTTTACCCTCGTCGACTAATGCATGGAGTGCTGCTCCAATTGTCGAGGGCAAAGTCCTGATGGACTACAGTGATGGAAGGATCGTCATTGTCCTCCTTTTCCCGAATGATAACCATAACATCTGGGCAATCATCGTCTGGGGTGTATCTGTTTGTATGTTCATCATGAACAATGATGCGTATGCCTACCATTATTAAGGCAGTGTCATATTTATGTTTTTGCCCCTTTTCTTCCACTTCGGGATCAGGAATCAGCACCTCTTTAGCTTTGATTGGCACTGGTTTAGGAAATAGCATGGCCATAACATGGGCTGGCACCTTTACTGGAGACTACATTAGCTCATGTGGTAAAGGTATAGAAAATCGTTGTACGGCGAAAGCTTGAGGAACCTACTTGTGCTTATGATGATTCCTGTGACTGGAACTTACAAAATAACCTAGTCCAGCTGTTCCAATTTGGCTGAATACTTGGATAGGGTGCTTAATACCCTGCTTATCATTACCAAGCCCTTGTCCAGGTTGATAACCCAATGACATCATTTCTTGAGTGGCCGACATAACCTCGGCAGAAATCCTGGGTATGGGAATTGGCGCTCCAATAGAATGGTATTACGTGGTACTCCCTTCCAGAGTATGAAAACTGGTCGGCTTAACTTCAGATTTGAAATTGATGATTGTCAGATCTCCTTGTTCAAGACATTCCAGCTCAGCGTTGACATTGACTAAACTGTTGTTGATAATGTATTTGAGCTGTTGATGTAACGTGGAGGGAACGACTCCCCCGTACCAGATATTAGAACTGCTCCAGCTCCAGAGCCTTCTGCATTAACAACTCCATCAAAATACATTTTCCACGTACTGCATTGCAATTTGACGCAATGACGGATACCGCTTGCTCCCGTGCGAGATATTAGAACTGCTCCAAATTTCTAGAGCCTTCTCGCATTATACTCCATCAAAATACATTTTCCATGTACGGCATATATCGTACTGATGTTGCAGCAAAACTGTCATTACCCCCTCATCGGGGAAGTATGTTTCCAAGGGTTTGTAGTCCTTTGTAGGTGCGGCGGCCAATTGATCCGCAATTCCTTGACCTTTGACAGACTTTTGCGTCACGTAGACGATTTCAAATTAGTGTAGGATCAACTGCCATCTGGACAGTTGACAATTCAGTATGGGCTTACTGAACACATACTTGAGAGGATCCACGCGGGATATGAGATGGGTTGTGTGACCATGGAGGTAATGCTGTAACCTCATGGAAGCCCATGCTAAAGCACAACAAGTCTTCTCATTCAGAGTGTACTTGTGTTCACTGATGCTGAATCTTTTGCTGAGGTAATAGATAGCTCGTTCTTGGCCTCTATCGTCTTTTTGCCCCAGCATACAACCCATGACATTGTCATTTATGTACATGTACATGAACATGGGAACATCATCCCTGGGAGGTACCAAAATAGGAGCGTTAATCAGTTGCTCTTTAATGGTAAGGAAGGCTTTCTGACACTCATCGTTCCATTTCATGGAGGAGTTCTTCCTTAACAGCTTGAAGATAGGCTCACAGGTTGCTGTGAGTTAAGAAAAAAATCTTCTAATAAAGTTGATTCTTCCCAAAAATTCCCGTATTTCCTTCTCTGTCTGAGGAATGGGCATTTCCTTGATGGCCTGGATTTTGGCAGAATCCAGTTCAATTCCTTTGTGGCTGACTAGGAAACTTAGCAACTTGCCTGACTAAACACCAAAGGCGCACTTTGCTGGATTCAACTTCAAGTTATACTTACGCAACCTGTTGAGAAGCTTTTTGAGATGGCCTAAGTGGTCCTCCTCCTTTCGGGATTTGACAATGATGTCATCCACGTAGATCTCTATCTCTTTGTGCATTAAATCATGGAAAAGAGCCATTATAGCTCGCTGATAGGTTGCCCCGGCATTGATGAGGCCGAATGACAACCGTCTGTAGCAAAAGGTTCCCCAAGGCATGATGAAAGCATTTTTCTCATGATCTTCCTCAGCGACCATAATTTGATGGTACCCCGCAAAGCAATCAGCAAAGGAGTACATGCCGTATTGAGCAATATTGGCAATAAGAATGTGGATAAATGGCACAAGAAAGCTATCTTTAAGGAAAGCTTTGTTCAAATCCCGGTAATCCACGCAGACTCACACCTTTCCTCCTGGTTTAGGCACGGGAACAATGTTGGATATCCACTCCGGATATGTAGACACCATGATAATGCCAGCTTGAAATTGTTTCACAATTTCTTCTTTAACCTTTAAACTCCACTCAGGTTTCAATCGCCTGAGCTTTTGCCTAACTGGCTTGAATCCTTCTTTAATGGGAAGGCGATGAAGAACAATGTCAATGGACAAACCCACCATGTCTTCATGAGACCATGCAAACACATCCTGGAATTGGGTTAATAGTGCAACCGTGTCATTCCGCTGATTTGTGGTAAGGTCTGAACCAATATGGATTAGCTTAGGGTTGTCTAAGGTTCCAAGATTGAAAGAAGTGATTTGATCAAGATTAGGTTTGGGTTTGTCTGCGACCCATTCCTTAATCTCCTGAGGTGTCTCAATGTCCTCTTGGATGTCCATCAAGTCTGAGTCCAACTTTGCATCAAAGTTACAGCCCTTGTGGAGAGAAGGCACCTCATCAGCAAGTACAGGCACTTCTAAATTCAGAGTCCTGAAACAAAATATGCTTTCACTTAAGTGTTAGCATGTACTTGATAAAATAACTGCTAGTACTGTAAAGGAAAGAAAGCAATTAAAGTTATCTACAGGGCAGAGGGATTTTCTGCCCATTTTACCCTCATCGACCAATGCATGGAGTGTTGCTCCAATTGTCAAGGGCAAAGTCCTGATGGACTGCAGTGATGGAAGGATCGTCATTGTCCTCCTTTTCCTGAATGATAACCATGACATCTGGGCAAACATCGTCTGGGGTGTATCTGTTTGTATGTTCATCATAAACAATGACGCGTATACCTACTATCATCAAGGCAGTGTCATGTTTGCATTTTCATTCCATTTCTTCCATTTCGAGATTAGGAATCAGCACCTCTTTAGCTTTTATTGGTACTTGTTTAGGAAACAGCATGGCCATAACATGGACTGTCACCTTTACTGGAGACTGTATTAACTTATGAGGTAAAGGTATAGAAAATCATCGTGTGGCGGAAGCTTGAGGAACCTGCTTGTGCTTATGATGATCCTGTGACTGGAATTGGCAAAGTAGCCTAGTCCGGCTGTTCTAATTTGACTGGACATTTGAATAGGATGCTTAATACCCTGCTTATCTTTACCAAGCCCTTGTCTAGGTTGATGACCCAATGACATCATTTCTTGAGTGGCCGACATAACCTCGGCAGAAATCTTGGGTATGGGAAGTGGCGCTCCAATAGAATGGTATTGCGTGGTACTCACTTCTAGAGTATGAAAGCTAGTCGGTTCAACTTCTGAATTGAAGCTGATGATTGGTAGAGTTCCTTGTTCAGGACATTCTGGCTCAGCGTTGACAGTGACTAGACTGTTATTGATAATGTATTTGAGTTATTGATGTAGCGTGGAGGGAACGGCTCCAGCCATGTGTATCCATGGTCTCCCCAATAACAGGTTATATCATGAATCTATCTTGAGGACGTGGAAGGATACATTGAATGTATCTGGACTAATCTCAATTGGTAACTCAATCTTTCCGACGGCATTTCATCGGGATCCATCAAAAGCTCTGATAACCGTATGGCTACTTTGGATCCGCTTGAGATTGACATTTATCTTTACCAAGGCGGCATAAGGACAGATATTTAGAGATGAGCCTCCATCTATCAAAACTCCAGCTAGCATGTACCCGGAAGACAAAACTGTAATATGCAATGGCTTGCAATGACTGGTCCCTTCGGGCGCTATGTCGTCATCAGTGAAGGATATCACATTGTTGTTGAAAATGTGATCAACCAAATGTTAAAATTTTTCCACATCCACTGATTTTGGCAAGTAGGCTTCTTCCAAAACCTTTAGTAAGATCTTCCGATGATCCTCGGAAGAGAAAACCAAGTCCAGTATAGATATATGATGTGGAGCTTCTCGCAAGCTTAAAACCACTTTGTCTTCATTGTGGCCCATAGTGCGGAGGAATTTTTCAATCATCTCCATTGAAATCTTCCTCTTTGCTTCGCAGATATGTTTTATAGCCTATTGAGGAAAATACAGCAGATTATCCTTTGACACTGTATCATTAGTATGAGACGTGGATCCTCCAGCTTCTCCATAATTCCATGGAACTTTGTTTAAGCTGAAAATAGGATATTATAGTCTGAAAGGTAAAGAAATCGGCTCTGGTGTGGCCACTTTCAAAGGATTGTCAGCTCCTTTGAGTTGAATTGGTTGTATGGGAAATACTTTAACAGTCTCATCATCCACTTCGGATATAACTGCTACTGATCCCTTCCATTATGTAGGACATGCAAGTTGCACAGTGTAATCATCTGCTATTTGCAAGACACCGCTATCAATAAGATTCTGAATGAGATGGCGGAGTACCCAACATTCTTCTGTGCTGTGACCGCGAGAATGTGAATGATATTGACACACTTCATCAGAATTGAAACGTCCTGAGCGGGGATTGATTGGAGGGAGAAGGAAAGTAATTCTTCTTTCGTTGATCAACATCTGCATTATCTCCTCCATAGATTGGCCCAAATAGGTAAATTCCCTCTGATTAGAAAAATCCTGATGGGCTTTAGCATTGGCTCTCTTCGCAACCTTATCCTCTATAGCTTCGCTTTCTGAAGGTGGTGAGGAGGCATTCATAACAAAAGGAAGGAGATAGGCATACTCCTGCCTGATTAATTGGCATGTGACTTTATGATGGTGGGTCACTAGTTCTGCCAGTTGCTCAATTTGTTTGCAAAGAGCTTTCATCTTTCGTTCCATTATAAATTTGAACTTTGCATAATCTCATATGTTAACACCGTCTTTAATGGTTTGGGATGACTCGCCATTAGAAATGGAACCCTGTCCAGTGCTCCAACTGATCATGTTGACCTCTTCTTCTTTATGTTGGGAAGAGGGTTGTCTTGCACGTGAGGTTGATCTGGTTTTGTGACCACGATCTCACCGTTGTTTATTAATTCTTGGATCTTATGTTTCAAGGCCCAACAATCTTGAGTATCATGTCCAGGAGCTCTGGCATGATAAGCACCCTTCCGAGTAGCATTAAAACCCCTCCCATTAGGGTTGGCTGGTGGAAGAAGATGTGTAATTTTCTTCTGAGCAGCCAGAAGAACAAGAATATTCTCAAATGAGTCCCCTAAGGGTGTGAACGTTCGAGGACGCTTTGCATCTCCACCTTTAAGTAATAGAGGATTTGAAGCTTGTGATTGAAAAGGGGAGTAATTTCTCCTTTGCATAGGCATGCTTTGATTGCCTTTTTGACCTTGTAGTATCAGGGAAACATCCTCCTCTTTCTTTTTATGGACCCTCCGGGGGTTGTTTCTATAAGATTCGAACTGGATGTGCTCAACAACAGGTTTAAGAGCGGCTAGGTCTTGAATTTTACCGGACTTCAATCCCATTTCAGCCATTTCTCCGTGCTTGATCATTTCAGAGAATGGTTTGCCAATACTAGCTATGACTCTCTCATAGAAAGGAGCTTCCTGCACATCTATGAATGTCATGACCATTTCTGATTCCGTCATGAAAGGAATAACTTGAGCAGCAAGGCGCCTCCACCTTTGAGCATACTCTTTGAAAGACTCATTAGACTGTTTCTTGACCTTGGTAATTTGATACCGATCAGGAGCCATCTGAGATTGAAAACTGTATTGAGTGAGGAAGGCGTGAGCTAGCTCTTCCCAACTATGGATCTTTGAGTTGTCTAATCTGGTATACCATGAATTGGCTTCTCCAGTCAAACTTTTCTGAAATAGCTGCATTCTGAGCTTTTCATTTTCCGCATAAGATCCAAATTCTCCAATGAACACGTTTAAATATGTATAAGGATCCCCTAATCCTTCATACTTTTCAAAATCAGTGGTTTTGAATTTCTCTGGATAATGAACACCAGGAAATATGCAAAGGTCTGCATATGAAACACTGCCATGTGTTCCAATCCCTTTGAGAACACGGATAGTTTCTTCCATTTGGAGGACCTTCTTCCTGATATCACCAGTGTCTGGATCTCCTCTGAGATAGGTGTTTTCAAGGTCTTTGTTGGTCGTATCCAACTGAGGTTCTGGAATTGTTTTTTCCAGACCTTGAACTCCTCCTTGTGTAGAGGATTACGTATGTGTGTGTATCTTATCTTCGCACACTGAGTGGACTGTGCAATTCTTTTAGTAGAACAACCAAGTCTCGTAATTTGTTTACTCAATCCAGGCCAAATTCTTCTCG